>CM031235.1:489502777-490702777 GCA_018340775.1 Taxus wallichiana var. yunnanensis
AAAATAAAAATTAATGGGAATCAGTTTTGTATTATTAGCATTCAATTTTTTAAAAAAATTACCCAAATTTTTAGTGACTTTTGGTGTTATTTTCAGTGTCCTGAGACGGGGCACTACAACATTGTAGTGATAACTACGACAGTCCTTTTCATGTCAAGAAACAAATTTCTTTTGGGTCAAGGAATACATTATAAAAGGATTGATAGGATGAATGAAGCATGATATACCTTCTATCAGGGCTCATGAATCATCAACATTCCAACAATTCACAATTTTATATGTCAAACCATGCTCTCATAGTGACGTATAGTTCACGTTATGATCAATAAGCAGTTTCACCAACTTCAAAGGAACCTCTACCCTGTTTAAATTTTCTTGAAGGAATGAATTATAACTTGAGAGAAACCACATTATTCAAAATTCCCTAAAACCAAGCAATAAGTTGTCACAAGCCTTAAAACCAGTCTTAGTAGTTCAAGCTTCAACCATGAAGAGTGCTCCTAGAAGGTAGATTTTGAGACAAGGAAAAACATGCCACCACTTTTCCGTATAAGGACCATTATTCCATTTAAGGTGTACTTGAAGAGGAATAAAAATTCAATTCTATCCTCAAAATTTTATGCAACCACTACTTTTATGACCTGGATTATCTCACAATGTCCGGAGAATGCAACATGTGCCTTACTGAAAGAGCTTGAAAGAAGATGTCATTATTGAAAAGCATTGAATGACTCAAAAACTTGGTGTCAACATTAAACAACCTTGAAACATGTTCTCATATCTTAAACACAATATTTTAAGAAAAAAACCACTTTTACCTCCATCAATTCAAGGAGGTGTTTAGGAGAGAAAAATAAGGCTAGAAAAGGGATCCTAAGTTCTTTGTTACTTGTCCAAATTTCCTCAAAATTTTTACAAAACTCAGGATTGGAATTATATTCAAAACTTAATTCTATAATTTATCTAAATAATTCTCCATATTATTTCTTGGAAACTAAGAAGAAAGGATGCTCAATTTGCATTCCTTAATAAACCATATTTAGGAAAACTTTCATAACTTCCAAAACCTCTTCAAAAATTGATGTAATTTGGAATGAATCACTATAGGATACCCTTATACACACTAAATAGGTTATTTAGGCATAAATTTACTTTTATAGCTCAAACCTATCTCATTTACCTTAGCATTTATTATCAGTCCTCAACGATAGATTTGGTGAACTCTTGAAATTTTCCTTTAGGAGCTAAAATAAGTCTTGATATTAGTAATACATGCCCTAGTAAATGTTTTTAGGATATTTCCATGATTACATAGTATTTTAATTACTTTTATTGAACCCTCACACCTCATTAGGCTTTAGAACTAGGCCTAAATGAGCCAATTTCAACCAAGGCTTCAAAAAGATGACCTGAAACTCACTCCAAGAGCTCTTGCCCATGTTGGAACCATCATTTATAACCTTTACAACATCTAAACCAATCATACTAACCATAGATCTGCCTTAATGGACATCAAATTCACTATTTTCATTTCTAACACTTTGAGATGACCCTAAAACCATCCTAATAGCTCAAAGAACTAACTTGAGACAATTATACATCACTTACAAACACCTATATACATACAATTTTACTCGTCATTTTCCATAAATTCCATGTGAAATCAATGATAACACCAACCAATGCAATAGGGTTCAACAAAGCCAAAGCATGTGTCTTATACATCAATCTTCTATCCAAAGTCTTGTCTGAACCAGTCAAACTAGGTCAAATTATGACCTAAACCATGCCACCTCTCTGTACACTTTCAATAATAAAAAACATTAAATTTTTCATATGATATGTCAAAAACACCTCTAAGGACATTATACTTCATCACCATGCCAATAAATTCTCAAACACCTCCACTCACCAAGCCTACTAAAATTTCCCTTATTGCCCAAAAACCAATCTTGAGAGATAGGGAACACTTTTCACACTATTAATTTAATCATGACATGAAAATATCATGGACATGTAGTAAAATTGTCAAGATTCCATTAAAGGTGATTTATTCATTAGGTTCAATGGACATATTTTGCACAAACTAAAAATCTTCATAAACAACCCTTTCTAAGTGGGGCTCGCATAATTTAAAACTCTCAAAAACTACCTCATTGAAAATATTTAGGATTCCTATACAGAATCCAATCATCAAATTTTCAATATAAATTTATTCTAGTCACCTACCAAGAATATCTTCTCCATCGCTAGAAAACTAGGGTTTCAAGACCATAAAAAGTAGTTTAACTTCTTAACATTCATTCATAAAAGTCTGACGATGAGACCAGTTAATTATTTCTGAAAAATGATTTTATCTCAATGTCAAAACATCCTTAAAAACAAAAAATTCCTATGCAAAGTGTGTGAGAGTAGGTGAGAAAATGAAGTTACCTATCAAGTTGGAAAACATGTTTTCTTGGACCTTGTTTTGCCCAAAACATCATAATTTGTAAATTTATTTTCATAATGACTAGAAATTTTTCCATGCCTCTAGGACACCTCTCTTTTCATTATCTCTAATCATCAACTTGGCTCAAATAGGTTTGCATATTCACCACCACTAGGACTTACATGACTAGGCCTTAGGGTTTTGAATAGTTTAGGTGAAAATATAGCAGAAGAACTAAAAATATCAAATTGAAACCTCTCCAAAATGCCTTAAAAACCATGATACATAATGCCTCACTCACCTTCATTCTTCCATAATATCTCATGGCCCTAAAAATCACTCTCATGTTCCATTGGTCTTCAAGCACCTAGAATAATTCTCTATGAACACCTACAATTGAGTCTTCAATGTGTTCATGTACTCTGCAACTCATATGAGTTTCTTAATACTCTCCTATAATGATCTCCATGCCTCTACCATGCTCCTTAATCCATCATGAAACTTTATTCACCATGCACTATTACCTAAACCAACTAGGTCACCTGATTAGGCCTATTAGGCCAACCCATTCTCATTGTTTCCACTCATGCCATCATGTCACACCTTGATTGGCTATTTCATCATCATAAAAAGAATCCTCTAGCACTAGTATATCATCCCTCTTTGTCATTAATGGTATTTTACATCAATGAAAACATCCTAACTCACACATGCCAACAATCTCCCCTTTGTCATTGATCGAAAACTACCTAGTTTTTCTCCCCATTTTTACACTAATGAAAAGTATACCTTGATCACATGGTTTTCACTTCCTTCAACTCCTTTAGATCACTTCTTAGTTGGAAACATCAGCCAATTTCATCATTTGAGAACATAGACCTATTTTTCCTCTTCTTTGGCTTTTTAGTCTACTTGATAGCTTAACACCATTGTAGCACTCCTTTGAAAAATGCATATCAATGATGTCAACAATAAATTGATCATGGAATATCACTCAATCATCATTCGTAGCTCCTTATTTACCTGTCTTAATTAAAAATACTCTCTCAATGCTTTGGATTTATCATCATCATGATGTGAAGAATAAGTAGGACCTAGTTCCCTGAATTTCACCTTTGGACCAGTTTTGTCAATCTTTATCATGCAATGGGAGATCATTTATCACGTGAAATTGTTCCTTATGACTCCCTGGGGTCATAAAATCTTCCTTTATAATCCTAAGATAAAATTTCCTTACCTACCTTACTTATGTGTCATGAAGATGAATTATAACAATCACCATATCCCTAAAGAAAATTTTTAGTATCATGTGTTCTTTGTATGTTATCACAATTGATTCAATCACATGACTTACTCCCCTTATAGTATACCTACAACCATGACTAAATGTACCACACAAGCTTTCTTAACACCTTATTTACCCGATTCTAAGTCAATACAAGATTCCCTATCTTGATAGATCTTTATAGACATGTAGCTCACTATTATAGAGATTCAATAGTCATTATGCCCTTTCCTTTGTACAAGTTTTGTCACCATAATATCACACACCAACATCATTTTGTCTTACAATATATTATTATCACTAAATACACTTACTTGAATTTCATAGATGACTCCCTCTGCCTCAATAGAACTTATCAAACCCGTAGGTTCACTATTATAGTGTCAACTTCAAAACTACAGACTTTAACATGATACACTATCTACTCAAGATGCAAGATATCACTAACTTACCCTGCAAACATACTTAGTTACACCTTGTTGGGTTTTAGAGCACACTAGATCCCCTTCAACACATACTATGATTAAGAACTCATAAAACCTTCATACACAATATATGTCAGTCCTTGTAATACTTTAACCACTTCAAGTAATTGAGACTTAGAACCATATCTTTTCTTAAATTTTCTACATAGGATCCATAGACCTACATCAGGATGCACATCATTATTATGACTTGTGTACCCATCAACTCATATGATATTCCACATACCTTGTTTAAGACACCATGGAATTCATTAAAAGATCACACACATAACTCTAACTCTTGTTTTTCAACATGAATAACTCACCCTTCCACTTCCACAGATCTAGTCATGACTTTTCTCCTCCATTATTCTTATAAAATATCTTTAGAGATACCTCGGTCAAGACTTATCGACTTATAACCTAACATATAGACCTAGATAACACAGATTACAAATTTACAACATAGTTCAAAAATATACCTTCACTCATGGTGCACTTATAGAGTTTCACAGTCCTCCATTAATTTTTAATTCTCCATTATAGGCATGAATTATCCTAGAAAATCCTTTTTCACCCTTCACTCCTACTTAATGCAATAACTCGGACTCAAAATTATTATGAACAGGCTTGACACATTTTATAACATCGACAAAGTGACCTCTAAACTTGATGATCCCTAACATCGTTTCATAAACCTTTATACAAACTTCAAGATGTATAGACAACTTTTGATGAATCTCAACCTTGAATGAAAACCAAATGTACACCTAGTGAACTTTGTTAACTCATGAAAAAACTTGAAAACCACTTACTATTTTCCTTATTTCTACATTTTTTCATAGTTTATTGGAGCTATTGATTCATTTCTCTTGCTCCCTCTCAAGGTTCTTGATCTCTTAATGACTATCAGGGGTAGGAATCACTCCCAACCTTTCCCTTAGGTGTTCAAATGTTGGTTTTGGAAGTGGCTTTGTCATAATGTCAGTTATCTCCTCCTTGGTGGATACATATTCCAATTTGATCCTTTTCTCACTCACCTGATCTCTCAAGAAATGGTATTTTATTAGAATGTGCTTAGTTTTTGAATGCAACATAGGGTTTTTAGAAACACTAATAGCACTTGTACTATCACAGTAGATAGGGGTAGGCCCATCACACTCCACCTTATAATCTTCTAGTGTTTTCCCATCCATAAGACTTATGCACAACATAATGTAGCTATAACATATTTAACTTCATATGTGGAAAGGGATACGAAAGAATTTTTTTACTCGTCCAAGAAATAAGACACTCAACAAAAAAATATCCTCCACTAGTGCTCCTTCTGTCATCTAGGATGTTATCCCAATCAGCATCTGTGAAATCCTTCAATTCAAAATTATCACTCTTTAGATACCATAGCCCATACTCAGTAATCCCTTTGAGATATATAAATATTCTCTTCACTTATTGCAATTTATTTTAATTGAAATCCTCCTGAAACCTTCTAAAAATGCTTATAGATAGCAATATATCTGGTCTAGAGGCAGTAACATACAAGAGACTACCAATCATGGATATTTACTTTTCTGATTTACTTTAGGTGATTCATCCTCCTTGCTTAGTTTACATCTTGTGACCATGGGGGATCCAATAGGTTTGTAATATCTCATTTGAAACTTCTTTGACATATCCTTGATGTACTTGGCTTGAGATATGAATATACCTTCCTTGGACTGATTGACTTGTAGTCCTAGAAATAAGGACAACTCTCCAAGCATAGACATTTCAAATTCTCTTTTCATAGCATCTGCAAATATATGAGTCATGAGTTCATTACTTCCCCTAAATATAATTTCATCAACATATACTACAAAAATGTATAAACTTACTTCTTATTTGATATAAAAGTTACTATTAGACGCTCCTCTCTTCAAACCTTGTTCAATTAGGTACTTTTCAATTCTCCATACTAGGATTTAGGGGCTTAATTTAGTCCATAGAGTGCATTTTTTAGTTTTTTAAAAAAATCATTATCATTTGTCTAAGAAAAACCAACAAAATACTCAATGTACACTTCTTATTCTAGATTACCATTCAAAAATGTAGATTTGACATCCATTTGATACACCTTAAATCCTTTAAACCTTGCATATGCTAGAAACAATCTAATAGCTTCCATTCTAGCTACTGGAGCAAATGTTTCATCAAATTCAAATCCCTTAACTTGTGCATATCCCTTAAAGAATAATATATCATTGTTTCTTGTAACATCTCTATTCTCATTAATTTTATTTTTGAACACCCATTTATTTCTCATAACATTTATATCCTTTTGTCTAGGAACCAATTTCCAAGCTCTATTCTTTTCTATCTGATCTAGTTCTTAATTTATGGCCTTGATCCAATATTCATCCTATTTAGCTTCCTCAACATTTTTAGGCTCAAATTTTGATAAGAATGTAAAATTTTCTTGGTTTTGAATAATTTCCAATTTCCTTCTTATAGTTACTCCAGCATCCTTCTTTCCTAGGATTTTATCTTCAAGATGATCTCTCTTAATATTCTTTGATGGTGCTTTGGTGTCTTTTCTTTCTTATTTTTCATCTTCTTCTTCATATATCTACACACCCTCTTCTTATTCTTCTTTGGGATCGGTCACTTGTAGTGCCTCCTTTGTCTTAAGTAGACCTCATAGGATATGATTCATCAAATTTCACAAT
The DNA here is from genome assembly GCA_018340775.1 of Taxus wallichiana var. yunnanensis. NCBI lineage: Eukaryota > Viridiplantae > Streptophyta > Pinopsida > Cupressales > Taxaceae > Taxus > Taxus wallichiana. The sequence continues at coordinate 489,509,663 of CM031235.1, forward strand.
TACACTTTTAACTATTGTCTTCAACCTTTTGTTATAGTATATGTAAGTTAAACTCCTTGAATAATACCTAATAAATATACCTTCATAAAACCTAGAGTCAAGCTTACTTGGATTTTCTTCAGTCTTTTAATGAAGTACCTGCATCCCAAAATCTAAAGTGTTCCACATTTTCTATTATACCTTTTCATAATTCATATGGAGTATTTTCACTATTTAACCTTATATGGAATCTATTAAGGATAAAGACAGATGCATAAAAGCTTCCTTTCAATAACCATCAGGTATCATAGATTCATTTAGGATATTCATTGCCATCTTTTGAACAATCATGTTCTTTCTTTTAACCACACCATTTTTCTATGGTGTTCTAGAAGCTAGAAATACCTTCTAATGTCATGAGTTCTACAAAATTAATCAAATGAATCTGACCAAAACTCACCTCCATTATCTGATCTAATGCTCTTGATTCTCCCATTTTCTCATTTTCAATGAGATCCTTTAATGAATTGAAAACCTCAAATACATATGATTTGTTTCTTAAACAAGAAACCCAAGTATATATTGTATAGTCATCAATTAAAAACATGAAATAATAATCACTTGATGTACTTTCAATTCTCATAGGTCCATAGAGATCAGTGTGGATCAATTGTAGAGGTCTAGTGGTAGAATCATGTTCCTTGGTCTTGAACCTTCTTCTAGTTTGTTTTCTATGAAGGCATGTTTTACATAAGGTATCTTCTAGTTTTCTGATTCTTGGCATATTTCTCACACAATTGTTAGAACTAATCTTTATAATATTATCAAAGTTAACATGCAAAATATCATATGTCGTAACTAGATATCATTCAAATTTATCTTAATACATCTTTCTTTGTTAACCTCCTTCAAAATGTACATGTTATTTTCATTCCTCTTGGATTTGACAACAAGATTACATGTTTCTCTTTTTCTAATTTTACATCCTTTATCATCAAAGGTTAGGATATACCCATGTTACAAAATTGAATGATATTGATTAGGTTATAATTTAGACCCTCAACAAGTAGTACATTCTTAGTGAGGTTCTTCCCATTATCCAAACTCAAAGAGCATCTTCCTTTAATTTTAATGGTAGTGTTATCCCCAAACCCAACAGAATCTCATGCATTCTTCTTTAAAGAGGTGAATTTTTTTGTCACTAGTCATATGATAAAAACACCCATTGTCAATATACCAAATCAGATTTTCATCTTGACTATGAAAGGAAGTTTGAGAAATTTGACACTCTTCATCTTTTTCCTTGATTTTACAAGGCCTACAACTAAGGAATGTTATTCCTTATCTTATTTGCATTCTTCATTAACCTTAAAGAAATATGGAGATGGTGAACATACATCAAATATGGAATTCCATATGTCAAACCCTAAGGGTTTTAAACAAGTTCTAATTTTGATCGGAAGGTGTACTTCAACATTAACCTATTTACCTGTCATATTAATGCTTTAAAGGATATCCTTCCAAGTGATTAAAATTATCCAAAATGACCTACTCTAATACCAATTGTTAGAATCACAATGGACTAAGGAGGGACTAAATCAGTCCTTCAAAAAACCTTGAAAAATTCAAATTAACTTACATATACTAATAAACATTAAAAACATGCAATAATGTGATCTTAACAATATGAAATAACCATATGCAAGAGCATAACCATGAAATATTACACAAGAACACAAGATATAAGTGGGAAACCCTCAAGGGGAAGAAAACCCATTGAAATTTTTTATTATATTACTCAAAACAAAAGACTTGTATGAATATGACTCATCACACAAGATTTGTTTAGTGAGGCACCAACCCGACAAAGAGGACCAACCCCTATAAACCATTCTTTATATTAATCATAAAAAAGGAATATTTTGAATATTAATCATCATAAAAAAATTCATTAAAATGCCACTAAAGATATGTTTCCAACACACATAGCTAATAGTGAGACCAAAATTCAGCTCATATACCTTCAAATCCTCTTCAAATGCACCTTCTCCTAACTTTCTCAAACTTGATCTTTCATGGAATAATTTGGACACAAACCATTACACACAAGTTCTTCAACACTCTTTAGACATTCACACACACTCTCAGATCTATCTTTATGCCCTTGAACCACTTGCACTCTCTCACCTAGCTCACACGTTTTCCCTCTCACTCAACTAGTTCAAAAATGAACCATCACATACACTTTTATACTTGACTCAATTAAAAAAATAACATGGTCGATTATGACTCAATATTTCGGTCATCAAAAATTAAAAAAATAACACTATACTCATATAAATTCATAACATTAACTAATATAGGTCGACAATGCACCAAGACACAAGACAAGCCCAAAAAGGCCTAAAACCCCATCACCAAGCTCATCAAAGACTCCAATAACTTCATAAAAATTTTCATGCCTCAAAATGATTCAAAAATTTACATGATATCCTATCAAAATTATCCATCATCTCAAGGAACTCTTTATCAATCATTTTCTTCATCTCAGTATCAAGTAGGATTGTTTCCTACTAAAAATAGGCATTTCCAAGAACCAGTTTTCACCAATAAAGCTCAAGAACACACCAAAAAACATCAAATATGTAATGTAACCACTCAATTAAAATAAAATAATATTTATAACACATCCATGCATTCTATACATCATGAAACATCCAAAAAAAGCAAATGAAGCCAACTTTCCTCTTCAAAGAAATTGAAGCGCCCATGAAGTACTTTTGGAAACTCAACTAGTTTGCACCCTTTTTGACACATTCAATACCTATAAATACATTAAATATGAAAGAAAGAAAATCCCACTTCACTCTCAAATGTAAAACCATCATCATCTAAGCCAAAACTTGGGTCTTGCACATCAATATTCTATCCAAAGCAGACATGTCCTAAACCAGTCAAACTAGTTCAACTTGTGACCTCAACCATTTCACCTAAATAAAATTTCTAATATCATCCAAAACATGAAAATTTTCACATGAGATGTCAAAAACACATCCAAGGCCATTATACTTCATTTCCATTCCCATAAGTTTTCAAGCACTTACATTCACCAAGCCTAATAAAAGTACCCTTTTAGCCCAAAAACTAGTCTTCAAAGATAGGGCACACTTTTCACTCTAGGACTTAAACCACGTACTGAAACTATCAATGAACTATATTAAGACTCAAATTATTCCATAAATTTTGATTTAGTCATTAGGTTTAATGGACATATTTTGCACAAATTAAAAATCTTTAAAAATAACCCTTTTACATGGGGCCCACAGAGACTCACAATTTTTAAAATACCTCATTATAAATTTTTAGAAGTCCTATACAACCTAAAATAATAAAATTTTCAATACCAATCCATTTTTGGCACCTATTAATAATATCTTATCCATCACTAGCAAACTAGGGTTTCAAGACCATAAAAATCAGTTTAACTTCTTAACATTTTTTAATAAAAGTATGATAATGAAACCACTTCATTATTTTTGAAAAATTATCTTAGCTCAATTTTAAAACATCCATCAAAGCTATAAGGTCTCATCCATAGTGTGTGAGATCAAGTGAGAAAATGAAGTTACCTATCGAGTTGGAAAACATGCTTTCTTGGACCCTGTTTTTCCCAAAACATCATAACTTGCAAATTTCTCTTCATAATGACCTAAAAATTTTCTCACACCTCTAGGAAACCTATTTACATAATATATGATCATCGTATTAGATTAAATATTTTTTCATAGTCACCACCATTAGGACTTACATGACTAGGCCTTAGGGTTTTACATAGTTTAGGCAAAACAAAGTAGAAGAACCTCAAATATCAACTTAAAACCTATTCAAAAGGCCCCGAAAACCATGTTACATTATGTCTCACTCACCTTCATGATTCCAAAATCATTCATGGCCCTGTAACTCACTTTTATAATCCATTTGGTCTTCAAGCACCTAGACTATGTCTAGATGAGCACCTACAACTAAGTCTTCAACTTTTACCTACACTCTAAAACTCATGTGTCTCAATATTATCCTATCATTCTCTCCATTCCTCTACCATTCTCCTAAATCCATCATTCAACTTTATCCACCATGATTTATCACCTAGAATAATTAGGTCACCTAATTAGGCCTATTAGGCCAAGCCATTCTCATTGTTTCCACTTATGCCATCATGTCATCATCATTACAAGCATACTATAGCACTCCTAGATCATCCTCTTTGTCATTAATGATATTTTACATCAATGAAAACATCCTAAGTGATTAAGAAAATATTAAATAAATAAATGTCAAATGTGATATGTAATAGTCTTGAATATGCAATGAAGTGAAAATTTTACCCAAGAAAATAATTAATTTAAATTTAAAACCCTAGTTATAAATTTAAAAGATAAAAAATACGTATATGTTTTGCATTGATGTCAAAGGTGTACAAAGATGGAAATTTTTTTGGAACAAAGAGACATGATGTTGCAATTAGACCCAAAAATTGCAGGAGTGTCAGAATGCAAGGATTAGGGTTCTATGCAAGGTAAAGGGTGCTTGGGAACCAAATGCCTATTCCAAGAACCTATGACTTCTCGAATGTGTCAAACCTAATTTCACAGGTCGCGAGATTTTCACTTTGCTTGTATTATTGATTTCATGTATATCGCTAGACTTTGTTGTTATTCACCTCAAACTTGCAATAAGAAAGAAGCACATGCAAAACCCCAAAACACATCAAATACCAAAAATAAAATAATTTAAATGATGGGTGAGACTTTCCTCATCTTTCAAATAATTGAACTTTTGGTGAGTGTTACACTACATCTCATACCCAATGTAGTTCTATATTTGTGTGTGATGAAATCGTGCCCTAGGTGGCTCTTGTGAGTGTCACACTTAATAATAAGAAAGTATGTAGATGTAAAATATGTAAATAGATGTGTGCATGAAAGAATGAACTTATCCTCTTATATGTGTATACAAAAAAAAAAAAAAAAAAGAGTCCCTTGTGTGGAGCTAGATAGATGTTTTAATTCTCTTGTAAATGGCCTTTGAATGCAACCTTAGGCGATGATAGCTAATGCTTAGTATTGGGTCCTTTATTATGTTCGAGATAGCTTTATATTTATATGATTGTATTTCCTAAATTTCATAATTAACCTCGAAAAGGCTAACCACAAAGAAAATAAGATGCACAAATGGCTAGAAAGGACCCAAAATATGTGAGAAAAGTACAAATAGGTCAGCACACCTAAAGGGGACAAGCACACACGATGTTGACGTCCTGGCTAGAAACCTTTGGTGTTGAGACTTTAAAAATGAAGGGTTGAAGGTCGAATACACAATAATGTGTGTAAGACCAAAAGGTAAAATGAAATAAATAAAAGAAGTTAAAGATAGTGATCAATTAGTACTTTTCTTACTTAGGAATCATATGAATAATAGTATGTGACTAGGACCTAGAAATGTACCTAAAGTGTGTGATTTAGTGTCTATACTTTCCCCACTTTATGTTGTTGAGTGAATACTCAATAACATAAAGTAGATAAGATGTGGATACCTGATGACTATGTATATTGATTGTAAAAAGCATGCCGAGGAGACAAGAAAAAGCATGGAGTGATAAAAATATGAAGCATGGATGCTAGAGAAGAGGAAGTGAAAATGATGATGAACCTAAGGGTGAAAGAGTATGTGTAAATTTTATGTTGTACCTGATGTTGATGTGTGATGATGTGTGATTAATGTGACTACTTCTTCCCACAAAGATGGACCTACAAAAGAGAAGAATGAACAAGTAGTCAAATATGTGTATATGAAAAATTTGATCAAAACGCGTAAAAAGCATGTAAAAATGTGAAAAAGGAACATGTGCACCTGATTCGTGATGAGTGAAAGAGATAGAAAGGATATTAAAGATGTTGTAGAAGAACAAGTTTTTTGGGTGATCTCATGCTACTTGCGTTAAGTATGGAAGAAGTGTAAGGATAAAGGTCTAATTTTATTTTCCAACCTTTAACTATTTCCTAAAGTAAAAATTCCACTGCATATGGTATGTAGAAATCTGATTCATTTTAAACCAATGTGAAAGTAGAAAAGAAGGTGTAATGCATGCATGTCGAGTGCTAAAGGAATGTGTGTCTTGTAAAAGTTGTTGTGAAAAATGTTGTGAATTGTGCCAATCGATAAAAAATGTGTAACTTGCCCCTAGTCACCAGCACCTAAGAAGGGTCATGGGCACTCGGACTCTCTTGTCTAGTTATGGGTGATGGTGTCTATGTTTTTTTAGGACCCAAGTCGATTAAGAGCCGTTATTGAGACCGAATATTGTGTTAGTTATGTTTCAAATATATTATATTGCGACTTTAGAATACTTTATAGGGTGATTGATTCACCTAATGATGCCCCCTCATTTGGGGTGTATGAGACATCGCTAAGGACTATGTGGCCTAAATGAGGAGCGATCGTTTAAATATAACTAATACCCTATGGGGGAGGGATTATGCTTGGTAGAAACCAAGTCATATGTAAACAAAGTGGCTGGAAACAAGTGTTAGTGAAAGCAAAGACAAATAGGCATATAGGAGACCAAATGTAAGCTATAAAGAAAGAAGATAATGTATAATCTAAAAAATAAATAATATGATATGTAAGAAGACATTGTAGATCACAAAAAGTGGGTTGCAAACATGGGACATCACTCAAAATGTCACAATGCAATCAAGGTCAAAACATCTAGAAGAATACAATACAATCATATAACAAGCACGACATAGGGTGAAGCCCAAACAATGACAAACAATGGATGATAAGAGAAAACATTGGCAATTAATGTATCAAACAATCATAGAAGTAAATGAACCTACAAATTAAATGTTGCACATGAAGCACCTGTTAGCATGTTATAAGGATATAAAATATGTTAAAGTGTGTATAATCCAATATAGTAATGTGCTATGAAAATGAAACAATAGCACCTGTAGTGTATACAAAATTGGATGCCCCAAGAGCCTATTGTGGGAATGGTAAGAGGTACTATGTCAAGCATCCATGTTACGTATAAAGATATGTGAAATTCTTGTAATCACAGCTATAATTTAATTGAACATATATGTGTATATAGAAAAGATAATGGAATATAAAATATTTGTCTAGCGTGGAAACAAAGTGTATATGTAAGCTTAAGAAAGAAAGAGTAAATATGACCAAGATATGTAGTATTTTGTGGGTAAGATGGAATGGAATGTAGAGTGAATGATAGGAGTAGAGTTCCCCCTCATTGAATTTGAATGAGTATGCATGTGATGAGGTTAATTTATAGATTTCCCCTCGGCTGAGTCAAGAATGAACCATAGAATAAGAGTGTGTCATTAAGAACTGGTTTAAATTATGTTTTAGAAATATATTATTGACAAAGGGTAGAGTGTAGAGAGTGCGTAAATGAGTGAGTGTGGTAAGGTTCATTTTATATTGAAACCCTTATAAGTCGAGAATAAACCATGGAACTAAAGTGCATCATAGGGTAATGAGCGCATCGTGTAAAATTAGATGCAAGAAAAATATAGAGGGAATGTGTAGAGGGCATAGTGCATGATAGAATCTATGAGAAAAATATGTCATGCGTGCGTGAAGTGTGATTTTTTTAGTGTGTGAGGTTCATGTATTTAGTATTTTCTCAATATTCAAGTGTGAACCAAGGAATGAGAGTATGTCATAGGGTAGTGATGATACCATTGTATCAAGATCTGTATGTTGTATGTGAGAGATTAGATGTGGAGTGTAGATTGATCGAGTAGAAATACAAGGTAGTTTAGAATGCTAGAAGGGGGGAGAATAAGTATGATTCCACCCAAGTGTGTAGTGGTGAGTATGTTATCTGATAAAGTGAAATATGAGGGTCCTCCAACTAATGCTTGCAGAGATAAAGGTGTGTGATCATACTATAATATTGGTGATGTATGAGATAAATGATGTTTCGGTGAAGGAAACCTATGTGAAGAATATTGTGAAGGTGATAAACACCTATGTGAAGGAGATTGAGGAGGAGATTTAAACCTATGTGAGGTAGAGTATGGAGGTGATGGAAACCTATGTGAGGTAGAGAGAAGAGGTGATGGACACCTATGTGAGGTAGAGTGTGGAGGTGATAGATGCCTATATGAAGAAGAACATGGAGGTGGTGACCAATAACGTGAGGAAAAATGAGGTTGTGATGTATACCAATGTGAAGGATCCATTTGAGTGGTAGACCTATTGTGATGTGATGGACTAATAGACTGATGAGACCATGTATGTCATGTGTGAAAAGGAGAGCTAGGAGTAGATTGTGCTTTAGATTTGAGAGGTCCTGGGGACCTAGATACCCTAGCAAGTTTGATGGGAACCTCAAGAGGAGGCTACGTATATGGTGTGGATGTTGGTGTTAGAATGTGAGGATTCTAATAAATAAAGATTTAATCAACTTATATATTACATAATGTTATAATAAATATTTAAATAAAGATTACATTATAACATAAGTAAATAAATAAATACTTATAGAAAATAAATAACACAAGTGACACAATATTTATAGTGGAAAACTCCAATAGGTTAAAAATCACTTTGAAAATAACCTATTACTTAAGAGAATTTATTTTACATCCAGTAAGATCACCTCCTTTAAAACCCTATTTACCAAGGGTAAAACCAAATCACTTGATTTGCACACCTTTGATATATTTCTCGAATATATCAAATGAGGACCTAAAGTCCTTTTTATATAAGGTGATTGGGTATGTCTCCGACCCACCTTTTCAACCTAAAATGGTTGACACATACACCTAGGTTTATAATATTTAATATTAGAAATATAATCATTTCATGATATTAAATATTTAACCTAAAGTATATATATAGGTTAGCATATTTAATAATAGAAATATAAATATTTCATATTATTGAATATTAACCTATATATTAGTGATGGACCCATATATGTTAAGGGTTTTCCAGGACCACTTAATCATTATGTTCCAACACTCCCCCTTAATTTTAAGTGGGATAACATAACATATGCCAATAGATTACCTACCTATGGTACACTACAGGATTTACAATCCTTAAACCATAAAGGTTTTAGGCTAGCATATCAGTTGAAGGAATTATAACACCTTCATCATACTCAAATTACCTTTTGATACAAAAGGATTTGGAATCCCAAAGATCATCCCATGATCAGTGGCTAAGTATGATTTTTGAGTTTTACATGTTCTCATAGGTTCTCATAAAAGGTTATTGAACCTAAGCATATAAGAGCCTTTTACAACCAAGGACCTCCTTAACAATATGATTGTATTGGATGTTTACTAATAAACTCAATAGCACTAAAGAGTTTACTCAAGACCGCCTTTAATATATTTCTACACTTCTTTCTAAAAAAGAAGCCGAGGAGGTATACATGCCTCGAAGATCTTTTTACACTTACCCGAAGGTCTTTTTACACTTTCTGAAGGTGTTTTACATATGTTCGAAGGTATTTTTATAAAAACTAAGTTCCATTAGGAGGTGACATTGTCATGCACACTCCCCCTCAATGGAAACTCTGAAAATCCAAGCTTTTCATGAAAGTGAAAAAACTTTGTAGCACTCAGGGACTTTGTGAAGATGTCAACAACCTGCTCTTCAGTCAACATGAACTTGAGATTTATCTCATCACTTTGCACCTTCTCATAGGTGAAGGTTATATGTATCTCAATGTTTTTCATCCTATGATGTTGAACTAGATTCTTAATCAAGAGTAATATAACTCTAACGACTACATAGAAGAAAAATACTTCATTTAGCTTCCATGTGTATCTCTACTAACATCTCTGTTGTAGCCATGTTGCTTCTTTACTTCTTCCATTGTACTTTTCTACCTCATTATAATAAATGGATACTATTGATTATATTTTTGTTCTAATTAATGCTTCCTACACCAAAAACTTAAACACATATCAAAGTATATTTTATAACACAACATCAAGTATAGTTAGAATCACAAAATTCATATAAGATAGCATTTTCATTCTTATTATAATGCAACACATAATTTATTGTTCCTTTCAAATATCTACAAATTCTTTTTTCAAGATTCCAATGATCTCTAAAAAAAATTCCTGCATAAACATTAAAGTAATTCCTACTATATAGGAAATATTTGATCTAGTTATAGTTAGATAAATCAAATTATTAACTAACAACATATATAAAATAGGATCAACATTTTTCATATGTAGATTTAAGATCAATATTTATTCCAATTTTTATTGAAGTAGAAAATGATTTACAATCAATCATAAGAAAAAAATTCAATACAATGGTTTTATATTGTGTTTTGAAAAATAACAATAGAATGAAATATAGTCATAAAAATAACATGATGTGAGAGACCTAACTCATTCATTTCAAAGTACTTCTTCAATTTCTTTTTAATCCTATGAATTAAATCATAATTGTTACTAGACATAAGAAAATCATCAACATATATACATATAATGATAATATGTGAGCCTTATTGCTTAGTGAATATATCATTGTTAGAAGAACAATTAACAAAACCTAATAGTTTAAAGAAGGAAACAATTTTTGCATACCAAGCTCTAAGAGCTTGTTTTAAACCATACAAGGATTTCTCAACTTACAAACATAGTTTTCTTTACCAGTTTCTTCAAATCCTTTAGGTTGAAACATGTAAAGTTTTTCTTTTAAATCGCAATTCAAAAAGGTATTTTTATTATCCATTTGGTGGATTTCCCACCCAAAGTGAGTGGAAATTACAAATAAGGCCCTAACAGTACTCATTTTAGCTACAGGAAATGTCTCAACATAGTCAATACCATGTTTCTAAGTGAAACTTCTAGCAAAAAAATCTAGCTTTATGTTTGTTAATACTACCATCAGAATTATATTTTACTTTGTATATCCACCTAGACCCTATAATACTTTACGGGTCATGTTCATACAAGGTAATTAATGCATGGTACATATGATAGCTTCTGGTTATTTTCCTAAGGTTAATAAGATTTGAACTTTCTAACATAGATTGAGCCTAATTTAATTTCTTATCTAAGAAGATAAGAGTTTCAGAAACATCTATAGCATTAAAACATCATCATGACTATTTACTAAATCAAAATAAAAACCATCATTTAGAATCATTTAATGAAGTAACTTCAAGAGAAGAAGACAAAACATGTAAACTTTTCACTAGATTATATCCGGACATTTCATATAATATTTTATAATTAACATGTCATAACCTTTCATGCCATAGTTTTGAATTATTCAAACTTTGAGATATAAAACAAGATGCAGAAGAGAAATCATCAAAATATACAGAACTTTTATTTGAATTCCTTCACTATTTTACTCTCATTACTATCCTTGATATACTAAGTATCCTTCATGCATGGATTCTAGTTGTGTCCATACCTCTTTCGGATGTTTGATATTACCAATGTATATAAGGTACTCATTGTTCACATTATGTAGAATCATAGAAAGAGCCTCTTGCATTCGTTGCAAGAATGTATTCATGTTATCTACAGTTGTTTGATAACCAGTGGGAGCAACCTCAGATCTAGAAACAATCGTCTAAAGTTTTTCACCATAAATTTTGTTTTGACCCAAATGTTGTAGTTGGTTTCATTTAGGATTTGGGTTTTGTCAAGACAAAAATAGTTGGATGCCATTATTTTCCTAAACTTGTAAAACACACCTCATTATAATATATAATGTACCATAGAGTTAGATACATATTTATCGATAATAAAAACAACACTTTTAATAGAATTAGATCTAAATTTTATAGATTTAAAAAAACTATTTGATCATAACTAATTATGTCATTACAATGCATACTAATTAACCTCCAATGATCAAAATAATAACCCGCAATATAAATGGCTCTGCATTGTATCCCATATTTCTATAAAAAATATTTCCGACCATATAGAAGTGAATAAGAGACCATTAAGAATGCATAACAACGTCAAATTTCTGAAAAAATTAATGTAGACAAAAAACTGACCAACTTAAATTTGACATCTAAATGACCGTCATAATGGCTTATTTTTTGGTTTGTTATGATGGTCATTTGACCATCAATTTTAACACAGTGAAATTTTTCTAGAACCTATGAGCTCAAATTTGACATCAAATGGCCATCATATTGTCTTATGTTTGGTCTACCATGATGGTCATTTGACCGTCAAATTTAATGAAGCTAAAACTTGCTGTGTATTTCCAGAATGTGAAATTCTAGAATTTCTTCTTTTTATAATATTAGGGAGGTTATATTTTAACACATTATAATAGCATATTATAATTTATAATGTAAAAATATAGATTTGAAAAAGATAAAAGAAAAAGAGGTATATAATTTATAGAATGTAAATAAAAACAACATATAGTTCATAAAAATTATAAACTATAGTATATTTTTTATATAAAAAAACACATAACCCTTATTAAAGGGGTTTAAAGGACATAGACCAGGTTAAAAGAATTTTACTAGGTGCAAGTAGATTTATGAGAGTATAGATTAACCTGCATATTTTACAGAGGGGACAAGTAATTTCACTCGACCAATGAAATAAATTCAAATCCCTATTTTCATGAACCTTGTCTCCTCCCTTCATTTACTCTTAATTTTACCCTGCACACATTTAAAACTATGGAAATATTACAAAATATTTTATAGAATTCTTATAAGCTAAAAATTTAAAACTTTTATGTGGTTATAACTACAAATATTTTAATAAATATTTACCACACTTCACATGGGCCACCAATAAACTAGCCCTTTTTTAATTCTCCATTTATACTTGAGATATTATCTCATTTTATTCTCCACTCCCACTCTTATATAAAAGAAAACCTTTAAATAGGTTCATTTATATAGTTTTTATAAACTATAAGATATAAATGAATGGGGTCATCCCCTTACATGGATAATATAAATGGTTAGGGACACATGTTAGGTTTTATTTAATAAGTATTAAGATTTAAAAAGTAATCCCTTCATGGCCAAACAATAAACACAGACCCCTTTCCAAAAAAGTAAGCACTTAAGTTTTTTTTAAAACATATATAAACCAAATCTAATAAAATTTATATTTTAAGCGGTTTAAACTAACCATATATATAAAATATGATTTAAACTTAGGCTTAGATATTGGTCGTGACTCTTCCCTCAATCCCATGTAATTTTAATATGGTTAAAGACTTTTAATATATAGTTTTTTCCAAAACTATATAAATTTTAATATGATGTTTATATAAATTATTATATAAACCTTATTCTATATTATATATATTTTTATTTAAAAATAATATTGTTTTCAAATTATATAGGATATAGTTATAGATTAACTATAAACTATATTTTTTCAAATTGAATCCTTTTAGAGGGGACCAAAAACATGGGTATGAATTTACCTTCCAAAACATATAGCCTACAAACATTTGACATTATAGAAAACATGAAAATTATTTCATATAGTAATAAATCATTTCTTTTTTTTATGTGATTTCCACGCAGGTAAATATTTGAAGCCCCTTTCACATGTGCACACATTAATCTTCAAACAAACATTAATTCCATATAATTTACAAAATGTAAATGAAAGTAAGAATCATATCATATTACATCTCCCCCAAAAAAATTAGGGATTTAAAATTGAAAAACCCTAAAAAATTTACTGAGAGTTTAATTACACAAATGTAATGCCAAAATAAATTGGGGAAAAAAAGAGGACCAGATACTTTTAAATACCCTTTCAGGTTGGTTGAAAAAACCCATACAAATTAAATAAATAAAATACACAACATTTGATCTTAATTTATTTAATTTACCTCGCTCTATTACCATGTTAGAATTTGAAGATTCTAATAAATACAGATTTAATCAACTTACATATTACATAATGTTACGATAAATATTTAAATAAATATTACATCATAACATAAGTAAATAAAGAAATATTTACAAAAATAAATAACACAGGTGACATAGTATTTATAGTGGAAAACCCCAATAGGGTAAAAACCACTTCGAAAATAACTTTTTACTTCAAAGAACTTATTTTATATCCAGTAAGATCACCTCTTCCTTTGAAACCCTATTTACCAAGGGTAAAACTAAATCACTTGATTTACACACCTTTGATGTATTTCTCAAATATATCAAATGAGGACCTAAAGTCATTTTTATATCGGGTGATCGGGTATGTCTCGCGACCCACCTTTTCAACCTAAAATGGTTGACACATACACCTAGGTTTACAATATTTAAATTTAGAAATATAATAAATTCATGATATTAGATATTTAACCTAAAGTATATACCTAGGTTAGCATTTTAAATAATGGAAATATAAATATTTCATATTAACCTATATAGTAGTGATGGACCCATATACATTAAGGATTGGCCAAACCACTTAATCGTTAAGTTCAACATTTGGAACACTATTGATAGTAATGATGTGTTTATTATAAATGAATTTTAGACACATGTGGTGTATGAAGTTGATAGCATGATTTGCATGGAGCCAAGGAAGACCTAAGAGCATTTCACACCCTTGAACTGAAGGTTTCATAAGAAAAGACACAAGCATGGTGAGAGGACCAACTGTAACTATCATCTTGACATGGCCATATGATTTAGGAAATGGGTATGAAATCTACAAGATTGGATATCTAATAGCAAAAATAAGTGTAATTAAACATGCACTCATGTGAAAGGAAGGATCAATCATAGTGTTATTGATATAAATAGATCCGATGAAAGAACTAATGTGCAAGAGATCGGAAGAGAATTTATTATGATAGTCATGATTGGAGAAAGTAGTGATTGGTGGGGATGTCTCATCATGATCCACTAGAAACTCAATAGCCCCTAATGCGGGAGGAGGCACTACACAATATGTATGATTAGATGAAGATTAATTTGCTTACTTTTCATGTTTTGTGAGCATTGTTAAATATTTTGAGCTTGTGATTTTTATTAAGCTGAGTGCAGAAGTCATAGGCTCTGGAAGATCAATTGCATTATTATTGATGACATCTTGGATAAGATTGTGAATTTTGAAGCATCGATCTATAGAATGCTCAATGCATTAATGATAGTTGCATATGAATTTTTGTTATAATTATGACCTTTAGGAAAAGATAGGTCGAAATTGAGTGGAGGAGGAAATATAATAAGAATGCTCTCAACAAGTTGTGGTAAGAGAAGATGTAGAGAGATAGTAAATTTTGTATATGTACTCTTAGGTGGTTGTCATTGAAGCTCTTTAGTATTAGATATAGCATTGATAGTGGTTTTGGCTTTGTACGTTTTGCGAGATGGCTTGAATATTTATTTATTTTGAAAGCACGCTGAAGATGAAGCTTGCTCCTGATACTTAATATTTCCAATGGATAATAATTTGGTTTCACATAGCTTAAGAGTATGACGTAGATGATCAAATGAAGGATATATCTCAAAAATAACACTCTCCTGAAGAGGTGGAAATAGAATTTGTACAAATAGATCTTGAAGTTTAGATTCTGCAAGAACATTAGACATCTTAGCTAAGTTTTTATATCACAAGACATAATCCGCTAGATGTTCATTAGATCCTTGCTTAAGTTACGCGAGTTGAGTATATGAGAAAAGAATTATCTAAATGCATAAAATATGTCACCTAGTTGATAGGTAGATCATAGAACCAATGCATTGCATACTCTTGAAGACTACGAGGAAAGATATTTTCTAGTAAAGTATGATCATTCGTATAGTCTAGACATGCCACGTGAAATGATGAAAGATTATCAAAAGAACCAAAACGACCACTATGGTTAATGAGAATAAGAACAATACCTTAAGAAGAAGGTGGATTCAAGTGACAAGTTCACCAAATTATTAAGAAAATATTAAATAAATAAATGCTAAATATGATATGTAATAGCGTTGATAAATATAAATATGTAATGAAGTAGAAAATTGACCTAAGAAAATAAGAAATTTAAATTTAAAACCCTAGTTTCAAATGAAAAATATAAAAAGACTTAAATGATTTGTAGTGATGTCGAAGGTGTATAGAGCTAGAAAACCACTATAACATGCCCGAGAAAATTATAAGATTTTTGAGAATGCTAGGAACAAGGCGCATATGCGGGGTCGGGGCACCTAGGACACAAAGACCTATTCCAAGATCCCATGACTACTCGAGAAGATGTTAAACCCAATTTCATAAGGTCGTGAGATGTTCATTGTTTCTCACTGTATTTTCTAGACTTCATTGTTATTCACTTGAAACACTGTAATACAAAAGAATTACTCGAAAATCCCCAAAATGCATCAAATCCCAAAAAAAAATTCAAATGAGGGGATATACTTTCCTCAACTATCAAACAAGTAAAATTATGATCGAGTATTACACTACATCTCGGAATTAATGTAGGTATATGTGTGTGTGACAAAATTGTGCCCTGGGTGGTTCTTGTGCATGTTGTACTTGATAGCGAGAAAGTAACTAGATGTAAATAGATGTGTACATGAAAGAATGAAATTCCCTTCCTATGTTTGTATGTAGAAAAAATAGTCTCTTTTCCCTTATGTGGAGATAGATGGATGCTTGAATGCTCTTCTAAATTGCCTTTGAATGTAACCTTAGGTGGTGATAGCTAATGCTTAGTGCTTGGTCCTTTATTATGGTCACATAGCTTTATATTTATATGATTCCCTTACATGAATTTCGTAATTAACCCTAAAAAGGCCAACCAACAAGAAAATAATATGCCCAAATGGCTACAAAGGACCCAAAAGATGTGAGAAAAGTATAAATAGGTTGGGTGCCCGGAGGAGATGGGGGTAGGTGGCGCTGGTGTCCTAGCCAGTCTTGGTGTCTAGACTCAAAAAAAAACTAAAGGGTCAAAGGTTAAATTGCACAAGAATTGTCTCAAATCAAAAGGAAAACTAAAAGCAAGAAAAGAGGCCAAATACAGTGATCAATTAGTACTTTTCTTGCTTAGGAATCATATGAATAGTATTATGTAACTAAGACCTAGAAATGTACCCAAAGTACGTGATTTAGTGTCTATACTAACTCACTCATGCCAACATATGTCATTCAGGGTAATCAATGACACTACCTTTATTTTAACACTGTAACATATTATCTCATAGTTATTTTTGTTTTATTGTATCACTTGAGGGCATAACCTAAACACATTCTCCCACAACTAATAATAGTACTATCCTATACATATCCTCAAATGTCACTGTCATTTCTCCATGATTCAGAGGAAATTTTTTGGTATTGTGGGATCCTAAAATATCTCTAACCCATACTAGTGTGGTAGAAAATTGAGTGAGATTTCGAAGGTACGGAATGCGAGAAAATGGAATTCATATGATCAAGTTATCATAGGTAAAATTTTGGTCATCATTCGAACTCAGTAGAATCAACTGGCCAATTCGGTATTAACACGTGGTGGAAGTGAAGTGTAAGTAGAAGTGAAAAAAATTGGTTTTGTGACACTGGTCTTCAGGAATCGTATGTGGATGGGTGGACCCCACTATTTCCTCGTCGAGGGCCCTAAGTCGAGGTTAGACACAATCTTTTCATGTAGGGGTGTCTTTTTCACCCATCATCATTTAGCCACGTGGTGGGTCCTCGAGGCCACTACGTGGTGCCGCCACCACATTACATTGGGACGTGTTATCCTCCAACTCGAAATATCATTGGTTAAATTGATAGTGTAGGGACGAGTTAACATTACGGGGTAAGTTCATTAGTTAGATCATTTTGGCAAGTTTTTATTTTGTTGGGTGAGTTACCCATTGTAAATAGGTCGAGCCAACTCAACGTTCCCTAGTAACTCCTCACCGACCACACTATGTGGCATTACAAATTCCACCCTTGTTTAAATAATCCACCACCTAGGTATATAACCATCGGCCACTACATGGAAAAAGGGAGGATGCATGCCCAAGCCACATTACACCATGGGTGGTTGAGACCATTCAAACCCTATTTCCCTCCATTAAGTAGTGCATGTTAGATATTAATCCCAAGGGGAAAATATAGTGGTGGATGTGGATGGGGAGGATCAAACCCCCAACCAACTTTATAAGAAAATTAATACCCATCACCACGATACATGATATCGCCATGTATAAAAAGGATCTTGGTGGGTATTGTTTGGAAATAGGTTTGTACTTAGGGTCTCGAGGCCTATTAGGGGATATTTTGTGTGAGGCTATTTTTGGAGCACCTAGGAGTGTCTTATGACTTGGAGTAAACTAGAAAGATGTCCAAAACTATGAGACACTTCTAATGGACACACTTTGTTTTCCTATTTTGGTAATTTTAAAATAGATTTTAGAGATCTATGGCAGTAGTGTGTATTGTTTTTTTCATTATTGAGGAAATTTTGTATAAGAGCATTTTTAGGCACTTAGGTGCATTTAGGCTCTCGGGGTAAACTAGAAATTTGTCTATAATTCAAATAATATCTTTTTGGACCTATTATTTTATTCATTTAGAGTTGTGATGTTTTTTTGTGTTTTGGAATTCATTCAAGCACTTGTATTCCCTCTAGATCCTTAATCAAACATGCATCTCATTAAAGGAAGACTTTCTAAGATAGTATATTCTACACTAGTCATTATAAGCCAACTTATTTTTACTCGATGGGTGTGCAAGAGATTATTGTTCTTCTATTTTCCATTTTGGATTCATTATGAATCAACTAGTATGTGATTAGATCATTTTTAGTTGATTCATTGAGAATCAGCTAGATATGTGGTCATCTTATGTTTTCTAGTTCAGATTCATTGTGAATCAAACTATTATTGGATCATATTTTTATTCAATTTAGATTCATTGGGAATCAACTGGGTATGTGATCACCTTTATGTTCCACTTCAGATTCATTGTGATTCAACTAGGGAATTTTTTCTTTTGCACATTGTTCAAATCAATCTTCACTCTGTATAGAGGTTGATTCGGAGTTGTGCAACAAAGTGGTAGTTATTCATGGAGGAGATTTTGTAATTTAGAGGATCAGTTTGGATTCATTAGAATCAAATGAGTTTTGTTCTTCTAGAGACCAGTTCAAATTCATTCAAATCAACTGGTAACATTTGGTTCATTGTTGTGCATTCATCACTTCATTTGTAAGTTTTTGTTTAATTTACAAATCAAAATTTTTAATGAATCAGTTCAACATTTAAACCCTGAGATATAGGCATTTGTTTTATCAAACTCTATCATCAACTCTTTTTTGCAATGTGTGTGTTCACTATTTATATTGCAATTTTCATTAAGTTGATAACTTTTGGTGGAGTTAATTAGCAAGTGCTTATAAAGTCGAGGCTATTTTTTAAAAATGGCCCTATTTTCAAATGAATTTCATATCAAAGAAGGTGATCTTTCCTATAGACTGTTAATCTCACGAGTAGGATGATTGATCTGATAAATTGATTGCTTCAGAGTGTGCATTCATTTCAGCTTTGTTTGGACATGTAAAAGTGCACTATTAGCAACACTATTTTTGGATTCTAGATTTGTGAGAAATATTGAGGGATAGGTTTATCATACTCACTAGTTTTATTCCATTTATATACTCCATTTATATTTCCTATTTATCTTTTGAGTTCATGTAATAGTTTGGGTATGGGATTGAACTCATATTTATAAACTTAGATATTTGACACTCTTATAAGAGCTTGTTGGCGTCATCTTGGATCTTCACTCTACGTAGAGGTTGTTTGTGGTTGTGAAATAGAGTGGTATTTAATAGTCATTGACATTTGACATCGGGTTAGACCTTCACTCTGCATAGAGGCTGATTGTGGCCATGTAATAGAGTGGTACCTGATTTTTATCGTCAACTGGATATTTCACACCATAAAGAGGAAGATACTGTATAGCAGGGTGGAAGTCATCATTGTTGAGCTTGTTGATATCAGCTCAAATATTTTCTATGTAGAGTATTTTTATGGTCATGCAATAGAGTGGTAACTAATCATCATTGTCACCTGAAATCAAATTATATTTTCACTCTACGTAGAGGCTTGTGGCTATGTAATAGACTGGTAGCTCATCATCGTGGGAATCTGGCATCGGGTCAAATTTTCATTCTATGTAGAGGCTACTTATGGTTGTGTAAGAGAGTAATACCTAATTTTCATCATCTTTTAGATACTTGGCACCATGTAGAGGTAGAATTCATGCAGTGGGGTATAATTCACCATCAGAAATTTATATCCAACTTAGCACCATATAGTGGTATAGTGTGCACGGTGGAGTGGTGGTCAACATGAAAGTGTCGTCATCATTATGCGGGCATAAAACATTTTTCTATGTAGAGGCATAGTTCATGCAGCGGGATGAAGGTTACCATAAGGTTTCATTAGCATGGCATAGATACCAAAAGTCCTAGAATCAAGCCATTGGTTACCTAATTATAGAGTAGTAGTGTGGGACCTTTGCATCAATTACATAGACCTCTTCTCGACAACACCGGGTTCGAGATTCACAGAGCTATTTTTGTAAAAAAATCCTTCTAACTAGGTGTAGTGCCATATTTTTTTGAAATAAAATGAAAAGCAAGCACACTAAATTTTGTAGATTTTGTATGTAATGCACAACTAAATATTTCAAATGTATATTTCATGACTATATATTTTGCATATTTCTAATCAACAAATTCTTCCAAATGAAGACATTGAAATAAAGAGAAACTCATAGTTCCATTATGATTTCAATACGATAATCTTACAAAATTCTTGCAACCATAAAGTAAAAACTTCCTTAGTAATGACTAAAGTTTATAAGAAGCAATAAGTACAATAATGGATATTTACAAGAGTATAAGACTTTCACAAAGCTACATTTATTTACAAAATGAAGGTAATGCCCACAAAAGATGAGTAAGTCCAAGATGACAAGAGGCTCTACTATCTCCAACTCCAATACTCCTACAAGAATCCAACTCCAAGAGAACATGGCTTGTTTACCACCCAACCAATAGGCATCATCACATGCCTTTCCATGGTTGGAAGTCATGCTAGCCTCCCCCAAGCCCATGGGAAAGAGGAACTAGCTTCCACAATGTGCACAAGTATAATGGGAATTTAAACACACAACAAGAGAAGACATAAGACCATTCAACCATCTAGACCTATTATACAAAGAAAACAACACAAGAGAAGAACAAGGTCAACCTCACAAGGGGGAAGAGAGAAAGAGGGATGCCCAAATCAAGGTGTCCAACCATAGGAGCACCAATAAATATATATATACAAAACTCCTTATACCTCCTAATCATTCATCCTCCTTATTCCTCCTTATGCTATAGAAATCCTTCTTGGGAGGATTTTCAAACCCAAAAGGGTTTCCTCACCAAGAATGGGGAAAGGTTCAAGCCATATGAATCTTTCTCCCACCTCAAACCATATGAGGGGATGAGAAGGGACCTTCATGGCTTGACCAACAACCATGAGGTTTGAGAGGGAAATCCCTCTCTCTTCCCCTACATTCTCCAAAAACCATCATTCCAAATGATGGTGGAGAGAAAACAAAGAAAATAATAAGAACAAGCCAACAACCACATTCACCATACAAATTCACAACACATCATTTCACACACTATTTTATTGCTCAAACATAGTTTACAAGATAAACAAAACTAAAAGAAAAAGGGTAAGAACCCTACCTCTATAATGCTTTCCAAGACTCTAAGCTTTTCCCCTTTGTCCAAGCTCCCTTCCAAGCTCCCAAAATTCTCCAAGTGCTCCAAAAAAAAAAATGAACCAAGAAGACCCATTCTTCCACATGAGGAAGAATAAAAGAGGAACCCAAAAATTTCCTCACCAATGGGAAAGTGACAAGTGTCACCCCCTCTCCTCTCAAGAGTCAAAGATTCCAAAAACCAAATAAGTAAGAGTAAACTCACCTTTTATCCCTTTTCACCCAAAATACCAAAAACTAAAATAAAACAAAGTGGAGCAACTTTTACCACTTTCACACAATCCAACCACCTTACCGGATGGTGAATAAAGAGGGCTAAATGGGAGGAAACTCCTCCAAACCTTGGAAATAGGCCCCCTACCTATTAGGTAGGGTCAAGGGCACATTTTCATGCTAAGGAACCCCCAAACTCAAAAGGGGTCCCTAAAATTACCCAAAATAATCCAATTTCGGGTTTGGCATGCTTGGGCACATGAGTAGAGGGTGTGGGGTCCACCCAAGGTTCTCATGTGGTCCCCAATCCCTTCTACCAACACACACACACTTCCCAAAACCAACATTTAACTTAAGATGAGATCATTAACCTCTAAGTTAGTTTACTTAATAAAACACACCCTAAACCTAATTAATTTTACAAAACAATATTACATTCTGATTGAGGGGTTCACCCATGGTGCCCAATTAAATATATCTATTCTAAGGCCTCAAACATTTAGCATGGTTAGGACTTAGCCGTGGGCCGCTTGTGCACAATTGCGTAGCTACCACGAAACCCATGCTCTCGTATACTGTCACTGCACACTCATTGCACACATTAACTGTGCACATCGTCCAATATGGTAAACATCATCTATACATCACAATATCAATAAAACTTATAATGTCTGAACATAATTTACAAATGATGAGTAGCAATGCATCCAATTATCCACATAGTTTGCCATGAATCATCCACAAATAAAATTGTAATAACATACACTTAGGTTAGCATGAAAATTACCATCATTAAATCCAAAACACTATATCATTAATCAAATCAAACCAAGAGACTAACATCTAACCAATAAGTCTATCATATAACCCCTGTTAGTGTCATCAACATCATAAGA
The DNA here is from genome assembly GCA_018340775.1 of Taxus wallichiana var. yunnanensis. Lineage (NCBI taxonomy): Eukaryota > Viridiplantae > Streptophyta > Pinopsida > Cupressales > Taxaceae > Taxus > Taxus wallichiana. The sequence goes on from CM031235.1 coordinate 489,532,554, forward strand.
AATATATCGGTATACTGAATCCAATCTAATTGGCATTGTAATGCGCCCAAAATGCCATAATGTCCATGAGGATAAAATATCATAGTAAAATGTCCAAAGTCTATCGAGTCTCAATCAAAACATGTCTAGAAATAAAGGAACCAACAGAGATAAGCTGGAGCTATAAAAATGTGGGCCTTTGCATCCCCCTCTCCTAGAATTAGACTTCCTCTTGAAAGTCATTGGAAGAGATAGGGATATCTAGCCCTCAGTGGTGTAGCATCCTCCCAGGTAGCTGATGACTCATCATATCGGTCCCACTGCACTCTAACCTGGTCCAAATCTCGACCCCGAAGGGCCAACCTCCGGTGCTCCAGTATGCGTACGGGATCCAATCTCCACTGCCCTCCGTCCTCTACCTATAATGCCGACCAATCCAAAACATGAGAAACATCTGGTACATATCTACATAGTACAAAAACATGAAAAACGTCGTGGGCCCGTGCAAGGCGTGGTGGCAAAGCTAGGCGATAGGCAAACTGGACCGATGACCTCAAGAATATCAAAAGGCCCCACAAAACGAGGCGATAGCTTAGAACCCTTTCCATAATGGATCGGACTCTTATGAGGACGAACCCTCAAGAAGACTTTGTCACCCACAGAGAAGTGACGATCAATCCTCTTGGTGTCTGCATATGCCTTACGCGCGCTCTAGCTCAGCTGCTCAAGACGCTATCGAATCAGAACAACCTGCTGCTCTAAATCCTGAAGGTAAGCTGGGCCCAAAATAATCCTGTCATCTAGTCTATCCCAGCTCAAAGGTGTCCTGCAAGGTTTTCCATACAAAGCACGATAGGGAGCCATGTCAATGGAGCTATGAAAGCTGTTATTGTATGCGATCTCAACTAAGTGCAAATAATCTTCAAACTTCTTCTGTTGGTCCATCACGTACATCCTCAACATGTCCTCAAGAACCAGATTAACCCTCTCTATCTTCCCATCTGCCTCTGGATGATATGCCGAACTGAAATTAATCATGTACCCAAGGCCTCTGAAAAGAAGTCCGAAAAGCGATGTGTAGATAGTGTCTCTGTCATTGATGATCGTCTTGAGAATCCCATGCAATCGACAATATCCTCCATGAACACTTTGGTGATGGCACTGTGCATTATAGGTGACCTTGGTTGGCGAAATGTGCAACCTTGGTCAACTTATGCATAGTGACCATAATGGCATCATGACGATAAGAGGACACGGGAATTCCTACTATGAAATCCATGGAGATCACATCCGTTTCCACTCGGGAATATCATGAGGGTATAAGTCTGCCTGCGGGATGAGAATGCTCTTCCTTGACTCTTTGACACTCAAGACACCGTGCTACAAAATCTGCTATGTCTCGACGAAGACCTGGCCAATAATATAACTCTCTCAAATCGGCATGCATCTTCTTCACTCCTAGATGTGCTGCATATGCGGCTCGATGAGCCTCGTGAGGATAAAAATACACGAGATCACCTGCCTTAGGCACATAAATTCACCTATGGGCTGAAGCAAACCATCGACTCTAACATGCATCTGAAGTACCTACCTCAAATGCTCCTCATGTTCCTCCTCGGAATGAGAATAAATCAATATGTCATCAAGGAATACTAAAACAAAGTGATCCAGAAATGTCCTGAATACTCCATTCATGAGGCTCATGAAGACAGCTGGGGCATTGGTCAAACCAAATGGAACCATTGTGAACTCATAATGCCCGTAACGTGTGCGAAAACTTTATCTTATGAATATACGCATCTGAAATGTGCAGCGAGTGATGATATCGACTTGAGATCAATTTTGAAGAACACTCTAGCTCCCGCATGTCGATCAAACAAGTCATCAATCCTAGGAGCGGATAACGGTTCTTTATTGTGATTTTGTTGAGCTATCTGAAATCTACACAAAGCCTGAGAGAACCATCCTTCTTCTTCACAAATATGACTGGCGCTCCCCAAGGAGATACACTAGGGCGAATGAGACCCTTCTCTAACAACTCCTCTAACTGAATCTTGAGCTCATGAAGCTCTGAAGTCATCATCCGATAGGGTGCCCTAGAAACTGGTGTGGATCTAGGCACTAAGTCAATGGTGAAATCCACCTCCCTACTAGGTGGTAAACCTAGAAGCTCTCCTGGAAACACATCTGCATACTCCCTCAAAACTACGTGATCATCAAGGGGTGAATGCTCTGGAGTACTATCCGAACGATCACTGATAGTGATAGTAAACAACTAGCAACCCTTACGCATGCTCCGCTTGAGTTGCTTAGCAGAGATCATATGCAAGGAAATGGGTCTCTGCATCCCCGAAATCAACCGCACTCCCAAGATCATCCGACACTCAATAACCTTATTTCTGCAATCCACCTTAGCTCGATGAGACTCAAGCCAATCCATACCCAACACTACCTGATAGGATCCTAAAGGAATAACTCGGAGGTCAAGTGTAGTGGAGAAGACTCCCAAATCGAGTACACAACTCTCCACATACGAGTCCACGGCGAGTTTAGCCCCAGAGGCCAACTCAACCTGCCAACTATCTGGCTACCTAGCCACCACTAGCCCACACTGGTCCACTATAGAAGGAGATATAAACGAATCAGAAGCACCTGAATCAAAAAGTACTGAGATAGAAATACCCCTGATAGTACCTGTCGTCTCAATGATTTGTGGACACGATGCTCGGCTGACGGTTGTCAACCGCTGCATACACACGATGGGCGCGTCCCACGTCACCCACCATCTACTCGGATCTAGGAGCTCTCTGCATATCCGTAGTAGTGGGCTTGTGCGGACACATACGCACATAATGATCTAGAGCCCAACAAATAAAACATCCTCCTATACCCCGCTGAGATGGGGTCCCTCCTATCTTGTGGCGGCCCGAACCTACCGGTCCAACCCTAGCAGAGCTATTGCGAGTGGGGGCTAGCCGAGAGTGATGAGTACCCAGCCTCCTGTCTCTAGACCCAGCAAAACCACCTCTAGACACACCTCGCTGAAAACTCGAGTCTCTTCTACCCCCTCTAATGCTGGTGTCCCTGATGCTGTGTCTATTGTGATGGGTGTGGAGGAGCTCTTGATGCTGCTGGAGAAGACTAGAATCCTCCTCTAAGGGGTGGTACTTGCTCCCGTGCTCTCGACTTGGAATTCCTGAATCTTGTCTGGAACTTGCTCTTGTTCCTTTCTCTATGCTCTGAAGCCTTGGTCCTATTCTCCTCGGCCAAGTAGGCCTTCTCAACGGCCTTCTCGGCGTGGGAGGAGATAACATCCTAACGGCTCTCTGCTATATCGCATTCAAGCCCCGAATGAACTCTGTTTTTATCTGTAACTTCTCGTCTTGCGGGTAGTCTACATATCTGCAAGAGATCCAAGAACCTGCTCGTCTTTGCGTTATTGAGCCAGAACCTTGTCGTAAGTCATGAAACTCATCGATCCTCTTCTGCACAAAATGCTCTGACATATACCGGGCCCTGAATCACTCCTCAAACAACTCCCAGGTCACTGTATCCCAAGTCAAATGGAGCTTCCGCTCCTCATTCCTCCACCAAATGCCTGCTACATCTCGGAGGAGGTGTATGGAGAACCTGGCTTTGACGTTGCTCTCATGAGAGTGCAAACCAAAGCAGCTATCCAAGCTAAGGAGCCAAGACTCTGCCCCAAAGCCATCTGTCGAACCGATGGCGTAGGCGGCTGCAGGTGAAGAAGGTCTCGAATCACACTGCCTTTGTTTCGATCTTGACGGTGTGGTCTAACAGGTGAGAGGGGTCGCATATCTCCAAAAGGTCCCTCGAAGCTGTGTGAATGGCTGTGACAAAATGAGGCCACCCTCTCGCCAAGGATGGAAGGGTTGCGTGACCTCTCTCGTCTCGGAATGTCGTGCTCAGGTGGCTCTGGATGTGCGTCCTCACCAATGAACTCCTCATCTCCTAACTGAATGTCCTCCTCTCTCGGCACCTGTGGTGGTGGAAGGCACTCCTATATGACACCTATTAGCTGCTGCAGGGTCTCCAATATCTGAGGCCCAAAATTGGGGGCCGGCGACTCCCGTGTAGGCGCACTACGTCTCGAACCTCGAGCTGATCGTCCCCTCTTGGGTGCTTATCCACGAGCCGGGATAAAAAAATAAATTATAAAATTCCTAAACGTTTGTCGAAAGCATTATATTATCATTATTTTTATTATTTTAATTATTATTATTATTGTTATTATCATTATAACATCGAAGCAATGTCCCTTCCCATTAATAATCAATTTATAATAATTATTAATTAATTTATTTATTTATTTATTTACTTTCCTAAAATAAATTAATACCATCCCATGCAATAATTTAATTATATAGGTATTTTGATCTATTAAGATCTCTAGGGTTTTAAACAAAATTTACACCCCTTGCAAAAATTAGTCTTCCCCCTTTCATTAACTTATTTTATTTATTTATTTTGTTTATTTATTTTTCTACACACTCTTTAAATTTAATTTTGTTCAACCCCCTTTTAACTTAGTTTACACCCCTTTAAATTTATCTCTCATTCCCATAAAAGATCATGACCTAAAGGGTGTAGGGATTAATTAGAGCCCTTGGATAAAACAAATCTTGGCCTTAGATTTTGAATCTACCCTAAAAGTGCCCTAAATTTCTCTATGTATCTTTTCCTCTCTATTCTTTTCTCATTTGTTTTGTCATTTGAATGTGCGGGTTGTGGAGGAGCTAATGGAGAGATGAATTCATGGAATCTCTCATTTGTTGAGAGATATATATAAATATATATTCTTTTTGAAATCCCTACATCCATGCATGTTTTTTTTTTTTTTTTTTTGAGAAATCCATGTATTTCTTTTGAAAAATTGACAAGGGAAAACCCAAGTTTTCATATATATATATATATATATATATATATATATATATATATATATATATATATATATATATATATATATATATATATATATATGTGTTTATATATATATATATGTGTGTGTGTGTGTGTGTGTGTGTATATATATATATATATTTATTGTTTTATTATTATTTTTTTTTTTTTTTTTGCGGGCTGTTCTCTTTGTGGATGGGTGGAGGAATGGCCGTGGGGGAGGCGAGGTGGCGCGGAGCCGCGCAGCAGGGACGGCCGCGGGGAGGGCAAAGGGTGCGGGGTCGGCTGGGAGTCCACGGGGCGGGTCGAGCGGGGGGACGGGGACGGGGAGCAGGGGGATAGGGGGGTTTCGGGGAAGGCAGGCGGGGTGGGGGGGCAGGTCTATCCAGGGGGTCGGGGGCGGGTATCCCGCGGGGGGGGGGAGGGCGGTCGTCCCGTGGGGGTCGGGGGGGAAGGTGTCCGCGGGCATGGGGTGGGGGCAGATAGGGTCCAGTTGTGGGTAGGTAGGTCGGGGCTTCGGCCCATTTTAAGACTTTTTTTTTTTTTTTATTTTTATTTTTTTTTTTTTATTTTTTTTTTTTTTTTTGTCTTTAAATTTTTTTGTTTTGTTATTTCTTGTTATTTTTTTTTAAAAAAATAAACAAAGCAAACACAAAAAAAAAACGATCATTCATATATATATGAAGTCATATTTATTTTATTTTTTTTTTTTTTTTTTTATTTTATTATTATCATTTTTATTTATTTTTTAATTTAAAAATATGTGTATATATAATATTATATAATATATAATGTATATATTACATAATATATAACAAATATATTATATTTTGCAATAAAACCAAATATATATACTATTATTATTATTATTATTATTATTATTATTATTATTTATTTTATTCTAAGAAAGATATAGTTATAAGTAGGAAGCAAACAAAATAACAATAAGAATAAAGTAATTATATTAAATTTGCTTTCATTTCTTTGTTCAATACTATCAAATTTGCAGGCCAAAACCTAATTTTTTTGAAAAGATAATATAAAAAAAAAACTCAATGAACACTAGTTTTCCTTAAATGAACTAACTAACTAGTATTTTCAAATTTCTGCAATGCTAACTAAAGAAATACTTCAGATTTTCATGCAAAAGATTATATTAAGGGCATCCATGTATAATATATATATATATATATATATATATATATATTTATTTATTTATTTATTTTTCATTTTTTTATAAAAAAGCAAGACTAAGACATCTACAAGTTACCCAAAAGTCCGTGTGTTGAAACCACGCTCTGATACCAAAATGTAGTGCCATATTTTTTTAATGAAATAAAATGAAAAGCAAGCACACTAAATTTTGTAGATTTTATATGTAATGCACAACTAAATATTTCAAATGTATATTTCATGACTATATATTTTGCATATTTCTAAACAACAATTCTTCCAAATGAAGGCATTGAAAATAAAAAGTTCTTGGTTTCATTATAATTTCAAACGATAATCTTACAAAATCTTGCAACCATAAAGTAAAAACTTCCTTAGTAATGACTAAAGTTTATAATAAGCAATAAGTACAATAATGGATATTTACAAAGTATAAGACTTTTACAAGCCACATTTATTTACAAAGTGAAGGCAATGTCCTCCAAAGGTGAGAAAGACCAAGATGACAAGAGGCTTTACTATCTCCAACTCCAATACTCCTACAAGAATCCAACTCCAAGAGAATATGGCTTGTTTACCACCCAACCAATAGGCATCATCACATGCCTTTCCATGGTTGGAAGTCATGCTAGCCTCCCCAAGCCCATGGGAGAGAGGAACTAGCTTCCACAATGTGCACAAGTATAATGGGGATTTAAACACACAACAAGAGAAGACATAAGACCATTCAACCATCTAGACCTATTATACAAAGAAAACAACACAAGAGGAGAACAAGGTCAACCTCACAAGGGGGAAGAGAGGAAGAAGGATGCCCAAATCAAGGTGTCCAACCATAGGAGCACCAATAAATATTTATATACAAAACTCCTTATACCTCCTAATCATTCATCCTCCTTATTCCTCCTTATGCTATAGAATCCTTCTTGGGAGGATTTTCAAACCCAAAAGGGTTTCCTCACCAAGAATGGGGAAAGGTTCAAGCCATATGAACATTTCTCCCACCTCAAACCATATGAGGGGATGAGAAGGGACCTTCATGGCTTGAGCAACAACCATGAGGTTTGAGAGGAAATCCCTCTCTCTTCCCCTACATTCTCCAAAAACCATCATTCCAAATGATGGTGGAGAGAAAACAAAGAAAATAATAAGAACAAGCCAACAACCACATTCACCATACAAATTCACAACACATCATTTCACACACTATTTTATTGCTCAAACATAGTTTACAAGATAAACAAAACTAAAAGAAAAAGGGTAAGAACCCTACCTCTATAATGCTTTCCAAGACTCTAAGCTTTTCCCCTTTGTCCAAGCTCCCTTCCAAGCTCCCAAAATTCTCCAAGTGCTCCCAAAAAAATGAACCAAGAAGACCCATTCTTCCCACATGAGGAAGAATAAAAAGAGGAACCCAAAAGTTTCCTCACTAATGGGAAAGTGACAAGTGTCACCCCCTCTCCTCTCAAGAGTCAAAGATTCCAAAACCAAATAAGTAAGAGTAAACTCACCTTTTATCCCTTTTCACCCAAAATACCAAAAACTAAAATAAAACAAAGTGGAGCAAATTTTAACACTTTCACACAATCCAAACCACCTTACATGGATGGTGACTAAAGAGGGCTAAATGGGAGGAAACTCCCTCAAACCTTGGAAATAGGCCCCCTACCTATTAGGTAGGGTCCGAGGGCCCATTTTCATGCTAAGGGAACCCCAAACTCAAAAGAGGTCCCTAAAATTACCCAAAATAATCCAATTTCGGGTTTGGCATGCTTGGGCACATGGGTAGAGGGTGTGGGGTCCACCCAAGGTTCTCATGTGGTCCCCAATCCCTTCTACCAACACACACACACTTCCCAAAACCAACATTTAACTTAAGATAAGATCATTAACCCTAAGCTAGTTTACTTAATAAAACACACCCTAAACCTAATTAATTTTACAAAACAATATTACATTACAATCGAGGGTTCACCCATGGTGCCCAATTAAATACATCTATCTAAGGCCTCAAACATTTAGCATGGTTAGGACTCAGCCCGTGGGCCGCTTGTGCACAATTGCGTAGCTGCCCTAAAACCCATGCTCTCCTATACCTGTCACCTGCACACTCATTGCACATATTAACCGCACCTGTTCAATATGGTAAACATCATCTATACATCACAATATCAATCAAACTTATAATTTCCGAACATAATTTACAATTGATAGTGCAATGCATCCAATTATCCACATAGTTTGCCATTAATCATCCACAAATAAAATTGTAACGACATATACTTAGGTTAGCATGAAAATCACCATCATTAAATCCAAAACACTATATCATTAATCAAATCAACCACAAGAGACTAACATCTAACCAATAAGTCTATCATATAACCCTGTTAGTGTCATCAACATCATAAGAAATATATCAGTATACGAATCCAATCTAATTGGCGTTGTGTGCCCAAAATGCCATAATGTCCATGAGGATAAAATATCATAGTAAAATGTCCAAAGTCTATCAGAGTCTCAATCAAAACATGTCTAGAAATAAAGGAACCAACAGATAACTGGAGCTATAAAAATGTGGGCACTACATCCCCCTCTCCTAGAATTAGACTTCCTCCTGGAATTCATTGGAAGAGATAGGGATATCTAGCCCTCAGTGGTGTAGCATCCTCCCAAGTAGCTGATGACTCGTCATATCGGTACCATTGCACTCTAACCGATTCAAATCTCGACTCAGAAGGGCCAACCTCGGTGCTCCAGTATGCGTACGAGCTCCAATCTCCACTACCCTCCGTCCTCTACCTATAATGCCTGACCAATCCAAAACATGAGAAACATCTGGTACATATCTACGTAGTACAGAAACATGAAAAATGTCGTGGGCCCGTGCAAGGCGTGGTGGCAAAGCTAGGCGATAGGCAACTGGACCGATGACCTCAAGAATATCAAAAGGCCCCACAAAACGAGGCGATAGCTTAGAACCCTTTCCATAACGGATCGGACTCTTATGAGGACGAACCCTCAAGAAGACTTTGTCACCCACAGAGAAGTGACGATCGATCCTCTTGTGTGTGCATACGCCTTCTGGCGTGCTCTAGCCTACTCAAGATGCTGTCGAATCAGAACAACCTGCTGCTCTAAATCCTAAAGTAAGCTGGCCCCAAAATAATCCTGTCATCTAGTCTATCCCAGCTCAAAGGTGTCCTGCAAGGTCATCCATACAAAGCCTGATAGGGAGCCATGCCAATGGAGCTATGAAAACTCTTATTGTATGCGAAACTCACTAAATGCAAATAATCTTCCCACTTCTTCTGCTGGTCCATCACGTACATCCTCAACATGTCCTCAAGAACCTGATTAACCCTCTCTGTCTGCCCATCTGTCTCTGGATGATATGCCGAACTGAAATTAATCTGTGTACCCAAGGCCTCCTGAAAAGAAGTCCAGAAAACTGATGTGTAGATGGTGTCTCTGTCATTAATGATCGTCTTCGGAATCCCATGCAATCTGACAATATCCTCCATGAACACTTTGGCGATGGCCTGTGCATTATAGGTGACCTTGGTTGGCGAGAAATGCACAACCTTGGTCAACTTATCCACAGTGACCATAATGGCATCATGACGATAAGAGGACATAGGAAGTCCTACTATGAAATCCATGGAGATCACATCCCATTTCCACTCGGGAATATCATGAGGGTATAAGAGTCTTGCGGGATGAGAATGCTCTACCTTGACTCTTTGACACTCAAGACACCGTGCTACAAAATCTGCTATGTCTCGACGAAGACCTAGCCAATAATATAACTCTCTCAAATTGGCATGCATCTTCTTCACTCCTGGATGTGCTGCATATGGGGCTCGATGAGCCTCAGTAAGGATGAAACTACGCAGATCACCTGCCTTAGGCACATAAATGCGCCTATGGAACCGAAGCAAACCATCTGACTCTAACATGCATCCTAAATATTTGCCCCCAAAAGAACCCTGAGAATCCAACATCTATCTAGCACCCTCATAAAACATGTCCTCTGGAAGATGCTCAAGTATCCTACCTCTCAAATCTGACTGTAGTGTCAAAGAAGCAAGCACATGCCATCGTCTACTAAGTGCGTCTGCAACAACATTTTCCTTTCCCTTGATATACTGCACCTCCATGTCATACTCACAAAGGAACTCCATCCAACGCCGTTGACGAGCGTTGAGGTTCGGCTGCGAGAAGATATGTTGTAAGCTACAATGATCTGTCCTCAAGATGAAAGGTCTACCCAAAAGGAAATGTCACCAACGCACAAGTGCATGAACAACTACTGCAAGCTCTAAGTCGTGAGTAGGATAGTTAAGCTCATAGTCCTTGAGCTTACGAGACTCAAAAGCAATAACCCGACGCTCCTGCATAAGAATTGCTCCCAAACCCTCTAGTGATGCATCATCTGTAAAAACAACAAAATCCTCTGTCGGGTCTGGAACTGCTAAGATGGGTGCCATGGTTAACCTCTCCTTAAGCAACTGAAAGGCTTACTCACATTTCTCTGACCAATCGAACTTCTTCCCTTTCCTGCGAAGAGAAGTAATAGGGTGAGCAATCCTGAAAAGTCCTACACAAACCTGCGGTAATACCTGCTAAACCCATGAAGCTCCTCACCTCGGTGGTGATGTGGGTGCGGGCCAATCAAGATAGCTGAATCTTAGAGGATCTACGGAGATACCCTCCCACGATATGATATGACCTAAATCTTGAATCTCTGTCTCGAAAAGAAGCTGCATTTTCCAAGTTCCCATACAACTTCTGCTCTCTCAAAACCTGAAGTACCTGCCTCAAATGCTCCTCATGTTCCTCCTCGGAACGAGAATAAATCAATATGTCATCAAGGAACACTAAAACAAAGTGATCCAGAAATGTCCTGAATACTCCATTCATGAGGCTCATGAAGACAGCTGGGCATTGGTCAAACCAAATGGAACCACTGTGAACTCATAATGCCGTAATGTGTGCGAAACGCTTTATCTTATGAATGTATACGCATCTGAAATGCAAGCGATGATATCCGACTTGAGATCGATTTTGGAGAACACTCTCAGCTCCCGCATCGATCAAACAAGTCATCAATCCTAGGGAGTGGATAATGGTTCTTTATTGTGACTTTGTTGAGCTGTCTGAAATCTACACAAAGCTTGAGAGAACCATCCTTCTTCTTCACAAATATGACTGGCGCTCCCCAAGGAGATACACTAGGGCGAATGAGACCCTTCTCTAACAACTCCTCTAACTGAATCTTGAGCTCATGAAGCTCTGAAGTCATCATCCGATAGGGTACTGTAGAAACTAGTGCATATCTAGACACTAAGTCAATGGTGAAATCCACCTCCCTACTAGGTGGTAAACCTGGAAGCTCTCCTGGAAACACATCTGCATACTCCCTCAAAACTGCGTGATCATCAAGGGGTGAATGCTCTGGAGTATTGTCCGAACGATCACTGATAGTGATAGAAAACAACTGGAAACCCTTACGCATGATCCGCTTGAGTTGCTTAGCCGAGATCATACGCAAGGAAATGGGTCTCTGCATCCCTGAAATCACAACTGCACTCCCAAGATCATCCTGACACTCAATAACCTTATTTCTGCAATCCACCTTAGCTCGATGAGACTCGAGCCAATCCATACCCAACACTACCTGATAGGATCCTAAAGGAATAACTCGGAGGTCAAGCGTAGTGGAGAAGACTCCCAAATCGAGTACACAACTCTCCACATACGAGTCCACGGCGAGTTTAGCCCCAGAGGCCAACTCAACCTGCTAACTATCTGGCTGCCTAGCCACCACTAGCCCACACTGGTCCACTATAGAAGGAGATATAAACGAATCGAAGCACTGAATCAAAAGTACTTGCGATAGAAATACCCTCATGATAGTACTTGTCCTCTTAATGATTGTGGCCTGATGCTCAACCTGACGGTTGTCAACCGCTGCATACACACGATGGGCGCGTCCCACATCACCCACCATCTGCTCGGATCTAGGAGCTCTCTGCATATCCGTAGTAGTGGGCTTGTCGTGGACACATACGCACATAATGATCTGGAGCCCCACAAATAAAACATCCTCCTGTACCCGCTCGAGATGGGGTCCCTCTGTACTCTGGCGGTGAACTGCTGGTCCAAACCTAGCGGAGGCTGCATTGCGGCGAGGCTAGCTGAGAGTGATGAGTACCCGGCCTCCTGTCTCTAGACCCAGCAAAACCACCTCTAGACCCACCTCGCTGAAAACTCGAGTCTCATCTACCCCCTCGATCTTTGGTGTCACGATGCTTGTGTCTGCTTTGTGATGGGTGTGGAGGAGCTCTCGATGCTGTTGGAGAAGACCAGAATCCTCCTCTAAGGGGTGGTACTGCTCCCCGTGCTCTCTGACTCTGGAATGCCTGAATCCTGTCCTGGAACTTGCTCTTGTTCCTTTCTCTATGCTCCTGAGCCTTGGTCCTATTCTCCTCAGCCAAGTAGGCCTTCTCAACGGCCTTCTCGAGCGTGGGAGGAGATAACATCCTAACAGCTCCTGCTATATCTGCATTCAGGCCCCGAATGAACCTGTTTACCTGCAACTTCTCGTCTTGCAGGTAGTCTACATACTGCAAGAGATCCAAGAACCTGCTCTCGTACTGCGCCACTGAGCCAGAACCCTATCGTAAGTCATGAAACTCATCGATCCTCTTCTACACAAAATTCTCTGACATATACCGGGCCCTGAATCGCTCCTCGAACAACTCCCAGGTCACTGTATCCCGAGTCAAATGGAGCTTCCGCTCCTCATTCCTCCACCAAATGCCTGTTGCGTCTCGGAGGAGGTGTATGGCGAACCTGGCTTTGACGTTGCTCTCATGAGAGTGCAAACCAAAGCAACTATCCAAGCTAAGGAGCCAGGACTCCGCCCCAAAGCCGTCTGTCGAACCAGTAAACGTAGGTGGCTGCAGGTGAAGAAGGTCTCGAATCACACTGCATGTGTCTCGATCCTGACGGTGTGGTCTAACAGGTGAGAGGGGTCACCTATCTCCAAAAGGTCCCTCGAAGCTGTGTGAATGGCTGTGACAAAATGAGGCCACCCTCTCGCCAAGGATGGAAGGGCTGCGTGACCTCTCTCGTCTCAGAATGTCGTGCTCAGGTGGCTCTGGATGTGCGTCCTCACCAATCAACTCCTCATCTCCTAACTGAATGTCCTCCTCTCTCGGCACCTACGGTGGTGGAAGGCGCTCCTGTACGACACCTATCAGCTGCTGCAGGGTCTCAATATCTGAGGCCCAAAATCGGGGGCCGGCGACTCCCGCGTAGGCGCACTACATCCGAACCTCGAGCTGATCGTCCCCTCTTGGGTGCCATCCTGAGCCCGAGAGATAAAAAAAAATTTATAAACTTCTAAACGTTTGTTGGAAGCGTTATATTATCATTATTTTTATTATTTTAATTATTATTATTATTGTTATTATCATTATAACATCAGAAGCAATGCCCCTTCCCATTAATAATCAATTTATAATAATTATTAATTAATTAATTTATTTATTTATTTATTTTCCCGAAATAAATTAATACCATCCCGCAATAATTTAATTATTTAATTATTTTAATCTATTAAGCTCTCTAGGGTTTTAAACAAAAATTTACACCCCTTGCAAAAATTAGTCTTCCCCCTTTCATTAACTTATTTTATTTATTTATTTTGTTTATTTATTTTTCTACACACTCTTTAAATTTAATTTTGTTCACCCCCTTTTAACTTAGTTTACACCCCTTTAAATTTATCTCCCATTCCCATAAAAGATCATGACCTAAAGGGTGTAGGGATTAATTAGAGCCCTTGGATAAAACAAATCTTGGCCTTAGATTTTGAATCTACCCTAAAAGTGCCCTAAATTTCTCTATGTCTCTTTTCCTCTCTATTCTTTTCTCATTTGTTTTGTCATTTGAATGTGCAGGTTGTGGAGGAGCTAATGGAGAGATGAATTCATGGAATCTCTCATTTGTTGAGAGATATATATAAATATATATTCTTTTTGAAATCCCTACATCCATGCATGTTTTCCTTTTTTTTTTTTTTTTGAGAAATCCATGTATTTCTTTTGAAAAATTGGTAAGGGGAAAACCCAAGTTTTGATATATATATATATATATATATATATATTGTTTTATATATATGGATATGTGTATATATATATATATTTATATATATTATTATTATTATTATTATTATTTTTTATTTTATTTATTTTTTTGGATGGGTGGAGGAATGGCCGTGGGGGGGGGCGGTGGCGGGCGCGCTATGGCGAGGGGCCGCGGGGGAAGCGGGGTGCGGGGTCGAGGCTAGGGGAGTCTGCGGGGACAGGGTCCGGGGGGACGGGGACGGGGAACAGGGGGATAGGGGGTTTCGGGGCGGAAAAGGGTGGGGTGGGGAGGGTGGTCTGTCCCGCGGGGGTCGGGGGCGGAGTGTCTGTCCGCGGGGTGGGGAGGGCGGTCTGTCCGGGGGTCTGTCGGGGGGGGGAGTCTGTCTGCGGGCGGGGGGCGGAGCGAGAGGGTCTGCAGTTTTGTGGGTAGGTCGGGGCTTCGGCCATTTAAGACTTTTTATTTTTATTTTTTTATTTTTATTTTTATTTTTATTTTTTTTTTTTTTTTTTTTTTTTTGTTTGTAAATTTTTTGTTTTGTTATTACTTGTTAATTTTTTTTTAAAAATAAACAAAACAAACACAAAAAATAAAGCAGTCATTCATATATATATGAAGTCATATTTATTTTATTTTTATTTTTTATTGTATTATTATCATTTTTATTTATTTTTTTAATATAAAAATATGTGTATATAATATTATATAATATATAATGTATATATTACATAATATATAACAAATATATTATATTTTGCAATAAAACCAAAGTATATATACTATTATTATATATATTATTATTTTATTATTATTATTATTATTATTTTATTCTAAGAAAGATATAGTTATAAGTAGGAAGCAAACAAAAAAACAATAAGAATAAAGTAATTATATTAAATTTGCTTTCATTTCTTTGTTCAATACTATCAAATTTGTAGGCCAAAACCTAATATTTTTTTGAAAAGATAATAAAAAAAAAAAAAACTCAATGAACACTAGTTTTCCTTAAATGAACTAACTAACTAGTATTTTAAAATTTCTGCAATGCTAACTAAAGAAATTCATATTTTCATGCAAAAGATTATATTAAGGGCATCCATGTATAAATATATATATATATATATATATATATATATATATATATTTAAATATATATTTTTTTTTTTAAAAAGAAAGACTAAGACATCTACAAGTTACCCAAAAGTCCGTGTGTTGAAACCACGCTCACGATACCAAAATGTAGTGCCATATTTTTTTTTTTAAAAGAAATAAAATGAAAAGCAAGCACACTAAATTTTGATTTTATATGTAATGCACAACTAAATATTTTGTATATTTCATGACTATATATTTTCATATTTCTAATCAACAAATCTTTCCAAATGAAGGCATTGAAAATAAAAAGTTCTTGGTTTCATTATAAATTCAAATGACAATCTTACAAGCTTCTTGCAACTATAAAATAAAAGTTTCCTTAATAGAGACTAATGCTTTATCAAATACAATAAGTACAAAATGGGTCTTTACAAGAGTATAAATCTTTACAAAGCTACATTTATTTACAAAATGAAGGTAATGCCCACAAAAGATGAGTAAGTCCAAGATGACAAGAGGCTCTACTATCTCCAACTCCAATACTCCTACAAGAATCCAACTCCAAGAGAATATGGCTTGTTTACCACCCAACCAATAGGCATCATCACATGCCTTTCCATGGTTGGAAGTCATGCTAGCCTCCCCCAAGCCCATGGGAGAGAGGAACTAGCTTCCACAATGTGCACAAGTATAATGGGGATTTAAACACACAACAAGAGAAGACATAAGACCATTCAACCATTTAGACCTACTATACAAAGAAAACAACACAAGAGGAGAACAAGGTCAACCTCACAAGGGGGAAGAGAGGAAGAAGGATGCCCAAATCAAGGTGTCCAACCATAGGAGCACCAATAAATATATATATACAAAACTCCTTATACCTCCTAATCATTCATCCTCCTTATTCCTCCTTATGCTATAGAAATCCTTCTTGGGAGGATTTTCAAACCCAAAAGGGTTTCCTCACCAAGAATGGGGAAAGGTTCAAGCCATATGAACCTTTCTCCCACCTCAAACCATATGAGGGGATGAGAAGGGACCTTCATGGCTTGACCAACAACCATGAGGTTTGAGAGGGAAATCCCTCTCTCTTCCCCTACATTCTCCAAAACCATCATTCCAAATGATGGTGGAGAGAAAAACAAAGAAAATAATAGGAACAAGCAAACAACCACATTCACCATACAAATTCACAACACATCATTTCACACACTATTTTATTGCTCAAACATAGTTTACAAGATAAACAAAACTAAAAGAAAAAGGGTAAGAACCCTACCTCTATAATGCTTTCCAAGACTCTAAGCTTTTCCCCTTTGTCCAAGCTCCCTTCCAAGCTCCCAAAATTCTCCAAGTGCTCCAAAAAAATGAACCAAGAAGACCCATTCTTCCCACATGAGGAAGAATAAAAAGAGGAACCCAAAAGTTTCCTCACCAATGGGAAAGTGACAAGTGTCACCCCCTCTCCTCTCAAGAGTCAAAGATTCCAAAAACCAAATAAGTAAGAGTAAACTCACCTTTTATCCCTTTTCACCCAAAATACCAAAAACTAAAATAAAACAAAGTGGAGCAACTTTTAACACTTTCACACAATCCAACCATCTTACATGGATGGTGACTAAAGAGGGCTAAATGGGAGGGAAACTCCCTCCAAACCTTGGAAATAGGCCCCCCTACCTATTAGGTAGGGTCCAAGGGCCCGTTTTCATGCTAAGGGAACCCCCAAACTCAAAAGAGGTCCCTAAAATTACCCAAAATAACCCAATTTCGGGTTTGGCATGCTTGGGCACATGGGTAGAGGGTGTGGGGTCCACCCAAGGTTCACATGTGGTCCCCAATCCCTTCTACCAACACACACACACTTCCCAAAACCAACATTTAACTTAAGATGAGATCATTAACCTCTAAGTTAGTTTACTTAATAAAACACACCCTAAACCTAATTAATTTTACAAAACAATATTACATTACAATCGAGGGGTTCACCCATGGTGCCCAATTAAATACATCTATTCTAAGGCCTCAAACATTTAGCATGGTTAGGACTCAGCCCATGGGCCGCTTGTGCACAATTGCGTAGCTACCCGAAACCCATGCTCTCATATACTGTCACTACACACTCATTGCACACATTAACCACACTGTCCAATATGGTAAACATCATCTATACATCACAATATCAATCAAACTTATAATGTCTGAACAAAATTTACAATTGATAGTGCAATGCATCTAATTATCCACATAGTTTGCCATGAATCATCCACAAATAAAATTGTAACGACATACACTTAGGTTAGCATGAAAATCACCATCATTAAATCCAAAACACTATATCATTAATCAAATCAACCACAAGAGACTAACATCTAACCAATAAGTCTATCATATAACCCTGTTAGTGTCATCAACATCATAAGAAATATATCAGTATATGAATCCAATCTAATTGGCGTATGCCCAAAATGCCATAATGTCCATGAGGATAAAATATCATAGTAAAATGTCCAAAGTCTATCAGAGTCTCAATCAAAACATGTCTAGAAATAAAGGAACCAACAGATAACTGGAGCTATAAAAATGTGGGCACTACACTAGGGATGTTTAATTTGGAGGAAATTTTGGGATGTAAGGATTTATATAAATATATTTAATAGTGTGGTATAGAATTCATCAAGCTTTCCAAAAATACCTAGAAACAGGAAAATAGACTTTGTGTGCTCAATTCATTATTGGTCAAAGTTTGGTCATCGTTTGGACTTGGTAGAGTCAACTAACCAATACATCGGTGAAACATGGCAGAAGTGGAGAGTAAATGGAAGTGTAAATATTTTGATTTTAAAACACCATTCTTTGACACTCATATTCGGATGGGTGGAACCCGCTATTTACTTGATGTGGGCCCTCATCTAGGTTCGACACACTTTTTGTGGAGCGGTGTATTTTCCATTACACCATTATTTCGCCACGTGGTGGGTCCTTGAGCCACTAAGTGGCCTACCAAAATTATCTTGGAGCAATTATCCTCCAACTTAATGATCTCACTATTTAACTTGACATTGCATTACAAGTTCACATTACAAGGTGAGCTCATTGGCTAGCTTGGTTTGGTGAGCTATTATTTACAATGGGCAAGTTACCTAGTGTGAATGGGTCGAGCTAACTCGGTGTTCCCACGTAACTCCCCACATGGCCACACTACATAGCATTAAAAATTCCACCACTAATCAAATAATCCACCACCCAAGAATATAACCATCATCCACTGTGTCAAAAGGGAGGATGTGTGGCCTGAGCCACATTACACCATGGGAGGTTGAGCCCATTGAAACCTCACCACCCTCCATTAAGTGGTGCATGTGGGATATTAATCCCAAGGAGTAAATACATTAGTGGATGTGGTTGCAGAGGATTAAACCTTGAACCATCATTATAACAAAATTAATCTGGCCTTGAACTTGGGGCATCGAGCATATTAGGGGCTATTTTGTATAAGGCTATTTTTTGACCACTGGAGCATTTTGTGACTCAAGTAAACTCAAAATATTTTTAAAATTCCAAGATGCTTCCTATGAACCAATTTTTTCCCATTTTTTAAATTTTGTAACTGCTTTGGGAGAGGTTTGTGGCAGTAGTCTATATATGTGTCTGTGCCTTATTGAGGCATTTTTGTACAAGTGCATTTTTTAGGCACGTAGGAGAATTTGTGGCTCTCGAGAATAAACTAGAAATTTCTCTAGAATTATGAGATGCTCCTCATGGAACTTTATTTTCCTTATTTAAAGGGGTATTGATGTCATTTTGTGTTTTTTAAGTCATCCAAGCGCTTGGATTAATGCTGTCTGGAGCCTTTTTCAAGCATGCATCTCGTTGAAGGAATACTCTTGGAGATCGATATTATACATTGGTCATTGTACTCTAGGTTAATTTTACTCAGTAGAAGTGGAGGAGATTATTGTTCTTTTATTTTCCAATTTGGATTCATTATGAATCAACTGGTATGTGATCATATTTTTTTTTTAGTTTGGATTCATTGAGAATCAACTAGATATGTGGTCATCTTCTATTTTCTAGTTCAGATTCATGTGAATCAACTGGTATTGGATCATCTTATTATCTGGTTAAAATTCATTGGGAATCAACTGGGTGTGTGAAAAACACGTGTTTCGGTTTAGATTCATTATGAATCAATTGGGGCATTTATTCTTTTGTACATTTTTCATCTCAGATCTTCACTCTGTGTAGAGGATGATTGAGGCCGTCTGACAATAGAGTGGTAGGTGTTCATGGAGGATTAGTTTGGATTTATTTGAATCATGTGATTTTTTTCTTATGGAGACCGGTTGATTTGTTTAAATCAATTGGTATCATTTGGTTCATTTTGCACATTCATCACTTCATTTGTAAGTTTGTATTTAAATTACAAATTAGAAGTTTTAATGAATCGGTTCAACATTTGAACAATAATACATAGGCATTTTTTTTCCAAACTTTGTTATCAACTCATTTGCAGTGTGCGTGTTCACTATTTACATTGAAATTTTCATTATTTTTATAACTATTGGTGGAGTTAATTAACAAGTTCCTATAGGGGTCCAAGGCTAGCTAAAAATAATTTTGGCCCTATTTTGGGATCACTCTAGTAGGTAACCAAAATTTACATGTATCTACACAGCATCTCTTGTAGAGTTCAATAATTAAATTCATATTATGACACTTCCCCCAATCTAGTGATGTGTTGTAGCCCGATGATGATTTGTTTAAATCCCTTTCTAAACAAATCATTTTTTGTAATTTTTTGAACCATTTCAATCCTTGTACTTGTATTCCCCTGTTATACTGCTAAGGCATTTCATTATAACCTGAACTTATGGCATGAATATTAATTAATATAGTTATTACTAGTTAACTTTAATTTGTGGTATTATGAGTAAGCATTTATTATTTTGATTACAATAAGGTGTTTGAATGATGTTTTGTATAATGCCAACCTTGTTTACAAGAATCTTGTTATATGTAAAAAATCACATACAACCAAAGGATCCATTAGCAACAACCCATCTCGTATCAAAAGGAATCATCTGCAACAACTCAAATGCATCCAAAGTACTTATCTTCATAAAAATGTCCACATCCGAAGGAAGTCACACACATTAAAGAAGTCATGATCCTGAGATGCTCGTGGAATGTGGACATAACACTATAATTTGTACATTTTGATGGAAGAAGCAATTAAAATTATAACATGAGAACTAGGAGATGACTCAACTCTAACATATTATTATGCATTACAACTTAATAAGGAATAAACTGATTAAATTAATGATTTAGAAACTAATTGATTGAACTTATCAATTTCTTAAGTTATGTAATTGATATCTAAATACATTGGTTAAATCATGTTTCATGCATCAAGTTTCTGGTTATTTGGTTTAGATATTTTACTTGATCTATTCAAACTCCTAGTCAAACTATGTTTCCTCACACTTTTTTGTAATGAGATGTATAAAAAGAAAAGGTTTAATGTTGGAGAGATAATCCGTTAATGTATGTAGATCTAGATAGATATTAAAGAGTAGTAGATACTTATAATAAAGAATTTTCTTTGTATTCAGATGTAATCTTCATGCCAATATGATAAAAAATGTGAGTTTTGTTCAGTAGTACTAGGGATATGCCATAGGAGGGATTAGCACGCAAGGCAGACCCACATGTGGTTTGTTAACCCCCTCCATAGTTTCTTGCTTTGTTTATCGCATGAGTAGAATTAGTAGCAATTCATTCCTTTATCTGCATTCTAATTTTACATGTTTTACCTTAGTCATAGTATTTACTTTCAATCTAACTTTAGTTTATTTCAAAGCATTTTTATTTCCAGTATTGTAGTGACAGAAATTCATTTCCTTACATCCTAAAATAATCGTAATTGTGCATACAACACTTTGGCATTATTAAAAGTCTACATTCCTTGGTTTGATAATTAAATGACTGTAGATTAATGAATAGTATATTAATTACTGCAAGTTAATTTACACCACCATTTTTGGTGTCATTTATGGGGATACTTCCAAGTTATAAGGTTTCGAGATTTTTTCATTTCTTAGAAGAAATATAGATTTTAGGAAATTCACCTCGACCCCCCACTAATTTCCATTGATTGAGTTAATCTATTTGATGCATGCATCATCCAAGAGATGCCCATGGTATATTTTTACTCAATTTACAAGTATCACGAGATATCTTCATATAATTATAAGGATTTGAAGAACATATACTTTCTAATGTACAAGGTTTGTTTTTGAAGATCCCTTTCCAAGTGAAAGTTCAGAAGCTGCTCCTATGTAGCTAAAAATGGTAGAATAAGCAAACAAAAATGTTTAGGATGGGGTAACTACCTTTGAGTTTCTCATTTCCAAAAATTATGAATTCACTACTATGAATAATATTTCTCTCATTTCCTTGCCTAACTTTCATGGATCTATGATAGAAGACCAGAGACACCTTTTTTTTCAAGTTTGATGTTTTATGAAGGAGCTATGATTATACCACTGATACACATAAATTAAATCCATTTCCATCTACACTCAAGGGTTTAGCTCCTTGATATGGTTCATGGGTTTAAGAAGATATGTCATTACCACTTAGGCACATATGAAGGAGAAGTTTCTCACTAAGTACTAGGACTATTGCAAACCGAGTAGTAAAGGAGGTGATGAAATCTACAATTTGGTGCAAAAGGAGGATGAACCATTGGAATATTGTCTAGAAAGATTCTTTTTCTATGTTCAGGAGACAAGGAACACAAAACTAACTACTGAATCTCTTAAAGTACTCTTTTTTAAGGGACTCAGTGAAGAAGACATGGATGCTCTAGATCTGATAGGAGTTGGAGACATTTCAAAATATTCCTTTGAGGATATTTGTGAAACTTGCAAGAATTAATCTTGATCCTTTGTGATGATAATAAGACATGTAAGATCAAGAGGTGGATTAGCTACCAAAATAATTGGGGACATATCCAAGTCAAATATTGTCAACATGTTCAAGAACATGAAGCAGGATATTTTCAATGACATGGCCACTCAATTATATGTTTTGCATGCCAAGAAGAAAAGAGAAGATGTAAAGGAAACACTCATAGAGTTTTTCCATGCATGCAGAAGGAAGAAATATGACTACAAATGCAAAGGATTATCCATCATTACACAAGAAATGGAGGCTTCACCTGAATTGAAGATGTTGGAGACAAAGGATGGATAATTCTTCTATGTCGCTCAAATAAAATTGTTGCCTCCAAGACAAGGATGTATGTCACAAGACCATATGCCAGTATTTTAAAATTGGTCTAGTAATCCATATATGCAAGCCCCACCTTGGGCTCAATACCCTAGACAATACCAACAACAATTGCAACCTCAATTTGTAGGCCAAAAAAAATGACAACCCCCCTCAATCATGGAAAGAACTTTAGAGATGAGGGAATTCATGGAACAACCCACCTCCTAATTACCAACAATCTTACCAACAACCTTCTTATCTGCGCATTGCTGCAAGCTCTAATGTCAAATCCCTAACTTGGCTCTCATCGAAAATTAACTCAACTACCATATCAACCAATGCCTAACCCCAACAATAAAGTTGCTCATCCATCCTATTCCACTTAACCAACTTAATACCCTACCTATTTCATGTATGTAAATAGTATCCATCTCTACTCAGGAAGAGCACTTCCTCCGCCAAATGTACCCACCATTATAGAGATTATAGATGAACCACGGTTGTTGTAGACTGATCCATAGAAAAATGAGAACATGCATTGCAAGATGATCCATGCAACTGAACGAGTTCCAACAAGGTTTAAGTACAAACTAATGAACCACCATTGCAAACAATATATCATATCTTTGTAGAGAGATCATAACAAAATCTAAATGATATTCAATAAGTTGGATTATTAACATCATATTACATATATACAAATATATAGGAAATATCCCCCTACAATTTAGGAGGTGGCTATAATAAATCACCAACTGCGTGACTTGTTTCTAACTCACTAACCAAATATAATTGTTATTGTTGTTTTATATAGAAACTAATAACAAATTATTTACACATACAACATAATAATTACTTCACATAATTATTGTATACTAATAAATAAATAGATAACTAACCATATAATTTCCTAACATTCCCCCCTTAGTGCAAACATGGGGAAAACCTATCTTTGTACTTGCACCTACTTTCATGATTAGGTGATTTTTACTGTAGGATGATCACAAACCCATTGTATGGTTTTCAAATGGTTAACCACAAACTGAAAATGATGGTTTTAAAATTGGAGAAAAAAAAAAAAAAGAATTTTTTTCAAGTGGTTTACCTCTGACCACATCATGATGTGCCAAGTGCTATTATCAGATCTCATCACATTTCACCCCAGGGAATAACATAGGAAATTTTTCTACTCATACACATAAATAAAATATAGACATAATGGAAATGGAACATTATATCATGTTCACCTTCAATGTGAAATTAAATCTTATTCAAAAAATAACAATGTTAACTAAAAGCACTTTGGAAATGGAACTCTAAAAAAAAACATAAAACACAATACAAAAATTGAAAGCAAATGCTCATAGAAATTTCAAGAGAGAAAAATGTGGTCCCATCGTTGGTGATTGAAAAGAGGTCAGCGATCGACCTCCGACCTCGGATGCCTTCGTCCTCTAGTGATTTTTTTTTTTTATTAAGGGCAAATAGTTTTGAAGGGACTATACCCTGTATACAAAAGGGCTCAAAAGCCAGATAGTAAAAATGAGAGAAGCAGCCCAGAGAAGGGCAAAACAGTCAACCAAGAAAGGCTCAACAGCCAGATATTACAATATAGGTGAAAAATGGATCTAAACATACAGAGATCCAGAACAAAGAAGGCAAGATCAAAAAGAAGCCAAAAGAGAAACAGAATAAAGAGCTCCGCCAAAAAATAGCTCCAGAACCACCCGATGACAGCCAGATCACAGCCAAAAAATAGCAACACAACTACCCGTTACTTGATTGCTCTGTCTATCTTGGTCTTGATGGCCTGCAGTGACATGAAAAAAAAGGTAATAGCAGTGGCCTGAGAGGGGTCTTGCATATCATCTTGGGAGATTGCAATGTCCCTATTCTCTTTAGGGCCCCATATGTCTTCATTGATTCCACTTAAACTGCAAACACTGTGGACATGTTGTTCAATGAAGTTATAGATGCTTTTGAGGCGGATGACAGAATGTAGTCATTGCGGCTTTTAGCATTCCCTAATCTGCCATCAAGGGACTGCAGTTTCTTGAAGATTTCATCAATCACCCCCTCCTCCTCCTCACTTTGAAGGATCCTTTTACCCTTGGCTCTCTCCATGTTTTTTAGAGCCCCTTTGAGCTCTTGAATCTCCTTCTCCAATCTGTTAACCTTATCCAGCAAATCTTCTGCTTTGGGCTCCTCCACCGGCATGCTAATATGCAGAAGGTTTTCAGCTAGTTCCAAGTCCTTGTGGCTCCTTAGGACTCGTTGGGAAGCAGGGATTTTAGCTTTCTTGCTTTTCTTGCTGGGGCCAACATCTTCATTCTTTCTTTTTAGCAGGGGTGGAGTGGGAGCAGTATGGGCAGGTGAAGGTATGAAGGAGGGAGGTGGGATAGGGTTCATGGGAGGGCAGCTGGAAAAATGGCGGTGAATCAGGAGGATAAGGCCCTGGTGTAGAGGGACAACCCTAGAGTGATTTTGAACTTCCCTTATAGATTTCTCCAAGGAGTTAACCAGATAATGAGGAAAGCTAATAATGTTATTTCTACGAAAATGATTCAGAAAAATCAGATGCTTGTGAGGTATAGTCACATATCTTCCTTCAAGGGTAACATACCTTACCACCATTTTGGCAGTTCATCAAAAGGTACAGGGATCGACTCCACCTTGAGGCCAGCAGTTACGAACTCAAGATTCTCTCCCTCTTCTAGAAATTTCTTGGTTTCCACCTCCCTGTCGACCTTCTTATTGAAGAATTTTGTGCCTTCCAGGCTGAGACCCGTGATCTGAGCTATGAGCTCTTCTGTAATTTCCATTTTCATGTTACTATACTTGACAATTCTGTTCTTCCAACCCTTGGCGAATTTGATGGAGATGTCTTGGTCGAAGCCTTGAATCCTTTCAATGAAATTCGACAGGCCCCCGATTTGCAGGTACTCCCAAAGCACCGTGTTCTCTTTCCACTCAGGATTGTGGGTCGGTTCGGTTTTGCATGGCGGACCCCCCATGTTTCCTCTGTTCCTATTCCTGTTTTCAACGGTAAAAAAGCTTCCAATGTGCGGGACAGGCCGAGCGGTGATTTTGGTATTTGAATCTTTCCTTCCCATGAAAGCCGGTTTAATTATAATGCTACACTTGTTATTATTGCCCCGCTCCTCAGCTTTCCTCCGATGCCAAGAAATGATGGCAATCCAGCCCGCACAAATCGCAACAATCATCCAAATCTTTTGTGATGTCATCATCATGTACTTGGGGATCCGCACATTAGCATCTAAAATACAGCCGTTAGTCATGATTTTCACTGCCATGAAAAATTGCTAACTTAGCAAAATTTGTATTTTGAGGATCAATGGTTTCGAGGATGTTGGGTAATGCTGAAAATGCATGTAGCTAAAAGTGAGAAAAAAATAATTTATTTTTATAATTTTTCACTCTTGACACTTGATTGAACAATGATGAAAATCCTAAAATCACCTATTTTGACATTTTTAAATGACTCTCAAAGACACTTAAAATAACTCTATACTTTAACATTTTTCAACTATAATGGACGAGACACTATTATGATATATAGTTTAGAACCTTGACCATCTAAGATGATAAATAATGCCTATTATTAAACAAATATAGTCTTTTGCCAACTAGACATTGACTCATAACTCAAAATATCACCATAGGACACTTTATTTTTAATAAACCTAAAATCTACAATCTAATGACTATTATAACGTACAAACTACCATAAGCCTAATCGTTAGATTTACTACTAAACTAAATACTAAAAATTTATCTTAAATCCATACAAACTAAATGCCATGATTGTTTTAAAAATAAATAAAACAAAACCAAAATAAACTAACCTAAATAAATTTATGATTTGAATGATGAGGATGAATCTTCATGATATTTTGACTAAAAATACATGTAAAACAATATATTTAAAACCTTAAATATTTGAAGGTTTGGTCAACAAGATTACTAAAGGAGTTTGAGGCGTTTGGTGTGAGCGGTCGGTGGGTCATTTCTCTATGAAGATTATGCCCTTAACTAATTTTGAGTTATGTCGACAATGCATGCCACCAATACAAATATCAACCCAAATCAAGTTGATCACAACCATCAAATGATGAATATCTTTATGTAATACGATATGAGTAGGGGAGTCGTGTAATAAAAAAATATCAATATGAGATTAGAGTTTAATATTATGTGACAAGAATAAAAACTTGATTCAGATCTAGTAGACAACATCAATGGGCTCAGAAAGTCAACAAAGCTAGCAAACGATTGTTTGGAATACAAACGTCACCACCCGAAATTACAGAATCTTCAATTTTTTTACTTTTTACGGAGAATTATATCCAGGATTTGATCAAAACTTAAATGAATATTCTTTTATGATGGTGTTAAGGAAAATTATTGATTTAAAATATTTCACAAAAAGAGATATTTAAAGTCCTGGAGTTGTTCAAATACAAGAGTAATACCATGATCTATATCAATGTGACATACCAAATGTAACATGAGAATTCTTTGATTTCCAATCCTTGTCTAGATCCATAATACACCACTAATGCTTAGAATTTATATTCATCCATCTTACAAATATGGCTACTACTCGATACCACATGAATATAATATATGATTTTCCGAGAAAAATCAAAACAAAATCTAAATGATATTCAATAAGGGTGATTGTTAACATCATATTAAAAACATCCAAATATATAGGAAATATCCCCCTACAATTTAGGAGGTGGCTATAACAACTCACCAACCTACATGAGTTGTTTCTAACTCACTAACCAAATATAATTGTTATTTTTGTTTTATATAACAACTAATAACAAATTACTAACACATACTTTACATTATAATAATTACTTCACGTAATTATTATTTACTAATACATAAATGGAGCACTAACCATATAATTTCCTAGCAACCATTTGTAGAGAGATTATAAGAAAAGAAGACTGACCTCAAATCAGAATTTGATTCTAATTTTATCAATCAGTTGAGAGATATTTGTGTCAAAAGTCCATTAATTCAAGAAATCAATGATGTGCCCATCTACAACAAGTTGATTATGGAATTATGCATTAAAAAATAGACATAAAGATAAATTTTCCATCCACTTTATAAGTTATTAGATAGCTAACGGAAATCATGCTTGGTAATTCAGTTTACCAAAGTATATAGATCTAGGAAGTCCTTTGGTAAATGTTACAATCAATCGCACAATAATAAAGAACAATTTGATTGACTTGGGGTAGCCATTAATGTCATGACAAAACAAATTATGGATGATCTGAAATCAGGAATAAGGCCAATAGCTAAATTGTTATAACTTGCGAGAAAGATCAATAGTGAGACATGAAGAAGTACTTGAAGACATAGCTGTGGTGGTAGAATCTTGGGAATACCGTACTGACTTTATTTTTCTTAAACCAAAAGAAAGCTTCTAAGGATATCCCATCATCCTAGGAAGGCCATGGTTGGACACTTCTGATGTATTCATAGGTTTCAGGTCTAAAAACATGATTATGTCCAATGGAAGTGGTACTAAAAATCTAATGCTTTATCCTCTTTCCCAACCATTGAATGATGAATATCAAACCATTTGGGTAGAAGAACCACAATTAGATTAGAACTTTTTGAAAAAGATTATAATGATAGATAATTTGTGTACCATTAAAGGAAAAAAAGAAAAATTTGTTCTCTCAATATCTTGCATAATAACTATGGAAGGAACGAAGAAGTGGATGACATATTAAGGTGTTTAAACTTCCCTTAAAAAAATTTCTACCGTAGAAAATCACCAATGACATTCCAAGTAAGAATATTTTCCTTCACCAACTTCTTCCTCATGGTTGTATATTGAATTCTATCAGTATTAATTTATGCTCAATGTTTGATCTCTCCAAGCAAGTGGAGATAACCTTAAGAAGGCCACTAAATGTAAACTAAATGCTCATCATGCAAAGCATGAGTAATTTCTGATTACTCTTCTATAAAAACGCAAAGTAGAGTTTGCATGGGATTATGGTGACATGCATGGGATTCATCCTAAGTTATGTACTCATAAGATTTATATCAAATAAAATTTTAGGACAATCATTAAGCCATAGAGAAGAATGAACCCAACAAAGTGAGAGACATTATGAAAGAAGAATTGAAGAATTTACTGGATGTTGGATTTATATATCCAATTTTAGACAATCAATGGGTGTCACCCCTTTTCATTATGTCAAAGAAGAATGGAAAATGGAGGATCTGCATAGATTATAGAGAGTTGAATGAAGCAAAAAGAAGGATCATTTTCCACTCCCTTTCATTGATCAAGTATTTGACACTTTGGCTAGTAAGAAATATTTTTATTTTCTTGATGGATATAGTGGCTATAATCAAATTCAAAGTGCACCATAGGATCAAGAAGAACCTACCTTCAAATGACCATGGGGAACATTTGCATTTTTTCTTCCATTTTTCCTATGTAATGCACCTGCTACATTTCAAAGGGCAGTCTTGAGCATATTTTCAGATCTAAAAAATGATTGTATGGAGGTATACATGGATAATTTCATAGTCCATGGAAGCAGTTTTGAAGAAACCATGAAGAATTTGGACAAATTTTTCAAGAAATGTAAGGAGCACAACTTGTCCTTTAGTAATTAAAAATGATAAATGATGATGTCTCTGAAGGTATAGTCTTGGAACACTATATCTCTTCTTATAGAATTCAAGTTGATCCAGAGAAATATATTTTTCATCATAAATCTACCAACACCAAAGAAACAAAAGGATATTAGGAGCTTCTCGTGCCATGTTGATTATTATAAAATATTCATATAGGATTTCACCAAGATTTTAGCTCTATTATTTGTACTATTAGGAAAGGATATTGCCTTTGAGTGGACTAAAACATTTGAGGTTGAATTCCAAACCTCAAGTAAATACTAACTACTACCCATGTATTAAGAGGACCAGATTGGAACCTACACTTCCACATCCATACCAATGCATCAGACCATTCCATTATA
The DNA here is from genome assembly GCA_018340775.1 of Taxus wallichiana var. yunnanensis. Lineage (NCBI taxonomy): Eukaryota > Viridiplantae > Streptophyta > Pinopsida > Cupressales > Taxaceae > Taxus > Taxus wallichiana. The sequence continues at coordinate 489,562,205 of CM031235.1, forward strand.
TTTTTTTAGAATAGAAGGATAGAGTTATAAACTATGTAATTTATTATGTTAGCAAGAACTTGCAACATGTTGAACTTAATTACACAATCACAGAAAAGGAGTTCTTAGAAGTTGTGTATGTTATCAATAATTTTAGGCACTAGATCATAGGTTATCTAGTTTTCATTCACATTTACCACGTTGCCATTAAATATTTGGTCAATAAACCAGTAGTAAGAGTAGGATTATCATATTTTTGCTCCTTCTACAAGAGTTTGATGTCACAATATTGGATAATCCTGGTAAGGACAATGTGGTAGAAAATTTTCTTTCAAGAATGGAGACTAATGATGAAGAACATGTAGTTGATGACTCTTTCCTAGATGATAACCTATTTTCTATCTCCACAAAAATTCCTTAGTATGTAGACATAGCCAAGTATCGGTTTCATGTAAAACACCTCCACACTACATATATTATGAAAAGAAATACAAATTTGAAAATAGTGCAATTTTCTTGGATAGCTAGATATCTATTTCACACATGGCAAGATCATGTCGTGAGAATATGTATAAATGATGAGGAAATATATGTTTTCCTCAAAGCATGCCACAGTGAACCTTGTGGAGGACACTTTGTTGCAAGAAGAACAACACGAAGGTGTTGAAAATAGTTATTATTAGTCAACCTTTGCATCAAGACGCATCACAATAAACATGGAGATGTGATAGATGTCAAAGAATGGGAAATCCTACCATATTAGATGAGATGCCATTGCAACCTCAGTTGGTCTTACATCCATTTGAAAAATGGGGCTTAGACTTCATTGGTCCTATAGATCCTAAATATCAATAGAAGGAATACATCTTGGTATGCACATATTAACTAACTAACTGGACATAGGCGAAGTCATTTCTAAGTTAGAAGAGTGAGAAAGTAGCCATGTTTCTCTATGATCACATCTTTATGAGGTATGGAGTACCAAGAGAAATTTTTACTAATCAAGGTACACACTTTACTACTAATGTAATTTTTGATCTAGCTAAGGACTATGAAATCAAGCAAAGGAGGTCTACACCATACCATCCCCAATCCAATGGCCAAGTACAGTGAAAAATATGGAGATATAATCTATCTTGACAAAAACCATTGCACTCCATAGAAAATATTAGTCGGAAAGAATTTCATAGGTAGTATGGGAATTTAACACAACATGGAAGACAAAAAAAAGGATTCACACCATGTGATATTTTATATGGTAAGACTTTTTCTCTCCCTATTAAATTTGAGAACAAGACACTAAGGACTGCACTTGAGCTAGGCATATATTTATCTAAAGCTCAAAGGAAGAGGATTCTCTAACTCAATGAGTTGAATGAAATGAGAAGACAAGTTGTGCATAATACAGAGGTAATGCAAAAGTAAAGGATAAAATGGCATGACAGGTTCATTAAGACAAGGAAATTTCTAAAAGGTGATTGGGCACTCTTATTTGACTCAAAGTATAAGGACCACATGGGAAAACTTGAGATAAGGTGGCTAGGCCCATATGAGATTGAGAAAATCTTTTCTAATGGTGTTGTAAAACTCATAACCATAGATCTTGTAAGGTTCAAGGTACTAGTAAATGGCTATAGGTTGAGATTATACAAGAAGCTAACCGACAAAAATACCTTCATGTAATGAGTTTTGAGGAGGACAAAATATATGGAAATGAGGACATTAGAGTTAAAAATAGAATTTGATCATGCTAGTTCATCTTATGACATTTCGGAGGATTGAGATATTTTAGTTTCCTTGGTATCTTCAACTTGCCAAATACTCTAAGGTCAAATAAAAGTGTTTTAATCAGCCCTTTTGGTGATCAAAAGCCACTATGTGAGCACGTTTTATTTTCTCGAGAATTTCTATTTTGTAGGATTTGATGTATATGTTTGTAAGAGTGCATAGTCTCTGACATAGGGAGATAATGTAAAGATTGGATGTTCCACTTGTAGCAACACATAACAAATATCTGTTTTGTTTTCATGTTTGGTAGAACTCATGATTGCATGAAGGAAATAAGGGATATTTGTACGTGTGAGTGATGATCAAGATAATTGGTACCCCAAAAGGTTAGCATTCCCTCTCCAGGAGTTATCTGATTTAAGAAAGGATCCTCCAATACAAATGCCACACATGCTTGCAACATCATAATAGTGTCCACAACATTGTATAAAACCAACATGCAACAAGGGCATAAATCTAATAAATCATGTGCAATTGTTATTCTAAATATTCCTCGAGATAAGTGCACTCCTACCACCTTATTAAAGTATGATTAGTATGATTATTATTTATTATTATTTATGTTGTGATATCATGTCTTTATTTGCATTGATAAACCTCTCGCACTTTTATATTGTGAAATATCATTACACATCATCCCACTTTGTAATACCACTTTACCACACACATTTTTTGTAATCAAATTAATTAATTACATTCCTCATTATTGTGTCATGTGTGCATCAGTCTTGAGGTTTAAAAATAAAATAATCAAAACAATCCCACACAATTTTATTTTTCATCGTTTCCCTGAAATTGTTTGATTTCATTATCATATCCAAGCAAGCTACATATTTAAAATGGGTGGATATGTAATACGACATGAATCAACAGAGCATTCTCAACTCCTTATCCAACCACAAATTCTACAGTACTTTCATGATAATGGGTGGCTATAATATATAAATTCATTCCAAGGTTTTAATGAATTGATGGTCAAATCATTTTTGTTACATTTAGAGATGATGAAGCAAAGGTCAAGGATTTATCAGTAATAATTAGTGATGAAATTTTGGCTCAGGTAAGTAGATTTTACGCATAGGGTGAACATTTCCTTGAAAAAATAGATCGTAAGTATCCATATGGGGATTTTTGATGCAAATAATGTGTTTTTCAATGATCGCTAAGGTACTTATAGAACTCTCTCAAACCTCTTTGGTCTAAAATTGAAAATTACATTATCAATTATTTTACCTACAAGGGGAGTTACTCTAGGTTAAACACGATTCATTTTAAATTTCTCAATCATCTTAAGAATAATAGATACGTCAATGTGCCTAATTTTTTGAATGAAATTTTTAAAAATATGGTTAGGGAGGCACAACAAGGAAGGTCTTATCTTTCACATCACTACCTCATCACTCTAATAATCAAATACACCCTATAGAGGTAAAACCACGAGATAAGGTGGGATGATTTTTCATGAGCTAAAAAAATTGATGAAATAATTGGAAATAGAAGGAAGATAATAATAATTACTAGAAGTTCTTCCACACATGTAGCTAAACCCTCAGCATCAACTTCCCAGCCTAAAGAAATTCATGTTTCTAAGAATTCACCATCTTCTAAACCAAACCTTAAACCAATCTCACCTGAAAACTGGAGAGGTGTTCTCATAGGATAAATACCAAAACACCAAGGACCTCCAAGCCAACAAGGACACATACCATATCACTTGATAGTGATGTGGAAGCTATAGAGGGAAAATTTGAGCCCACCACTGGAAATAGTGCAAGGTGGTACTAATGTTGCATTTTGTGAGCAACCATTCCTTGAAGAGAAAATGGAGGGACAAGAAGACCAAGCCCAAAATGTGGAGATAATGGGTGTGAAGGAGGGTCATGTAGAGAGAGGTGAAGAAAATATTGATGGAGAAGATGTGCAATAATGCCCTAAAGAGCACATATAACAACATGCAGAGGTAGTTCATGTTGATGTAAGTCACGGAGAGCATGAAGGAAAATATGTTGAAAAGGAAACCGAGTAGACAATTATTGTAGCCATAGGTCATAAAGAGAGGATGGAAAAGGGAAATGATAATATAGTTCATGAATAAGAAATTGGTGAAGATATGCCCTAGGTTTTAGAATAATTTATTGAGCACCTTTTCCATGGAATTAAGGAAAAGCAAATGTTTGTGGAAGCGAGACATTATAGGAGAAAAATCTTGTAATTATTGAGGAAATAATATAGAAAGTGTTGGATAAGACACCACATGTTAGCTTGCAGCAGTTGGATATAGCCTCATTATAGCCACAAATTGTCATTCAAGAAGTTATAAAAGAGCCTATCAAACCAGTTTGTAGGAACATGACAACACAAACAATGTTGCTAGTTTACTGGGTGTATTAATTAAAAACCTATGTTAATAAGTTAAAAGAAAAATGGGAAAGAGAAAAATAAGAACTTTTCTTCTAGTACCAACAAAAAATTGAGGAAAAATACAGGGAAATTAAGGAAAAAGATAAAGAAATTGAAAGGTTAAAGAAAAATCAAGAAGAAACAGTTAAGGTGGCCCATGACATATTCAATTGCATGTCCCCCTCTAATATTTATGCTATTTTCTTGAAATAAAATATGTTGTAGCTGAAACTTACCTATGTCAACTCTGACATTCCATTTGACATTAGTGCAGCTAGGAGCTTCTTTATATTATATCTAAAAATGCCTCATGAAATTCATCTCCTATTGTGTGAACTCTACATGTAAAATTATGCTCTTGAGTATGATAGGGATTGGATTGCAATCCTCTACATTAGAGATGTTCATGTTATATCACTTTGTTATTTTTTTAATGAGTTGGATAAGGAGAGATAGATGAAATATTACATGTACTTAGAAAAGGCACACCCATTGATGATCAAGGTTGAAGCTGCAAACACTAAGGTAGTTATTTAAGAAGATGGAAAATATATGGAAAATAGGAAATTAGAAACAAGGTATGGTAAATGTGTAAAGAAGATCATGATAAATTATGGAACAACATTAAGTATAATACAATAGAGATATTTTATGCCTATAGGATGTGCTAAAACGAGATGTCCCTTGAGATGTAAAAAAGAAAAATTTAATCTTATCATAATATAATTCCAAATTTAAGAAGAGTGAATGCATACATTGATATTTCTATTGAATGTGTAAAAAAATGGTTTCAAATTGGCTATCACCCACCAATCTTCCATTTTCTTGTACCACATTGGTATGGTAATCAACCCTTGGATGAAATAATACTAGATAGATTCATGAATAGTTACATGATAAATGAAGGTTACTTCTTCACGAGCCTGAAGGGAAAAATACTCTATTGGATTTCAAATTCTTATGTGGCAACATTCTAGAGGAACCTAAGAAACTTGAAGAACCTCAAAAACCTGAAGATCCTAAGAAACCTGAATGAGTACATTCAAGAATTTAATTATGTGGGTATGATGAGTTATTTAAATCCCTTTCTAAACAACTCATCTTTTGTAATTTGTTGAACCATTTGAAGCCTTGTACTTTTATTCCCCTATTATACTGCTAAGACATTTCATTATAACTTGAACTTATGACATGAATATTAATTAATATAGTTATTACTAGTTAACTTTATTTTTGGTATTGTAAGTATTTATTATTTTTATTACAATAAGGTGTTTGAATGATGTTTTTATGATGCCAACCTTGTTTGCAAGAAACTTATTATATGCAGCAACTCACATGTAGCCAAAGGATCCATACACAAAGAACCCATCCATAACAAAAGGAATCATCTACAGCTAAGGGATCATCCACAACAACTCACATGTAGCCAAAGGACTTATCGTAGAAAAGTGTCCATAGCTAAAGGAAGTCACACATATTAAAGAATCCATGATCCTAAGAAGCTCATGGAATGTGGACATAACACTAGAGTTTACACGTGTCGATGGAAGAAGAAATTAAAATTACAACATGAGAACTAGGAGATGACTCAACTCCAACATCTAATTATGCATTGCAACTTAATAAGGAACTAACTAATTAAATTCATGATTTGGGAACTGATTGATTGAACTCGGAGTCAGTTTCTTAAGGTATGTAATTGACATTTAAACACACTGTTGGTTAAATCCTATTGCATGCATTGAGTCTCTAGATTATTTGGTTAAGATCTTTTACTTGATCTATTCGAACTCCTATTCAAAATTTGTTTCCTCATGTTTTTGCTATAATGAGATGTATAAATATAAAGGGTTTAATGTTGAAGATTTAATCGGTTAATGTATGTAGATCTAGATAGAGATTAGAGAGTAGTAGATATGCAGAATATAGAGGTTGCTTTGTATTCATATGTAATCTTCATGCCAATATAATAAAAATTCTGAGTTTTATTTAGTAGTTCTAGGGACAATCCTTAAGAGGGATTAGCACCCAAGGCAAGGCCCACTTGTGGTTTGTTAACCCCTCCATAGTTTTTTTCTTTGTTTATTGCATGAGTAGAATTAACATCAATTCATTCCTTTTCTCGCATTACGAGTTTACATGCTTTACCTTAGTCATATTATTTATTTTTAGTCTGGATTTAGTTTATTTCAAAGAATTTTTATTTCTACTAGTGTAGTGATATAAATTCATTTCCTTACCTCATAAAATACATGTAGCTGTGCATACATACAACACTCATATTATTGAAATTCTATGTCCCTTAGTTTGATAATTAAATGAATATATATTAATGGACAACATATTGATTATTGCAAGTTAATTTGCACCACCACTCGACACTATCTAATATGTTCCATGCATCCTCCTCTAATCCCAATTCTAATAAGGTAGAAAAATTTAGCTCGCATGAGAACTCTTACAAATTTGTATCTCTCTCGCATAACATAAAAATCATAAAAACCACAAGTTAGTAATTCAGTCATGCAAAAACATGATACAAACCTTACACATAATTTTGGAAAAAAATTTCCATTAGCCTTGACACTACTACCAAATACCTAGAAAATAGCACCTTAATCTGGAATGTATCATCCAAAGGACAAAACCATCCCCACCGGCTCTATCTTGGACAAAAATTCCCAAACTCTCAAAAATATAATTAAAGGAAAAAAGGGTTCAAACTTGTTATACTACTTCCTAGGTTACTTCAAAAATATAATACTTACTAGTTGATCTATCATTTGGGTTGATATTGCATCTACATCCCTCTTGAACCTCATCAAGTTACCTCTCACTCACATGGTATCATCGTAATATATAGATCAACTCACAATAATTAAATCTACAAATAAGACACTATTGTATTGTCCAACCTTACTATTTATATTAAGATCTTATTTCCTCTACAATTACTATAATTATTATACTTATTCTATGATAACTAATTCATTAACACGGTTTCCACTATATCTTGAGCTTTTTTTATCCATTTTTAGTGCCTTTGGTGACCTTAAAACCATAATCTTTAATGAATACCATATTGAATAATTGAATTTTGCATTTCTTATAATTTGTAACACATTATGCTTCCTTTTCACTCACCACTTCCTATTCTATTCGATATGTTTTTAGCTCCTCTCCAAACACTCTATCTACTTTTATTTCAGCTCAGAGTTTTCGGTTCGTTTCTCACCCTTCCCCAAAGGGGGAAAATATTTGGGGTTATCCTATTATCCCTTCTACAACGATTTAAGAAAAATTTCAATGCAGAACATACAACCACACTATGCATTACCACATTATTTTTAATTGATCACGAAGCAATATTCAAATCCTACAAAAAGTTCTCACTCAAAATCACAAAGTTCAATCTACTCCAAGTGCAAAACCATCTCAGACTCTCACATTTTCATCCCCAAATGACCTAAGATGGAGGAAAATTAAATTTCAATAGTTGGTTCAAATAAATCAAGTTTAATCAAATACTACATTTATATCAACTCATAATCACAATAATTAATCTATTTCAAGTGAAAAACTATCTCAGGTTCTCACAATTTCTAAGCTTCTCACAATTTTCCCCTTAAATGACGTAATTTGGGGGAAATATAACTCCAAAAAGATGGTTAAAATTAATCATGTTTTATCAAGTACTATGTTTTAATAAATATAGGTTGTTTCTAAATTATAATTCCAATAATATCAATATTCCTCCTAGATGACCTAACTTGGGAGCATATTAAGTTCAAATACTTTTCAATTTACCCTATTTTACACCCTTACATTTTAAAGTGGTTACAATGAGACATCATTGCCTATCCTTGCTCACTTTTACTACTTGTTTTTACTTGTAGGCAAGTAACAATTGGTTCATTTTCATATGTAATGGTAGAACCTATTTTGAGGAAGTGTTATGGCGTAGAGAAAATATGTCCAATCTCATAACATCTTTTCTCTAGTGATAGGACACTCAAATACATATATTTTTCACCTTTGGTATTGGAATTGATCACTCATAATCCCTCCTTCAATCTCCTCGTTCCAAAGTCTCTTACATCTCCGTAGCATGTTCATATCCAACGAATCCTTCTCTCGACAACACATTTAGCCCACATGGATCAAAATGGTGATCCATGGCTTTCCACACTATGATTCTTACTATTGACATGCCTCGTTACAAATCTTTTGGCCCCTACATGTATGTCCTTATTATATTCTTTATACTATTGAATTTAATCTATATAGCATAGTGGGGGAAGATGTAGACATAAAATTATACACTTATTACTATTATATCATGTTTCTCGTATGTTGTTATATACATGACTTTTGAGTATGGAGATTAGACACCTTTTTCCTAGTCTTTATATTTCTTTGATTGGATTTGATTGTGATATTGTCTTATACTTCTTGGATTTACACATTTTTGGTCATGTCACAAGGATCCTTGTCTCTATCCTTGTTCTTGTTTCTTTTTCTTGGCTTTGGATAGTACCTCCCATTAAGGACACTACCACTAGGTTCTAGTGTCCCTTCTAGGTAATTTTATATATTCTATTTTGTTTCCTAAGTTACCATTTGATACTTAACTTTGGGTCTTTTCTAATTGTTTGGGTTGGCCTTTGGTGTCACTAATTGTTGAATTCAAACAAAGAAGTCATATATATATATATATATATATATATATATATATATATATACAACTTACTCACTATTATTAGGGGCTAGAAAACTTACGATATTACTTACTAATTACTACTTTAGTAAAGAGAAACATTCAAGGAATACATTTTGGTTGCATTATTAATTACATGGAAGGGGATATTTCTAAATTATATTTCACACATTTATCATTGGGGGAAATATTTTGTGGCCCATTATCTTGGTGCGACTAATACAAGGGAAACCTAGCTTCAAGGGATACAATTCAATCACACACAAAGCAGAACTATGTAGAGTCTGAAATGTAGTGTAATTCTCGATGACAATCACATTTGGGTGACCATCGAAGTCATTCTAGAGTTTATTTAGGTAGCTAGAGTTTATTTTGCATTTTTGTGTAACATTGAAACCCTACAATGAAGTAGATGATATAAAGAGTAAAAATAAGAATACAAGATTAGACCCTAAAAAGATCAAAAGTAGAGATGGTCTCAAGACACTAATGCCCAGTTTAGACATCAATGTCTCGGGAATCCTATCCTTATCTAGGTGGCCCTGTCTAAAGGAGTTTTAGATCCTAGTTTTCCATATGAAGCATATCCATTATAGATCCAACATGTTATACTAATTTTGTAGCCTAGATCTCCGAATATAAGCTAATTCGCTCTTATCTCCCTATTGTACACACATGCCTATTTCTTACATGATAGATATTGCTTATTATTGTTATATTTTTTTATCTCATGCCTATAATTAAGATTTATTTTTGTTAAATCATTTATCGAACCCACTTATTAATTGAACCCTAACTCGACCTAGGATCCCTCATTTTGTGTATTCCTCATGGATTATAAAAAAATGTTGTGAAACTATCATCCCAAACCTCCTTCCCCAAGTATGATCTTATTCCTATGACTGGTCTTCATCCTATTTTTGAAAATTCCCAAGAGGAAGCAGCCTTATATCATAAGTCACATATTACTACTACATCTCATCCCAAAATCCCTATTGTCTTTACAAAGCTTATCAACCCATATCCTTTTGTTATACTACTGCCCCTATTGAGGCTAATATCTCTTATGAATTTGCTAGTGATGTTTCTTTTTTATTGCTATAAATTGAGAATTTAGTTAACCTTTTAGATGAGGAAGGTCTTATTAATGATGTTTTTGATACTTGTACTTCTTTTGATGTTGTAGATGTTATCCTAAATGTCCCTTTCCCTATTCCTCCTTCCTCTCCACTTACATATGCACAAATCATTAGAGATGATCTTATTGTTGTTGATAATGATATTTAGATCCCCTCTTCTTCTTATTCTCAACCAAGTTCTTGTTCATTGAATATTGTGCCTCAAAATTCATATATTTCTTCCTCCACTTCTTTTGTTCTTCCTAATGATATTAATACTCATTTTCCTTCTCATAATGTGTTAAAATATGTAAAAGTTAGTGATGCATGTTTTTATACTATTGATATTCCTAAATATAGTGTACATAATGATGATCATAAGGATAATATGCATGTTTCTTGTGTTACTTATTTTATTGAGCTTGTTGATAAAAGTGTACAAACTTATTTTCCTATTGATTCTTCTTCCCATGTTCTTATTCCTAGTTTTCCACTTGTTAATCCTAAGATTGAATTTCAACCCAATAGTGTCTTTATGGCTACTTATAATGGAAACATTCAACCCCTTAATGAACCCCTTAATTTTTATGTCATTCCTCTCTAATAATTTCTTTCTCTTATGTATGTTGTAGGTGATTTGAAAAATAATATCCATACCCTTACCCTTAAGAGTAAATCCTATTATATTAGCATTGATAATAATTCTCTTCATATCAATCATATTCCTAATAAGATTTCCAATTAAAATTTTCCTAAGGATTTTACTTTTCCTACTTTTATACTTCTTGATGGGATGGATAATCCTTATATGCATCTTAAATATTTTAGATTAGATATGGATTCAAATTATAATGATAGGTTGTTCCTCAAAGCATATCCTAGAAGTCTTACCAATATTGCTTCTCATTAGTTTTTTAATTTGCCTAGTGGATCTATTAGTACTCGTCTTGATATGGAAGAAGCATTTCTTAGACGTTTTATTTCTAACAATGGTCATAAAGTTACATTTGAATGTTTTCCTTATTTTCACTAAGGAAATAATGAACCTATTGATGATTATATCTTACATTTTAAATATTACATGCATTATTTACTTTATCAACCTATATATCTAGAAATGTAATATATATATTTTTGTGTCTTAATTCTTCCTTTTAAAGAAAAACAATTATTTGATACATGTGAATATTTTACACTTCTTTGCTTTAAGGTTATAGCTTTAGAATAAAATATGTTTAATGAATATTTTTTTGTGTAAGGTCCTCATTTTTCTACCACTCCCCCACCCAGTACATCTTCTCTTCCTCCTATTGTACCACCCTCACGTTCTCCATCTCCTACTAGACATACTCATGATCATTCCTCTCATTTTTGTAGACCTCCAAATTCCACTCCCACTCTAAGTAGGATACATTGTCATTCTCACATTCTACTAGGCCTTGTGATATTTTTCACACATTACCTAATTAGAATTTTATTTGTCTACCTCTTAATGAGCATCCTCCTCCTCATTGGTTACAACATAATCGTAACCAATCATTTTATAATTTCTATAAGATTAATGGTCATAGAGATAATGATTCTTATGCACTCCATGATAAGATTAAATTTATTGAGGAAAAATGTGTAATTTCTTCTTACACATCATTTCGATAGATCGCATTCTCCCATGTCATCATGCCACACACCAATATTTATTACTTTGACTACCTCTCATTTTCAGGTAATTTTATCTCCTCCTCCCTTGGTTTCAACTACATGTGAGGAATGTGCCCACTTATTATATTATTCACCCCCAACCCACATGGGTCTTGAAGGAGTACCACTTACCATTTCACAATTCTATTATTGTTGCAATCACTTCAAGTTTATCAATTAACCCCCATGTTCATGACATTGCATCATTTTATCCACTTATGCATAGCCCTCGTCTTCTTTCCTTATATATGTCATGTATCCCATAGTGATACATGATTTCACATTTATTATATAATTGTATTATATTATGTATTCTGCTACTTATTATTTCTTATTTATCTTCATCCTATTTATCATTATTAATATAATTTCAATTCAACGATCATATTTTTTCCATGTCTATCTTCATTATAAATATCTAGCATCACAATGTTATCTACACTAGCAACATGTATAGTCTAATCTAAAACATCTTCCTAATATATACCATTATGTCATCATATAATTAACAAATCAAATTAACTACTCAAGAGCTCATTTAATAACACAAGTACACATCATCATATCAAAATGATCTCATAATATATATACATCTCTCAAAAGTTTCATGATACAACATCATGGGACAATGCCCAATATCATACATATCATACATCCTCCTCACTACTATCGAAGGCCACTATAGGAGCTCTAGAACTCAAATCCTCACCAAGTAGATATCTACCTATGTGCTCAAGACTACTACTCCTCTAGAAAAGTTCATAGTGATGTTGCTTTGGCCACCGTGCATCTACATATTTTCCATGGAGCTCAACATATCTCTCAAACATTCTCCATGCTAGGCCATCTCCTCAAATTACCTATTTCATCCATATTATATTCATCCTAAACTCATATCACTGATCACAGAACTATAAATGTGGTTGCTACCACTACCACAAGATCAAATAAGTGTGCATGATCTCTAGTAATGTGATTCACTCTCTTCAAGAGACCTCCTCTTATGAATAAATCTAGGGGTATGTTGCACATAAATTTACATACCATTGTATCCATAACTATGATCCAATACTCATTTCCTGTAATACCTACACCAAATTAGCATCACATCATCACATTACACACTCAATAGAAATCACACTATCAAATACAAATCAGCATATATCCTATTGACATTTTGTAACCACTACCACCACTGTATTGGCCTTGGGGAAGGTGTCTTACCTCCTATTGGACCTCCTCCTCCTTCCCACACACCTACTAGCTCTCCTACTACATCCATCACTATAAGAAATAATAACACCCATCGGTGTTCCACGCACCATTGAGTATAGGTTAAGTTACACCCCTCATCTTCTCGAATCAACATTATATCTACATCTACCTCATTCACACTTGATGGGCGAATCGGGCTCATGTGGGAACTTTCCTTGCCCATTATCTCCTCACAAAATGAATTTATCTATGTCATATGTATGGCTCTAGAGGAACATCATGGACTATCCTAAACTATCGTGACACACACTCATGCTCAAAGAACTTGAGCACTCCTAAAAACATGTAAATTAACTAAATACGACATCAAATGCATTACATCTCAATATGATCCTCAACCCAACCACCGTAGCCCATATAATATCTCTAAATAACTATATCTAGCCCCATCCTATCTAAAATAGAATTATATGTTATTGTATCAAACCCATGACCCCTCATTCCAACGCATCTAGCTACAAAAATATTTGGTCACACCCAATCTACTCACATACCACCCAATGGCCTCACCACTACTATGTGCTCATATTCCCATACATGCAAAAGTGTAGTAGCACCAATCCCTCCACCATGATCCTCCTAGGTAAACCTTTACAAATCTCTATACAAATAAGTCAAAACACAAAACTCCAAGCATACCATGTCCCATGTTGCTCTATACTCATACAAATATCATGCATCTTATATGATATAGACACAAATATTCCGTTAATAGCTATGTATTGGGCCAATACAACTACAATAAAAATTTCAATCATGAGACACTTGATCTCATTGTGTCATCCATGATAATCAATGACTCTATTTGTGTCCGAGACCATATAAAATATTACCTCGTGGCTCCTTTTTTCTGTCATGTATCACATGGGGCATAACTCGTTTATGATCTTCCACAACTAGTAACCGTAATATCCCATACAAATTATCCAATGTCATCATCATCTTTCAAGTAGGTAACAAATAAGTACATTTTTTAAATAACATATCTCAAACAAAGTGTAATAATAAAATGCATATTATGGGGAACCTCCCCCAATCTAGTGATGTGTCATAGCCTAAAATGGTCTAATATGTCCCACTCATCCTCCTTTGATCCCAAGGAACAAAAGGTAGATAAGTTTCAACCTACACATAACTCTCACAAATGTATATCTCTTTTCATGATTTCTTTCCTGCCATGGAATTCTCATTTGCAACATCATAACTATTTCCCTCCATCTCCACAATTTCAAAATCCTCCTCCAAATCAGTTTTAGAAGCCCCATTATCCCAAAAGTGTATACAACCCACTTTTTTAACCCAAATGTTTATGAAGAACAGGTTTATGCAGATGATGGTGGAAACTCCTTGGCCAAAGCTGATTTTGAGAGGTAGGTGCAAGAGACAGAGATGGACATGATGCATCTCAGAGTCAAGTTCTCTATAAAGGTAGCTAAATTTGGCTACAAGGTCCCTTATCCATGGGTTGACCCTGTACTAGGCTGGTTTAGTGCCCAACAGAAGCTATACTTTATCATTAAGATGTTGTCCCAGATTACAGAATAGGAAAAAGAAATGGAGGCTCAAAAATCTAGCACACAGTAAAACCTATCAATGGGGAAACCTTGCACTACCATCCTACAACCCTCCCACTCCTCCACACCAACTTACATCATCTCATCCCACTACGCATGTCCCCAACTTCTTACGCGCTACCCCCATTAAGAATCCCCTTCCATCTCACCTTCATTTCTTTTCCATTCCCCTTCCTACATATGCCTCTTCTACTCTTGTGTGCGTACCTTCCATCCCTTCGTGTCCATCATTAGGTGGTGGAGCCTTTTTCATGTGTTAAAGTGTTGAAGACTCGTACACTTTTCATGTACAATAAGGCATAAAAATTGTTGGCCTCGAAAAATGCACCCGACATATCGAGAAACGTGCTTTTCTCATATGGGCGAGTTTTTTGACCCATAGGTTTATGGGATGGATTTTACCCATGGTTTTGATACCCATGGTTTTGTAAAACTGCTTAAGCAATTGTCTATTTATATGGTCTTATGCATATGATAGATGTACAAGCAAATGTATTGCAGATGTGTTTTGAATTCGGTGTGAATTCTGTAGAGTTTGTTGAGCATAGCTCCAAACAGATCTGGGTATTGTATTGAGAGAGCGGTGGCTTGTAATAAAATCTGAGCAAGTGATTCTTGGTGGACGTAGCCCAAATTGGGTGAACCACGTTAAATATTGTCTCTTTGTGTTGTGTTATTTTATTCTGTAATTTTATTTGAGATCTGTAATAATTTCTACATATTAGTTTCTACTGTTGTGATTCTGTGAGGGATTATTCCACATATTTTATCCCTTATTTCCTAACAATTGGTATCAGAGCCTGGTTTGGTTTGTTGAAGTGTTGAATCGCAGGGAAAGTTTTTAGCTTGAGTGGGAGCTATGGCAGATGAAGGAAGATCT
This sequence comes from Taxus wallichiana var. yunnanensis, assembly GCA_018340775.1. Taxonomy (NCBI): domain Eukaryota; kingdom Viridiplantae; phylum Streptophyta; class Pinopsida; order Cupressales; family Taxaceae; genus Taxus; species Taxus wallichiana. Next base: position 489,577,637 of record CM031235.1, read on the forward strand.
AGGGTTGATAAATTCAACGGGCAGAATTTTAGTCTTTGGAAGATGCAAATGGAAGATTACCTTTATCAGAAGGATCTTTATACTCCATTGTCTGAGAAGGTGAACAAACCCTCGGGTATGACAGATGCGGAATGGGATTTTTTGGATCGGAAGGCACTTAGAACGATCTGACTGAGTCTTGCATCTTCGGTATTATTTAATGTTTCAAAGGAAAAGACTACAAAAGATCTAATGGATGCATTAGGGAAGTTGTATGAAAAACCCTCTTCCTCTAATAAGATATTTTTAATGAAAAATTTGTTTAATATGAAGATGTCTGAGAATAGTTCGAAGAGTGAGATCATTTAAATGATTTCAATATGGTAGTGAATATGCTAGCTTCGATTTACAATAGAATTTGATGAAGAACTTAGGGCTTTATTAATTTTGTGCTCTTTACCTGAGAGTTGGAATAGCCTGGTAATGGCGGTAAGTAACTCAGTTCCAGCTAACTCGAAGTTGAAGTTTGAGGATGTTGTAGGGGTGATTCTAAGCAAGGAAATGCGAAGAAAAAGCTCTGGGGAATCTTCTACTTCAAGGAATGCTTTGACAATGGAAACTAGAGGGAGACAGAAGAATAGAGGAAACCATGGAAAATCAAAAGATCGGGCAAGGTCAAAATCCAAGAACAAGATTGTATGCTAGAATTGTGGAAAGCCTGGGCATGCAAAGAAGGACTGTTGGGAGCTTCGGGATAAGAAGAAAACAAGGAGGCAAATGTGGCAACGGGTAATTTATGTCAGGATGCTTTGATTCTTTCTTTGCACAATATTATCAATCTTGGATTTTAAATTCAGGGCTTCTTTCCATGCTTCTCCACATAGGCATTATTTTGTTGATTATGTTCAAGGAGATTTTGGGCATGTTTTTCTTGGTGATGATGAGCCTTGCAGCATAGTTGGAAAAGGTTCTATTCAGGTTAAGATGTAGAATGGGAATACTTGGCTATTGAAGGATGTCAGACATGTGCCTACATTAAGACAAAATTTGATATCGGCAAGGCAGTTGGGAAGTGATGGTTGTACTGTGATATTTTACAAACTCTTGGAAGGTTACCAAGGGTGCTCTTGTGGTGGCAAGAGGTAAGAAGGTTGGAACCTTGTATTTAACCACTGATAGTACTAATGATTGTAATCTTGTGGCTTCAGATGTAGATACAACATTATGGCACTATAGGCTCGGTCATATGAGCCATAAGGGCATGAACATCATAAAGAAGAATTTGCCTGGATATACAGAAACAAGTTTTGATTTCTGTGAGAACTGCATATATGGGAAACAAAAGCGAGTAAGGTTTCTCAAGGTTGGACCTACAAAGAAAGAGAGTAAGTTAGAGCTGGTGCATTCTGATGTGTGGGGGCCATCTCAGGTATCATCTCTTGGGGGTTCAAGTTATTATGTTACTTTTATTGCATTAGAAACAAATCTGATGTATTTGACACATTTGTTAAATGGAAAGCCTTGGTAGAGAATGAAACAGGTCTTAAGCTAAAATGTCTCACGTCAGATAATGGAGGGGAGTATTACAGCAATGAATTTGATGATTACTATTCTAATAATGGGATCCACGAGGCAAAAGACGGTTCCAGAACTCCGCAGAGAATGGGGTATCGTAAAGGATGAACAGAACAATAATGGAACGTGCTTTAGGAGCATGAGGTTACATGCAGGATCGCCTCTTTCTTTTTGGGCGAAGCGGTGAGCTGTTTGTGTACTTGATAAACAGAGGATCCTCAAGTGCCTTGGATGGAGGCATACCGAGGAGTCTTGGTATGGTAAGAAAGTTGATTATTCATTTCTTAGAGTCTTTGGATGTGAGGTGTTTGTTCACATAGACAAGGATGATAGGACTAAGCTAGAGGCTAAATCAGAAAAATGTACTTTCATTGGTTATGGTGGTGATGACTTTGGATATAAATGTTGGAGTATTATGGACAAGAAAATCATTCGATCTAGGGATGTGGTCTTTAATGAGAAAGTCATGTATAAGCAAGATTAAAGAAAACAGGAAGAATCCAAGAAAGAATATGCAGCGGTAGAGGATCTACAGATGGGAAAGTGACACATGAATTAGTTTAGGAACCCTCAACAGGAACCCCAAACTCCTATATTAAGGAGGTCTTATAGGGTAAGAAGAGAACCTTAATGTTTTCTCCTTCTCTTTATTATTTATTACTCACTGATAGTGGAGAACTAGAGAGCTTTGATGAAGCAATGCAGGTAGATGCCAGGAAGAAGTGGGAGCAAGCCATGGATGAGGAGCATCAGGCTCTCATGGAGAACCAGACATGGGATTTGGTAAAGCTACCCGAAGGAAAAAGAGCATTACAGAATAAGTGGGTGTTTAGAGTCAAAGAGGAAGAAGGAGGCAAGAAAAGATACAAGGCCCGGTTGGTGGTCAAGGGGTTTGCACAGAAAAAAGGTATAGATTTTGATGAGATTTTTTCTCCTGTAGTAAAAATGACTTCTATCAGAACTGTTCTTGGAATAGTGGCAGCAGAAGACTTGCACTTAGAACAGTTAGATGTAAAGACTGCATTTCTCCATGGCGATTTGGAGGAGGAGCTATATATGCAGCAGCCAGAAGGATATGAAGTCAAAGGTAAAGAGGAGATGGTGTGCAAACTGAAGAAGAGCTTGTATGGCCTGAAACAAGCTCCACGTCAATGGTATAAGAAATTTGATAGCTTCATGATGGAGCAAGGTTATATCAGATGTCATTCTGACCATTGTGTGTATACAAAGAAATTTGAGGATGGAAGTTATATTATCCTGTGTTTGTATGTTGATGACATGTTGGTTGCAGGTAAAAACATGCAGGAAATAAAAGTACTCAAGAAGCAGCTAAGTGAATCATTTGCTATGAAGGATTTGGGTGCAGCCAAACAAATCCTTGGTATGAGGATATCTCGGGATAGGAAGGAATGGAAGCTGACTTTATCTCAGGAAGAGTACATTAAGAAGGTCTTGGAGAGGTTTAATATGTAGGATGCTAAACCGGTTGGGACTCCTTTGGCAGGCCATTTCAAGTTATCAAAGGAGCAGTGTCCCAAGACAAAGCAGAAAGAAACCAGATGTCCAAGGTACCTTACTCATCAGTAGTTGGTAGTTTGATGTATGCTATGGTGTGCACTAGGCCTGATATTGCCCATGCAGTGGGAGCTGTGAGTAGATTTATGAGTGATCCAGGTAAAGAGCATTGGCAAGCAGTAAAGTGGATCCTTCGGTATTTGAGAGGGACCATGGGGACAATTTTGTGCTACAATGGATCAAACACCACTTTACGTGGTTATGTAGATTCAGATATGGCTGGAGATGTAGACAGCAGGAGGAGCACAATAGGTTATATTTACACTGTAGGTGGGACAGCAGTGAGTTGGATTTCATGACTACGAGGCGTTGGTGGCTTTGTCAACCACAGAGTCTGAGTATGTTGCTGCCACAGAGGCAAGCAAAGAGATGATTTGGTTACAACAATTGCTTGAGGAGTTGGGGCATAAGTAGGAGGAATGTAAGCTGCATAGTGATAGTCAGAGTGCTATACACCTAGCTAAGAACTCTGCTTTCCACTCTAGGACAAAGCATATACAGTTAAGGTACCATTTCATCAGGACAACTTTGGAGGAAGAGAAGTTGAAGTTGGAGAAGATTCATACCAGTCAAAATCCTACAGACATGATGACCAAGGTGGTCACAAGGGAAAAACTAAAGTTGTGTTCAGCTTTGGTTGGTCTTCACGGAAACTAGTGAAGGGTTAAGAAGCTTGCTCAAAGGAAAACTAGTCTCCAAGTGGGAGATTGTTAGGTTGTGGAGACTATTTTCATGTGTGAAAGTGTTGAAGACTGTACACTTTTCATGTACACTAAGGCGTACAATTTTTGGCCTCGAAAAATGCACCCGACATATCGGGAAACGTGCTTTTCTCATATGGGCGAGTTTTTTGACCCATAGGTTTATGGGATGGATTTTTCCCATGGTTTTGATACCCATGGTTTTGTAAAACTACTTAAGCAGTTGTCTATTTATATGGTCTTATGCATATGATAGATGTACAAGCAAATGTATTGCAGATGTGTTTTGAATTCGGCTGTGAATTCTGTAGAGTTTGTTGAGCATAGCTCCAAACAGATCTGGGTATTGTATTGAGAGAGCAGTGGCTTGTAATAAAATATGAGCAAGTGATTCTTAGTGGACGTAGCCCAAATTGGGTGAACCACGTTAAATATTGTCTCTTTGTGTTGTGTTATTTTATTCTGTAATTTTATTTGAGATCTGTAATAATTTCTGCATATTAGTTTCTACTGTTGCAATTCTATGAGGGATTATTCCGCATATTTTATCCCTTATTTCCTAACACCATCCTCCCATTTTCTTCGAGTCCCCTCTATCTAGTTGTACAACAAATGAACAACCCCCAACCAATGCCCCTCTCCCAACCAACGTCATCATGTTTGACAACTGCAAGATAGTTGAAGAATGGTGTGAGTCATGTGACTCCAACTGGGAAGAGGAAATCATATGGGCACCTATTCCAAAGGAGAATCAGCTTGCTCTAGAGGGTGCAGTCCTAGAGGAGGTCAGAGTTGAAGAACCAGTGGTGGCTGAGGCTGAGTTTGTAGCAGAGGAGGAGGACCATATAGTTTTAGAGGCCCTAAGTGTGGAGCAGGCCACAGAAGAACCTTCAGTTCTTCCTCCCACTTCATCCCCTTCAAGATTTGATGTTGAAGAAGATTTTGAGCTTTCAAACTTCATGTTTGAGGATGAAGGGATCCATGGTGATCAAGTTACAAATCAGAAGGACACCATGGAGGAGGTAGACCACATGTAGCAGGACAACAAGGAGATAGATTATCTATCGACTTAGAAGATTTCTTTGATGGAGAGGAGCCCATGGATATCACATCATTTTCTCCTCCATCATCCACCTTCCAAGCACATGAGCCTACTACCATGAAGGAGAGCATTCAAGGAAAATAACCTGCACTTCATGACAACCCTCTAGAACCAAGGTTGGAGGATCATAGTCTTCCATGTTCTTCACAAGAGAAGGAAGGAAAAGGGCAAGAGGATGTCATCATCTCTCTCACACCATCCACCTAGGAAATTCTACAAGAAAATATCATATGTGGGATTGAGCTTCAAAGCAATGGGAAAACCACAAGGATCAGACCATGCCCAATAAGATATCGGCTAGCCTAGAGCTAAAAATAGATTTGCGCTGGTTATGTTCATTTCAGAGCATGAGGTATAGCTTCAGTGAGCCAAAGGTCAGTAGTAGCACCTCCCAGATCTAAGTACAGAACAACTCCAGGAGGTGTATGTTATATTTTTGATACTTTGAGGAGGGTGAAATGCCATCAAGAAGGATTTTTTTCACTCTTATTCCCGACCATGTTCAGTGCCAAATCAATTACATGGTCACAATTTGTAAGGAAGGGAAGTTACTTCTCCCTTCCTATTGTAGGTTTTACTTGAGTGCCCTTGCCTCTAGTTATTTTAGGTTATTTTAGGTTTGCTTTCAGTAACACAAGTGCTCGTGTACACTTTGTATGTTCCATTTGGAACATGTATGATTTTCATCTTTTGTACATAGTGTTGTGCTTCTATTTCGGTGTGCTCCTCTAGCACATTTTCCTTTCTTTGTCACACTCATGTGCCCCTTTTGTTGCTTCTTGGGATGATAGTTCAATTTTGGTAGAGGTAGTTCCAATAGTTAGTGCATAGCTTTCACTCTCATCAATTCAATTTAGAATATCTTCATATGAGAGCAAAGTAGTTCGGAGTTTAGATTTCAGACAGAGCTTTAAGTGACTTTAGGGATGTTCTTCAAAGTTACAAACCAGATATTCAAAATTAATTTCTCGAATCCATGCCCAATGGACTTCTAAGGCTAATGGTCTCTTCATCTAGCAGGAAGATGGCCCCGAAATTCGCCAAAACTATTATCCAAAGAACTCTCCTAGTTATTTGGATAAATTATATTTTCATCCTAACTTTTTTTGTTTCACATTTCAGGTTGCGTGCACTCAAGATTATTCTTTTGACACCTTGGCATAGATATAGTTCCTCTATGTGCCCTTACATGCCTTCCTACTCCTTTTTGCATTCTTATATCTCCTTCCATTTTCCCTCACACGCCTTCCTCCCCGCGCACCTCGCTTTCTCTCTTATCCCATGGTGCACTCCTTCGCACACCTCTCGTAGACTTACCTTCCAATCGAGTTAAGTCCATGGCATTCCTCTTGTGCATTTTCCTGACTCATTTCTTTCATGCATCCTCTTTTCTTTCTTCCTCTCGCGTACCTTCCTTTAGTTGAATTCCCGCATCTTGTTTTCATACTTGCCTTCTGCAAGTATGCCTTCCTCTCACATGCACTCCTCTATGCCTCCCCTCTATTTCCCTTTCATGTTATTTCTCCTCATCTCCCCACACACATAACATGCACCCCTCTTTGCCTCTTTCTTTCACTTCTTCCTTGCACCCTCATTCCATGCATTCACCTTTTTCTAGTCATGTCGGTTCACCTTCAAAGCCAAAATCCCGAGCGGGCTTCTAAATGAACACGGAGCCTCCACGCATCTAATTTCATAAAAGGACAGGGTTAGGGTTGAATAGTCAAAGAATTGAGACATGCCAACAGAGGGTGTCAAGTGTCAATTTGGTGCTAATTCAAGATAAAAATTGGGGGAGGGTTTCTAAACAAGTGCTAAGTGCCGCGTCTCTCCGACCATATATATGACCTTGTTGAGCAAAAGACTTAGCCAAAACATGAAGAAACTGAGCAAGCCATGGAAGAAGCCATGTGTCAGCCCAACAAAACTTCAAAATTTAAATATACACACTACCCTAAGACATGTGCCATCCCTCCACGTTTCCAGTTTCAAAAGGGAGCCTGTTTTGGTGGTTGGTTCCCGTCATTTTGTACAGACCCGATTCAAATTTCAAATGAGCATATCTTTTGACTCAGTGCTCAAAATCTGACAAATCTGGCACCGTTGGAAATATCTTGGCCTCATTTATGCCATGGAGATCTAAAAATTTAATTTTGGAGAGTTTGGGTAGGAAAAAATGAAGAAACATCTTCTTGCCATTAATATATGATCTATTTGCCCCCAATAATCAGATCGGATTTGATCTAACCCATCGTTGCTCCTCCTTCAAGGTGCCAAACAAGTAATTGATGTAGACATGAAAAAATTGGGGTAGATTTTCAAGAGGCATTGACATTGGTGGTTGAATATTTGAATCTGATTTTCCTCCCTTTCTCCTTCTCTTCTCTCCTTCTTCTTCTATAAATAGCAAAGTTCTACTTTGTAAAAATATCTCTCCTTGTTGTAATGGCACCATGCCAAAATGGTGGCCAACTTCCCATAAGTCTCAAACCTTGGTGTGGTCTCTGTAATGTTTTCTCACCTCCTACCATGAATGTAAATGATTTTGCATCCCTTAAGCAATAAAATCATGTTTTTTCAAACTCTTGTCTTCCCTCTCTCATTTTCATTGCATCTCACCTCTATGTTTGCATTTTATAGCATGTTGTGCATGCTCCCCCGCTGCGATCCCCACCTTCATGGGTTTTACGTGTTGGAAGGCCAAGCCTGTGTGTTGATTTATGGTGTGCTCTACCCACCCTCTTCTCTCGCGCCTACTTCATTTCCTTCACCGCTCATAGAGAGAGATCGACCCTTTCCTTCTGGCGTTATCACCTTCCTTAGCTTAGGATTTCCCCTTTCTACACATCCTTCTATCCCTGGTCCCTTGGCATGTTTATTCTAGGATTTTCTTTCAACATTAGGAGTAGCAGTAGCATTAGAGGTAGGTAGAGGAACCGGCCTTCTCTGGAGATCCGTCCTAAGCGTGCAAGGTCCCATAACTTGGGGATGGTTCCATTTTGATCTCAAAAACCTCAACCCTTTTGTGATCCGAGATCCGAGTGCATTTTTGAGCTGCTAACACTTTGCCATTAAGGACACTAACACTCGAGCATTAGTGTCCCTTATGGGATATTTTATATATTCTATTTGTTTTCATAAGTTACTATTTGATACTTAACTTTGGGTCTTTTATAATTCTTTGGGTTAACATTTGGTGTCACTAATTCTTAAAATTCAAACAAGGAAGTCATATAGACACAACTTACACACTATTATTAATGGTTAGACAACCTATGCTATTACTTACTATCTATTACTTGGGTGAATAGCAACATTCAAGGGCTACATTTGGGATACATTTTTCACTACATAAGAGGGGATATTTATGAATTCCATGTCACACATTTATGATTGGGGCCAAATTATGTATATCTTGTTATGTTGGTGCAGCTAGCATAAGGGAAACCTAGCTTTAAGGAAACAATTCAATAAAAAACACACTAAATCTACATAGAGTTTGAAATGTAGGGTAACACTTGATGATAATCACGGTGGGTGATTGACAAGTTCAAACCGAATCAAGCATATGCACTATTTATTTCATCTAATGTTTATTTGAGTCTTATGTAGGTAGCTAGGGTTTGTTTTTTAGTATTAGTTGTGTCCTTGAAACCCTACATAAAATTAGATGTGAAAAAGAATGAAAATAAGATTACAAGTTCATACCCTAAAAAGATAATAAGCAAAGTTGATGCCAAGACACTAGTTCCTAGTTCAGACATCAGTGCCCAAATAGTCTTGTCCTCATCTGGGTAGTAATATCTGAAAGAGTTTCAGATCCTAGTTTTTTAGAAAAAGCATAGCCAATCCAAATCTAACATGTTCCACTTTTTTCATCTCGAATCAGCCCAAATATTTGAATACAGTCTAATTCATTATTATATCCCTATTTTACATGCTTTCTTATTTATTACATGATAGATCATGTAGTTTACTACTATATTCATTTGACATGATTCCACTGATTAATATTTAATTTCAATTTAATTAGCTACTGTAAAAAAAATTGGGTTTTTTGTTTTGGATGAAAATAGGTCTTCATTATTTTTCTCTACCCTAAATTTTTCATAATTGTTTAATTTTTTCTTCTGTAACTCCATAACCAAAACTATCATGTTTTATATTGTTAAAAATCTAAAACAATAAAAACATTGACATTAATAAGGAAGACATGTCAAAAGAGATCGTAAGTGCATTTTAGGTATGATGTTGTTCATGTTTATAGGTTCTTCATTCGAATTTGTAGTTTTTGATAATCTGGTTTTCATGTACCCACGTCAAGAACCTAAAATATTATATATCTATTCCACAAATTCTCAGTACCTCCATAATCTTAAGATAAACCTAATAAAGGTATTCCCTAAAAACAACATTCATTAGATGAAACAAGGCTATCCTTATGGATTTATAAGCAAAATATCCCCACAACTTTATTTTTTGATCAATTTATAAGGCTAAAGAATGTTCTCAAATTTCATTAGTATAACTCATCTGGTTTAAGCCACATGATATCTCCTTGGATTGAAAAGGATACATATGTGTTTTTTCCTATCCACTTCTTGATTATTTCACTTTTTATGGAAATATAATAGGCAAACCTGTGTAGAGTATGATAATTTTATAAGGTGCTAGAGAATTGTGATTTCTATATTATTTCTAAAACATTTGTCTTTTATTTCAATCAAGAAGACTACTATGATGTCTATTTTCTTTATCTTTTGATAGATTTTTCTTTTCTCTTTTAAGTAGGCTTGAAGTATTTTTACAATATTTGTGGAATCCATGGGTTGTGGGTATGTGATTGGTGGATAATGGGTCTATGATTTTATGCTTAGCAAAAAAATTCACCTACTTACTAGGAAACATAAATAAAAAGTATAAACTTTGATTTTCTAGGGACCTTGAGAAATAGAATGACGTGGAGAAGTCTTTCCAATTACATGATCTTCAAATTTTATGCCATTAAAATTGGAAAATGCTTGTAAAAGTGTAATATATTTCATTCATATCCCATCCTTTAAAATCTTTTCTAGGATATGACCAAAGAATATCACATGACAATTTTTTGTTTGGAACATCCGTGGGATGAGGTGTGTTCCTTATTTTATCCAAATTGTTTAGTTCATGTCAAATGTCTCCATACACATGTAGTATCTTCTCATCTATAAGATAAAGCACTTGTAAATAGTTGGCACAATTGGTAAAATATGTCCATAATCTAACATTGAATCTTTGGTGACATTCATCATAAAATCTATAGATAAGATTGATTGAAGCACATTCATGATTGCACCTCAAAAGTAAGAATTTAGGTGGGTATTTTATTTTTTAAGCAAGGAGAAGATAGAATAATGTTTTTTTTTCAAGAAATTCATGTGAGTGGATACTAGGATTTCCCAATAATCATTTTCATACTTGAGTGTAGTTAAAACATTTAGATATTATCAAATTTATAAGTGTTTATAAAAATGTCAAAATTTTCTTATGAGATTGTGTGTCCATATCATCTAGAACCACAATAGCTCAATTGGATTATCTAAAGGTAAAAAATCATATAAATATTGTTATTTTCAAATTTTCATTAATTTTGTATGGTTATTAAAATTATAATTGTAATGGAAAATGTTCTCCCATTCATAGGGATCAAATAAAAAAATATTACTACTTATGTGATTTGTCGGTGGACATTCATTTTTGATTGTGAATGATTTTATTTTGTGCACATTTGATTCATTTCCATTCGTATCATGATGTTTTTCTACAAAAATAAACTGTAATTCCTATCTTCATTTCAAACAATAGAGATTTGGAATATTTGAATATGATAAGAGTATCGAGTTTAACTCTTCATTTTGAAAAATAACTTTTCAAATTATGTTTAAACATATTTTTAGTTATTGTTTTGATTAAGAATTGGATATGTTTTATTATAACTCTATTTTTCTCAAATGTGTCATTTGTGTCGTGTACATTTGTTTGAAACGTAGGAGTGTTTGCAATTACACCAAAGTATACTTTAAGGCATGGAAAACTTAGCAAATATGAGCATTTAATATTTTAGATCTCATATTGGATTTATGTGGACAACTTAAGATAATTTTACCAACTATTACTCATCATTCTCATATTTTTATTTTTATAAATGCATTTGACATTACCTCTATATACTCAATTCATGTAATATCTTCTTGTTTCGCTTCATCCTTTTTTCGTGCTCAAGTGAACATTAATATCTAAATCAATTTAAAATCTGGTAGTTCCTCCCCCAAGGAGGTGCAAGGGTACGTTGTATCTGGGTAAGTAATATATTTTGGAGAGGTGTACGATGAAAAATAATTATTGTTGTTATTGCAGTATTCTTCAAGAGTTTGGAATTATTGTACATTTTAGTATTCCAAAGTGTTTAAAAAGCATATTCATATACTATGTTAGTTTTTACATTGTTGTGTGAAGTTTTCTGGAATACTAGTTAAAAAAATTGCATTGTGTATCTATTTTGACAAAGGAGACAGTAAGTTGATATTAGTATAGTTGTATAATATGTTAGTGTTTTCATAGTCATGTGAAGTGTTTTGGAATTCTAGTTTAAAAACATTGCATTGTGTATGTGTTTTGAGAAAGGATACATTAAGTTGATATTCATCTTATAATACATTCATGTAGTATGAATATTGTTCTTTGGAAGGTTTACTGAATGTGTTTTTACATATGAATGGTTTTATCACAATGGTAATGGTATATATATTTGTACATATGTGTTATTTTGTACAAGTTTTTGCATGTATTATTCGTTGTTGTTTTTCTATGGGTGGGATGCATAGATTTTTCATAGTATTTATATTGAACTATTTGTTGAGCATCTTCAATTATGAGTGTGGTCTATGTTAACATGTGGGAAATTCTTCCATTTTTTGGGGGGAGTTGGAAAGTGAGACGATCATACTTTTTACCGAATTTTCCCACTCATGTTTCAAGTTAATGGAATGGTGGCAAGAAAATAGGAAACTCTAAATTATGGGGGTTTAAGGCTACCTTCTGATATGTGATGATGATGAAGATGTAGGAACTAAGATCCTCTTCATGGTGAGCTTGATAAATTTCATAACAAAGATAAGCTAAACATGAAAATGATTAGTAGATAATATGGTGGGTTATCTGAATAGGTCAATCCTGAGAAGTGATACACTTTCTAAGGATGGATGTTAACCCACTTTGATAAAGATTAAGGATAAATAGGATGTAACATATAATAAAACAAAACAAATATATGTTTGATATGTTAGATGTGCTAAGATAAATATCTGATAATGATAAATGACGATAAATTAAACCAAACCTAATCGGGTCACGTGGTCGTGACTGAGAGAAATAGAGCTAGTTGATGGAAACACGAGACTAACGAAACAATTGATTGGTGGTGACTGCAATAGATTAGACCAAGAAATATGTATAGAATTGGATCTGGATCTGATGTTGAGATGTTGATAAAAAAGGTGACAAAAAGGTGGAAGATAAAAAAACAAGGAAGATGTAGATTGGTTGATGGTGACAGGGAAGAGTCGATTTACAACCAGGGGGTAGATTTAGGGATTAATAGGGCATAATGGATGGAAAAAGGATTTTGGGAAAGGATGAATTGAGGCTAATAAATCTATAATCTCTAATATGTTGAGCAGACCTACAATACTAATGGAAATAATGATGAAATAATGTTGGGAATCCAAACAAGCAATAAAATTCAACTCTCTAGAGATGGAATGCAAACGTTATAAGATAGCTCCAAGTTGATTGTTGCAGATCCTAATAAGAGAATGAAACAAAGAAATCTCACAAGAAGGCCAAATATTTCATCCTCCCGAGGATGGGGTATGGGTATACTTATATTTTTTTAATATAGAAAACTATTGATTTGGGCAGTGAATATGGTGTTTAAATTAATACAAAGGGCCCTAAAGGGGTGAGATTATGGTTTCAAGCTACTCGGGCGGAGTTAGGGTTATAGAGGGATGATAAAAGGTGGTTTAAGGGAGGAAATTCATTAAATGAGGGTAGATGGGAGTTTATGGATTATAACTAAGGGGGTTTAGGGATGTGATTAGGGTAATAGATGGGATTAGGGGTAATTAAATGCAATTAAAGATGGATTGGAGAAGATAAAATAATGATAGGATTAAGATGGTGATTAAGATAGGAAAGTAGGAAATTAGAGAAAATAAATGAGATTAAGGAGGGAAAGGGTAATTTAATTAGGAAGAGAGGTATGTATGTGCAAGATGATGAAGGAGGTGAGAAAACATGATATGAGGGACAAGCGTACCAAAATTTTGTGTCTACATTTTCCCCTTTTTGTCAAGTGGTTTACATTAGGTAAGTCACAAGACAAAAACTAAAAGTGACAGAAGATGATGATTGATGTGTTCCCCCTCAAAATAGGGATCGATGACATGAAGAAGAATTAATTACTAGTTTGAAAGAGATAGATGAAGGAAAGAGGGAAAGGATAAAGAGATGAAAAAGATGAGAAATGATGAGAAGATATGAGAAAGGATTCACCAAATGGAGAATGATGACCATTATAGGAAGGAAAGGATAAAAAAAAACATCGTGGTGATATTTAGAATCAATTCAAATGGGGAACATAGCATGACCTAAATGTAGATGATTTTAATGTTCTATGGACCCGTGAGTCGTTAAAATATCACCGCAAGATGGAGGGAATCCATCGGTAATCCACTCGGATGGATAAGATAAATATGGCATGAATCCTAGAAACAACTCAAGTAGGAAACATAACACGGCCTCAAAGGAGACAACGTTAATGTCCTATGGACCTATGAGTCATAAAATATTACTATAAGATGGATGGAATCTAATTGGAATCCACTCAGATGGATGAGATAAAGATGGTGGGAATCTTGGAAACACTTCGATAGGGAACATAGCACGCACTCAGCGGAGACGATGTTAATGTCCTATAGACACCGTGAGTTGACAAATATTACTATAAGATGGATGGAATCCGATGGGAATCCACTTGGATGGATGTGCGAGTTGTGGGACCAACGGGTAAAAGGAAGACATAAAAACATGTGCAAACAAATGTGAGGATGGTCAATATAATGGTCCCGACAAAAGTGCTAGGGGAAAAAGGTGATGCGATATCCTTCATCATGAAGAATTGAGTGAATATGTATCCTAGTGGGACGAATATGAAAATATGGATACAACGGTGGGCTTGATATGAGATTTAGTTCCCGAGAGGGAACACAAATATGGTCGTAGAGTGAGCTACTAGATGTGAGTAAGGATGCATGATGAGATAAGTAGATAAAAAGATATCAAAAGGAAATGGGTTATGCAAGATAAGCCAAGGTGTATTATGGGTGACACACAATATTGGAGTGGAAGAAAAGATAATTTTATATGGATAGTGGATGAGATGGGATAAAATATGTAAAAAGGGCTCGGTCAATGATGACTCGGGATGGGTCGATGGTGACTTGGCTTAGGTCGATGAAGACTAAGAAAGTTGATGGAGATTGGGTCGTGCACCTATATAAGCGATGAAGATAGATGATAAATCTCATTTTCACATACACTATCTATTCTCAAACAATATCAGTATGGTCTAGAGAAATAATAGATCGAGGAGGAGTTGTAGGAGTGAGATAGAAGCCAACAGAAGATGAAGCGTCGAGGTCTAAGAGAGTGGTAAGTGCCGAAAACCTAGCTTTGTTTTAGTGTTTGGTTTTTTTATTTTTTTTGCATTTTTGATGGGTGTTAAGGGCCATTTGATGGTGAATGGGTGGGTTTCCTTTGACCGGGACAATTCATCATCGACCAAGTTAGGGTCAACATCGACTAGGTAGAAAATAGAGGTTTATTATTATTATTATTAGATGAAGATGATTATTCTTAGTGATTGGATGTTGATGGGTTCCTATTTGATGTATATTTGGAGACTATACCTAAGAGATATAGTCCCGACCATGCTATGGAAAATTACAGCCAATTTAGGAGATGTTTAGTGGGATCATCTAGAGACAATCAAATTGGGTGGATTCCACCATTATCGAGAGGGTGCCTAGGGACAAAGGGCTAATTATAACTTTGATAGATAGAAGGGATCTAAGGACTAGTACCTTCTAGTTCCAGATGGAGAGATGAGGATCACACTGGAGGATGTGTATGGTATCTTGAGATTACCTATCCAAGAGGCACTGATAGTGCTTATTACAGTAGAGGTCCACATGGACACACTAACATGGTTATTTGGATCAGAGGCCTCCCAGATTGTTTTGTATCTAGGGTATTTCATATTGATACACGATATCATCCTACGACGTCGGGTAATTGGTTGATTTGTTTGATCATGATGCCAATTATCTTACTATGTTATGTCATATTTACATGGTGTTATATTTCCATGGGCTATTGGCATTGGTGGCAAATATTTCCAAACATATGACATTATTCACATTTGGTGCATCTCTACTAGTGTATGTATACTATGATTTTTGGATGGAAGTGTCAAGGAGGAGGTTAGGTATGGATGCAAGATTCTTATTACACTATTGGGAATATAAGCACATAGTCATGGTGAGGCCACGGGGATTCCATGGATCACTGAGAAGACCATATAGAGTTGATATTTGGGTTTATAAGATGGAGATCCAACCAATATCATAGAGATAGAGGTAAGAGGGGTGAGGACTGGTATGCTAATAGTTTGGGGAACTTGGAGTTGGATGATATCAAATAGAGGCCATATAGAGGGTTCCCTACATGGTCGGGACATATATACACCTAAAAGGTATGAGGATATTTAGATGGGTGTAGTGGTGGATGCCAGGAGATGGTAGAGATAGTACAATTTACGGTGATGAGGTAGTTTGAGTTGGTGTAGATAGTACCAAGGGTACCAATTACATATAAGAAAGATAACATAGAGAGTGACCTACCCATTCGGTGATGGAGAACCCATTATTGGAGGAGGGGGATTCATGAGATACATATGAGGATGATGTGGGAGTGGGGAAGGGATTTATAGAGTGGATGATGTAGTATCAACACTTGTAGGTGGAGAGGGTGGAGATTGAGGTGTAGTAGTAGAGATACCCCAATTATAGGTGGAGCTAGATATGACTCGGTAGGAGTGAGATACTACATGTCAAGAGCTAGATGGGATGCATCGGGAGAGATACCTATCTATTCAATAGTGATACTAGTACTAGAGACGGATCGAGGCCTTATAGGCCAAGCATGGAGATATAGGTACTTCATCCGAGGTGACGTAGGGTGAGGCTTAGGGAGCCACACATGGATTTGTA
Organism: Taxus wallichiana var. yunnanensis; assembly: GCA_018340775.1. Taxonomy (NCBI): domain Eukaryota; kingdom Viridiplantae; phylum Streptophyta; class Pinopsida; order Cupressales; family Taxaceae; genus Taxus; species Taxus wallichiana. The sequence continues at coordinate 489,593,941 of CM031235.1, forward strand.
TAATCGGTGGTGGAGGTAACATGGTGGAGGTCAAATGGATCCTCCAGGATTTGTGATATTGGAGTCATACTGACCACTAGAGGAAGAGTCATAATACTATAAGCATATGTTGATGACGATATTTCCCAACGTCTTGTGTTATCGGCATATATGGCTAGTGAGAGGAGATCAGCGAGGTGAGCTGCCTCTAGAGTATAACAAGTGTGGCATAGCTGAGGTGTCATGGTGGACCAGATGGTGGTTAGGGAGGAGGATATGTAGTATGATAGGGTTTTATCTCGGGATTTATATAATTTGATTTTGTGTTCACCAAGTAGTGGGTGAATATTGTAAATAGATTTTGATATAAAATTTTGATGTGTGTATTTTGAGAAAGATCCCTAAAGTAAAGGCCTATTGTGGATGTATAGACACTTTGATGATATACACATATATATGATTTTTTCCTGATTTCCATGTGTTGTGATGATTAGATTAGATGTATGTGATGTTTTAAATGATTTTTTTATGTTTCATTATATTATGGATGTGAAATGATTAAATGTTGATTTGGATAGTTTTCATGATGTATTGACGAAATGGGAAATTGATGTGATGGTTTTAGATTAGATATGATTATGATAGATGTGATAGATATGATGGAAATGATTAGATATGATTTAGATATGATGGATGGGATGTAGATGTTTGATTAGATATAGATGATGTGATAGATGTAGATGTGATTGGAATTAGATTATAAGTGTTGGATTGGATGCAAATGTCATTTATGATTAGATATAGATAACGTGATGGATTTAGATGAAAAATGATATGATGGATGTGATAGATATGTGATGGTTTGATTTAGATTAGAATGTATCTGATGTATTAGAAATGATGGTGAGATAATTTAGATTAGATAGTTGTAGATTAGATTAAATAATATTTAAGATGGTGCAATTAGATGGGATGCGATACATGAGATGTGATCTTGATAGGGTGACCAAAATATAAGAAGGACACTTACAACATAGCAAGGAGCACATGTAGAATATATTATTTGGATTGAATTAGAGGTAAAGTGTGAAAATGAACACAAACAAAATGATGCATTTACAACCAATGGAAAGTGTTAACATATAACCAATGATAGTTAGTCACATATAAGACAGTAGGGGAATATGAAAGGTGTGCTTATAAACCTATTGTAAACATGATAAGGGGTTAGGTGTGTAGCTTGCATGGGGGAAAAGTTTCTCCTTAGGTGGTTGTCCTAGGTCTATGCCCCAACTCTAAGGAATATGTCACAAACTAATCAATGAGGGAAGTTTGTTTATGATGGGAAAGTTGATCAATTTAGGAAGCTTTCTTGGGATGCTTGTTTTATATTTTGTGATTTTTATTTTGATATTTATAAGGTTTATCAATGTAAGTAGCCTTTGTTTCCATCATATAATGAGGTATCCATCCTTTGAGGGAATGGTCTACAATGGTATTTTTCTTTGGATTTTTATTGTTGCTTTAGATGGTAGGATAAGATGTATGATAGTTGTCCTTTGAGGGATTAATCTATACTTTTGATATTATTTTCTTTATATGAACAGTTTTCCTTCAAGGGAGAAATTTTTTTTTGGATAGATTTTGAGATGAACATTTCTAATTTTTTGAATTTTTCGGATAGATGAGGATAGCCAAATAGACCACTTAGGGATAGGACATAATTTTTATAAGTGACATGTGTGGACCCTTATCATGGTTCCAATAGGTATATAAGAGGGTGATGGACATAATTATTATGGGGTTCCCACCTAGAAGGAGGAACTTTTCCATAAGGAATATGTTATGAACATAGTTATGCATATTCAAGGCCATAGATAGGATAGTGATGGTAGACCACATGATTCCAAATCATTACGATGGAAGAAAGTGATATTTTAAAATATGACTAGGATCATGTTGATAGGTGTGTTAACTATAAAAAGGTTATAAGTGCAAGGCACTGATAGGTTTCCTTACTAGTTTACCATCAAGGGAAGCTAAACAATAGGCCCCAAATCCATACTTATGCATGATAATATATGGTCTACTCCAATTTGGAGAAAACTTTCCAGTTGGATCCTTTCCAGAGTAGTGAAATTTTTATTTTCTTGTAAGATAAGGTCACCAATGTTAAATGTTTGCTCTTTAAGATGTTTTTTATAAGAACATTTGATGCACTCTTAATAGACATGATAATTTTAGAGGGAGATGAAGAGGAAGTGACCTATTTTCACCTTTAGTGTGATAAGTGATTGGTTGTAGAGTGAAATATATTATAAGAATTTAGGAGGAAGGGACACGGTTTCATCTATATCCATGGGGTCATTTTATGGAGAAATATTGGATGATGGATCAATGTGCATGGGGGATGTAGAAGAAGTAGGTATGATAGGGTTGGTGGGGTTCTCTTTGAATCCCATCACAAATTTCTCATGGGGTTTGCGGGATTTGTCGACGATAAGATCGTGTGTGCTTTGTTTGTAATGCCTAAGACCAAATCCCTTCCATGAGCGAGTGGTGGAGGTAGTTGTAGGTGAAGGATTTGTTATAGAATAAATTGAATACATTGGTGTATGGATTAGTGTAGGGTTGATTGTCGATGTGAGAAGAAGGGTGATCATATCACCATAGATGAGATTGGTTTTTAGATGAGGTAGACCAAATGAAATGATATCCCCTATGTTAGGTTAATATATAGGGGCTTTATTGGGTCTACAAGGTCGATTGAGTGTAGGAAGAACATTGAGGGTGATGATTTGATACTCCCCAATGAAATATTTTGCATCACGGCTTTGAGATATTATTCATTGGGTAGCTTAGATGTAGGTATGAATGAGATAGTGGATTCTTTCGAAGATTAATCTTATTTAGGGATGAGCATGTCATTTTTCCGATAGGTCATGTGACATACTTTAAAGGAAGGAAGATTTTTGGGGATTGTGTGGATTTTCCCCTCATGTTCATACTTAAGGAAGTGATGGAGGGTGGATTGGACACAATGCATGACATTGATCCATGGGTGTCTAAGAAAGATATTATATAGGAATTCCCCCTCAACAATGTATAAAAGCTCATGGAGAATTTTTTTCACCAACACGGATGGTGAGGATAATTGTTCCTAAAGTAGGAGTAATAGCATCATTGAAGGACCATAGGACCGGGGTGATTGAGTGAGTATGGATTCTAGAATCTTAATTTTGCAAAAGGTATGGGATGAGATGATATTTATACTAGTACCATTGTTAATCATATAACATCGATAAAGGTATCATTGATGCGGAAAGTGATGAAAATGAGAAGGTCGTGATCTTCAAGTACGATGTCGGGGAATTTTAGAATTGTCAAAAGAGATAGTAACAGAATTTGTGAGAGCTTCAAAAAGGGTTGTGAATGGTTGAGTCTCATTAGTGGTGATTGTTGTTGAGACTCACAAAGCACCACTAGATGCGAGATCGAGCTTCTATGGTGATCACTCTAGCATCCAAAGTGTGATTGCACAACATGGAAACCTCTCTCCAAGTCCGGGGACTTGTAAAATTGAGAGAGAAATATCTAGATTAGAAGTTGTTTCCTCAAACTCCTCTGATTTAGATCTATATTTTGTAAAACTACAGAGGTTCAGATCCTAATCCTACTCTAAATTGCCAGGGGGCAGGGATAGAAATGCAAAAATTGAAACTAACTGAAGATGGTGATGCACCAAAAGGAGTGGTGAAACATTTCTGTCAAGCAAATAGACACAAACCAGAGATTTGCAACATGAAACATACACAGACTGATAAGATATAACTTAGGATCTGAAATGAAGCAAATAATACAAACAAAGGACTGAAAACCATTCACAAAGCTTGCATTATCATTTCCAGTACCCAAATCACTGCATTACAACCTCAGAGAGGTAAAAACTATTACAATCTTTTGGAGAGGTCTGATTCTTGCATCAACCACCTGCTGGAGGTGAAAGAAGAAGTTGCTATGTCAAAAATTGTTCCTCCTTTTAGAAATGAGCCAAATCTGGCTTTTACAGTGCAAGGGTCGAGCCCAGGGGACAGAAAACATACAAAAACATGAGAGCCCATCCCTCCTCAACTGCAGATGCATTAAAACAGCATGGGGGACCTTACAAACCCATACCCTATCACTTTGACCGAATTACAGGAGAATGCGACCCATTTTGCATTAAACTGGTAGCTGAAATGTCACTTCTGGCCATGAACATACGTCAGAGCCGTTTCTCAATTTTCTCTCTCCAGACCACCAAAATTCAATATTAACCACAAAATCTTGTAGAGAATTTCATAAGCTTTGTTGATATAAAGAACGTGCAAATCCAAGCTTTGAATCGAAATATATGTCTATCGAAGATTTAGGGCACAAAACAGTGAAAACGTGTTTTGAAAAATCTTCCCGCGCTCTCGCCACCTAGATGACATGTGTCAAGCACGATTGGATGCATAATTCTCTCTCCTTCCCTACTTCATTGGACATGTGTCCTCTTTTTATTGGCTCGGGTCAATTCTTGAAACCTCGCCCTTTGAATTTTAGACTTTCTCCCTTGTGACACGTGTCGTGATTTGATTGGTCTGCGGGTCTGCCGGCTTTTCACACCCTTCGCGTCCCTCTGTCCCACATTTACCAAACTGTTTGGGACAAAAACTCCTGATCCACCTGAAATGGGCTTCCTTGTCCCTCATTCGGCCGATGACACGTGGTGTTGCTTGATTGGCTTTCAGCTCCTTCGGCTATCTGCGTCCCACGCGTCCCTTTGTCCCAACTGCCCCAGTGCTGAAGTTCCCCGTTTCGGCCGAACTGGCCGGTTCACGTCCTTCGCATCCATTTGTTCCAACTGTCCCGGACTGTCTGGGACAAATTCTTCCGAACCGCCCGAAATGGGCTTCCTTTGCTCTCGGCCGCTTCACCTTTTCATGTCCTTCGCGTCCTTACGGCCCAGATGTCCCAACTACTTAGTGCGAAAGTTCTCCTTTTCGGCTGAACCGGGTGGTTCGCGCCCTTCACATCTTCATGTCCCAAATGTCCTAGAGCAGTTAGTCGATTTTCTTCTCCTTCGGCTGAACTAGCTTTCCGCGTCCCATGCGTCCCGACGGCCCGGATGTTCCTTTGCCCTGTAGACTGCCTGGCGGCCTTTCAGCCGATTCGCGCCCAGACATCCCTCATGTCCCAACTGCTGCGAGGACTAGGACTTAGCCAATTTTAATAATTTTTTCTAGCCCAAGCTTGATTTTTGCAGCCTTTTCACCTTTTCTCAGAACTTGCTCTTTTCAACCTGGACAGGAGAGTTAGAAAAAATTCTGAGGGGACCCTAGAAACATGATTTTTGCCCTGAATCCATCCATTTGCCTGGGACTTGAGAATTCTGATGTATGTTATCAAATCAACCTTGGGGGTGAATTTGGATAACAATTTGGTGACTCAGCGGGGATACCTGCCTGCTAGGTAGAAGATACCAGTTGCCTGAAGCAGTCCATTGGGCATGGAGTCATCAAATATTCTGTTTAGAACCTCAACTGACTCAGAATGTGCAAGGAGGAAGATGGAATGTCACCTGATGAAAGCAAGGACTGCTAAACATCTCCATGGACAGCAAGTTGTGCCAAAGCACTTAGGGAAAACAAAACTAACCTACAACAAAACAATGTGCACAAGCACTTGGAGGAAAGAAAATCTAATCTAATATTTATAGAGGTAGTGAACTTCCCTCTAGAAGCAACGCTTGAGATAGATTCCATTGACTGGAATCTACAGTTCTTCACCCTCCAGTGAGGCTAATTGGAAAGCATTGTTGTTCTTGCACTTTGTGACCACGTATGGGCCACTCCAAATGGCATCAAATTTTGAATTCCTTCCCGGTTTTGCTCTATCCACATCCCATTTCAACACTAGATCTCCAACTTGAAAAGATCTATCCTTGGCCTTTCTATCAAAGGTCTTCTTGATCAAAGCTTGATCCTTTTCCATTGCTTGGGATGCCTGATTTCTGATCTCTTGCAGCTCCATCAACTCTGCATACCTCACCTCCATGGGCTCAAATTCAAGCAACTCCAGCTGCTTCATGAGTTCCAATGTTGGCAACTCCAGTGACATGGGCAAGATTGCTTCCTTTCCATAGACAAGCCTGAATGGAGAATTACCTGTGGATCTTTTGGGAGTGATCCTATCAGCCCATAAGGCTGATTTCAGCTTGGTATGCCAAGACCTTTGATTCTCATCAAGAGTCCTCCTAATGATCCTCAACAAGTTCTTGTTTGTAGACTCGGCCTGGCCATTACCCTGAGGGTAATAGTTCGATGAAGTGCTTAGGTAAATACCGTTCTTGACAGCCCACTCAGTCACCCTAGATCCAATGAATGCCAATGCATTATCAGAGATTATTTTAGTAGGTACACCGAATATGGTCGTTATTCCCTCCTAAAATTCTAAGATGCTAGACTCATTTGCCTCTTTGAGTGCTACTGCTTTTGTCCATTTGGTGAAGTAGTCTGTGGCTGTCAAAATCCATTTGTGCCCTTGGCTTGAAATGGGATTAATGACTCCGATGAAGTCCAAACCCCATTGCATGAATGGTTGGTCAACTAAGATTGGATGCAATGGGAGGGCAGCAAGTCTCTCTTTTCCTGTGAAGAATGCACAATTCTTACACCTCTTGATCCATGCATAGAAATCACTAAAGATTTTAGGCCAATAATAACCAGCCTTCATGATTTTTAGAGCTGTCACTCTTGGTGCAAAATGGCCACCAGCTGGTCCACCATGAAACTCTTCTAATACCCTTTGAATCTGACCTGTGCTAATGCATCTCAGCAGCACTCCATTTACATCTTTCTTGAACAAAACTCCATCAACAATGGCATACGGAACAGCCTGCAACCTGAAGTGTCTCCTTTGGGTCTTGTTCATCTCTGGGGGGCACAGGCCTATACCTAAGAAGTGTATAATACCTTGGGTCCAGCAAGGAGTGGGGGAAGCATTGTCTTCTTCATGATTGCCACTTGGCTCATGGCTGTCCTGGACTGTCAAAACAGTTTCTTCTTTGTTGCATACTTCTTTTTGCTTCCCCAAAACCAGCTGCTCACACAATCCTTTCCCTCTTACCAGCTTGGTGATCTTGATCTCAATGTCATATTCCATGACACGGGTGATCCAACCTACCCTTTTCTCATTCAAATCCTTTTGAGGAGGAAGTCCTTATCTCAAAGCATGTGAGACCAGCAATCTGGACCTTGTTGTTTGAGATTAAATGCTTGAATTTCTTCAAGCTTCGATTACTACAAGCACATGCTTCTCAATAAAATATTACCTCACCTCATAGTCATCTAGACTCGGGTGAAGAAATCAACCAGCTTGCTCATCATTATCTTTTTCTACTACACCGAATGGCAAAAATAGTGTCATCACCTCCAAATGCATAGAGGATGAAATCCTTGGAGAAGTCCTGGGTTGATGAGAGTTGGTGCTTGAGAGATATATTCTTTGATTGCTTCAAAACTCTCCTTGCCTTCTGCTGTCCACTTAAAATCCATGATCTTCTTTAACATTTTGGTGATGGGCTTGACAAGGGCTGCAAAATCTGGGACAAACCTGTGGACAAAATTGATCCTTCCTAAGAAGCTTTGAAGAGCCTTCTTGTGACTTGGCAATGGTAGTGCTCTTATGGCTTCAACCCTCTCTGGATCAATTGCTAATCCCTCCCTTGAGACAATATGGCCAAGGAGCTTTCCTTCATGTGCAAGAAAGATGCACTTCTTGGGATTTAAAGACACTCTGAACTTTCTACACGTCTAAAACACTTGCCTGAGGTGAAAGAGATGGTCTGTTGCATTCTTTGAGAAGACAGTGATATCATCAAGATATATCAAAACTATTTTATTGATCAACCCCTTGAATGCCATATCCATTGCCCTTTGGAAAGTGGAAGAAGGCAAAAACATTGCAGATTGGCAAAGTAAGTACCTCACAAGAGAAATCTGATTTTGTTCAGCTTTGTCAAGAGTTCCCAGATGTCTTTGCTTGGACTTACAAAGATCTAAGATGTTTCAACCCAAAGTTGGCACAACATACTATTGAGATGGATCCGGAATCCAAGTCGCCAGGCAAAAGCAAAGGCCAGTGAATCCCCATATTGAACCTCTCATGATAAAAGAGTTAAGCAAGCTTATTGAGGCCGAAGCGTATCATCTTCCCATCAAACACTCAAGTTGGGTCGCCAACTTAGTCCTGGGTCGTAAAGAAGAATGGAGAGATCAGGTTGTGTGTCGACCTCAGAGATTTGAATAGAGCCTCTCTCGGATCATTATCCACTCCCTTCCATGGAGCAAATATTGTAGGTTGTAGCTGGTTTTGAAAGGTTTTCACTACTTGATGGCTACTCGTGCTACAATCAGATTATGGTGAGGAGGAAGATCGTTCAAGACAACCTTCACAACCAAATGGGAACATATGCCTACAAGAAGATGCCATTTGGCCTATCAAATGCTGGAACCACTTTCCAAAGGGCAATGGATATGGCATTCAAGGGGTTGATCAATAAAATAGTTTTGATATATCTTGATGATATATCTTGATATATCTTGATCAATAAAATAGTTTTGATATATCTTGATGGTCACCGCCTTCTCAAAGAATGCAAATGATCATCAAGATATATCAAAACTATTTTATTGATCAAGATATATCAAGATATATCATCAAGATATATCAAAACTATTTTATTGATCAACCCTGAATGCCATATCCATTTCCCTTTGGAAAGTGGCTCCAAAGATTTGATAGGCCAAATGGCATCTTCTTGTAGGCATATGTTCCCATTTCATGTGAAGGTTGTCTTGAACTGATCTTCCTCCTCACCATAATCCGATTGTAGCCTCGAGTAGCCATCAAGTAGTGAAAACCTTTCAAAACCAGCTACAACCTACAATATTTGCTCCATGGAAGGGAGTGGATAATGATCCTCGAGAGAGGCTCTATTCAAATCTCCGAGGTCGACACACAACCTGATCTCTCCATTCTTATTTCTAACTCAGGACTAAGTTGGCGACCCAACTTGAGTGTTTGATGGGGAAGATGATATCGGCCTCAATAAGCTTGCTTAACTCTTTTATCATGAGAGGTTCAATATGGGGATTCACCGCCTTTGCTTTTGCCTCGATGTGCTTGGATTCCGGATCCAACTCAATAGTATGTTGTGCCAACTTTGGGTTGAAACATCTTAGATCTTTGTAAGTCCAAGCAAAGACATCTGGGAACTCTTGACAAAGCTGAACAAAATCAGATTTCTCTTGTGAGGTACTTACTTTGCCAATCTGCAATGTTTTTGCCTTCTTCCACTAAAACAGCTCGAATCTTCACCCTTTACTTGAATGTTCACTTTCTCCTTCCGGAACTGATCATTCGGGTTGAAGATTGACTCCAAGGTTATGAGGCCTTTTGGTAATTTGTTAGTTCTCAGCTGCACCACTTGGTCACCATACTGCTGATGCAGCTTGTCTTGATTCCTGGCGGAGAACTCAGCTTCTTCTTGTAGGAAATTAACAATTTGTTGATCATTCTCGAAGACTTGCCAACTTGTATTGTTATCTAGAACAGCTGGTCTCACAACCACTTTGATATGAGGCTGAGGTTTTTCACTTTTGATACTTTCTACAACATCAAACGCAGCCCCAATTGCTGCAAGTCTGTCAGCGGCTTCATTCTTTTTTCTTGGGATAGAACTGATGCTAAAAGCTTCAAGATCTTCAATAAGATCCCATACCCGATTTTTGTAGTTCTTCAACAGATCATTTTTGGGAGCATTTTTTCCTTTGACTTGGTTTACGATCAACTCACTATCACCAAATACTTGTAAATTCTTGATGCCTTTCTTCATTGCCCAGTGCAGTCCATGAATTAAGGCTTCATACTCAGCCGTGTTGTTTGAACAGGAAAACTGGAAACGAAAGGCTGAGTAATACCTTATACCTTGCGGTGAGATGAACATAGCTCCTCCTCCTGCACCTTGTCTACTCCTTGACCCATCAAAGAACAATTGCCATACTTCATTCTTGTCTTTATGATCTGGCTTGGTGATGTTGGGGAGAGGTTGATTCCCTTCATGTAAACAATAAACTCCTAGCACAGATTCTTCTACTTCTTGATAAGGATCAAAAGCATGTATCTTGTTTGCCCATTCATCAAGAGTTAGATCCGGGATGCTTCCAATCTTGGTGTCAGCCTCATCAGTGCTAGGGTGATCTTCTTGATCAAATGTTGAGCAATTGGCATTAATCTGACTTGGAGTGTAAGGCTCAATATGGAAGTTTGCAATAGGTTCGGATCTGATTGTGGCCTTAGTTCCATATCTTGTTCTGAATAGCATGTGTGACCAATCAGCAGAAAAATACCCTCCAATCTTGGCTGTGAAGTCCCTTGACAAACATAGGGCAAAGAGTGGTGGAAGGTCTATGACTGATACATCTTGTAAGATAACAACATTTGGACATGCATGCAAGGTAAGACTCAAGTTTTTAATCACTCCAAGTATTCTTTATTGCTGTCCCATCTAGTTGCACTACCCCTTTGGATGTTGTTTCATACTGGAGCCCTAGTTGATCAGCTATTTGTTTAGGCATTACTGAGCTACTTGCCCCGGAGTCTATCATGCAATTATGTACTAGCTGATTTCCAATGATTAATGAAACATAGAAAGGAGGGGGCTTCAACATTTTACCTTGTTGTCCTCCATGACTTCCTTCAGGCTGGGCAGCATTTGTAAGCACTTTGTCTTGCATCTGAACCCGCTGATTTGAAGTTGGCCAATCCTTCATGGCAGCTTGCAGCAGATCTCTTTGTCCTGGGATGGATAGGGATTCCCACATTGATATATTGACGTTAGTCTTCTTCATCTGTTCAATGATACTGAATGGGGATGAAGTATCCTTTGTTGTCCCTTGGTTTGCACATTTACTCCTTGCACGTGGGCAGCAACAGCTGGCATTTGAGTTGGCCTAGGGGCTGTTCTTGGCTGCCCTTGTGCATTTGAAACTGGACTTTGCTTGCCAATCATTTGTGGAGCCATGGAAGGTTGTGGATTGGCTAGGCTAATGGCTGTTCTTCACCCAAATTTCTCCTCTTTGACCTTGTGTTGGCTGCAACACCTTGAGAAGCTCGCTGATTCATGCCACGTAAATCTTTTGCTTGCCGGTTCACCAATGTGGTGTCATTTGGGGCTGATTCGTTGTTGGAATGTTTCTTGTTGTTGGTTGTTTCCTTGACTGCCCTCACCCTCCACACCAGTAGTTGTCACCATCAATGCTTGATTGAGAGCACCATTGAAACACATGGATTGGTTATGAGGCTTGTTGCATGGAAAGCACCAATCATATTCTTGGGCCATGTTATTTTGGACTGGCACTAATGCTTTAGAAGCAGATACGACATTGGGGTTATAGGGCTGAAATGGTCTATTAGCAGGAGGCCTTACTTGGCTTTGATTTTGATTTGCAGCCTGATTTGGTGACCTATTTTGTTGGTATGGGGGCCTAGCCTGGTATTGCGCTTGAGGCTGATACGGTCTAGCACTTTGAGCTTGCTGCCTCTTGAGAGTAACCAGCTCATTGCCTAGGTTTTACAATTGCTTCATGACCTCTTGAAGCTCATTTGGGGCACTTGGAGATGAAGTGGAAGCTTCATTTGAACTCTGATTTCTAGGAGTGGGAGAAGGAGCCAAATTAGGTGCTTGATGGGTGTTTGGGCTCTCTAAACTTGGAAACAATGGCATGGGAGGTCTAGGGGCAAGTTTTCCAGCTTGGATTAAACAATTTTCAGCCCTAATGGCAATGCTATAAGCCATAGGGATAGTTATGCCTCCCATGGACTGAATCAACATAGAAATATCAGAATTTAAAGCTTTGAGATAGTATAGAAAAGCACCTTCTGCTATTGGCCTGACTGCCACTGGAATCCTCTCCCAAGTTTTTTGAAATCTGAAGTTGAAATCGGTCAGCTATTCATTGGGAGCTCTCTTGATAGTTGTCAGCTGCTCCAAAAGAGACAAGTTGTCTCCCTTCTCTCCAAATTGCTCATGAAGTGCAATACACAGCTGATTCCAGTTTGTGATAGAACCAGCTCCAAGGCTCCTAAACCATTGCAATGCTTTACCCTTTAATGAAGATGCTAGTAACTTGATGGCCACTTGCATTTCATTGATTTCATGAATTGCACAAAGGTTAGCAAAATCTTTAACATGATCACCTGGAGTAGTCTGATTTTCTCCCGGTGAAGTAGGGAATTATCTTCAAGGCTGCAATAGGAACTGGATGTTGTGCATTGAGAGCAAGTGGGTTGATGCCTGTGAAGTTGACATAGGGGTTGTTCTGAGCCATTCTAATTGGTCTTAAAACCCTTATTGAGTGAATGAAAGGCTTACCAAAGGCGGAGGAGTTGAGACAGTTGTTTGGTGGAGATGGAGACCTTTGAATCCTTCTTCCTCTTTGCCTCCTTGGAGATAATTGTAGGTATTCAAACAGCACTTCTTCTTCTCCAACTCTTGACCTTGTGGTGATTCTTCTCATGAGTTTTCAGGCCTGCACTTGGAACCAGCTGGTTCTTCCCCTTGGAGTCGCAGATATGCAAATAATAGCTCTTTTCAAGCAAGAAAATTGCAGAAGATGCACATCAACTTTGCTGCAAATAAAAATGAGACCTCTAGGTCCCACCCGGCGTGCCAAAACTGTTGTTTCAGACTCACAACACCCCTGGATGCAGATCAAGCTTCTAGGGTGATCACTCTAGCATCCAGTGTGATTGCACAACATGGAAACCTCTCTCCAAGTGTGGGGACTTGTAAAACTGAGAGAGGAATCTCCAGATTAGAGGTTGGTTCCTCAAACTCCTCTAATTTAGATCTATATTTTACAAAACTACAGAGGTTCAGATCCTAATCCTACTCTAAATTACAGGGGGTGATGATAGAAATGTAAAAATTGAAACTAACTAAAGATGGTGATACACCAAAAGGAGTGGTGAAACATTTCTGTCAAGCAAATAGACACAAACCATAGATTTGCAACATGAAACATACACAGACTGATAAGATATAACTTAGGATTTGAAATGAAGAAAATAATAGAAACAAAAGACTGAAAACCATTCACAAAGCTTGTATTATCATTTCCAGTACCCAAATCATCGCATTACAACCTCAAAGAGGTAAAAACTATTACAATCTTTTGGAGAGGTCCGATTCTTTCATCAACCACTGCTTTGGAGGTGAAAGAAGAAGTTACTATGTCAAAAATTGTTCCTTCTTTTGGAAGTGAGCCAAATCGGCTTTTACAAAGGCAAGGGTCAAGCCCTGGTGATAGAAAATGTAAAAATATGAGATCCCATCCCTCCTCGATTGCAGATGCATTAAAAAAGCATGGGGACCTTACAAATACATACCCTATCACTTTGATCGAATTACAGGAGAATGCGACCCATTACGCATTAAACCGGTATTGAAATGTCACTTCGGCCATGAACATGCATCGAGCTGTTTCTCAATTTTCTCTCTCTCTAGATCGCACCAAAATTCAATATTAACCACATAATCACATAGATAATTTCATAAGATTTCCGTTGATATAAAGAACGTGTAAATCCAAGCTCTTAATCGAAAGATATGTCGATCTCGAAGATTTAGAGCACAAAACAGTGAAAACGTGTTTTGAAAAATCTTTCCCCGCTCGCCACTGGATGACACGTGTCAAGCACTGATTGGATGCATAATTCTCTCTCCTTCCCTACTTCATTAGACACATGTCCTCTTTTTATTGGCTCGGGTCAGTGCTTGAAACCTCGCCCTTTGACTTTTGGACTTTCTCCCTTGTGACACGTGTCGTGATTTGATTGGTCCGCGGGTCTGCCGGCTTTTCGCGCCCTTCGCGTCCCTCTGTCCCGGATGTCCCAAACTGTTTGGGACAAAAACTCCTAATCCACCCAAAATGGGCTTCCTTGTCCCTCATTCGGCCGATGACACATGGCATTGCTTGATTGGCTTTCGGCTCCTTCGGCTATCCGCGTCCCACGCGTCCCTTTGTCCCAACTGTCCCAGTCTTTGAAGTTCAACGTTTTGGCTGAACCGGATGGTTCGTGTCCTTCACGTCTATTTGTTCCAACTATCCCAAACTGTCTGGGACAAATTCTTCCGAACCGCCCAAAACGGGCTTCCTTTTCTCATTTACGCTTCACCTCAAGCGCCCCTTGGCGTCCTTCGCAGCCTAGATGTCCCAACCGCACTTAGGGTGAAAGTTCTCCTTTTCAGCCGAACCGGGTGGTTCGCGCCCTTCGCGTCTTCATGTCCCAAATGTCCCAGAGTAGTTAGTCGATTTTCTTCTCCTTCGGCCAAACCGGCTTTCCGCGTCCCACGCGTCCCGATGGCCCGGATGTTCCTTTGCCCTGCAGACTGCCTGGCGGCCTTTCGGCCAATTCACGCCCAGACGTCCCTCATGTCCCGACCACTGCGAGGACTAGGACTTAACCAAATTTCACAATTTTTTCTAGCCCAAGCTTGTTTTTTGCAGCCTTTTCACCTTTTCTCAGAACTTGCTCTTTTCAACCTGGACACAGAGTAAGAAAAATGCGAGGGGACCCTAGAAACATGATTTTTGCCCCGAATCCATCCATTTGCCTAGGACTTAAGAATTTCGATGTATGTTATCAAATCAACCACGGGGTGAATTTGATAGCGAGTGATTGGAATACGTTGTAAGGATTCAATTAGATCTTATCAATGATTAGGATAACTTTAGATGACCTCATAGAGAGAAATTTTAACAGAGCCTAATGCGGTTTCTTTAAAATAATTTTTTCAATGGAAGTGGTTATTTTCAGTAGACAAAGAGGCTAGAATGGCTACCTTGGCATTCGATGAATAAGGGGATGGAGTGGGATCATTAGAAGGAGGAGTGATGACAACTCTAGGATTTGATTAGGTAGATAGTTGAGAATCGTGATGGCGAGAGAAGGTGGTGATACGAAGGACATTGATGACATGAGGGGGAACAATTTTTAAGAGGTAGTGTTTAGAGGAGGGATTACAATGAATTATTTAGATGAAGAAGGATATTTAGCATTCTTAAGAGTTGTACATTTTATTAGAGGATTGTGTTTGGATGTAGATAAACTAGTAGATGGAAAAGGGTCATCTTCTTTGATAAGAAGGTCATCCTCCTAGATGAGATTGTTGATGATGGTTTGGAGGGCCCCTGCAATGCTTTGTGTCATGTCTAAGGGTACAATGGTAAGTGCAAATGATATTATACTCAAACCACATGGGTTGCTTCCCATGTGAATTGAAATATTTTATGGAGGAAGGGTGATTACATATGCTTGGATGAGACGATGACGGATCTCATTATATGACTCAATGGGAGTTTTATAAGAGAGGGTTTCATGGATTGTGGATTGATGGGGTTTGGGAGAGGAGGAGTAAGGAAAAATTGGTGCCTTAAACTTGTGAGGCTTTGTGGAAGCCTTGGATTCTAATTTGGGTTTGGAAAGAGGGGTGGATTGTTTTGATTTAGATTTATTGATGATGGAGGTTTTTAAATGAGGTTCATGGTCCCAAAATATATGGGTGAGGCCCCAAGATATAGGTTTGGATGTTAGATGATATAGGTTGATAAGTTTTTAGATGAGGAAGTTCCATTTTTTTATGTGGATAAGTGAGAGATTTTTGTATAGGGGTGCAAGGTTTTTAGACTTTTGTTGCGAAGTTTTACCTTTTGTAAGAATGACAATGATTTCAATAGGGAGGATTGTCCTTATGAGTATAGTTAGATGATTTGGATGTATATTTTTTCATATATGTGAGGATGGAAGATGAATATGGTTTTAGATATCAAGATTGGTAAGATAAGAAGGGTTGCAGATGGTGTGGGTTTTGGAGGTGTCAACAATAAGAGTTGGGGTACTTGTTGGTGGTAAGGATGAGATGGGGACATCACTTGCGGGTGAATGAAGGGATTTTCTAGGTTGTAGAGGCTTTAAGAGGTAATTTTTATGTAGACATGGACTCAAATATTGATGTAGGTATGGACATGGTTATAGATGTAGTTGCATATATGGGTATGGAAGTAGATGTAGATTTTGGGATGGGTGCAAAGATAGACATAGATGTAAAGGTAGAAGTTGAGATATACGTGGGGGTGGATATGGGTTTATTTTATATGGGTGTGATTGATGTGGGTGCCATAGATATAGGTATAATATTTGTAGATAGGGGTACAGATGTAGATATGATTATAGAGGTAAGAGTAGATGTTGAAATAAACATGGTTACATTAGATGAAGGAATAATGGGTGTCGGTAATGATGTTTAATCTTGAATTAGAGTATTGATTGTGTGAGCATTTGGTGCTTAAGATGTATGGGGAATAACTTGATTGTTTGGAAAATGATTAGGTAATGCTTGTTTGAAGACATCTAGGGGTTAGTTGGGATGAGCGTTAGGATTATCTAATTGAAGGTCCCCATGATCAATGATATGTTGTATGAGGTACTTGAAGGTATAGAATTTTTGATATCATGGCCACAGACTTGATGATGTTTGCAGTAATTTTCATTATAATACCATGTGGGTTTGGGACGTGAATCATCAACAGTCAAATAGGGGTAAGTTGGATAATAAACGCAGCCATAAGTTTGTAGAAGATGGAACTATAGGATTCTCCAAGGGGAGTATAGTTAGGATTCGATAGAGGAGCTCTTTGTAGAGGCTTTTTGTGTGATATAAATGTGGAAGAGTATTTGACTATGATGGTATTGTATGCATTTTTAGATGTCATTATGGGTAGATGAGTTGGTGAATTCCGTTTTTGGATTGTTGGAGTGAACCTTGAGATGGCCTTGCTCAAAGGCATGTAATTCCAGTTTGTGAGCCATGGTGAATGCCTCCTCAAATTGTTATAAATATTTTATTTAAAGAGTGGATGAAATATGCTTCACATGTTATCAAGAGAAGAGTTTGATGAGTTCAATTTTAGGAAGAGAGAAGGACAATTGATTGATGATGTCATGCCACCTAGTGATGAAATGTGTGATTTATTCTTTATCAAATTTCTCAATGGCATAGAGGTCACCTTTGGTGGTGATTTGTGTGTGATATTGATAGAGAAGTGCTCTAAGAATAGTTTTGCAAGTTGGTTGAAAAATAAGAGAGAGTGCTAAGGAATTCCATTATACTAGTCTAAAGAGGTCTTGACCAATTGCATGAGGAAATTTCAAAGCATGAGGTATTATTCGTGGAAAATGAGATAACATGCATGCCTAAAGGTACAAAGGTGATGTTTGGGATCCTCTCTTCTTGTTGAATTTGGAAAATTTAAGGATTTCCGGTGTGGAGGATAAGGCTTGATGGGAATAAATTGGTTAATAGGCTCATTATAAAAAAATTCATAAGTGAAAGTGAATTTAGGATTCAAAGTAGAGGCCTTGAGGTCATCCATTATACTTACAAAAGTTTTCATGGGGTCATTTCATGTGTTAGGATGATGGATTGATTGATGAGGTTGTAGATTATAAGAAGTGGATGGGTTGGATTGTGGATGGGACTGATATTGTTGAGGATAAGTAGGGCATTTTTAGGGGTGATTTATAAGGAGGAAGATAGTTGAATACTTGTGATTGGATAGGTTAGGAGATATGATGTTGTGGGGGTACAATTGGATGGATAGGATTGTGATTTGTTTTTAGAGATGGGGATATTAGATTAGGTATACATTGGGTGAGTTAGGATGTAAGTATGGGGTGGTTGAGATGTTTGTATGGGTTGATTAGGGAAAATGTGATGAAAGACACTCGAAGTGGAGCTTGATGAGTTTGGGTTGACTTTGAAAGGTGGGCATTTGAGAAGATGAAATTTGCATGAAATTTAGATATAGAGAAAGGAATCGAGGTTTGAATATGTTGTTCGGGTAGTGGGAGAAGTATGTGGGACTCTTAAAGAGTGTGGGTAGGGGCATTAATGACCATAGTGGATAAAGAAGTGATAAGGATAGAAGCTATGGGGATTGTATTGATGTGAGGTAGGTTGGGTGGAATGGGTACCACCAATTGAATTGATTAATGGGCTTGAGGTATGATGGTAGAAGATTCATGGGGGCCATGTTCATTTTGATCTATTGCTAACTCATTCATGGACCTTCAAAATAAAATGACAAGTTACAAAGTAATGACTTTAGTGGAGTCATAATGTGGAGGATAAGCGTAAATTTGTTAAAGTGGAGTTCCATCAATGGGAAGATGGGTGGACTTACCGAAAGGTAATCCTAAAGAGAAACAAGATTGACATCAAGAAGCTCTTGAAACTCCATGCATCCACAAGGGATGGTGGGAGGTCAAAAGGCTCCTAAGTAAGTGGCAGATGGGGGTGTAGCTTGTCTAGAGGGAAAATATTGATGAGAAATAAAAGGGTTATTTTTAACATGGGGATTGGTTTGGATTTTATGTGACTCATGGAGAGGAACCATAGAAACTATAGGTTAGGAAACCAAGTAAAAATTGATTAAGGGTGTGGATGATATAATGGAAAGTGAAGATGTTTGTTAATAAATAGTGTTGGAGGTGGGGATGTTATTAGATGAGGTTGCTTGTTCCATTTTCTTGGCCTAAATTAACACTTTGTTGTTTTATTTTCTTGTCATATTAATCATCTACATAGGTTCTTATTTATTTAAAGTGGTGTGAAAAATAAAATAAATGGGCTCAAAGGGAGCCTAAGAAGAGGCCAATTTAAGGATGGTTTTTGGTTTTTTAGGCTAGCATCCTTGTTATACCCAAAGGCACGTGAGGCAAAAATCAATGATGATTATTAGTATGTGGCTTGGTATTGAGGCCTACACCCTCACTTCACATACCCCAATGATAATAGTTTTGGGTGCTTAGTCGATATACCGATAATCAAAAAAATATTACACAACCCAAATACCATGTCAGATTCCTTTTTGAATGATGAAATCCCAATAATTCCACATGGTAGGAGATTTTTAGACGTGTTAATTGATTTGTGAGTTTGGTTTTGTGGAATAAGTGTGAATGCAAAATATTACCTCCTAGTTAGACTATGTGAGAAAACAAGCATGAGAGGATTTCTTTTTAGATCCCAAAATCCAAATGTTACATTCAATGAGATCGCGTAGATAAAGGAGGGAGAGAGATGATGTGAAAGGATAAAATAAGGATAAAATGAGGAAAACCTGGATAAATGTTTTTTTCCTTTTTCCCAATGTAAGCACACACATTATTGATTCAAGAAATAAATACCCTCAAAGTACACAATCAAAGAAGCTCCACCTATATAATTAGTAGGAAGAAAGAAATAGAAAGGAAAATAAAAAAATATAAATAAAAAGATAACTCACCAAAGAAGAATGGTGGGTCCCATCGGGTGTGCTAGAATTTTTACCAAATTTTCCCTCTCTTTTTCAAGTTAATGAAAGGGTCGTAAGAAAATAGGAAAATCCTAATTATGGGAGGGTTTAAGGATACCTATTGATATGTGATGTCAATGAAGATACGAGCATAAATATCCTCTTTGTGGAGAGCTTGATAACCTACACAATAAAGAGAATCTAAACACTAAAGAGATTAGTAGATAAGATGGTGGGTTACCTAACTAGGTTAGTCATGAGAAGTGATACACTACCCGAGGATGGATGTCAACCCAATTTGATTAAAAAAGGTCAATAAAGATGATGGCTAAAGAGGATGAATTATATAAACAAATAAATAGAGATGTGTTAGATATGTTAGATGTGCTAATAAAAAGATCGATAATAAGAAATGATGATAAATTAAACCAAACCTCATTAGGTCAAGTAATGACCGAGAAAAACATAGGTGGTCAATGGTGACTTGAGATTGACATAGATATTCGGTGGTGACTGCAATAGAGTAGACTAAGAGATATACTAGACATAAAGGTTGACATGATTTGAGATGTTTCAGGGGACCAAAAATAGGTGACAAAAAGGTAGAAGACAAAAAAAGAGGAAGATGCAGATCATTTTGATGACACCTAGGTAAATTCAATAGGATAGGGGATAGATTTAGGGCTTGATGGGGGAAAATGGATGGAAAAATGATTATGGGAAAGGATGAATGGAGACTAATAAATCTATAATCTCCAAGATGCCGAGTAAACTGTAAGACTAATGGAAAGAATGATTAAACAATGATGGGGCTCCAAGTAAGAAATAAACACGAACTCCTCCAAGATGGCATGAAAAAGTTCCAATATATCTCCAAGTTTATTTTTACAGCTTCTAAGAAGAAAAAGAAACAAATCAAGCTCGCAATAAGACCGAATATACAACTTTTCATCCTCTTGGGGTATGGGAATATTTATAGGGGGTCGAAGGTGACCAGCTTGGGTCATCTTTGACTATGGACATCCGTTGATTTGGGAGGTTAAGATGGTGCTTAACTCAATACAAAGGGTCCTAAAGGGGTAAGATTAGGGTTTCAGACTACTTATGCGGGTTAGGGTTATATAGGGATGATAAAAGGTGATTTGAGGGATTAAATGTAATTAATGGGGGTAGATGGGAGTCTAGGTATGATAAATAGGGGGTTAATGGATGTGATTAGGGTAATAGATGGGTTTAAGGATAATTAAATTTGATTAGGGATGGATTATGGAAGATAAAATAATGATAGGATTAAGATGGTGATTGAGATTGGAAAGTGGGAAATTAGAGGAAATAAATGGATTTAGGAGGGAAAGGGGAATTTGAATAGGAATAGAGGTATGTATGTGCAAGATGATGATAGAGGGAGAGAACGCGGGATGAGGGACAAGCATACCAAAATTTAGTGTCTACACATCTTTATTAATTAGGTCATCACTTTTTGCCCATGCATCAATAGAGTCGCATACTTGTTGGTGCAAGAAGGTAATGTCATCTGTGAGATAAATAGCTAGTTTTGGAAAACATTAATGTGCCCTTTATATATATGAGTCCCTCCCTACGTGAAAGAAGATGTACATGCATAAAATGATGTTATGAGTATATGATAAATTGATAATGTGCAAACATTTTTGTACTAAATATTGGTATGATTGCATTGGGAAATGAAAATGGACAAGAGGGATTTGTAAAGACATAAGATTCTCGCTAAAGATATTTGTACTAAATAGGGTTATATTTATGTTGTAAAGTAAGTATGAGTTGAATCGCTTTGTAAAGGCACATGAAGTGAAACTATAAGCTAGTATTATACTTTTTTAAATTTATTTTCCATTGCATTGCTCTATACGTGAAGTTGAGCCTCTGTTTGTTTTTATTGGTGACATACTTGTTAGGTGTCATTCAATATTAGTGAGAAAATGAGAAAGATGGGAGATAAACAAATTCAAGAGTGCTCAAACTCATGAAATAGCAATAAAGGTGAGGTCTTGCCAATCGGTGCCACCAATTGTACCTTATGATTTGTGGATCATTAATGTCCATGCCATTTTTAGTGGGATTTGGTTAAAATAGTAGACACAAAATCACGCACTTTGGGTAATTATATAGTCCTAATTGCATACTACTATTCATATGATTCCTAAGTGAGAAATGTACTAATTAACCCATGTCTCTGGCCACCTTTCTTTGTCTTCTATTGTTCCTTTCAAGTATTGAACCCTTACTTGCTCAATCTTCATTTTTATACTCCAACTTTTATCATCCTCGGACACCACTACCCAACCAAGTATTTCGGTGTCAAGCGCCTAGTCCCCTTTGGGTACCCATGATCTCTTTGTACTTGACTCAAACCTTTTGGGTCCTTTCTAGCCATTTGGGCATCTTATATTTTTGTGGTCATACTTTTCGAGGTTAATTATGAAATTCAAGAAAAGGAAACATATAAATATAAAGGTATGTGATCATAATAAATGACCAAGCACTAAGCATTAGCTGTCACCACCTAAGGCTACATCCATCAAGCATCTAAGAGCTTCATTGCATCCATCTAGCACCATCACAAGGGACACAAGGGCTGGTTATTTTACATACACACTTCATACGAGGTAAGTTCATTCTATTTAATGCACACATCTATTACATTTCTTTACATAAAGCTTATTTTCTTGCTATCAAGTGTTACTCACAAGAGATCCACCTTGGGAAAATTTCCACACACACACACACTCACATATAGAACTACATTGGAGTCGAGATATAGTGCGGTGCTCGGTTGTAAGTTCACCATCATGATAGCTAAGGAAAATTTTACATCTTTATTTTTAGGATTTCGTGTCTATTTGAGGGTTTTATAGGTTCATATTTCATGGCACATTTCTAGCGACCTCGAAATCTTGGTGTGACCTTAGAGTGACAAAATGAGACTAAAAGTGAACATCTTGCGACACCTCACGGGATGTTTTCTTATTTTTCCATAGACCCAGTGCTGCAAGTTCCCCTGTCCCTCTCTAGGTGCCCTAGTCCATCCTATCTACCTAGATCTATATTTTTATGGGTCTTTATGTGGTGCTCCTTCCATTTTGTTCACCTATTTATCACTCTAACAGTCCATATTCCATATTTCACCGCAAATCAGCTAAGGCTTCTCATCCTCTCTTTGCACTTAGGGTTTTGGTACTTTATTACTTAGTTTTCTTGAGTATCATTTTGATAATTAATTACATATTTATTTACTACTTGTAGACACAAAATCATGCACTTTAAACATTATTTAGTACCGGTCTCATACTACTATTCATATGGTTTTTGAGTGAAGAAATTACTAATTAACCCCGTCTTTTGGCAATTTTACTTTACTTTCTATCATCATTTCTAACCTCTAACACATGCTTTCCCAACCTGTTTTCATCATCTCTCACCATTTTATCCTTGACTGGGGTGCCTAAGCTAGTACTTAGGGCACGAGAGGGGTGCCCTAGTCCCATTTGAGGTGCCCTTATCCTTTTCCCACTTTCCCGTCACTTTTTGGGCACTTTCTAGTCATTTGAACACTTTATCTTTCTTATGGTTGGCCTTTTTGGGATTAATTACGAAATTAGAACAAGAGAACCATATAAATATAAATTTATGATTCCATAATGAGGGATCAAACACTAAGAATGGCTATCATCATCTAAGGTTACATCCATCAAATGCTACACTTCATCCATCTAGCTTCATCGCAAATGCACAAATATGTTTCATCCGCATCACACTTCATAGGAGGGGAGTCTATTGTTTCCATGCACACATTTTATTAAATTTTCTACACATATTTATTGGTTGCCACTTTCACAAAGTGAGACTGGCACAAGAGCAACCTAGGCCATGATTACACACACTTGCACATAGAGCTACATTAGGTCTCAGATTTAGTGCAATGTCTCTGTTAGTAATTCCACCATTGTGATAGTGAAGATATTTTGACCCCTTCATTTACATTTTTATTTTTTAGGGTTTGATGTTTGTTTTGAGGTTTTACAGGTCTCCTCTTCATCATTGAATACCATCGACATACAACCAAGTACAATGAGTTATATGTGACAAGTAGTGAGGGTTTGACATCATCATCTAACCCAAGTAGATCTAGTTTTGGACTTTTTGCAAAGACTAGGGTGCCCAGAACTCAAACTAGGGCCCCAGAGGCACCCCCGATCCTCTCCTAGATTCCCCGATCCAGAAAAATAGCTCAAATATGTGTCTTCTAAATCTCTTACATGGCTGCATCTACATTCTATTTATCCATTCAATATTGAGATACGGTCTCGATCAACCACTAAATCAGCTAAGCTCTTTCTAACCCTTATTTTCTCATTAGGGTTTCTATTTTCATTAGTCTAGTTTTTTGAGTCACTTTTTATATTTATTTGGTTATTATTTACATCATTTTAGTATTGTTATTTACTATTTATCCTAGTTAGATTACCTACACATATCCCACATTTTAGTTAATCATTTTAGTGAACCTGATCATTCAAACACTTCCTTTTGACCATGTCGTCTCCTTATCAACTTATGGCTCAATCTTCTTATCCTACCTTCATACTAGATAAGGTCTCGAGCGTAGTTACTACTATTTTTTATTTCATGTGCATGCGTACCCAACATCCTCCTCATTTTTTCATGCCTCAGTACTGATTCATCCATTAATGTAATTACTACTCGTCATACTCCTCTTAATCCTTCTACGAGATCCGTCCTCTTATATTCCTCCACCCATTACTTCAGCACCTCCCCTACTACTTCTAAGGGCTATGACATCATTGAGAAACTTAAAAATATGCCCACCAAGATTTCTCTTTATAAATTATTGCGTAATGCACCAAACTATCATAACACATTAGAAGCTACCCTTCGTGCTATTCATATTGAAATTGATAACTCTGTGGTGGCCTTTACACATCTCATATAGTCTCTTCGTAATTTTCCACATGTTATATCTTTCACTGATAAAGATCTATCACCTTTTTCTAAAAGCAATCCATGTGCACCTTTTTCATTATTGTCATCGTTAGCACTACTTACATCAAATGAGTCCTCATTGATAATGGCTCAGCCATCAATCTATGTGCTTATTCTCTTTTAAAACAATTGGGTATTAACGATAATCTAATTTATAAGAATTATACTCTCATTCGAGGTTATTATTCTACCACTCGAACATTTCTATGGACTATCTCACTACACATTTGGGTCAGGCCTAAGAATATTCTCATTGATTTATATGTTATAGATTCCTCGTTTTAATTCAATCTCTTATTAGGTAGACCTTGGATTCATGCAATGCAAGTAGTTCCATCTACTATTCACCAATGTGTTAATTTTTTGCATAAGGGATATGAACATACTATCACCATCGATCCAGATCCATTCAAATATTGTCACATCCACCCTATTACTACTATGCCCATTTCACCTTTTAAATGTATTCCATATGGTAGCCTTGACACATATGATATTGGTCAATCTAGTACATCGCTACCTTTTCTATTCTTACGCATACTCCAGATGTTTCTACTCATACTACAACAATCATATCACCTACCATACCCACTTCAATGGCCACTTCTTCCTCATCTATTGAGGCACCTCCAATTCCTCCTCCTATTGTATCTCCTAACAATATAATCGATAAATCAATACACAAAAATGATGGTTGTATAAACTATTATGAGGACTCTGATGACGAATTTTATGTTATCAAACTCACTAATGAAGCATTAGGACAACTTAAATTCACTCCTATAGATTTTTACGACTATTATTTTGAAGAAACCTTTGTGGCCAATGGCCCAAATGAATATAAATTCAATATCCCTCCCTCTACTAATTCTATGGTACTATACCAAGGGTCTGTAAACAGTGTAGATGCTATTTCATCTTCTCCTCCATAGGTTACAGCTCCACTTCCTCCTTTTACATGCACATTATTTATCAATAGGTCCTTTTGGAAACACATCCCAATTGACTATACTTGCTTAGATACTATTTGTACACATGACGGTTTGGCTAGGTTTGTCATGAATCTTAATGACATCTTACCACCTCTTCATTCATCGCATATTTATCATGGCTATTTTCACATTACAATCACTTATGTCATGTGTATCTTTAATTTGACATTCTTTGTTACACATGCCCCTCGTGACTCTCCACTCACACTTGGGCAATCTTTGATTGACTATATTAGTAGTACAATAGATTCTCGCCATTCTTTTCTTACATTTCCTATGCCTTTTAGAAATATCTCTATTCCAAATGACTCTTCTCCCACTTATGCTCCAAATATCTCTCATTGGCATGCTCATGGTTGTCCACCAATAGCCTTTACTGATGAGGAATATGTAATTAATGTATACACACTATGCCATAATGGGTCCTTATATGACCCTCCTCACTCTATAGCTTATCATGTCTCTGATGCTACTCTAGTAGGTTTCGATCATGATAATGGTGATCTCCTTGATAGTGGCACATAGTCACCTTAACTAGCATATACTTGGGGGCATAACATCTAACACCCCCTTCATATTTGCATTAGTGCATCTTTCATAGTTTTCATTATCACACATCAATCTCCTCGAATACGCATAATCACTACACATTTAATGTCGAAATTACTGATGATACACTCTTGTACTTTGGTTCACACTTGAATGTTGAGGGATTACTACACATGAACCCCATACACTACACACTAGGTCACTTCACACATTTTTCATCATATGTATTACACTTTACATCATACAATCTACATTTATTCCATATCATTTTTACATTTTGTATCTACACATCATACATCATATTAATCATCATTATACATGTATCACACTCTTAGGGTCTACATTATATGCTTCTCATCTTACATATTGTGTACCTTACACTTTTAGTCTACATACACATCTTGCATTACACATTCCTACATCATACATTGTCTACACACCATACTAGTCTTCATCATATGTGTCACACTCATATTGTCCACAAGTTTAGCATTACATACCACTCACCCTACATATCACACACTAATTCTACCTACATCAATATTCTACCTACATACATTACATCGCATAATATTAATCACATGCTGTAAATTTCTATACATCATGTGGTCATTTATCATCAAACACACTACATTTTCTTATGCTCTGCACTCACCACCCTATGACGCACTTTAGTTCCTCAATCCATACTCGATCGATGAGATTTTATAAATCAAATGGACCCTATCATACACACACGTTCATCATTCAACCTTCTATCATCGAAATTCTTGGATTAGTGACATATGCTTTAGACTAAATGGTCACCTATTCATTCATCTTGTAGTGGTATATGCTTTAGGCTACCTCACCACTCCCTCTATTCATCTAGTAGTGATATACACTTAAGGATAAATCATTAATCCTTCATTAATTTTATCACCATATACGATTTGGATATAGGGTTGATGCACACATATCATTTCTAGGTTTCATATCATCACACACACACACACATTCATCACGGTGCATTAGACACAACATACGCTATTTTATCATTTCTCAATGATGCACTCTCATTTACAGCTTATTATTGACTACTGCGAGGGGGAAAATCATACGAACCTCACTGCATAAATTTCCATTCACTCAATGGGAAAGTGGATCCTATCATTCCATCTTGCATTCCATTCCATCCATCCACAACATATTACATATCTTGGTTGCTTTTACTCTTGCTTACATTTTCTTGTATATGGTCACTTTATTACACATGCTAGTTAGATATCTTGTATGTCATTTATCTATACCATACACACATGCACATTCACGTATTTTTCTAGTTGTGATCATAGATATAAGTATTTTGCACACAATACGGATGCTCGCCTTCTACCCATCCTACATTGGTCATTGGGGGAATCCACATTTGTCTCTTACAGGTGTTATTGTTTCATTTTGTACTTAGCACTTTACATTACTTTCTTATGCTTTTGACATACTATTTATTTTTCTAACATGCTAGTCGGTTATTCATGTGCCGCATTTGTTTTACATGATTAGTTGTTTCCATGGCTATATGTTGTTTATACTAGCTTGTTTTTTCTATTGTATGTGGGCCTTGCCCTATGTTTGGTTTGCAAACTTTTTTTTATATGTGGCCATGATGGCCTTTTGTGTCTTGCAGCATCATGAGTGATGGTCCTTATTTCCTACTTTGTATGGCTTACTTTGTCTTCTTATGTGTTTATGTTACTACATTGTTTGGTAGCTTACACATTGTTTACGTAGCTTACACAAGGTATTATATATACATGTGTGCTTGTACTAACACTTGTCTTTGTCTAGCCACTTGTTTTTGTATGCCTTGGTTTCTACCATTAAATTTACAGAGTTACAAATTTTATGTGGTTGGTCCTCTTTCAGGGCTTCAATCTCCTATCAATGATGTCACATGTGCCCCCAAAGAGGGGGGCATCATTTGGGTTTTACATATTGTTTTCCATTTTTACACCCTTGCAAAAATTGAACAACTTGGATGAGTGAGGACTTGAGAACTTGATCAATATTTAGTGCCACCAAAGTATAGAGAGAGCCAAAAATAATTTTTAGGATTTGTGGGATAAAGGAACAAGGTCATGGATGTCTTAAGCAAGTTGTGATACACAAAAAACAAAATCCGCAATTAAAAGTGCATAACTAAGAAGTCGTGGGTAGCGTGACAAAGGAGTTAGTAAAGTTGAATTTCGCTTAAGTCAAAAGATGCACATCAAATAATAGACATAACACATTTGAAAATCAATGGAATTTAAAAGCCATGTAAAACTAAAAGAAAGTCACGTAATAAAGGAAAATGGTAGTTTTACGTGTGAAGCTAAAAATGTATATAACTTTCAATCCAATGATCTTGATCTTTGAAAATCTTATATCATTGGAAAAATCTCAACCTCCTCTAGGTAAAAAAATCTCTATTTCTCAATATAAATGGAGGTAGGTGGGATGGGTAGAGGAAAACGTCCCAAGCATACAAAAGGTATAGTTCCGGGAGGCACAACCACTAGAATTTTATTTTAGTATGGGTGCCCATTTCATCTTCAACAAGGCAAAAGGCATGGGGAAGTGGATTTTCATATATGCTCAGAGAATTTAATGAAAGTGGTTGGTGGGTGGAAGGAGGAATTTGAATTTCCCTCTATTTTCTTCTTCTTCTTCCATTTTTCTATATATTGTAAAATGATGCTTAGTTGTAATGTTGGATACTTTGGGAATATGAGGGCATCATTTTTGTGTTGCAAAAATATTCTAGAGTTGCATGACTTGGATTTCAATTATGTAATGAATTTATACCACCTCCTCCATTATAATTATTTGAGCATAATCTTTAAGTAATAAAAGTATTGGTTTTGTGGCTCGTTTTTTCCTTAGCTAGTGTTTCATTATGTTTCTTTTCCTTTTCATTCATTCGTGGGTATGTTGTGTGTATTGTTTCAGAATCTATATCTATTGTGCATCATGAAAGTGGGAATTTAGACACTATTTTGAACTATGGCATTTTTTTCCCTCTTTATCACCATTTTCTCTCTTGTTGAACTATCTTTCCCCTTATTTTTGGTGTTATTGCCTCTCTAGTTTAGGTTTAGGTTTTATGCATCTCCTTCACACCCCTATTCCCTTGGAATGTTAAAGTAGAGTTATATAGTTGTATTTCAATTCTTAGGATTAGTTTATCATTATGAATATGTAGAGGAAGTCAGCCTTCTCTAGAGTTTTGTCTCATTTTGAGTCCCACAACTTAGAGACAATTTTATGTTGCCTCAAAGCCCTAGATTCTTGTGATTTAGGACGGGTGTAATTTTGAGCTCAATAGTTACGGCATGCATGCTTGGTGGGATGATAGAAATTAATATTTCTATTTTTATCAAGTTTGGATGTGTATCTTTGTAAAATTCTAGCCTTTAAAGGCTCTGCAGCAACACATCTGGTGACTCCATTCAGAAAATCAACTAGTTTCAACATTACTGGTGGTTTAAGTTCATGAGAAAAATTAAAACATGGTCTAGAACAAGAGAGGAGGGGATATTTTAGTATTTTCATCTATCACCAGGAAGAGGAAGAAGAGGAAGACAACTTCAAAGATCTCCATCTCCACCAAACATAACTCTTTCAACACCTCCACTTGGTAGGCCTTCTTGCATCAATAATAATTCTTAGACCCATCAAAATGGATCAAAACCACTAAATCCATTTGTAAATTTCATGGGTAGCATTCCACTTGCCCTAAATTCTCAAAATCCCATCCCAGTAGTAGATTTGAAAAATATTGCATTCTTCACGGGGAGAAAATTATATTACTCCAGAGTTGATCATATCAAGACATTACAAATGTCTATATCTTACATGAAATTGCTGGGATGGATGTAGCTGTGAAACATTTAGCTTCCTCATTCAAAAGAAAATATTTCTAGTGGCTTAGGAGTTTGAAATCAGGCTTAATTCAAAACCCTATGCAATCAATTTGAGAGAGAGAAGATAATTTATTTCTTTTGGAGTAGTTGACCACCATCAAAAGATATCCAAATGAACAAATGGTAGACTTAAATTTTATAATTCCAATCCCTTTAAGACTAGTTGTTCAAGGTGCATTTCTTTATTTCTTAAAATATTTAAATTATGATATATCTATTATGATCCAATCTATGGGAGGGATAACCTTACTAGGAGCCTATGCACTAGAAATTATAGCTGAGAATAGTTTAATACAAGCCAATAAATGTCACGTCCTACAATTTCAATTTGGGTTTTCATTAGGGTAAGTCGCAAACAATGAATTATTTATAAAGATTGAGGGAGTGAACCCTATTATGTAGTTGATTATATGCTTTACCCGCACACATGCATACCTTGGAAAGGATATACATGCATTCATGTAATTGCATGCACAATCACACAATAGCACTCATTTCTTGACGTTCAAAACAAACTTAGTACTTATGATGTATTCTTGTTTACTTAATGTTAGATGTACTCACCTAGCTAGATCAATGATTGCCGTAGTACATGTGTTACTATTGATTTCTATACATGTATTTGATGTTTGTGATTTACATGTCTTGTTGAAGGTAATGACTTGCAGATACTATAGAAAATATACAAGGTTTCAATGTATAAAATTATTATGTGGAAATAATGATAAAATTTATAGCCACTAACTTTTATTGACATGACAATCATCAACCAATAGTGATGGTATGGCCTTTGATAGGAACATGTAAATCAATGGTTTGTCGGGTAAAAGTTAAGTGGGTTAATGGATATGGAATTTTGTGAATTCAAGGAGATTCCTTTTATTGTGAGAGAGTATTGGGTAAATCTATTTGATATCGATTACCTTCCTGATTATTTATTGACATGATAATAATGTATTGATGTGTATTTGACATCGTGTGTATCAATCATTCATTCTATATGGACTTGTTTTATTGGACCGTGCCTCTAACCAATCAAAACACATTTGTTGATTGAAGAGCAAGTAAATGTCGATGGTCGTATTAAATGTTTTAGAAGTCACTAATATGGTAGGGGTGATAAAAGGTTTGGCTTTGGTTGGGAATTCTATTTGAGAGGACTCTCCATATTAATTGGACATTGAAATATTTAATAAATATTGCTTGGTTATTAACCAATGCATGACATATGTTTAAATGTTATAGAAAGTGATCTAGGACCATGGTTTTCTTGGAATTCCTATTGTTGGATGAAAAGGTTATATTTTTCTATTCTTTGGTAATTAAGGTGGTTATCAACTTTGTTTAATAATTGCGAGGATCAAAGGTCAAAATTGAGCCCCCTTGTATATAAACACTCAATTAAAATGATAGTCAATTGAATTTTGAACTATTATTAATTCAATACACCACCAACTAAATATGGAGTGAGATTTGGTGGGAATGTTAATGGCAGTGGAGGTGGTTTTAAGCCACGATGTGGCTCGATAAACTTAATGGAATTTAATGAACTTCACAAACCTTATAAAATGGGAAGCTTTGAGATGAAGCTACTGCATTTTGGGGTTTCATTGTGCCTTAGCATTTTTCTCGCCCCATTTGGAGCTTTGCGGTTATTATGGAAAATTTCTCATTTTAGTTATGTAGCATGTGTAATCTAAGTTCTTTTATTCTTTATGTATGTTCACTATGCATGGATGGTTCTATATATTTGCACATGAACTATTTTTGGGAGGGTTTTGTTAAGTTTTAATGTTGTATTTTTGGTATAAAATCAGTATAAACTAAATGGAAAGTTTGGAGGTTTGATTTCTTGGAAGAGTTGGAGGAAATAAGAAAGAATATTTCAGGCCACATTATAGGCATGAATCACCCTATATCCCTCCTAATATCTTATTTCATTTTGTATTTGCATAAATAATTGTCAGCATTATTTAATTTGGAATGAGTTGGGTTTTTGTGAGGTATTATTTCTAGGTATTGTTGATTCTTTGAAGTTGTTAGAGTGTGTGTAAATAGATGCTCGATGGTTTACTATTTTGGTTGGAAACTTTTGTGCTTAGTTGTTTATAGATGAATCAATGTAACCCTTTTCTTCTAGGTTTTTATACTTTTATTATTTTGAATAACCATCATAGATTTGGGTCTCTATGGTTATTATTACAGAATCCTCTATGGTATTGATTTGATATAAACTCATGCATTTTATGGACTTAATTTAAGATATGAGGGCTACGGTGTTTAGGGTTTCAGTTTTGATAAGGTAAATAATAACCACCTTAATATTCACGAACAAGAAAATATATTTTGGTATAGTCACATTTTTGATAAACAATAATGATTTACGATATACAAAGTAGATATGACCTTTGGGTATGCATTGAGTCGATGGTTACTAATAGTTTAAATACCCATCTATATTTGGGTATCTATGATTATTATTTGGGTTTCTGTGATTTCCATTATTTTGATTACCCATTTTATAATTTGGGTTTCTATATTTATTATTAATAAGAAGTTCTAGTTGGAATCTATTTTTGTGAGGATTTCTTCATAATCATTTGATTTCTATTATACTTTGGGGCTACCTTAACCCTTCTCTCATATCTCTTTTATTAATATTGTGATGAGCATATTATTAAAATGAGATGTGTCGAAGCTTGTGATTTCAACCTTATGGAGATAATTTTGTTTATTGGTTGTTGTTGGATGAGTAAATCTCTCTTCTTGGTTTCCATGTTGTTAGGGTCGAATCGACTCGGGCAACATTGAAGCCCTACCTATGTAGATATGGCCTCGTATGGTATGTTGTACTTATATCACTACTGATAGTTTTTGAATCCTTACGCATATATGTATTGTTTTGTTCCTTTATAGTAGGTAAACGTATCTAAATGTGATGAATGATGTGTTGTTTTTCTATTCTATTGGTGGTGGATTTTGTGGATTTGATAGGAATAAGGAACTCATAGTTATCTTTGTCTTGTCAAATAACAATTTTTCTCATTATTGAATGGCTATGTATTTTGGGTTGTTTGTCATTTAATGAATAATGGAGTTGTGAATATATTATGAGGCCATAAGTGCTCTAATATATTGAACATATGGGAAACAACATCTTATCTCAATTAGTATAATATTATTGTGTAATAGTGTGTGGAAGTATACATAAGTTATTAATGAATTAATTATAAAAGAAAGTCTTGTTGGATAATAAGGATGTTGGTGTTCTATTTTGTTAATAATTATATCTACTTCAAATTATTCATTAAGGCTTTAGAATAGAAATGAATGCATTGAGCGGTTATTGTGAATACAATGTAAGTTAGCTTGAAGGGTTGCAAATTTGATCTTACGAACTATTATGTCATATATGATGTTTTAATTATGCATTATTTCATTTATTCAAATATTACATGACATAAGATGTTAAGTGGGAAAGAGGAATTTTCGTGTTGGTTCGCATAGAAATGACCATGTACGACATTGTGCATTATTTTAAATTATAGGGATGAAAAGGGATTTGAGAAGGATAAAGAAAGAATGACTTACATTTACTATTTACACCATGTACATGAATGTTTTTAAATGTGATTTTTAGTTATGACTCACTTATATAGATGGAGGCTTTTGGATTAAGTTAATCGAATCTCTTGTTAGTCTCACCTTGGTTGTGTGTATGAAGTTGACAATTAATGATGTGTAAAGGATATTTATGTCATAACTAAAGGAAAATAATATTGTTATAATATATGTTCAACTTACTCATCATTTGTGACTTTGTATCAAGATTTAGCTTTGTTTAATGTAATTTTAGAGCTTATCTAGATCAACTTTAAATAAGATTAAAATGGAAGATGATTTCTGATTTATATTTTTCTATATGGAGACATCTCATATTATTTTTATCAACAATTTATTAAATGAGAAATAAATGTAATGACAAACCGTTATGAGTTTCAATGCATTTGAATTAAAGTGAAATATTCCCTTATGAATAAAAAGGGAAGTCATTGGGTTTATTGTATAATAATTATCTTTGATAGTCTCTTCCATTTGTTGATAACTATTAAATCTGATTTTATTAGAAGAAATATATAATAATGTGTTATGACCATTAGTGTAATGCAAATAGCAAACTTAGTGTCATATGGATATCAAAGTTTCTAACTTGAGTAAGTTACTTATATAAATTGATGGATATATAATTGATAATATTCAATGTATATAATATAAATGTAAAAGGAAACAGTGTTATATACTAAGAGACGTAAGTGGACTTAAGAGATGAACCACCCTAATATGAAATATGTACCCATATATACATGATGACTAATATATAAATATCTTTCAGTGATGAAGCATGGTGTTGCATTTACCTAGAAACCACATACACTTTAGAAAGACTTAGTATATCAGAAGCTAAACAACATGTTATGAATGAGCAACAAATAAAGGAAGTGTTTGTTGTTTATAACCACATAAGATGATAGATGCTAAAGTATTATGTGATAATGATAAGCATAGAATTAATCATTAAATGGTAATGTGATTGTAATGTTAAATTTGTTTAGGTATCGTTATGATAGAAACTAATACATTAATAGTGGAGTACAACATAGCGTTGAAAAGAGTTATGTGTAAAGACATGCCTATTAATATTGATTCATATGAAGGCATAACCTGAAATACAAGTGCAAAAGCATACTTGTAGGAATTAAGTATAAAAATATGAACTTGTTATACATGAATAAACAAGTTGTTAAAGAATAAGTAAATAGGTATGAAACTAAAGGTAAATCAACTCGTAACTCTATAGAAATAGCTTACACTTCATAAAGGATTAGTATATATGGTGTTAAGAAAATGTTGAATGATGAAAACAAATTGATAAATGTTGTTGTCTTTTAAATAGCAACCCCATTAGATAAAAGCGGTAGTACCATCGAGCAATGATTGAATCACAATGGTAGGAAATAAAGAACAAGGTAATTTGTGAGCTTTTGAAATAGTATACATGTACTTGTCATGTCTTAGGAAATGAAATATGTATAGCATCTCTTAATGGGCCTTAATGTTACTAAAAATTTTAACATTAAACTTAATAACCTAGTCAACAAAAACAAATCTTAATGTCTATGATTAGAATGGATGTGAGGTGAAGGGAATACAAGTTTCATAAGGCCTATGTGCAGTCTTGAAATCTAACTTGCTAATGCAATGCCAAATATATATGGCCATAGTAATGCATGTAAATGGATGCATTGTTTGATCACCAATTAATTTTACTACAATTTTGAGATTCGGATGATGGTTACGGTGGTAACATTCGAAGGATTCTAAAATGACACCATAAGTTCTCTCACTTGTAATAAGGCATAACCAAATGATATACTGGCTATATCAGCTTGGGAGGAGCATTGAGGGGATCAAGTAGGATCTAAACCCTTATAGTTGCACATGGTTATTATAGGATATCTTATTGGATTTTGAACATTAATTATTTCTAGTATAAATTAACTATTGTTGCGAATGATGTTTTCATTTCATCATAAGAAACTTAAAGGGAATTATATATTTAATTGTTGTGTATTAATTTCATTAAAGGCATAACTTTATTAAATGAGTTAGTATTAAAAAAATAAGTTTGATTAAGTAAAAGTGGTTGTTACATTTTGGTATCAAAGGTGAAGGTTGTAGCTCTTAGACTAATTGGGTCCTTACGCTTACTGGATTCTAGTTTTTATTAACAAAATAAAATGAATGTGAGAAGGATGTACCATGGATAATGAACCAAAGCAAAAAATGTTATGGTTTCCAAAGTACGGAAGATAGATAAAAAATAAAATAGTCCTTCATGACGCACAAGACTTGGAGGTTGCTTCAAGTAGCTAGTCAAGTGTGAAAATGATCAGTTCTTTTTAAAATAACTTTAACTGATTGATAACAATTAGAAAGGCAGTTGCTTGATTGTTGAATTGTCAAGAGGTTAGATTTTGGAACTTGAATCCAACATGAAATATAACCTGCAAAGGGTAAATGAAGTAGATAGGAGAGGACTATATGTTGTAGAAGCGGTGATTTGAAAGGCCAATCAAGCTAGAATGAAATATGTAATAAATTATAACTCAAAAAGATAAAAATTATACAAGAGTGTTATATCTCTTCTTCACCATTAAATTTTAGGAAAAAGGTAATGGAAAGGAAAATTGTAGAAAATATGAACTATCAAAAAGAAACACGGTGGTAAAATTTGTTGTAATTTTTGGAAGAAAAGAACAAAACCATTTATTTATTTAGTAAAACCATATGTATAATCGAACATCACTAGGAGAAATTCAAAAGAATATTAATTGAACAAGGAAAGGTCTAGAAAAACAAGTGAGTAATAAAATAAAACAACTTTGGAAGACTTGCGGAAAATTGAAAATAGTGTTTTCCTTATTTGTTTCTACGATAATTTTTTTACTTTTTGTTATGTATATTCAATAATATTACATATTATGACAAGATGTAATGAAAAAATTTATGTCATATTTTTACTATGTGTGATTTTGATGTTTGAAATGATTTTACAACAAGTGAAATTGATTTCAAATATATCTTGAAACCTAAAAAATTGTATGATTTTGGTTTAAAGGTTGATTATGTTCCTTAATTTATTATATATAACTCTTTGATTGAGTATTCTAAATGAGATTAATGAGTGAAAATCATTGGGGCGATGATTCATTAAGGGGGGAAGTATGTCACATCCCACAATTTTAGTTTGGGTTGTCATCGGGTAAGTCATAAATGATGAATGATTTACGAAGGTGGGGAAGTGAACCATGTTCAGTATTAGAGTATCTAGCTACCCACACGCATGTATACCCTAGAAAGGATATAAACATGTATGTGTAATTACATGTGTAACTACTCAATAGCGCTCATTGCACGGCATTCATAAAGTGCTTAGTATTTACAACGTATTATTGTTTTCTTAATGCTAGATGTACTCACCTAGTTGGGTATGATGATTGTAGTATATGTGTTATTGTTGATTTATGTACATGTCTTTGATGTTTGTAATTTTATTGTTGATTTATGTACTGTCTTTGATGGTTAATGGATATGGCATTTGCGAGTTCAAGGAAATTCCTTTTATTGCGAGAGAGTATTGGTTAAATATATTTGATCTTCATTACCTTCTGCTTGATTATTGGCATGACAATAATGCATTGATGTGTATTTGACATCGTGTATATCACCATTCGATCTGTATGGAATTGTTTTTCTAGATTGTTCCTCGACCGATCAAAACATATTGGTTGATTGAAGAGTGGGTAAATTTTGATGATGGTATTAAATGTTTTACAAGTCACTAATATGGTAGGGGTGATAAATGGTTTGTATTTGGTTAGGAATTCTATTTCACAATCATAATCATATTATTTGGACATTTAAATATATAATAAATATTACTTGGTTATTAACCAATGCATTACATATGTTTAAATGTTATCAAAGTGATCTAGGACCATGGTTTTCTTGGCATTCCTATTGTTGGATGAAAAGGTTATATTTTTCTATTCATAGGTAATTAAGGTGATTATTTTTGTTTAATAATTATTGAGGATTAAAATGTCAAAATTGGCCCCCTTATATGTAACCACTCAATTAAAATTATAGTCAATCGAATGTTGAACTATTTTTAATTCAATACACCTCCACTAAATAAGGCATGAGATTTGGTGGGAATATTAATGGATTTTTGGTGGTTTCTAATCCACGATGTGGCTCGATAAACTTAATGGAATTTAATGAACTTCATGGACTTTGGAAAATGGGAATATTTGAGGTGAAGCTAATGCTTTTTGGGGTTTCATTATACCTTACCATTTTTCTCACCCCATTTGGAGCTTTACAGTTGTTATGGGTGAGTTCTTGTTTGATTTTTATTACATGCGTAAGATGAGTTCTTTTATTATTTATGCATGCTCACTATGCATGGATAGTTTTATTTATTTACACATGAACTATTGTTGGAAGGGTTTTGTTAAGTTTTAATGTTGTATTTTTGATATAAAATTAGTATACATTAAATGGAAAGTTTGGAGGTTCAATTTACTAGAAGCTTGGGAGAAAATAAACAAGAATATTTCAGCCACATTACATGCATGAATCACCATGTCTCCCTCCTAATATCTGATTTCATTTTGTATTTGCATAGATAATTGTTTGCATTATTTAATCTGGAATGAGATGATTTTTTGAGATATTTTTTAAGGTATTATTGATTCTTTAAAGTTGTTAGATATGTGTGTAAATACATGCTCGATGGTTTACTATTTTGGTTGGAAAATTTTGTGCTTAGTTGTTTACGAGATGAATTAATGTAACCCTTTTCTTTTGGGTTTCGTACTTTCTATTATTTTGAATAACTATTATAGATTTGGGTCTCTGTGAGTATTTTTGTGTGGAATCCTCTGTGGTATCAATTTGATATCAACACATGCATTTATGGACTTCATTTAAAATATGGTGGTTATAGGAATTTAGGGTTTCGGTTTGGATAAGGTAAATAATAATCACCTTAATAATCACAAACAAGAAAGTATATTGTTGGTATGGTCACATTTTCTAATAAATGATAACAATTTATTATACAAAGTATAGATGACCTTCGGGCATGCATTCGGTTTGTGGTTACTTAATAATTTGAATACCCATTTATATTTGGGTATCTATGCTTATTATTTGGGTTTCGTGCTTTCCATTATTTTTATTACCCATTTTATAATTTTATTTTCTATATTTATATTTAATAAAAACTTCTAGTTCGAATCTATTTTGGTGAGGATGTCTTCATAATAATTTGATTTCTTTTATACTTTGAGGTTACCTTAACCCTTCTCTCATATATTTTTATTAATATTATGATTAGCATATTATTAAAATGGGATGTGCCACAAGCTTGCGATTTAAACCTTACGGAGATACTTATGTTTACTAGTTGTTTTTATTGTCTAATGAGTAAATATCTCTTCTTGGTTTCCATGTTGTTAGGGTCAAATCAACTCGGGAAACAATTAATCCCTAACCTTGTGTGTAGATATGGCCCCGTATGGTATATTGTATTTATATCACTATTATAGTTTTTAAAGCCTTGTGCATGTTTGTATCATTTTTTCCCTTCCATTAGTTAAACTTATGTAAATATGATGAATAATGTGGTGTCATTTTGTTTATTCTAATGGTGGTGGATTTTATGGATTTGATAGGAATAAGGACATATAGTTATCTTAGTATTGTCGAATAGCAGTCTTGTTCATTATTGAATGACTATCTGTTTTGGAGTCGTTTGACATTTAATGAACAATGGGTTTGTTAATGTATTATGGGGCTATAAGTAATCTAATATATCGAACATACAAGGAAATAACATCTTATCTCAATTAGTATAAGATTTTTGTGTAATAGTGTGGAAGTTTGCATAAGGTATTAACAATTTAATTTTAAAATAAAGTCTTGTTGGATAATAATAATGTTGGTGTTTTCTTATGTTAATAATTCTATATACTTCAAATTATTCATTAAGGATTTAGGATAGAAATGAATGTAGTGAGTAGTTATTGTGAATACAACGTAAGTTAGCTTGAAGGGTTGAAAATTTTATCTTGTAAAATATTATGTCATTTATGAGCTTTTAACTATGTAGTCTTTCATTTGTTCAAATATTACATGACATAAGATGTTAAGTAGGAAAGAGGACTTTTCATGTCGGTTCACATAGAATCGACCATGTATCACATCGTGCATTATTTCAAATTGTAGGGATGAAAAGGGATTTGATATGGATAAAGAAGAATGACTTGAATTTACTATTTGCACCATGTACATGAATGTATTGAAATGTGATTTTGAGTTATGACTCACTTGTATATATGAAGGCTTTTGGCTTAAGTTAATCTGACTCTCTTGTTAGTATCACCTTAGTTGTGTCATGAACTTGACAATTGATGATGTGTAAAGGATATTTCTATTATAACTAAAGGCAAATAAGCCTGTTATAATATATGTTCAACTTTCTAGTCATTTGTGATTTTGTATCAAGATTTAGCTTTGTTGTATGTAATTTTAGATCTTATCTAGATCAACTATAAATAAGAATAAAATGGAAGATGGTTTTGATTTATATTTATCTACATGGAGACATCTAGTATTGTTGTTATCAACAATTTATTAAATGAGAAATAAATGTAATGACAAACCTTTATGATTTTCCAATGCATTTGAATTAAAGGGAAATATTCCCTTATGAATTTAAAAAAGGAAATCATTGGGTTTATCGTATAATGACTATCTTTGATAGTCTCTTCCATTGCGGAGTAACTATTAAATCTGATTTTATCAGATGAAGATATAAATTTGTAAGAATGTGTTATGACCATTAGTGTAATGTGGATAGAAAACTTAGTGTCATATGGATATCGCATGAGTTTCTAACAATAAGTTTCTTCTACATCTCGGACTCTCGCTTAGGAAAAGGAATATGAGGATATTAAAGATTTGATTAGAAATTTGACCAACAAAGTTATATCCCTAGAAAAACAGCAAGCCCAATCTTATAGAAATTATCAAAACTAGGGGCAATCCTTAAATCGGGGTTATTAACCATAGATAAATCGACAACCTAATCATAGCTATGCACATAATCAATAAAATAATATGTGGCACAGAAAAAATGATCCTCTCCCATTGGCAACAATTCCTCCTCCACAAGAACTTCTTGCTCCCAACTCAAGCCAAGCATTGGTTATGGTACATAATAGTATGCTTCAAGAAATAGAGTGGTGTTTCCCATGAAATATTCCACATGATCAATATGGTTGTAAAAGGGAAATGCACCTTTAGGCATACATGGTTCAAGGTTCTTCTAGTCAATAAGAAAAACTTTTAGAAGTACCCAGTTCAAACATTCAAGCGGTTTAAGACACCAAAAATGATGTCAATATCATGTTTTATGGAGTGAGGATTTTTGTGTGGTCAATCAAGTGGTGGGTAGCTCTAACAAACCTCAAATCAGCATTGCTAACAATACAAATTATAAGAAAAATATGTTGTAATTGCAGCCTTCATCTTCCCTTTAGTCGGGAAATGTCATGGCTAAGGAAAAATAGGTGAATTGGAAAAAACAAGTTTCCTAAAATACCTAGTATAGATTCCTTGGACAAATAAGTTGTTGTTCAAGTAAATCTACCTATTCCAACATTATAACCAAAAAAATATAAAATAACATGTCACAGATGTAGAAATCCACAAGTCTTATGTTTAATATTTTTGAGCAAATGAAGAATACCAATATCAATGTGATAATGTGGGATGTGTTGGCTATTTCATCACAACATGACCTATTATGTGAAGCCCTTAAACAACTACCTTAAGTGAATTCAGTGGTGCAAAAACTCATGTCGTGGTCAATTTTTTTAAAATAAGGAAGACCAAGTGAGAAAAATTGTCAAAACCCCACCCTTTTACATGTCGTTAATTGTGGGTAAACACTTGGTACATAAATGAATGATAGATTCAAGCAGTTTCATTTTAAGAGACCTCTTGGAAATCGGAGGTGGAGAATACCTAGCGAATATCCCTGGAACCGGTTTCACGGGAAGGCAAATTTTTTGGGGGTTGTATGAAAAAATTTCGCTTGATTATCAAGCAACTGCTGACAGAAGGCTGCAGACGTGCGACAGGAGATTTTGGACAAGCACCCTCGGTGACGCGCGTCAATAGGTGCGTTGACGCGCGTCACCAAGGTCTGTTGACGCACATCACTAAGGTCTTTTGATGCGCGTCACTTTTTTACGCGCGACAGCAAAATCTCCCATCGTGCGTCTGCAGCCTCCAACCTCTACTTTCTCATCAAAAAATCTTCGTGTCACGCATCAACAAACTCTTTTCGTAAGCGCCTCGCTATGTGTCAATATCTATTGTACCTCCTTGTCACGCGTCAAAAAAATGCAGTGACGTGAGTCAACAGGCCTTAGTGACGCGCGTCACTAAGGCCTGTTGACGCGCGTCACTACATTTTTTTGACGCGCGACAGTAAATATCCTGTCACGCGTCTGCAACCTCTGCCCTCTTCTTGCTCATCGAAAAAAACTCCATGTCGCTCGTCAACAAAATCTTTGTCATGCATCTACTATGCATCAATATCTACAGTATCTCCTTGTCTACAAACCCTCCTTGTCACGCGTCAATAACTTACCCCCTTGTCGCGCGTCTATAATACGGGATATATCATATTGTTGAAAAATGTGAAGTAGAAGTGTTCTACCTGGCGAATAATCTAGGTTTATATAGGGGATATTTTTCAAGGGTAGGCGAAGCCGACCCCTAAAAAAATTAAAGTGTAATTTTTAGGTGAACAGGTCACTGACCCGTGCCAAAAAATTTGCCTTTTCAAAATTTTCAAAAATGGAATATTCGCCATATTACGAATATTCGCCACTAAAATTTTCCCTGGATTCAAGGGTTGGTACCTTTATAATGCCTAAGAAGATTGTTGATATCTTGGGTCTCAAATATAGTCCTATTTCTAAGGGAGTTTTGAAACTCGATGGGTCAATTGTGGGTGTATTGGGAGTAATTAAAGATCTTGAGTTAACCCTTCATGCCTACCTAAGCCTCACCATAACCCATGATATTTTATTAATTGACTTTCCTCCCATGTTTTCCATTTTTTTGTCTAAATATTTCACTGCCAAGGTGGGCGGCTATTTATCTTCAAATTGGACTCACATGATTTTGAGAACTAGATATGGTACAAAATTTACAATACAAGTTGAGCCCATCTTTTCCTATCATATTGAGTCATATGATCCCACCCCTATCTAATAAAATTTCCTAAGACATTAATAACATGAACAAGGTTTAGTTCTAGATTAGTAGCCTATCCCTCCTTCCATGCCTAATTTATTACTAGATGAATGGGTTAAGAGAGATCATAAATTTGATCCCTATGTTGAAGAGCTTAAAACCTTTGAGATTGGTCTTGACACTTATTGTATTCTCTAAGAATAATCAATCATACATGCGCCATTCAAGAAATAAAAGGAAGATGTTTCTTAACTATGGTGGATGTTCTTTGATGGTTCTAGAAGTATAAATGAAGTCAAGTTGGTGTTGTGCTCATTTCTCTAATGAATGAGAAGTTCTTATTTTCTCACAGATTGCAGTTTGCATGTTTAAACAATGTAGTTGAGTACGAAGCATTAGTGCATGGTCTTTTAATTCTTGAAAATTGGAAGATCAAATAATTGTAGGTATTTGGATATATTGAATTGGTTATCCACCAAGTCATATGGAAATTTCCATAGAAGAACAAATTGTTGAAGGCTTACAAACATAGAGTCTCTACTATAGAGTTTTGATGCTCTTAACCTACAACCTAGGAAATTGAACAAGGATGTTGATCAAATGATGGCTCTGGGTTCTCAATTTTCACCGATAGAATATATTGTTAACGAAAACATCCAAAAATATCAAAATGGTGGTCAAACCTTCTATTCCAGATGACATGTTTTTGACATCGACAAAAAAATTATCCAATTTATACAAAATAAAGTTGAATTCTCCTCAAAAATACAATCTGATTTGTAATAATTCTATGGTGATTAGATAATTCAGCTAAAAATGAAAAAAATACTTAAGGGATTGGTCACTTTAGAGTATATATTTAGTCCATATGATGAATTCAAGGGTATGGAGAAGAACATGACAATAAAGCAAAAATACTATCAACTATTCACGATTGGGCGGAGAAGGAACTTCTACTTGGGAAGGTATGTGGCGAGAATGAAAATAAAACTTTTATTTCCCTATGTCAGAAGTTCAATGATGTGTTTTATGGTAAGATGAATATTTACAAGAATTTAATCTAGAAATAGTTCAGCATTCTATTGATCTTGATCCCAATGTTAAGCCAACTAGACAAAAACAGAGGCCAGTTAATCCCAAGATAAAACCCCTTATGAGAAAGGAATTGTCCAAACTCATTCAGGAAAAGATAATCTTTCGATCAAATACTCTACTCATGTGGCTAATTTGTTTCAGTAAGGAAGAAGAATAAGGAAATCATAATTTGTGTAGATTTTTTAGGATTTGAACAAAGAATCTTTAAACGATCATTATCCTTTACCTTCGATGGAGAAGACTTTTCAAAATGTATCATGATCTAAAAGGTTTTTAATGTTTGATGGATACCCATGCTTTAATCAAATAAAAGTTAAGGAAGAGGATCAGTATAAGACCACATTCACTACCAAATGGGGAACGTATGCATACCATAAAATTCCCTTTTGCTTATCAAACACATGTGTACCTTCCAAAGAGTGATGGACATTACTTTCAAGCGGTATATTAATGAATTCATCTTGGTATACCTAGATGAAATTATTGTCTTCTCAAAGAAAGGCATGGATCATATGAAGCACCTAGAGAAAGTCTTTGAGAGGTGTAGAGAATTTGGGGTATCTCTTAACCCCAAGAAATGTAACTTTGTAGTCCCTAGGGAAATATTTTGGGCCACATTGTGTTAGAGGAGGGTATTTATTGATTCGGAAAGAATCTCAACCATTTTCTCTTTCCTTGCCAACTCACAAGAAGGCTTTGTAGTTATTCCTTGGAAAAATTAACTTTATTAGATGTTTCATTCCTAACTTTGCAAGTTTGGTGAGGCCTATTACTCTCATTCTTAAGAAGGGACTCGAC
Source organism: Taxus wallichiana var. yunnanensis (assembly GCA_018340775.1). Lineage (NCBI taxonomy): Eukaryota > Viridiplantae > Streptophyta > Pinopsida > Cupressales > Taxaceae > Taxus > Taxus wallichiana. The sequence continues at coordinate 489,638,683 of CM031235.1, forward strand.
TTTCAAATGGATAATGAGGGGAAAGATATCTTTGATAGAATTGTTTCACTTGATTCTAGATTGTTTCTTTGAAGTATTGATGAAACAAATAGGGTAACGGGCATAGGAGGAATACCTATTCAAATGTTGGTTAATGGGTTGTTGTACGCATATGAATTTTAAATCCACAACTGATTGTGAGAGCTTCCTTTTGGCTAGGAGGAACTACCTATAATGTAAAGCAAGACCACCAGAAGGAATTAAACAATATGTGCAGTGAACTGCCTAGCATGTGCTAGATCCGGGAAGTGTGATACTTCCTAGATGGTTGTCAATCCACTATTTTAAACAATTTAATGCGGTAAATAAGGTAAATCCTATTGTAATTCAAAATGATTTAGGTATCTCACTTAAAACACAATAATAAAATAGATCTAATCTAATAGGATAGGTTAGAATAGGGTTTGAAGGTCAAATAATTGGTTGGTCTCTACAGTCCGACAAAAGTCTCGGGCGAGATCACAGGTGAATGAGGGTGAGGTATAATTAGGGGGATAGGTCATTGTTCTGGGTTGTATGGGAAAATACAATAACCGATGTCGGTTAAGGGTGACTGCAGCGATTGGGTATAACCGGTGCTAGTTACTGTGGAGTTCTAGGAATGCCACAAAATGAGTTTTAGGTCTCCTTTGTGATTACATAATGGACTTTGGTTGGTCGGGATGAGGTATTGGGTGATTTAGGTAGGATTTGGCGGGGTTTTAATGGGTATATGGAGGGGTGAGTGTTGGGGGAGGTCAATGGGTGGCTAGGTAAACAAAATATGATAATATAATGATGAAATGGAATAAACCAGAGAAGTATAACGTCTACTTACTTGAATCTGGTCTGGATGCCTGTGAGTTAGGGCTAGAGGTGCTGATGAGAGGTTTTGAAGGTCTGCAGTGATCACCAACTAAAGGAAAGCTTCTACATGGGCTACATGTACATTCCTCTTTTCTTGGTTAGATCATATCATTATTGGGATGGTTGTGCAAGAAAAGATGCTTGATCTCCTTCCTTGCATGCGTGTTCTCACTGGAATTCACTCTCAGAAGATGTGATATCTCTCTAGGATGTGCTAATGTTCACCAAATTTTCCAATATTTTTCCAACCTTCTACCAACCTTGAGAATAAGGTTGTTTTGGGGTTAAAAGGGTAATCAATGGTGGCTGGCTTAACCGACAACGGTTAAGGGTAACTGACATCAGTCGAGGTGGGATTTCCTAGGTTTACTAAACTAGGGAGATCCTCTTGATTTTATTGGATCTCGTGTCATTAACCCATGGATTAAACTAGGATCTTCTTATAAGCATGTGGGAATGTGGTTAGAGGGAATGTAGGAAATTATTTTTAGGGTTTAGGTAAGTCTTAGTTAGTTATGACAACTTACTACAGATTGGTTTTAGGTTGAGTTAGCTTCATGAGGTGTCTAAGTGAAGTGTATGTGTAGATGTTATTTAAATTAAGATATTTAAATAATAAATGTGGTGAGGATAATGAATTAATTTAATTATATTAATTAAATTAATATTAGTAAAGTGAAGGGGCCATAGATAGGTTAATGTGATGAAGGGTGTTTATTTGTTGAGGGACCAAAGGGAGTGTGACCTAATTTTAGTGTCTACATTTTGCCCCTTTTTGTTGCATAGATTTTATTAGTAAGAAATGCTAACAAAAATAAGATGTGGTTGCCCCATGTGTGGGTGAAGGTGATCCCCCTCAAACTAGGAATTGACGAGGCCGAAGGCGAATCGGTGAGTGGTTTGATAAAAAGGTGAATGAGAGAAAGGGGAAGGTGGGGAATGGGGAAAAAGGAGCAAGGTCTACTCGGGTAAGCTAGGTAATGGGTCTGGGTCAAAGGTAGCAATAGTCAAACACACACACATATATAAACTGCAGCACGCTACCGAGTTGAAGAGCAAGCAAACTCTACATCGTCTAAGGTCGATAGGTTTATCCAAACAAGGTTGAAGTGATTCTAGTATCCAAGGTATAGGATATGGTCAAGAAACACAATGTAGGTTAGGTGCAGGAACATTTAGGTATGTTCCACACCAAAGGTAGGGTCAGGATAAATGGTCATGATAATAGGCTAGGTAAGGTCATTAGGTCAACAACACAGGTAACAATGCCGCAAGGTATAGCAAACACATGAGGTCAAAGGTCTCTAGTGATGGTCCAGGTCCAAATATCTAGGTCACGGCATGGGTAAGGCCAAGGTAGGGGTAGAATAATGAGTCCCCAAAGGAGGACAAAGGGAGGTATCAAATGATGAGGTCAAGAAAGGTGAGGTTTTTAAAGGTGGGGTGGGGTAAAGGGTCAGGGTGAAGGTTGGGTGGGGCAAAAAGGGAGGTAGGGGTAGGGTAAAGGTTAAAATTGAGGGCAATGTGTAGGTGAAGGTGAGTGATGCCGGTCATGGATAACCGATGTCGATATAGATAAACCGATGATGGCTAGGTAGGGCACGCGACCGATGTCGATCAAGGGTAACCGATGTTGGTTAGGTCGGGTTTGTTATAAAAATAAAAAATATACTTTTTTTGTTATTCATTTGTTATTGTTCGAAGTGAGAAAACAACAAAAAGGAGAAAAAAGTGAGAAAAGTGTCCAGACGGAACGGAACAGTGAGCTCATGATGTGATCAACAAGTGATTGGTTGGTGAGAAGCGGGTCTATAGGATCATTGCAAGGGATTTGATTGGTGAGATGATGTGGGTAGCTATTCGGTGATGGCAAAGGCCAAAGATGGATCGGGTGGGCCACCAGTATAGCAACCAGATGTGCCACTAAGACGGAGGCAACATGACGAGGTAAGCGCCCTACTCTATGTTGTTGATTTTTTAGATTAGAGATTATTTTAGGGGTATGTTAGGGTTTTGTTTGTTTTGTGGTTTGGTGGGTGGGCACAAATTAAATTTGGAAATGGGGGCAATATTGGGTAAAAGCAGGAATGGGGAGGGTAATAAAGGGGATAAGGGAGGTGGATCAAGGTCTAAGGGTCGGTTAGGTCATCGTACGTGGGGTAAAATAGGTAGGGGTAGGTTTTTAGAAAGGGGTTTGGGGAAGTCGTGGGTTTTATGCGATAGTGACTAGTTTGATCAAGGTTGGTCGAAGTTGGTTAGGTGGAGCTGGTATCGGTCACCAAATAGGTGACCGATGCTAATTAAAGGGTAACAGGTGTCAGTAAAGGTGAACCAGTATCGGTCACCAAACAGGTGACCGATGATGGTTAAAGCATGAACGGGGGTCGATTAGGAGGAGGCGGTACTAGTCGAAGTAGTGGGCACAAAGGTCTAAAAGTGGTGTGGGCTAGGTAGTTGAGATGGGTAGGGTGAAAATAAGGTATATGGAAATGATAATGGTTGAATATGGATTGATATATGTAAATTAATGGTGTGCTTGTATTGGATGTAGGGGAGAGCGCAGATTACATATGCGGGACAGGGTTCCACCTCTATTGGTGACAGTGCATGGCACAACGACCCCGGAGGAGCTGTAGCATGTGGAGGCAGTGGGCTTGAGTGGGGTTCGGTATTATAGACATGTAGTCCAGCATCCCAGTTTGATGGTTGCACTCATCGATAGATGGGACTCCGCGACCAACACGTTCCACCTACCGACAGGTGAGATGACTATCACCCTAGAGGACATGTTCCAGATTCTTCGGTTACCCATATTGGGTGCCCAGTTTATTCTATCTCCTTCAAGGCCTCTAGAGGAGCTGATTGTGACTATTTTTGGAGAGGGGATGGCTGATCTGAGATTCCATAGCGCTAGTTTGAGCTATGGAGAGATGTACCTAGCCCATCTAAAGGAGACGAGGCTAGTGGTGTTCTTGATGGAGGCAATGTGCTACTACTATGCACCTTTGCCAGATGCGAGAGGGTGGAAACTTTCTCACGATCACTGATGGGGGTACTCCATGACATGATGGTGCATGAGACCTGCTTTACTTGGGCACCAGCATTCTTGTGCAGTAATGTGTACAAGGAGTTATGGGCATATAGGTGGTTGCGCGAGTTCGGCTTTGTGTTGTACATTTATCTTGCACTCTTTGGGCTTATGAGCACATAGTTTGTGTGCATCCTATAGGGATGCCCGAGTAGATGCATTCCCAACATGATTTGTGTGAGTGGGATACAGGAGATGGGTTGAGTAGATATCTAATAGGCCAACACATGATGTGGCCCATTTCTAGTAGTTACTAGAGGGGTTGTCTAGAGTGGACATTATATGGAGGCCATATGTGGGATTCCCCTCATATAGGCATATGCATGAGGAGCTAGTTGAGCTCCGGCTAGAGTGAAGGATACGAGGTTGGACGTGCCGAGGAGGACGAGATGATCCCAGTAGACAGAGTCTGATGATAGTTTGGGCTAGTACAGGACATACCTCTACCTTTCCCATAGATATTGGAGAGATGACGTGGAGACGCCATCACCTCTACCACAACCTACAGTGCCCACTGGGGTAGGAGGAGTAGCTAGTGGACCAGCGAATAGATGACGTTGGGTGTACAGACAGGTACAGATAGTGGTGGGTGGCTTAGTTACAAGCCATACCACCTAGATCAGGGTAGCTGGATCTAGCTACCATTACAGTGTAGAGAGACACCCTATAGGGGTAGGTAGCTATGCTCATTACCCAGTTAGGTATACTGCAGACACAGCTGGAGGGCTCGGAGGTGGAGGTAGCAGAGCTACATGTACAGGTGGCCAGTCTGCAGCCCAGATGGCCGGTGGAGGAGATGGAGATGGAGAGGAGGGGGATGGTCAGGTGACGGCCTTACAGTGCAGTGGCGCAAGTTTACGGGGCTAGTTGGCCATATCTTGGGCACAAATTGGGGTCTTATAGGCCCAGATATAGACACAGGGTAGGGGGCACCACCACAGGCACCACCATCACAAGCACCGGGACCGGGTCCTAGTTCACAGGCAGGAGCGGGACAGAGTTCTCATAGGATAGGTACATGGGCTAAGACCTATGGGACCACCATAGACCGTGCCTATATCTAGGTTACAGGATGCCCTAGGTGAGGCTAGATATTATCAGACCAGCTGATGGTGGTCGGGATAGAATTCATATCCTATACCAAGTACAGGGCACAACAGGCGTCTAGTGAGAGGATGAGATCCTACACTCACAGTGTGGAGAGCACAGGGGGTCAGTGATCTCTGAGGCCTGATCAGGTAGAGGCTACTAGCACACAGATGCCAGCTCCAGTTGAGGTGCTAGCAGGGACCCAGGAGGCCGAGGGTACAGGTGATACCGAGATGGAGGACATCCACCGAGATACTTGATATGGCACCTAGTTTTTTATGTATGATAGTTTTTGTGTGATATATATTGTCCTACGTGCAAGAGATATTTATAGATTTGATTAAATTCGACATGTGTGCTTTGATGACAGTGAGGATGTATGAGTGATTTTGTATATTTTGAGCATATACCAGCCTACACGCCGAAGAGATTGTATATTTTTCATTATTTTATTGTATATATGAGATCGGCCTATGTGCCAATGACATTTTTTATTGTATATCAGCCTACGTGCCAACGATTTTGAGATGATGGACATGATGAGATAGCCATGTATATTTGAGATACACATTGATTTATATGATGAGATACATGCTATGATTTGATTTGTTGATGTGTTGATGAGATACATGGTATTATTTGATTTGTTGATGTGTTTATGAGATATGAATTTGTTGTGTTGATATGGATGGAAATTAGGTGAGTTAGGCATGATGGAGTTAGGTTGGTATAGGCATGGATCGAGTCAGGTTGGTTTAGGCATGGATCGAGTCAAGTTGGTTTAGGCATGGTTTAGTCAAGTTGGTGAAGTGGTGATGCATTATTTTATGCAATGAATGATAACATGGGTTAGTGTGAGATGTGGTATAATCTATGCATAGTGATGATAGAGAAATGGTAGGTGTAGTAAATGTATGCTTTGATAATTTTTAAAATATGAAACAACTTGTTATGTATGTGGTTTAATTTCCAATTTTGGGTATAACAGGGAAACGAAGTTAGGTGTGATTTAATGTGAGGCACAAGGAAGATGAATTGTTTAGGGTAGAGGATGGCCAAGCTAACCTCCAAGGGCCCTATGCCCTCAGAGTGCTGCCTACATAGTCCCGGTGAAAAGGGACCTTAGGCTGATGAAGTTCTCCCATAAGCTAAGGAAGAATATGAGGAGGTATGAAAAGGAGTTGGTAGGTTTTAGGCATGGTGTGGGTTTCAGCTTATTAGGTGTGGGTAAATTATAGGTAAAATGATGTAGGTGAGGTCGATTGTGGTGACAGAAGAATATTATCCCAAAAGTAAGCGTCGAGGACCAAGTCTTGTATAATGTAATCAAAATGTAAACAAAGACGGTTCAAAAGATAAGAGGGGGCAAGAAAGCCACCAGATTGGGTAGGATCATACCAAGTAGATCATACCTTGGCAGAGGTGATGAACGTGAGACCCTAAAGACATTACATAATTGATTGTTCGATGGTGAAAAGTAGTCACATTCACCAAATGTCTATGTTCCTAGAAGTCCCTTGAGGCAGTAGGAAATGAGAGTGGGCATTGTTGGAAGGGTGAAAAAAGGGTAAGTTGCCATGTGGTATAGGTATCATGCGTATCGACCAAGAGAACCTAGATCACAATGGGCAATTCCATGACAAAAAGGTTGAGTGTTTTGACTTATAGTTGAGATAGATTGATCGATGCGGGAAGTCTATATGGGATGAAGAAAATTTAACTCCTTGAGGTCTTCGTGAAGCTGATTGATGCGGGAAGCTTTGGTTGCTCTCATTTTTTAAAGAGCTTTGCATAGCTTTCCTTCTAGGGAGTAGTCTATTTATAGTAGTAATTTGTCAAGAGGAAGATTTCCTTTTGAGGGAGTCATCTTTTTATTAGAATTTTGACTCAAGGAGTTTGGTCCCATGTGAGGTATTTGAAGTCATGGACAAGACCAAGGTGGAGAATAAGACTCTTGTTCAAAAGGCAAGGTGAAACGACCATGGGATCTCATCTAAAGGTAGATGAAAAGTATCCATGAGAATCATGCTATGTGCAGCACCGTGGTACACATATTCAAGAGAAGATAACAAGTGATGGGTACTCACATGATTCTTGTTTAATCGTTGGTGAGGTGTATGGAGTGAATAGTGCTCAAGGGACGAGCATGGAAAGAGACAAAAGGTGAGGGAGGACTACAAGTCAACAATAAAATGGTCAAAGATGCAAGGTGTTAAGGGGCTTAGGTTTGGGTTTACCATCGAGTGAAGATAAATGATAAGCACCTGATCCATAGGTATGAGTCATGATGTATGGTCCAAGCCAATTAGGAGAAAATTTTCCCTGTTTAATTTTTTATGCTTTGGTTACATGTTGATTTTCTTTCAAGACAAGGTCACTAACTTAGAAGGTTTGTTCATGGACACATTTTTCGTAGGCACGTTTGATATGTTTTTGGTAAACTTGAAGGTGATCCAGAGTGTTAAGATGACGTTCGTCTAATAACTCTAGTTGTGCTAAACAATCCTGATGAAAGTCATCATCATTGAGCATGTCATGAAGAGAGATGTGAAGTGATGGAATCTAGACTTTGAGAGGTAGGACTACCTCTATACCATAGACTAGAGAAAAGGTATGGTCGTAGTGGAAGTGTGAATACTAGTGCGGTATGCCCCTAGGGCAAAAAAGGAATGTGCATATGCCAATCCTTCCCATTATCGTCAACCACTTTCATAAGAATTTTGTTTAAGGTTTTGTTAGTGGATTCGGTTTGGCCTTTAGTTTGTGGGTAATAAGGTGATGTTGGCCTATCCCTATCTAGACTATGGCTCAAACTAAGTGAATACCGAAGGCATCACAAAATTTTTGTAATGTTTTGTTTTTGAATTATTTTCCATTGTCAGTGATGAGGCGATGAGGAACACCAAAGTGACAAATGATGTGGTGGTTAATGAACTCACATATTTTCTTAGCTTTCATGGAGATGAGTGGTATGGCTTCCACCCATTTGTATAGTATTGATAGTGGTAATGATCCATTGATGTCATTGGGAAGAATGGGGTTGATCTCTCCAACAAGATCCAAACCCCATTGAGAGAAGGGTCAAAGGTCACAGGTAACCTATAAGGCATGACTGGGTCTATGATGAAGATTGGAATGTTGCTAGAATTTTACAAAATCTTTGACGTAGTCACAATAATCATGGTTAAGGGTCACCAAGAATAGCCCAAGCGAAGAATATGCTTAGCAACAGCAAGGCCACTGAAGTGACCTCCACATATGCCATCATGAACTTCCTTAATGGTATAAGGGATTTTAGAATTCATGAGGCATCGTAAGAGAATATTGTCAAAGCCACACTTATAGAGGAGGCCCCTAGAATGACGTAACGAGAGACTGTTTTAAGGAAGGTGTGTTGTCCGTTACAGGTGAGATCAGGAGGCAAGATGGAGAGAGAAAGGTAGTCGGAGTATTGTTTATACCAAAGGTCACTCAAGTTAGGGGTAGTGGTTCCGATCGAGTAAACATCATGAGGTAAATAAGAAGGTGATTGGAGTCATTGTACGGTGACAAAGATTATAGAATCGGCGGGTGAAGCGGGTATTTGGGAAGCTAAGCAGGCCATGGTATCTACAAACTTGTTGGTTGAACGTGGGATGGTTTGAAGGGTGTAACAATCAAAGGTGGTCAAAAGTATGTCTACATGATGTTTATACTTTTAAGTATCTCATTATAGAATTGGTACATACCATTGACTTGGTTTACGACTAATTGAGAATCACCAAAGATGTTGATTGATTTGACATCTAGGGCGTAGGTAGCTTGGAGACCTAGTACAAGTGCTTCGTATTCAGAAATATTGTTGGTACATTCAAAATCTAATTTGAATGAAAAATGCATGGGTTCACCATCAAGAGGAATGAGGATAATACCATCCCTACCCCCACGCTAACACTTGGAACCATTGAAGAAGAGTATCATTTGGTAAGGAGGTTTATCTAGGGAGAAGGTAGCAATTGACTCATCTAGAAAGTCAAAATTAGAGGCTTGATCCCTAGAAATAGGTGTGTCTAGCCAATTGGTCAGTGATAGCTTGGCCCTTGATGGAATTTTGATGAATGAATTTGAGGTCAAGATCAGCTAAAAGCATAAGCCATTGTGTGGCATGCTGATTTTGATAAGGTTTGGCGTACATTAAGTGTAAGGAGTCGGTGTTGGTCAAAACATAGGTTTTGTGGTTGAGTAGGTTATGACGTAGTTTGGTGGCAACAAAAACTAAGGCTAAGCAAAGTTTTTCAGGATCGGTGTATTGGGTTCTATATTCCAAAAGAGTATGGCTGATGTAATAAACCATCTGCTCCCTGTGTTGTTCATCGCGATGAGCGAGCATGGCTCCCAAGAAATGATCGGTACCTAAGATGTATAGGTAAAAAGGTTGATCATCTTTAGGTGGAATGAGTATGGTTGGTTGGAGAAGCTATTGTTTTAGGGCCTCAAAATCCTTGTGGCAGACATCATCCCATTTAAAGGAGACATCCTTCTTAAGTAGATGATGAAATGGTTGGCATCAATCGAGATAATTGTGAAATGAAACGGCAAATGGACTATAACTTATCTTGCAGGCTACGGAGTTGTTTAAGGTTATTAGGTGGAGCCATTTCAAGAATGGCCTTGACATTAGCGAGGTCAACTTCTATACCAAAGAGGAAAATGATAAATCCCGGGAGATTTTCCGAGAGAACCATGAAGAAACACTTCTTAGTCAAGGTGAAGCGATTCAATATTTAATGAGATGGTCAAAGATGGTTTTGAGGACAGTTATGTGTTTGGAATGAAATTTAGATTTGGCCAAGAGATCATCCACGTAATCTTCCAATATATGATGCATGATGTAATGGAAGATGTAATTCATAGCCCGCTGATATGTGGCACCAGCATTTTTAAGGCAAAAAGGCATGACTCGATAGTAAAAGGTACCCCAAGGGGTGATGAAGGAGGTTTTGTGTTGATCTTCTAGGGAAAGCAGGATTTGGTTATAACCTAAGAAGCCATCTATGAGTGATAGCATCTCATGGCCAGTGGTAAGGTCAACCAGCTGGTCAATACCAAGTAAAGGAAAGTCATCTTTTGGACATGCTAGGCTGTGGTCACGGAATTCATGCAAATACGGAGTCCTCCTATCACCTTAGTGACAGGGAAAATGTTAGAAATCCAATGTGGATAATCAATGGGTAAGATGAAGGAAACCGAAAGAAGGCGTTGAAGTTCTTCTTTGATGAGAAGGGCAATGCGAGGGTGTATTTTCCTCATCTTTTTTTTAATGGGTTTGGCATCAGGAACAGTTAAGATATTATGGACCACTATGGTGGGATCAATACCAAGCATTTCTACATAAGACCAAGCAAAAGTGTGGTTATGATCTCTGAGAAAAGAAGTGATGGCTTCTTGTTCAGTAGCATCTAAAGATTGTTTGCTCTTTAGGATGTGTGGGTCATCTTGAGTATGAAATTTGATCTCGATAGTCAATTTATTCAACATGGTTTACATCTCGAGAAGGTAATGACCAATGAATATATGAGTCTTCTAACACAAGGTAGGTGAGTATGGATTCATCATCCACGACATTGAACGACATTAATTGAAGGTGTATCATCATTGATCATTTACGGATATAGGAAGGGAAGAGTGGAAGGGCCTTGCCCTCAAGTTGATAAGTCGAGGCCCTAAGGAAATAGTGTTTATGAAAAAAAAAAAGTTAGGAGGGATAGATTCGGGATCCATCGACTTCATTGGTGAAGGTGGTGATGAAGGTGGAGTGGGTGAAGAATGTGGAGAATGGTTAGTGTCCTTAATGAGTTCAATGCGGGCTTGTTTGGTAGGTGGTTCAGGAAATTCGATACCACTACGGTCATTATGTTTACAGGTGGTACATGGAATAACAGTATGGAAGCATTACTCGTAAAATCCAAAACCAAAACCATTCCACATACATCGGTGCAGGAAGGTGTGGGTGAAATGGTGATTGGTAATTGATTGGAAGTTAGTGGAAAAGGAACAAGTTTATGACGGTGGTTCGGGTGTGTAAGTAGTAGTATCAAGTCCCCCATATGTGAGACTAGTACGAAGGTGAGGAGGACCATAGAGGAGGCATTCTCCAATGCGATGATTGTAGCGAGGGTGTTGGTGAAGGCTTCCATACTCTTGTGGAGTAAGGAATGTGTTAACACTATATAGGCGGTACTCCCCTAGAGTGAGGCATTGAAAAACACCTTCCAAGGGATCAGTGGTTGGTATGTAGGTAGCTAGAATGGATGATGTGTCAGAGGTTAATGCGGAGGTGGAGTTAACAGATTAGGAAGCTGATGGGTCAGCCATGGAGGTTATGGTAGTGGTAGGAATGGAGGAGGTATGTGTGGTAGAAGTAGGCTGTACTGGTAAGTGGAAGTATAGGTGAAGAAGTAATGGTTGTGGAGGTAGTCAACTTAATAGGTATGAGCACATTGTTGGGTCGGTAAAGCATGTTGCATGTTTTAAAAGATGATGGGGTCATTTGGAATGATATAGTGTGTGTCCTTCGTGCTCAAGCTTTACAAAATGATGCAAATTGGAAGGAACGCAACCCATGACACAAATCCGGGGGTCTATCAAGCAAGGTTATATTGGAATTCCCCTTCCAAAAAATAAAACAATTCTCAAACGAAGACGGGGCTCACGTGAATGTGGAGGATGACGGTACCTAGTGTAGAGTTGATAACATCATTGAATGAATGTAACATGACCGAGATGTTTATGCATGTAATTATCGGGAATGCGCATTTGAGTGAATGCGAGGATGAAATGATGTTAATGTTAGCGCCCCCATCAATCATCACACGGCGTACCCGTATGTCATCGATGTGGACAGAGATGAAGAGGGCTAGGTCTAGGTCATCTTTTGGTGTGCCATGATCTCTTCCTCTAAGAAGCTAAGGGAGCCCACTTGGTGAATAGGGTGGGGTGAAGATGAAGGTGGTAATTTGGTGAGAGATACTACATGATGGGGTATGATAATGGAAGCCATGAGTTTAGGGTCATTTGGTAAAACCTCAATAGATTGTAGAACCTCCATGAGAGCTTGACAATGGGATTCTAAGGTTTGGATGAGGTCATATAGGGACATTTTGAGGGGATCTTTGGTGTAATTGTTTGAGCATGGTGCGATGAGTGACGCCATTAGAAATGGGGTACGTAGGGCTGTGGATAGTGATTTTAGGTATGGGTGTAGATGGTATGTTGGGTATAGGATTGGTTGGTGGGTCAGTTTCTATTTCTTTACCCTTAACCTTCTGAGCACATGTAGTGATGTGTATCATGTTGATTTGAGGGGAGTTGGCAAATGGAGAAGGTGTAGGGTGAGTGGTATAACGACATGATGAGTAAAAACCCACCGGAGGATAAAAACCCTATGAGGTGAGTTGGGCACAATGACATTTGGGTGGTGGCATGGCAAGTTCTCTGATGTAAACCATGTTAAGTTCAAATCTTTGGGTAGCTCTAATAGCTATGAGGATGGACTTTGTGGTTGTTGGGTAGGCGGTGTGGGAATGGGTGTCGGTGAAGCGGGATCCTCATCGAGAAGGTCATTGTTGTCAAAGTTGGCTTCGAGGAGGACACTGGCTGGATCAAGACGATTTTCAAGGTCTTGTAGTTTTCCACATCGTGCCCTAGCACATGATGGTAGGTGTAAATTTTAGTATCATCAAACCATTTTGGCTTGGCTTTGAGGGGGTCATAAGGTCTGAGTGGTGGTAATGTGATGACAAAAGTCTCAAAGTGGTTGGTTGAAATTTTGGCATAGGACCTTGCTAGTGGATCACAATGGGAAATGAACATGGGTGTGGGTGTAGGTGTGGTTGATTGTCGAGGAACAAACTTTGGAAGAGGAGGAGTGGTTCAAGCTATAGGTTTGGGTGCTGGCATGGTTTTGGGTTTCGTTCGTGCTTTTTTAGGTAAGGGGGTGGTATGTGGACGAGTAGGAGGGTGTGTGGTTGTTTTGACTACCTTATTGTGGGGTAGTAGAATATTTTTTTGGGTTGCACCCTCTTAGGTAAAGGAAATGTGGGTGTATGAGGTCTAGAAGGAAAGGCAGATGGGGGAAGAGGGTGAGTTACCCATGGGGATAACGGGGTGTTGTAAATGTAGATGATGTAGATCATGCTTGGGGTGTGAGAGACAACGACTGAAGTGTAGCGGTTAGTGAAGCAATAGTTAAGGGTATTGGAGGTATGGGTGGTAAATATGCTGCAGGTGCTAGTGTAAGTTGTGTTGGGCATCCGGGTAGGTTAGAGGTTTGTGAAGAAGGAATGGGTTGTTGTGTTTTGGGTTTATTGGTGGGTGGAGGCTTCTTGACCATGTGGGGAAGTTGAGATCCTAAGACAAACAAGATAGGTGTGGGTGTGATTGGTGCAATGGGGTATGAGTTCTATGGGTTTGGTGCTTGTTTGGGTGTCGGCGTAGGTGTCTTTGTTGTCTTTGGAGGATGTAGCTGAATATAGTTTGATAGGTGGATGAGTAAGGTTGGTGGTCGAGGCTAAAATGGTAATAGGTTTAGTCAAGGATGATGTCATAGGTGTGGGTTTGGGTTTAGCTATAGATTGGGCTATGGGTAAGGATGTGGTTTGAGCTATGATAGGTGTCGTGGAAGGATTTGTGATAGAGGTGGTTGTGTTTGGTTCAATTGGTCAAAATATTTTTGGGTAGATAGTGGAGGTATCAACAAGTGACCTCTGCATCTGCATTGAGATAGGAAGCAAAAGGCATCCCCATAGTAAGGCTCTATCCACATAATCTAAGTGATCACCAAATATGAGAACGAAACATCTGTAGGTGGAGTTAATGAGGACCTAATGGAAATTCCCATAAAATGTGTCTTAGAGACAGGGAATTAGCTAGCTTCAACTTTCGTGGGTAAGAGATCCAAAAGTAGGTCTGCAAGATTTTGGGTAGTGGATGGACAATGCTCACCAAGAGGCAACAGTATCTCAACTGGGTCTATGATAGGTGGAGGAGATGATGGGAGCTCTTATATGGGTGGAGGAGGTAATGGGTGCTCCTCATAGGTGGAGGAGATGATGGGAGCTCCTCTATAGGTGTAGGAGATGATGGATGCTCCTATATGGGTGGAGGAGGTAATGGGTGCTCCTCATGGGTGGAGGAGGTAATGGGTGCTCCTCGTGTGCGGGGAGTTCTTGTGGGTAAAATTTCTATAAGTGGAGAAGCCAAGGGTGAGATGGTCTCGATGTTAGCCAAAGACTCCTCCGTAGGTGATGAAGGAGATGAAAGATGTTCCTTTGTGGTTGAAGGAACATGGGAGGTTGGTTCTGATGCGGAAGGAGGATTTCGGGCTATGATTTCCTCTATGGAAGGAATGTGAGGTAATTGGGAGGTGACATGTATGTCATTAAATATAGCATGGACCTCGTGGGTATGGGTATCATCAGTTGAGGTGTCACCCGGTTTGATCAGATGAAGAGGCATGGTTGGGAAATGGTTTCTTGAAGATGTGTAGGTTTTGGTTGGTAGGTGCATTAGGATTATCCATGGTTAACTTGTCTTTCTCAAGCATTTATTGGACAATATTTTTGAATGTGATGTAATTTCCATCACTATGACCCTTTACTCGATGATAGTTATAGAATTCGTGTTCTTTGTACCATGTGGGCATGGGGCAAGCAAGGTCAAAACCAGTGTGTGGTTTTATGGGTGGAAGAGTGATGGCTCTGACTTTGATAAGCTTTTCTAAGACAGAAGAGTAAGGTTCCCCAATTGGGGTGTATTTCCATTGCTCTCATTTGAATTGAAAAGTATGGATGGGTGAGAGATTAGATGAGGGGGTAGCCTGATTTGACGGATGAGTTGGGCCAGCCTTGAGTACCATTGTGGTAGCGGTGCCCTTAGCCTTTGAATTATTGTTTTATGGTTTAGAAGAAGAAGAGGTATCATTCAACTTGAATGCGAATTCTTATTACATAATTGGATTTTCTTCTCTTTGATGGCCCGAATATCTAACTTTTGTGCCATACTAATGCTTCATCAAATGTTCGGAAGGTTTGGACCTACAAGGTTGGTGAGATATATCTATCACAATCCCATGTGAAGAGCTCGATGAGTTCTATTTGTGGCATTTGGAAGGTTAGTTAGTTGATCAAGCTATGCCTGCAAGTGAAAAAATATGTGATAGATTCGTCCTCATATTGACGCATGGAGTATAGGTTGGTCATGGTAACCTTCTTGATGATATTGATAGAGAAATGATCCAAGAAGGCTTGGGCTACCTGATTGAATGATAATATGGAGTGTTTAGGTAAGCCATTATGCTAATCTAATGCGGGTCTAGTCAAAGACATGGGAAAGGTTCTCAAGAGCAAGGCATCATCGTGAGTGATCAAATAACACCCATGTTTGAATGACCGAAAATGTTGTTGTGGGTCTTCTTTGTTATTGAAATGATTGAATTTAGGCATTTCCCAATGCACAGGGTATGGGCGAGATAGGAATGGATGGGTGGATGGGCTCATTGTAAATCTCGTCATAGGTGAGAGTGTTGTGGGAGCTAGAAACCGATGCCTCTAATGTCTACATCTTATCCAACATCAATTTGATTAGGTCATTGGTAGGTTGTGATGATTGGGTGCCTCCTATAGTGTGAGAGGGTTGGTTTTGGGCATATAATGGGGGTGGCACTCCAGTGTATGGTGCTGCCATGTAGGTTGATTGGGAAGAAGGTAGTGAAATAGGGGGTACATACCCTGAGTGAATAATGGATGAAACGGGAGGTGGCTGATAGTATGTATATGGAGGTGGAAGGGTCATGGTAACCCTAGTGGCAATGGGGGCTAATGATTATGGAATGGAAAGGACCACGTTCTGAAAAGGGGTAGGGGTCACCGACACGGGAGGTGGTAGTGTAGCTACAGGTATGTGTGAGACATTAGGGGTGGATGAGGTTACATTTTGGGTAGTTTTTGAGGGTATGGTGGATGTGGCGGGGGTAACGGAGGTGGCATACATGTTGTCATCATGCAGGTATAGGACCTAGCTACGAAATGACTGGGGTAAGGTAGATGCGGGTAGCACAAAGCCATATGGAGCCAATGCGTGAGTAGGAGCGAGAGTTGAGGGGACAGATACGGGCATGCCATATATCAACTGACCTAAGGCATCTCGAGTGGATGAGTGGGAAAGATAAAACTGCAAGGTGACATGGTTTTGGTCAAGGAGTCATGTGAACTCCTCATCTCTAGTAGCGATAGTGATAGGTGTGAAGGGATCCATGGCTGGTGATAAAATGGAAGGTGGTGAAGGACTAGGTGGGAGTGGTTGACAATTGGTGTGAAACACAAGTGTGCTTTCTTGTCTTTGGGTCAGCACCATGTGAACTAGTACTGATCAAGTAGGGTTGCTTCTCTGTAAATGACATAGAAAATAGTAGGAATAGGTGAATCTAATGGTAAAAAGTGGAATAGGTTAAGGAAAACCAACTCCGGTCATGGGTAACCACTTCTAGTCACTGTAGAAAATGGTCAATGAGTGAAAAACTAGGTAGAAGGTCAAATCTGACAGGTATGCCAAATCTGATGGTGTTTTACAATGTCAATGAGGATGGAAGTGATAGGGACTATGAAAAGTGCAAAAAAATGAATAAAATGTCCTTTTGGGTAGGTTAACAAAAGGACCTGGAACAGATGTCAGTTGGGTATAACCAATGACGGTCGGTGGTAACCGATGGCGGATTCTTATGAAATTGAAAGCTTGATGATGAAAGAAAAGTGGTTGTGAATTAAAATCTGATGTAGAATCAGACCTAGAATTCTAGAGAATGATGATGATATGGCCCAAGCACACTTAGGTGAAGCTGAAATACACCAGCTGTGATGAGGAGCATGCAAGGATGAACAAGAAAAATGAAGAATGTGATCTCTCACCTCAAAACACAAGCCAAGCGAAACACTAAGAAAAATGCGATCCTAGGAGTGCCTTTTCTATTATGTTTGTTTAGCTTATGCTATTTAAGGACTGACACATGAATTGTGAAATAGAATTTTTGGTGAGGATGGCTTCCTACGAAGAAGGAGATCTAAAAGGTGAGGTTTCAAGTATGTTATGGTGGGGATGGGCCTTGCTCTGAAGTATGACTCAACAGAGCAGTGAGTTGGGTGCCCACTATGTCATGATCGTGTGATCACCTAAAGCTTCTTCTAGGTAAGATGTTGTTTAAGAATGTGTGTATTTTCAATTTTTGTGAGGTTTGGTAAGACTCAAAGAGAGAGAGAGAGAGAGAAAGTGCTTTCTATGGTTTGTTTGTCAACCATCAGCTAGTCATGACTTCCAGCGTATAGGTTGCCCACAATTAATGTGAGATAATGTGATAAAGCATAATGTAATGCACTTATTTTTAAGCCCAAATTGAAGTGTGAAGTTGGATGACACAAAAAGATGAAGAGGAAGAGGGATTCTCTTTCACTACAATGCAGAAAACATGAAGAAATGGTTCTTTTTAATTACACCAAAAGAAAAGTTTCCTTTAGAGCAAATAGAAAGAAAAATGGGTTACCAAGGAAGAAAATTAATGTGTATGCTTTTGAGGGAAACAAACACACTATTTTTCCTAGGAATGAATGAAATGAAAGGAACCTCAAATGCGTCCCACCAAGCATGCCAAAATGTTTCACCTAATTCAAGATCATTTCTTTAAAGTATTGACAAAAAAATAAGGTAATGAGCATAGGAGGAATACATGTTCAAATGTTAGTTAATGGGTTGTTGAGCGCGTATGACTTCACGAATCCATAGCTGATTATGAGATCTTCCTTTTGGCTAAGAGGAACTACCTATAATGCAAAGCAAGACCACCAAAAGGAATTAAACAATATGTGCAGTGAACTACCTAGCGTGTGCTAGATCTGGGAAGTGTGATACTTGCTAGATGGCTTCCAGTCCATTGTTTTAAACAATTTAATGTGGTAAATAAGGTAAATCCTATTGTAATTCAAAATGATTTAGGTATCTCACTTAAAACACAATAATAAAATAGATCTAATCTAACAAGCTAGGTTGAAATAGGGTCCAAAGGTCAAATAAGCTGGTTTTGGGTCTCTACAGTGTCGATAGAAGTATCGGGAAGATCACAGTGAATAAGGGTGAGGCGAATTAAGGGGATAGGTCAGCATTACTGGGTTGTATGGGAAAATACAATAACCAATGTCGGTTAAGGGTGACCGGTGGTGGTTGGGTGTAACTGGTGCTGGAATTCTTGTGGAGTTTGGGAATGCCACAGAACGAGATTTAGGTCTCCTTTATGATTGCATAATGGACTTTGGTTGGTCGGGATGAGGTATTGGGTGATTTAGGTAGGATTTGGTGGGGTTTTAATGGGTATATGGAGGGGTGAGTGTTGGGGGAGGTCAATGGGTGGCTAGGTAAACAAAATATGATAATATAATGATGAAATGGAATAAACCAGAGAAGTATAACATCTACTTACTTGGATTCTGGTCCCGAGATGCCTGTGAGTGAGGGCTAGAGGTGCTGATGAGAGGGTTTGAAGGCTGCAAGTGATCACCAACTGAAGGAAAGCTTCTGCATGGGTTGCATGTACATTCCTCTTTGCTTGGTTAGATCAGATCATTACTAGGATGGTTGTGCAAGAAAAGATGCTTGATCTCCTTTCTTGCATACGTGTTCTCACTGGAATTCACTCTCAGAAGATGTGATATCTTTTTGGGATGTGCTAATGTTTTCCAACTTTTCCAATCATTTTCCAACCTTCTTCCAACCTTGAGAATAAGGTTGTTTTGGGGTTAAAAGGGTAACTGACGGAGGTTCCATCTTAATCGGCAACGGTTAGGGGTAACTGGCATCGGTCAAGGTGGGATTTCCTAGGTTTACTAAACTAGGGATATCCTCTTTATTTTCTCGGATATTGTGTCATTAACCCATGGATTAAACTTGGAGATTCTTTTAAGCATGCGGGAATGTGGTTAGAGGGAATGTAAGCATTTATTTTTAGGGTTTAGTTAAGTCTTAGTTAGTTATGACAACTTACTACGAATTGGTTTTAGGTTGAGTTAGCTTGATGAGGTGTCTAAGTGAAGTGTATGTGTGGATATTATTTAAACAATAAATATGGTGAGGATAATGAATTAATTTAATTATATTAATTAAGTTAATATTAGTGGGGTGAAGGTGGCCATGGCTAGGTTAATGTGATGAAGGGTGTTTATTTGTCGAGGGACCAAAGGGGAGTGTGACCTAATTTTAGTGTCTACAAGAATAAAGCAAGAAATTTCTCATGACCCTACACTAATTAACCCTAAATATGATAATGATTTTATTCTATATTTTTACAAAGTGCTGAATCTAATATTTCCACGGTTTTATCTCAACAAAATGATTAAGGACTGGAGCGACTTATGGCCTTCTTTAGTAAAACACCTTGAAGAATTATGAGATCAGGTATAGCCACATTGAGAAATAGGTGTTTTCCATCATGAGATCTCGAAGAAGTTCAAAATCATGATCGCTATTAACCGCATTAAATTTTTGGTATCACATTCCAGTATTAGAGAATCTATCATGGGAGCATAAATCAGTGAGAAATGAGCTAGATGGATAACTAAAATTATGGAGTATGGTGTGGATATCAAGGCCACAAATTTGGTGAGAGGAAGGGAACTTTGTGAGTAACTTTCTTTAGATGCTCAGGACCACCAAGAAACCTCCCTCATGAATGAAGAGATTTTGTATGATGTTTATTTTCAACAAGATGAAGGAGATCTAGCATATGATCATAGTTGTATTATTGATATGGATATGTTCTTGTCTACTGGTGCATATCATGTGGGGCTGAACATAGAAAAAATAAGACATATGAGGCTTTGGTCTATCCCTTATTCATTGATTAATGGAATTTTGTTTAAAAACATATTGATGGAGTGTTTCTCAGGTGTGTTGAAGGTGAGTAATGTTACAAGGTTCTAACCGAGTTCCATCATAGTTTCGGGGTGGACCATTTTCTGCTAGATCCATAGCCATGAAAATTATAAAAGCGGGATAATTTTGGCCTACATTTATTTTGGATGCTCACATATGAGTGAAGAAGTGCAAGGAATGTGTACTCTTCACCTTTGGATATAAAATATTGGAGGCCCCGCCACTTCATCATATCCAAGCATTTACCACTTCATTTGATCCAAGCAGATCAACCATTTACATAATGTGGTCTTGATTTCATTAACATGATCAATCCTCCATCTATTTTTGGCCATAAATGGGTTTTAACTAAAACAAACTATTTCAAAAAGGGGATGGAATCCATGCCATTGAAGGAGGCCCTTTGAATCAGTCATCTTGGACTTTTTGAAGAAATTATTACAAGGTTTGGCATCCCACATACTATTATTTCTGATAATGTAAAATATTTCTTGGGATCAAAAATTTCTAATTGGGCTCTTGGGCTTGGGATCTATCTTAAGACTTCTTCAAATTATTACCCCCAAGGTAATGGATTGGTAGAGTCTACTAATAAGAATCTAATCAGGATCATGAAAAGAACAATGGATATTAATCAAAGACAATGGCATGCGAAGGTGAGAAATACTCTCTAGGTGGATATGATTACAGTAAAGAAATCTATTGGCATTTCTCCCTACAAAATGGTATATGGTACATAAGAAATATTATCATTTTCATTGGAGTTACTATCACTTGAATTAGCTCAAAGAACTAGAATTTGAAGGTATGGATCAAATGGAGATTGGGATGGCAAAGTTGGTATAACTGGAGGAGTTAAGAAATTCTGCCATGATCAAATTAGAACAACATTAGAAGTCAACCAAAAAATTGTTTGTGGGAAGGCTAGGGATCATACATTTAAGGTTGGAGATTTAGTCTTGAAATGGGAGGCGAATTGAGCTAAACCGAGAAAGACACTCCAAATTTTACACTATATGGAATGGACCATTTATCATCACTACTTGTAAAGAATCTAACTCATTTGAGTTATCTGATCTTAATGGGAATGTATTTCAAATCCCAATCAACGGATTTACCTCAAACCCTCTCATTAAGATATTTCATTGCATCTTGTACATAGTAGTTTAGGATTTCAATTCCTCTAAGTGTTTTATGTACATTTTTTTTTTGTAGTGTAGGTTTCTTTCCCTAAGTTCTTTGCATAGTATTGTTGCTTAAGGATGTTCTTGTGCATAGTTTCATCATATTTCCAGGGCTGTTATATGAATAGCTTCAAGGAATCAAGGATCAACTACAATCATCTCATAATATCAAATGTAGAGAAACTGAATTATATTTGGGATTCAAGTTCAATTTTAGATCAAATTTCAGATTATCGGGATGACTTCTACCCAATGGATGTTACAAGCACACTGATTAATTCATCTATCAGTCAGATGTTCCCTATGAGACACCAAAAATGTTATCCATTTTTATACCCTTGCAAAAAATTGAATAACTTAGATGAGTGTGGACTTGAGAACTTGATCGATATTTAGTACCATCAAAGTATAGAGAGATTCATGAAGAATTTTAAGGAGCCTTGGGCTAAAGGAACAAGGCCATGGAGGTATTAAACAAGCCATAATACATAGACAACAAAATCCATGGGTAAAAGTGCATAACTAAGAAGTCATGAAGTAATAGCGGAGGAGTTAGTAAAGTTACAGACTATAGAAGTCAAAATTTGCACATCAAAGAACATCCGCGACACATTTAAAAAGCCACAGAAGTCAAAATATGTACAAAACTAAAATAAATGCACGTAATAAAGGAAAATGTTAGTTTTCCACATGAAGCTAAAAATGGATATAACTTTTGATCCAATGATTTGATCTTTGCAAATCTTATATCATTGGAGAAATATCAACCTCCTCTAGGTAATGAAATTTTTATTTCTCAATGTAAATGGAGGTAGGTGGGCTGAGCAAAGGAAAATTTCCTAAGCACACAAAAGGTATAGTTCTAGGTGGCGTAGCCACTAGAATTTAATACAGTATGGGTGCCCATTTTTTCTTCAGCAAGGCAAAAGGCATGTGGAAGTGGATTTTAATTTATGCTCATATCTTTTCAAATAATCCAATGAGATTTTTTGGTGAGTGGGAGGAGGAATTCAAATTTCCCTCTATTTTCTTCTTCTTATTATTATTATTTTTCTTCTTCTTCCATTCTTCTATATATTGTAAAATGATGCTTAGTTGTAATGTTGGATACTTTGGGAGTACGAGGCATCATTTTTGTGCTAAAAATATTTTATAATTGCATACCTTGGATTATGATTCGTAATAAATTTCTACCTCCTCCTTTGTTGTAATGATTTGTGCATAATTGTCATGAAATAAAATTATTGGTTTTGTGTCTCGTTTGTGCCTTAGTTGATGTTTCATTGTGTTTTTTATTTTCATTCATTCGTGGGTATGTTTTGTGTGTTGTTTGTAGTCTAAATCTATTGTGCATCATGAAAGTGGGAATTAAGACATTTTCTTGAAGCTGTGGCTATTGTTTCTACCCTTTTCATCACCATTTTCTCTCTTGTTGAAGTATCTCGTCCCCTTATTTTTGGTGATATTGCCTCTCTAGTTTAGGTTTTTTTTTTTTATGTATCTCCTTTACACCTTGGTCCCTTGGAATGTTATCATAGAGTTAAATAGTTCCATTTCAATTCCTAGGAGTAGTTTAGCATTAGGAATAGGTAGAGAAACCCATCCTTCTTCGGAGGTCTATCTTAGTTCGAGTCCCACGGCTTGGAGAAAGTCCCATATTACATCAAATCCCTAGATTCTTGTGATTTACGATGGGTGCAATTTTGATCTCCAACACACGTACTACACAAAGCACTTTTACACCAAGTATAGTCGGTCAAATTTCCACCCTTAGCTTGTGGGTACAGATTCGATTCAGATTTCTTTCCTTAGCATTGTGGATTATACAATGAGTGGGTTCGGACTAGTCTATAAACCCCATACATAGTGGCTTTTACGGGACATGGTTATCCTTAGCATTTTGGAGAGTAGATAGAGGCTTGGAGGTTACATTAGGTGTTCCTCCCTACACTACTTTAGCTATTAACGTCAAATCACCCAAAAACTAGGCATTTATATATAGAAATATCTTCACATATGATTCATGGAAGTAGTTAAAGGCTAGAGGATACAACAAAATTCCTCATTATATTTCTTCGTCCTATGACATCGGATCACCCAAAAACCCAGTATAGTATATCCTCTTTTAGACTATTTCTCTTGACATGGATCAGTGTACATATTCCATTTTTATTTACATTTTTACTGATCTTACATTCTTTTACATATACATGCATGCATCTTTTACATGCATTTTAACGCATATATACATGTGTATTTGACTATTTGATCATTTTCTCCTTGTAGGTCCTCCCATATGAGAAACAAGTAGTCAAAACTAATAACTACTACAACAACAATGGGGAAACAAAAAAACACTTTGTGTCAAAGCATATACTATACTAACCATGTAAGTACATCATACACATTAGTAACTACACACAGGTTTCTACCTTAGGTTCACTCTCATCACTTTTTTGCACTTTTGCATTTTTAGTTTCTATACTCCATCATGTTTTTGTCATTCCACGCTTTGTCTAGTTCTTTGGCACATTTTCTACTACAATATTCATGGACATCAAGTATGTGTCTCTATCTACTTTATGTTACCGACCTTTCTGATCACCAATATAAAGTTGGGAAAATGTAGACACAAAATCATGCACTTTAGACATTATTTAGTCTCTATCTCATACTACTATTCATATGGTTTTGAGTGAAGAAAGTACTAATTAACCCTCATCTTTTGGCCATTTTACTTTATTTTTATCATCATTTCCAACCTTCAAAGATATGCTTGTGGAGCCTATTTTCATAGTCTTTAGCCCTTTTATCCTTGAATAGGGTCTTGTGGGTGCCCTAGTCCCAATCGGGGCACCCTAATCCTTTTCCCACTTTCCTAACACTTTTTGGGCACTTTCTAGCTATATGAGCACTTTATCTTTCTTCCGGTCACCCTTTTCGGGCTTAATTATGAAATTAATAAGAGAACCATATAAATATGAAGTTTTGAGTCCATAATGAGGGACCAAGCACTAAGCACTACTATCATCATCTAAGGTTGCATCCATCAAAGGATACACTTGCATCCATCTAGCTCCATCACAAAGGCACAAATTTGGTTCATCTGCATCACACTTCATGAGAGAAGGAGTCTATTGTTTCCATGCACACATTCTATTACATTTTCTTCACATAGTTATTAATCATTACTTTCACAAAGTGTGATTGGCACAAGAACAACCTAGAGAATAATTGCACACACTTGCACATAGAACTACATCGGGTCTAATATGTAGTCTAATGCTCAGTTAGTAAGTCCACCATTGTGGTAGTTGAGGACAATCGACCCCTTTATTTGTATTTTTATTTTTAGGTTTTAATACTTGTTTTGGGGTTTAAAAGGTCTCCTCTTAATCATTTAATACAGTGACATACAATCGAGTACAACGAGTTATATGCGATAGGAAGATAGGGTTTTGCATCATCATTCGACCCTGTAGATCTAGTTTTGGACCTTTTACACGGACCGAGTTCCCGAGAACTCATACTAGGGCACCCAGAGGCACCGTGATCCTCTCCCAGGCACCCCAATCTAGTGAAATGGATCAAATTTGTGTTTTACGGAGCTCCTACGTGGTCTCATATGTATCCGGTTTATCCATTCTATCATGTGACATAGTCTCGATTAGCCACCTTTGAATCAACTAAGTTATTTCCAACCCTTCTTTACACATTAGGGTTTCTATTTTCATTAGTTTTATTGTTTAGGTCACTTTTTATATTTATTTAGTTGTTGTTATCCAAAATTCACCCCCCAAGGGTAATTTTGATAACATCCATCAGATTATTCAATCCCAAGAAAGTATGTTGATTCAAGGCAAAAAATCGTGTTTCTGGGGTCCCCTCGGGTTCTTTCTAATTCCCCTGTCCAATAAGAAAACCCGTGCAAGTTTTAAAAATGTGAAAGCCAAGCTTGGAGCCGAAACACAGAAAATTGGCTAAGTCCTAGCCTAGGTAGCATTTGGGATAGTAAGGATGTCGGGACGTGCGGGCGTGAAAATCCAAACCAGCCGGAAAAAATGAAGAAAATGTCTAAGTCTTATTTCGCATAGTGCAGGACATACAGGGGGAGAAAGCACGCGAAGAGGACGCTTGGATCGGCGATTTGGCGCAAGTCAGTCCATTTCGGGCGGTTCAGAGAGATTTGTCCCAGATAGTTTGGGACATCCAGGCCAAAGGTACACAGAGGAGGTGAACCAGCCGATTCGGCCGAAACAAAGAGACTTTCGTCCAGGGACATTTGGGCCAAAAGTACGTGGAGGACACGAAAAGCTGAAGCACCGAGAGCCAATGGAATCTCACCACGTGTCTTCACTGCAAAGAGGGACAAGGAAGCCTGAATCAGGTGGTTTGCTGATATTTGTCCCCAGACAGTTTGGGACATCCGAGGCCAAAAGTATGCGGAGGACGCGAGAAAGCCAAAAGAGCCGCCAACGAATCAAATCTTTCCACGTGTCTTCACCTCATCGGCCGGTGAAAATTTTGAAAAGTTTTCCAAAAGGTAAACAAAAGGAGATGGTTAGGAAGGGCCCACGTCTAATGAAATCATGCCATGTGACACTTGAGTGGCGGAGTGCGGGGAGAAATGGGAAAATTTTGCAAAGTGAAAAATATAAAAATTAAAAGGACAAAGTGTGCCCCTCGAGGCCCGAGCCAATAAAATAATGCCACATGTCCAAATGGCAAGAAATTAAGAAAGGAGCTGATAGGAATTTTCAGAGGATGAACCCGTGAATGAATCGAGCCTAACACGTGTTATCAGTGGCGAGCATGAAAAATTTCAAACTTTTTCCCGCTGATCCGTTTTGGCTTGTTTTTGCCCTAAATCTTCAAATCGCCATATCTTTCGATCCAGAGCTTGGATTTTCGCATTCTTTATATCAATGGAAAGGCTGTGAAATTCTCTACATGATTCTGGGGTTAATCTTGAATTTTGGTTCATTTTGAGAGAGAAAATCAATAAATATCTCTCGCGCGTGATAATGGCCGAAATGACGTTCAACAACCGGCTTAAACGCAAAAATGGCTCGCGCTTTTGCTAGGGTTCTTACCCACCACCATAATGAGATGAACTAAATGTGACCTAGAAGTGGTTGGGGTAGATGCGGATTTCCTCTCTCTTCCCTCTCTCATTCTTCTTATAAATTGTAAGGAGGGGCTTCTTTCAAAAGGTCGAACATTCTTGTTTTGCCCATCCCTTCTTCTCTTTAGTAGGTGAATTTGTGGAGTTCAAACCTCCCATTTAGAACTGTAATGCAATCTTGCCTCTTGGCATTTTGTAGTGTATTGTATCAATCTTTAAAGCAAGTAATGCATGTCTGTGGATGATTCTCAACCCTCTCTGTGTTCATTTACATCCTCCTGATCTTTCACTGCAAATTTTGTTATCTGTGCATGATCTTGCATCACATTTGAATGGTTTGTGTTTATTGGCAAGATGGGTGTTCTTCATTCCTCGGTGCATCACCTCTCGTTAGCTTAGGTTTTTTTATGCATCTTCTTACACTGTCTCCTTGGCAAGATTAGATTAGGTTTTGAGTAAACTCTCTACATTTTTCGTGTACATCTGAACAGAGGAATAGGAACTAGCCTTCTCTGGAGATTCCTTTCTCATCTTTGCAAGTCCCACACTTGGAGAAAG
Organism: Taxus wallichiana var. yunnanensis; assembly: GCA_018340775.1. Taxonomy (NCBI): domain Eukaryota; kingdom Viridiplantae; phylum Streptophyta; class Pinopsida; order Cupressales; family Taxaceae; genus Taxus; species Taxus wallichiana. The sequence goes on from CM031235.1 coordinate 489,665,561, forward strand.
GATTCCATGTTTGCAATCACACTGGATGCTAGTATGATCAACCTAGAAATCTGATCAACATCCAGGGTTGCTATGATTTTGCATCAATAGTTTTGGCATGCCCGGTGGGACCCTAGAGGTCTCATTTTTACTGCAATAAAGTTGATGTGCATCTGCTGCAATTTTCTTGCTTGAAAAGAGCTATTATTTTCATATCTGGTGACTCCAAGGGGAAGAATCAACTAGTTTCAGCAGTGCAGGCCTGAAAACTCATGAGAAGAGTCACCACAAGGTCAAGAGTTGGAGAAGAAGAAGTTTTGTTTGAATACTTGCAATTATCTCCAAGAAGAAGGCAAAGAGGAAGAAGGATTCAAAGGTCTCCATCTCCACCAAATAGAACTCTCTCAACTCCTCCACCTGGTAGGCCTTTCATTCAGTCAACAAGGGTTTTAAGACCAATTAGAATGGCACAAAACAACCCCTATGTCAACTTCACAGGCAGCAGCCCACTTGCCCTCAATGCACAACATCCAATTCCTATTGCAGCCTTGAAGAACATTCCATACTTCACTGGAGAAAATCAGACTACTCTAGGTGATCATGTTAAAGATATTGCTAACCTTTGTGCAATCCATGAAATCAATGAGATGCAAGTGGCTGTCAAGTTGTTGGCATCTTCATTCAAGGGGAAAGCATTGCAATGGTTTAGAAGCCTTGGAGCTGGTTCTATCACAAATTGGAATCAGTTGTGTATAGCACTTCATGAGCAATTTGGAGAAAAGGGAGACAACTTGTCTCTTTTGGAGCAGCTAACAACCATCAAGAGAGCTCCCAATGAGCAGCTGACCGATTTCAACTTCAGATTTCAAAAGACTTGGGAAAGAATTCCGGTGGCGATCGGGCCAACAATGAAGGTGCTTTTCTCTACTATCTCAAAGCTCTAAATTCTGATATTTCTATGTTGATTTAGTCCATGGGAGGCATAATTATCCCTATGGCTTATAGCATTACCATTAGGGCTGAAAATTGTTTGATCCAAGCTGGCAAACTTTCCCCTAGACCTCACATACCACTGTTTCCAAGTTTAGAGAGTCCAAACACCAATCAAGCACCTAATTTGGCTCCTTCTCCCACTCCTAGAAATTAGAGTTCAAATGAAGCTTCCACTTCATCTCCAAGTGCCCCAAATGAGCTTCAAGAAGTCATGAAGCAATTGTAAAACCTAGGCAATGAGCTGGTTACTCTCAAGAGGCAACAAGCCCAAGGTTTTAGACCTTCTTATCAGCCCCAAACTCATCCTAACAGGCAGCCATACCAACCACAAAGGCCACCTAATCTAGTTGCAAATATGAATCAAACAAGGCCTCCTACCAATAGACCATTCCAGCCCTATAATCCAAATGCCATATCTACCTCTAAGGCACTGGTGCCAACACAAAACAACATTTCCCAGGAGTACGATTGGTGTTTTCCATGTAATGAGCCTCATAACCAATCCATGTGCTTCAATGGTGCTTTCAATCAAGCATTGATGGTGACAACTACTGGTGTGGAGGGTGAGGGCAGTCAAGGAAATAGCCAACAACAAGAAACATTCCAACAGCAATCAGCCCCAAATGACACCACATTGGTAAATTGGCAAGCAGAGGATTTTTGTGGCATGAACCAAGCAATTTCTCAAGGTGTTGCAGCCAACACAAGGTCAAAAAGGAGGAATTTGGGTGAAGAACAGCCATTAGCCCCAACCAATCCACAACCTTCCATGGTTCCACAAATGGTTGGCAAGCAAGGTCAATTTCAAATGCACAAGGGCAGCCAAGAACAGCCCCTAGGCCAACTCAAATACCGGTTGTTGTTGCCCACGTGCAAGGAGTGAATGTACAAACCAGGGGACAAAAAGAGATCCTAAATCACCATTCGGTATCATTAATCAGATGAAGAAGACAAACGTTAATATATCAATGTGGGAATCCCTATCCATCCCAGGCCAAAGAGATCTGCTGCAAGCTGCCATGAAGGACTGGCCAACTTCGAATCAGCAAGTTCCAATGCAAGACAAAGTGCTTACAAATGCTGCCCAACCTGAGGGAAATCATGGAAGACAGCAAGGTAAAATGTTGAAACCCCCTCCCTTCTATGTTTCATTGATCATTGGAAATCAGCTAGTGCACAATTGCATGATAGACTCCGGGGCAAGTAGCTCAGTAATGCCTAAACAAATAGCTGATCAGCTAGGGCTCCAGTATGAAACAATATCCAAAGGGGTAGTGCAGCTAGATGGGACAGCAATATCTTGATTGGAGTGATTAAAAACTTGAGTCTTACCTTACATGCATGTCTAAACGTTGTTGTTTTACAAGATGTATCAGTCATAGACCTTCCACCACTCTTTGCCCTTTGCTTGTCAAGGGACTTCACAGCCAAGATTGGAGGATATTTGTCTGCTGATTGGTCACACATGTTGTTCAGAACGAGGTATGGAACCAAAGCCACAATCAGGTCAGAACCTATTGCAAACTTCCATATTGAGCCTTACACTCCAAGTTAAATTAATGCCAATTACTCAGCATTTGATCAAGAAGATCACCCAAGCTCTGATGAAGCTGACACTAAGGTTAGAAGCATCCCGGATCTAACTCTTGATGAATGGGCAAACAAGATACATGCTTTTGATCCTTATCAAGAAGTAGAAGAATCTGAGCTAGGGGTCTATTGTATACACGAAGAAAATCAACCTATTCCTAGCATCACCAAGCCAAACCACAAGGATGACAATGAGGTATGGCAGCTATTTTTGATGGATCAAGGAGTAGACAAGGTGTAGGAGGTGGAGCCGTGCTTGTTTCACCTCGAGGAGTAAAGTACTATTCAGCTTTTAGATTTCAGTTTGCATGCTCCAATAACACTGCTGAATATGAAGCCTTGGTGCAAGGGATGCATTGGGCAATCAAGAAGAAAATAAAGAACTTGCAAGTCTTTGGGGACAATGAATTGATTGTAAATCAGGTCAGGGGATAGCATGTTGCCAAGAATGATCTACTCAAGTGATATAAGAACAGGGTGTGGGACCTCATGGAATATTTTGAGGGTTTTGGCATCAAATCCATCCCTAGGAAAGAGAATCAAGCTGCTGACAGGCTTATAGTAGTAGGGGCAGCCTTTGACATTGTGGAAAGTATTCAACAAGACAAGGTACAGCCAAACATCCACCTGATTGTGAGGCCTTCAGTGCGATAACAATGTCAGTTGGCAAGTGTTTGAAAATGACCAGCAAATCATCCATTTCTTATAAGAAGAAGCTGAGTTCTCAGCCAAGAATCAAGAAAAATTAGAACAGCAGTATGGTGACCAAGTGGTACAGCTGAGAACTAACAAGCTGCCCAAGGGACTTATCACTTTGGAGTCCATTTTTAATCCCAATGATCAGTTTAGAAAGGAGAAAGCAAACATTCAAGTCAAGAGAGAGGATTCAGTATCCATCTTGGTAGAAGAGAACAAACCATTGCAAATTGGAAGGATGAAAACTAAACAAGAAAGGTATGAGTTCATACAGCTATGTCAAGAGTTCCCTGACATGTTTGCTTGGAGCTATGAAGACTTGAAAGGTTTCAATCCCAACTTAGCTCAGCATACCATCGGGTGGATCCAAATACTAAGCACTCAAAGAAACAAAGACCAGTCAATCCACACATGGAGCCTCTCATGAGGAAAGAATTGGACAAGCTGATTGAGTCAAGAATCATATTCCCAATCAAGCATTCTAGTTGGGTTGCCAACTTAGTTCCAGTCAGAAAGAAGAGTGGAGAGATCAGATTGTGTGTTGACTTCAGAGACTTGAATAGAGCCTCTCTCAAGGACCATTACCCACTCACTTCTATGGAGAAAATATTATAGGTTGTAGCTGGTTCAGAAAGGTTTTCATTGCTAGATGGATATTCAGGCTATAATCAGATAATGGTGAAGGAAGAAGATCAATTCAAGATGGCCTTCACTACAAAATGGGGCACGTATGCTTACAAGAAGATGCCATTTGGACTATCAAATGCTAGAGCCACTTTCCAAAGGGCAATGGATATGGCATTCAAGGGGTTGATCAATAAAATAGTTCTGATATATCTTGATGACATCATTGTATTCTCCAAAAATGTAGTGGATCACCTCTTTCATCGAGGCGAGGCAGTATTTTGAGAGGTGTAGAAGATTTGGGGTATCATTGAATCCCAAAAAATGCATATTCCTGGCTCATGAGGGAAAACTTCTAGGCCATATTGTTTCAAAGGAGGGATTGACGATTAACCCAGAAAGAGTTGAAGTGATTCGAGCGTTGCCATTGCCAAGTCACAAGAAGGCTCTTCAAAGCTTCTTGGGAAGGATCAATTTTGTCCGCAGGTTTTTTCCAAACTTTACAGCTCTTGTAAAGCCAATAACGCTGATGTTAAAAAAGAGCATGGCATTTAAGTTGACATCTGAAGGCAAGGCAAGTTTTGAGGCAATAAAATAGGCTATATCTCAAGCTCCCACTCTCGTCAATCCAGACTTCTCCAAGGGTTTCATGCTATACGCCTTTGGTGGTGGAGACATAATTTCTGCAATCCTGGCACAACAAAACAAAGAAGGATTAGAACAACTAGTTGCTTTCTTCAGTCAAGGCTTGGAGGAATACGAAACTAGATACTCTTTCATTGAAAAGCATGTACTTGCAGTGATCAGGAGTTTAAAGAAATTCAAGCACCTAGTCTCAAACAACAAGATCCAATTATTGGTCTCTCATGCGGGAGTCAAGGACTTCCTTCTAAACAAGGATCTGAATGAGAAACGTGCAGGATGGATAACCCGTGTCATGGAATATGACATCGAGATTAAGGTCACCAAACTAGTACATGGGAAGGGACTATGCAAACAACTAGCCTTGAGTCAGCAAGTTGAAGCAGGTAATGGAAAAGAGGCTATCTTGGTACTACAGGATGGTCAAGAACAGGAAAATGATGATGTGCCCACTCCCTGTTGGACTCAGAATATGATACACTTCCTACAGACAGGCCTATGCCCTCCAAAAATGAGCAAAGCAAAGAGGAGATACTTTAGATTACAAGCCATCCCATATGTGTTTGTTGATGGTGTTTTGTTTAAGAAAGACATCAATGGAGTTCTACTGAGGTGCATTGGGACAGGTCAAATTGAGAGGGTGTTACGAGATTTTCACGATGGAGATTCCAGAGGACATTTCACCCCACGAGTAACAGCTCTCAAGATAATGAAAGCAGGGTATTATTGGCCCACAGTGTTTAGTGACTGTTACACATGGATAAGAAAGTGCAAGAAATGTGCACTCTTCACAGAAAAGAAAGAAAGACTAAAGAAGCACTTCCATTGCACCCAATTTTGGTTGACCAACCATTTATGCAATGGGGATTGGACTTCGTCGGGGTCATCAACCCAAACTCAAGCCAAGGCCACAAGTGTATTCTCACGATGATGGACTATTTCACCAAGTGGACCGAAGCACTAGCGCTCAAAGAGGCAAGTGAGTCTAACATACTAGACTTTTATGAAGAAATAGTGACCGGAGTTCGGTGTTAGGACACTATCATATCAGATAATGTATTAGAATTCATAGGTTCCAAGATTACAGAATGGGCTGTCAAGAATGGAATCTATTTGAGCACCTCTTCAAATTATTACCACCGGGTAATGGACCAGCAGAGTCCACGAACAAAAAGTTGCTTAAGGATCATCAAAAGAACTCTGGATGAAAACCAAAGGACATGGCATACCAAGCTAAAATCAGCATTATGGGCTGACAGGATAACACCAAAGAGGTCTATAGGTAGTTCTCCCTACAAATTGGTCTATGGGAAAGAGAGCGTGTGCCTATATCATTAGAATTTCCAGCATTGGAGCTCATGAAGCAGTTGGAGTTGTCTGAGTTCAAACCAATGGAGGCCAAGTACGCAGAGTTGATGGAATTGGAAGAAATAAGAAAACATGCAGTTCTGATGATTGAAAAGGATCAGATCTTAGTAAAAAGATGGTTTGACAAGAAGGCAGGAGCAAGGACCTTCCAGGAGGGGGACCTAGTTCTGAAATGGGATGCAGATTGGGTGAAACCTGGAAGGCATTCCAAGTTTGATGCCATTTGGAGTGGCCCCTACATGGTTACGAGATGTAAAAGTGGTAATGCCTTCCAATTTTCTACATTGGATGGAGAAGAACTCCCAATTCCAGTTAATGGAATCTATCTTAAACATTGCTACTAAAAAGGAAAAGGTTTACCCTTGTAAATATTAGCCTAGATTTCAATTCCTCTAAGTGTGTATGCACATTGTCTTGTTGTAGTTAGGTTTCTTTTTCCCTAAGTGCTTTGGCACAGGTTTTGTCGCTCTCAGGTTGAATTTCTACAGTTCAGAGTGCTCTCGAAGAATGAGTTGCGGTATCAGGATCGGGATCAGAGATCAAGTTGGCTTCAGGTTATTACTCCATGCCCAATGGATTGTTAAAAGGCCACTGATCTTCATCTAGCAGGCAGATGACCCCGCTGAGTCACCAAAATTGTTATCCAAAATTCACCCCTAGGGTAATTTTGATAACATGCATCAGATTATTCAATCCCGAGAAAGTATGTTGATTCAAGGCAAAAAATCGTGTTTCTGGGGTCCCGTCGGGTTCTTTCTAACTCCCATGTCCAAGAAGAAAACCCAGCAAGTTTTTAAAAATGTGAAAGCCAAGCTTGGAGCTGAAACACAGAAAATTGGCTAAGTCCTAGCCCAGGTAGTATTTGGGATAGTTGGGACGTCAGGACGCGCTGGCAGGCGCGAAAATCTGAACCAGCCAGAAAAAAATGAAGAAAATGGCTAAGTCTTGTTTCACGCGATCGGGACATCTGGGCCAGAAGTACGCGGAGGACATAGATTGGCTAGTTTGGCGCAAGTCAGTCCATTTTGGGTGGTTCGGAGAGATTTGTCCCAGCACAGTTTGGGACATCCGGGCCAAAGGTACATGGAGGGCCTTGACCGGCCGATTCGGCCGATCAAGAGACTTTCGTCCGGGACATTTGGGCCAAAAGTACGCGGAGGGCGAAAAGCCGAAAGTGCCGAGAGCCACTGATAGAATCTCGCCACGTGTCTTCACCGCAAAGAGGGACAAGGAAGCCTGATTCGGGTGGTTCGAGAGATATTTTTCCTAGACAATTTGGGACATCCGGGCCAAAAGTACGTAGAGTATGTGGAAAGCCGAAAGAGTCGCCAAGCGAATCAAATCTTGCCACGTGTCTTCACCTCATCGGCCAGGCGGGAAAATTTTGAAAAATTTTCCAAAAGGAAAACAAAAGGGAGATGGTTAGGAAGGGCCCACATCCAATGAAATCATGCCATGTGGCACTTGAGTGGCGGAGCGCGGGAGAAATGGGAAAATTTTCCAAAGTGAAAAATATCAAAAATTAAAAGGACAAAGTGCGCCCCTCAGGCCCGAGCCAATAAAATAATGCCATGTGTCCAAGTGGCAAGAAATTAAGAAAGGGGCTGACAGGAATTTTCAGAGGATGAACCCGCGAATGAATCAGAGCCCGACACGTGTCATCCAAGTGGCAGAGTGAAAAAAATTCAAACTTTTTCCCGCCGATCCGTTTTGGCTTGTTTTTCCCTAAATCTTCAGATCGCCATATCTTTCGATCCAGAGCTTGGATTTTCGCGTTCTTTATATCAATGGAAAGCTGGTGAAATTATCTACACGATTCTGGGGTCAATATTGCATTTTGGTTCAGTTTGGAGAGAGAAAATCAAGAAATGTCTCTGGCACGTGATAATGGCCAGAAATGACGTTTCAACAACCAGCTTAAATGCAAAAAATAGCTCACCGCTTTTGCTAGGGTTCTCACCCACCGCCATAATGAGATGAACTAAATGTGACCTAGAAGTGGTTGGGGTAGATCTAGATTTCCTCTCTCTTCCCTCTCTCATTCTTCCTATAAATTGTAAGGAGGGGTTTCTTTCAAAAGGTTGAACATTCTTGTTTTGCCCCTCCCTTCTTCTCTTTTGCAGGTGAATTTGTGGAGTTCAAACCTCCCATTTAAAACTGTAATGCAATCTTGCCTCTTGGCATTTTGTAGTGTATTGTATCAATCTTTGGAGCAAGTAATGCATGTCTGTGGATGATTCTCAACCCTCTCTATGTTCATTTGCATCCTCCTGATCTTTCACTGCAAATTTTGTTATCTGTGCATGATCTTGCATCACATTTGAATGGTTTGTGTTTATTGGCAAGATAGGTGTTCTTCATTCCTCGGTGCATCACCTCTGTTAGCTTAGGTTTATTTTTATGCATCTTCTTACCCTGTCTCCTTGGCAAGATTAGATTAGGTTTTGAGTAAACTCTCTACATTTTTCGTGTGCATCTGAATAGAGGAATAGGAACCAGCCTTCTCTGGAGATTCCTTTCTCATTTTGCAAGTCCCACACTTGGAGAAAGGATTCCATGTTGTGCAATCACATTGGATGCTAGTATGATCAACCTAGAAATCTGATCAACATCCAAGGGTGCTGTGATTTTGCATCAACGGTTGTTATTTACATCATTTTATTATTGTTATTTAATTTTGTTCCTAGTTATATTAATTACACACATCCCACATTTTAGTTAATCACTACTATAATAGCATTAGATTAGGATCTTATTTTCTTATTTAGCTTACTCATTTTGGTGAACTTGAACTCGATCGAACACTCTTAGTATATTCATACCTCCATTTTTCTTATATTTCTAGGATCTCTTCATCATGAGTATCTCCATTAATTATTTCTTTCTTATCAATCATCAATTAAGAGATAAAATTAGAACTCTCTTCGCTTCCACTTGCATTCCTACTAATATGCATCTAGATTGATATACCAAACATTTATTGATGCATTTTCCCAACATTTTACTTTCTCGTCTAATCCTCATGTTCCCCTTTCTATTTTTGACAATGATCCACCCTTGCCTATCATGATTCACATTTACAATATGGGTATCAAGCATACTTTAATTGACAATGGATCGAACTCAGATTATGTCTTATGTCATTCCTTGAAAATATGTGTCTTTCTCGCTACTAATGTTGGTCCATCGTGTCTTTCCCTTCAAGAATATGATGGTTATATTCATCCATGTGTAGGTCACATTACTCTACCTATCACTATAGGACCTAAAACCCTTAACATTTTTTTATTTGTCATTGAATTTTTGGTTTCATATATTTATTTTCTCACTGTCCATGGTTTCATGCCATGTAGTAAGTTCCCTCTACAATACATTATTGTGTCAATTTCCTACATGAGGGCATAGAATATGTGGTCCCTAGTGATCATGACCCCTTTAAATATTGTGATTATGATCCTAATACTATAATTCCTACTCCATGATCCAATACTACTAATGAACCACAACCCATAGATAATGTAACACCCTGAAGTATTGTTACTTTCTCCTGAGCATTCAAGTGTTGATATATGATTTCTTCTGTATAAGGACATGTTCCTTTGGTTTTGGGAAGTCATGCTTGATATGGATTATATCCTTTCTGCTCTTAAGATCTTTGACTGAACCGAGAATGTGCTTGGACTCTTTTGTTTCTTTCATTCTTGCACTTGAGTTCAATCTGATTTCTGGATGAATTGTGGATTTATCCACCTTTATGACTTAGCCTTGGATCAGTTGCATTGATCCAAGGAATGTTTTAAGTTTATTCAGGATGAAAAATTTTATTGACTTTTCGAAAGTTACAAAGTCTGCTGAGCTTTGAATGATCAAACCAGAGAGGTTAACTCAAGTTGATCATGGTAAATAGAATTTGGTTCCAGATATCATAACATCAGGAAAGACCTGGACCTTAAGCCAGGTAAGATGTGTATGTTTTATATCTAAAGCTTAAATTATTGATGCCAAATGGAATCTGATACAGGAATGTTTTATCCTGTTTAGACTCTAACACTGATTAGTCCTATTTAGGGGACCTAAACTAGAATCATTAAGGTTAATAGTTTTAACCTAAACTATAACCTAATGGTTAAAAGAATTTCTAATCTAACCTAGTCCTAAACTATGAGCTTAATACTCCTAAGGGTTAACTAAACCTAGCACTATGGAAATGAGACTAATGTCATATCCTATGATCTAACCTAAGTCACTAACCTATCTTAACTAATGCTAAGAAGGGGGACCTAAGGAGGGTCACGAGTCATGGGCGGTGGTTTCCATGGCATTTAAGAGGGGATAAGGTTGAAGGACATGGAATGCTGTCAGGTTTAGCGGAGGATAAAAACTACTAATATAGTCTTATGTGGCAGTATCTCTAAGGATGGGAATGTTTGTTTATTTTGTTGTGGTGATCACCAACTTTGGCAGTCGGTGGCAATGGAAAATAGGCGGGGAGAATGGAAGTAAATGCAATTAATGAGCTTTGGTTCCCAAGCATAGATTTCTTGGGAAGGCATGCAAGTGGAATTTTGTTTGGTTGTTTTGTTTTCCATGCATTCTATTTTTCGCTCTGCATGAGCACTGGTTCTTCGAACCAGCCATCTACTCTTCGTTGCATGGCAATTTTGAGAGTTTCTAGCTTACTTCTCTATCAGGGGAAATATATAAGGCATGGAGGTAACAATATTTTGTTGTTTAATCTTTCATGGAAGAAGAAGAGAAGGTGCGAGCACATTCAGAGGTCTTCTTCGAATTTTAACAACACTATCAGGAATGATAGGCCCTAACTTTTAAAAATCTTGCTTTTCTTTAAATGCTTTCATTAGAACAACTCTGTTTAGATGATTTTTGTACAGTTGGCCTGGTTGGTAGCAATGTATTGGTTTTCTTCTTTTCTTGTTGATTTGGGAATCCCTGGTTATACGTAGACCCTGATGAAATCTACTTCTTTTATCTTCTCTCCTTGCTATGAATACAATATGGGTTCGACTTGTGTAGAAGTGTTTTATGTCTCTTTGTCTGACTGAAGTATTGAATTTCTGAACTGGCACCATGACAGACGTCATACTTGATGATTTCATGTTTGAAGATACCACGGAATGAACTATTGTGTCAAATTTGGTTGGTTTATTTGATTGTTGCTTAGTTGTATGAGCTCTACTATTACTTCAATGACTTCAGAAAATATATAGTTGGATTTGTGGTGAAAGCTGTTAGTTCCTTCTATAAATCTCGACTAGTTCGAGTCACACTTGCAGTAGGAAATATGTTTGAATACTAAGCTGTACCTTTATTAGAAAAGGGTCTGAAGGTAAAGCTTGACTGGTTTAGTCACACGAGTTGGAAATATGGTTAAATTCTAAGCTTGTACCTTTATTAGAAAGGGGTCTGAATGTTTCTATGAATATAGGTTCTGTAAGTAAGGAAATATTTGGTGTAGCTGTTGTTTTTACGATTTTTACTTGGATAATTGGAACACAATTATGATCAAGAGAAAACGTACTTGGATGAACTCTATCCCCTAACAATTTGTGGGTGATCCTAGATCTGCATGAATGGAAATTAGGTTTAATAATTGGATAGGAATGGTGTGTTTGATGTTACCAGAGGTGACTTTGAAATCTATAATTAGAATTCATCTATTAACTCTAGAAGTGAAATTTGATTTGGTATCTTGGAACGAAACAACAACCTATCAAGTGTAATGGTTGGAAATAATTAGTTTCAATCTATTGGTAAGTAATGATAATGGGACAATTACCCTAACTCTTAGTCAAAAATGATTCGAGTTCGGGTGAAGTGTATTTGTTTATTTGGATCAGGATTGTGGTCGATATTTGAACGTATATGTATATCATTTTGTAACAATTTGTGGCTTTTGTTTAATGTGCAATTACAAGACCCTAGGGATCTATGGGTAACCTTTTAAGTAGTTCTACCTGATTGGAGCTAATGGTAAACTTAGGTGTTGATTTTCTTGCCTCTTTTTCCCTGATTGAATTTAAGATTTTATATATGCATTACTCCTGGGAAGTTGGTACAGTCCTGAACTTGTTAAAATGGAGTTCAAATTCTCTCTATTTTCCTCTTAGTTGTGAAGGATAAGTTGTTATAGGATATCGGACTACGAAGGTATTCCCTCTCTTTCTGGAAGTTATGAGTGTTCCCTTCTTTAGAATTTTCTATAAGAACTCTTCAGTATGGGCATGAGATGAATAGACTGTTAAATTTAGGTGGAGAGAGTGGTAAGTGTTGAATCTTAACAGAAGTCTCCTTTCCTTATCTTTAGCGATATTATTACCCTGTTTGAGTAATTCAGTTATTATCTACTTGTATAAAAGTAGTATTGTAGTAAAAGTTTGTATACTTATCAATGTTTATGAAATGATACAAAAAGTATAGAGGAAATCCATCAGTTGAACTTGCTTGAGGCTATAATCTGTTTTTGCTTGAATTGTTTATATGCAAATCTATTGGTTACATGCCTTGATAAGATTTCATTCCTTGAATAGAGTAATTATATTAGGATTGATACTGCTCTTGGTTTTCGGATGGCTAGGTATTTAAGATTCATTTTGTTTCTTCTTATTCTCTAATATAAGATGAATCATCCGAAAAGATTTAAGTTGAAATGGTAGCTATAATATGAGTTATGTTATAAAGTCATATTAGAATGGTAGAAAGATAATTAGCGTGATTCATGTTTATGGATTTGATGAAATGATTTCATTTAAATAGGTTGTTTAATGGAAACAATTGGTGGAATGCAATTGTTTTAAGAATTAGTGCTTATCATCCTCGGTTCTTTGGCGATCCATCTAGCAATTTTTGCAGATGGTCATCGTAAGTGGTAAAGGCATGCAGATCTGATATGATGCACAGATTGTTTAATCTGGTTTTTATGATGAATTCCAACATGATTTCTCTAATTGTACTATAAGAAGAAAGTTACTCTTTTGCTGATGATTATTGTATTAAAATATGCTAAAGTGCATAAGTTGTAATTGTATGGCTTGGAAATAAATGAAATGGGGAATTGTTACTTACGTAGCTGCATTTTTATTTATTGAATTGATCTTCTCATGTTTGAATGAAGGAGAGTGCATTTTTATTATTATATGTCATGGGGTCTAGATGGATTCCCTAAGTAAGCCTTGTAAAAATATGTGACTGAATACTTCATGTTTGACTAGTAATTCTTATATATTATGAATAAGGCTAAATTGGAAATTAGACCACTGCATTTTTAGGGAAGTTGAGGTTAAACTATGCCCTGATATGTAGCTAAAACAAGAAGAGTATTCTATTACTCCCTAACAATGATCTAAGTCAAAGCAATGTAATTGATGGTTTTAAATCACCATGTCTTAATAGCAATAAGTCTGATATATTTCAGTCTTCGGGGTTGATATGAACCCTTACGGGTTTAGTTAGCTTCCTTATGAGAGAACATAGGGTTGTTGTCCTTTTATGAGGAATCAAGGATTATTAGGAACCGATTGACACCTTGACAAGATCTCAAATCTTATTAAAAAAATTTCTCTGTGAAACTGAACCTAAATATGTATGGTGTCTCAAAAGTGTGGGACCCAGGGTTGGGAAAATCTACCCAGTTATGAGGGCCTATAATTCAAATTTAACTCAACTTAAGTAACTTCTTGAAGTTATGTAAATCTTTCCGAGGCAATATTGTAGGATGTTGACACATTTCAACTGCAGGGTTGTACCTTCGAGAAGATTATGATCTTCTCGAGGATACAAAAATGCAGGTGACATATGTCAACACCCTTCTGCATTGATCGTTAAGATTTACACCCAAAACTTGATCAAGATTTTCCTTCGGGACTGGATAGGACCATAGACGTGTTATGAGGCAGCCCTTTGGGACTCAGGGTACCTTGACACATGGGGTTAACAGTGGTTGATCCTGTATGTCAGCTTACCCTAGTCTTCAAGGGCATCCTTATAACGTGTGTATGATATTAACCCATTCCGGAGTGAAAACTAGGGACAAGGGGACTGACAGAAGTCAGTATAAGATGATCTATATAACATTGGAGTGGGGTGAAGGACGTATTCCAGATTGACGAGTATGCCATCAAGGAATATAAGACATGAATAGTATGTTTCAAATATTTGGCCAAAGTATCGCAAGCGGCTAATTGCGTTGTCCTGTGTCACCTAGTCTAAGGGACGTGATGCCGATGAATAATGGTAACAATTATTCTAATAGGTTCCTTGGACAGAACATTCAGAATCCCAAATTAGGGAAGAGAACCATAAGAGGGAAGTGTTCAAATGAAAACACCAACTCTATGATACACATGAATAGATCGGGCAGACACCGAGTCATGGAATGAATAGATCGGTGGTACACCGAGTCATTACAAAGCAAAGACATATGGTTATCTCATTATTTGAATGATTATCATGTTCCATGTGTTCTAAATTATGTATTTAGAACTAGATAGCACTAATCAAAAAAAAAAATCTTGTTCTAATGTACTAAAATGAGGATGTTACAATGATCCTAATACTACAATTCCTACTCCATGATCCAATACTACTAATGAACCACAACCCATAGATACTTTGTAGTCTATTTTTTCCATTCAATCACCTAGGCGTGTTGGTACTTCATCCAGAGAGATGTAGAAACCTATAATTTATCTTGAGAAATTTAAATACTTAAATTTCACTAATTAATTAATTAATCTATATTAATTAATTATTTCTAATTAATTAATCTATATTAATTAATTATTTCTAATTAATTAATCCTCTTTTCTACCTAGACTAGTTAATTATTATTAATTAATTAGTTTCCTCTTCCATTAAATCAATAAATCATCATTTATCTGATTAAATCCCTCTCATAATCTAAATCATGCTAATTACTCCTCTAAAAGGCTTCTATAAGCTTTCACACATATTAATTAATCATTTGGATTAATTAATAAAACCCCTCAAACCCCATGGGTCACTAAAGGAAAAACTAAACTCTCCTAAGGTTGAGTTAACCCTTTCTAAACCTCCCTTATCCACAACTAATCCAACCTCTCCATTTATCCCACATGAAGAGGGATGTAGATATTCTTCTATCCATTGGGATATATAAAGAGCCCTCCTCTCACCTTTACACCTACACCTTTACACACCTAAATGAGCATAGAGCATACACTATAGCCATTTATCATCTTAGAGGATTCTTCATTAGAGGAGCTAGCTACTTTCATTTCTTATATTCATCCATCCAAGTTTTTAAGTCATATGGGGATATGTCAAATGGTCTTGTAGCCATGGATTGACAAGACTCCATTCCTGGAAACCTTGGGATTTGAACATATAATCAAACCCTTGATTGCTAAGGATCTAAATAGGTTCATTTCATTTGATTAGCATTCAATAGAGATAGAGATTAATGGGTTAACATGTTAATTTGAATATTTATTCATGTTCTAATACAAGGATGTTGGTAAATTAGTCTTGTTTAATCTCTAAGCATGATGGTGCATTAATTTCAATTTATCTTTGTTTTAGGAATACTAGGTGTTAGTTCTAATTCTTTTGGCATTGCTAACAAATACATGCACACAGTCATTGACTTTCTAGTTTCATATAATTTTTTTCTCGGTCGTCCATGGCTTCATGCCATGCAAGAAGTTCCCTCTACATTACATTATTATGTTAATTTCTTACATGAGGGCATAGATTATGTGGTCCCTAGTGATCATGACCCCTTTAAATATTGTGATTATGATCCCAATAATACAATTCCTTCTCCATGATCCAATACTACTAATGAACCACAACCCATAGATACATTGTAGTCTAATTTTTCCACTCAATCACCTAGGCGTTCTAGCACTTCATCCAAAGAGATCTAGACACTCACCCGAATCGCATAAAGCTACTAGGTACCTCTTTATATTGTCTTGTCAAGATGTTAGCATGCATAACCATAATAACCATTATTAAAGTGTATATTCCATCATAATAATTAGATCTATGAGCTCAAATTGGAAACACGCATAATAAGAAAGCATATTAGATCATATCACAATTAAGATCAGATTTACCATATAAGTACCATGAACAGAGACATCAAAAACTAATATCCATCCACAATGATCCATTGTATTAATTCATCACAAAATAGGAATTGAATACATCATAATACTTTCATGGATTTGTGCACACAAGTTCATATAGGCATCATAACTCCAATACAACTCAAAGTATCACATCGTATGGTCTGCAAAACAGTGAAATACATCACATACTTATAGGGGTGGGGAATTTCCCTTCACTTCCCATGCACTCTCAAAATAGGTTGCATGCTCAAAATATTCATGTGTACATACAAAGATAACTACAAAGTATGCATGCTTTCCTAATAATAGATTATCTCTATAATTAAACCCTGATCTAATCCTATTATTAGCTTGACCTTTGCATGCCTCTTGATCTCCTCATGTATGTGCTCTATCAAAAATATACATTCCTTTTTCCACAAGTCTCTATGCTTCACTTTATTCTTGTAACTTTGTGTGATCTCCACTCAATCATATTTTTATCCCATACCCTACAAAAAGGCTAATTCCCAAATTTTTATTTCTTGACACGCCCTATCAACTACCACTTGTGCATGCATATGTGCCCTATTTACGCACCCTCTAAGACTTAGGAAATTTCTATAGCCCAACATACTCCTAATAATTTACTACCACTTGAAGGTGTTATTTTCATGCTAGATATAGTTCCATCTACATCACCACTTCCTACTACTACTTTTGTTGTTATGGTACTATATCGAGGGCCTACCCACACATCGATGTCATTCCACCTCTTTGTACTATCACATTTACATCCACCATTATCATGTCCTCCCTTTACATGTTCACTTATTATGAATAATTCTTATTAGGATCATATTTCATTTGATCCTACTTATGATGACACTATATGTACACATGATGGTTTGGCTCCTAGGATTTGCAGTTAATAACATTTTTGCTTCACCTTATGCTCCTCATATTTATCATGGTCTCATCCACATTACTACCACTTATGGGCTCCACATATTTCATCTCATGATGTTTCTTGCAAGATATCCTCATATTTCTCCCCTTACACTTATACATTCTTGGCTTGACTATATTGGGGAACCCTAGATTCGAACATATTGAAATTTCCTTTCCTATGCCTTTTGGTCATTTTTTCATTTATAATTATTCCTTTCTTATATATTCACAAAATATTACACATTGGTATGCACATGGTTTTCTATTACCCCTTTTCACCGATGAATAATATGCAATGGGAATGTACAAACTTCTTCATAATGGCTCACTACGTGATCAACCTGATACTATTACTTATCATGTATCAATTGCTTTACGTTTCAGATTTTATCGACAATGAAGACCTCTAGATGACATTACTTGATCTCTTTTCTCATCACGGAATTGAGGGGCATTGTACCTATTCCCCCTACATTTAACAAGTGTCTTATCATATCATCACTTCACTTTCAAATACAATATATACATCTTGACACACACTCGTATCACTATTTTCCTTATGACACACTCATTTATTTACAATTCTTACATGACTGTTGAGGGATATCTTACATACTAATCATGTTTCATCATTGCATTACATGATTCCTTAACATATCCATTTATTACATAATCATGTATACATACACACATCTACAACCATCTATCACTCGTGATGCATACAATACAATCTCTCATCATTTACCCCATCACTCAATCAACCTTACACTATCTATTATACTTCACCACCTTCATACATCACTTCTCTATTATCAAACATCATTTATCAAATAACACACTCATCACCATACAATTTGGGGACATCATACTTATTTTCCCCCTTTATTCTAATTCCATTAGCTATATTCCATCTTAGACACATCGCATCTAGTCTTTTACATTCATCAAACACATCTCAATACATTTGTATCATCATTTCTTAATGACTCACTCTTATGCTACGGTTCACACTTGACTGTTTGGGGCATCCCATATAAATGAAACTCACACACCGCACTACACACTACCCTACATATTACACAAATATCATGCATTATCTACACCTCTTTCTTGCAACATCTACTATACATTTCACATCTCACACATCGTGGATCATACACTTAGGAAATCTTCTCTTGTAGCGTCTTCTACGTGCTATGCATCTTATTCACTCCACACATTCCCACTACATCTCATGTACAACTACTCCTACACATTGCGGTCACTTCCCTATGATTCACTCTAGTCACGTGGTCCATACGCGACTACCGAAGGTATACATTTCAAATGGACCCCATCACACTCATGTGTTTTATCAACTTACTCACTCACACACACACTTACACTCTACATTTTACGCTTTGATGATCACATATTTTTTGTACACACAATTCAAACCATTTCCCATTTATACACTCTTGTGTTTTGGTTCACACTTGATTATTGAGTTTATCCTATATCCATGAACCCCACACACTTTGCACTACACACTACCCTACATATTACACATATTTCACGTGTTATTTAGACCTCTTTCTCAAAGTATCTACTACACATTACACATCTCACACATCGTGCATCATACACTTAATAAATCTTCTCTCGTAGTATCTTATACACATTATGCATCTTATTCACTCCGCACATTTGCACTACATCTCTTTTACAACTAATCCTACACGTTATGGTCATTAACCTATGACGCACTATAGTCTCGGGGTCCATACTTATTTGTTAAAGGTATGCATCTCAAATGGAACCCATCACACTCATTTTTAATCAATCACTCATTCACTCACATGCTTACACTCTACATTTTACGCTTTGACGATCGCATATTTTTTGTGTACATAATTCAAACCATTTCTTGATGTGCGGTCTCATTTATAGTTCATTCTTGGCTACTTTGAGGGGGCACATATAAATTAATCTCATTACATGCATACACATCCACTCGGGGAATGTGGCTCTTATCATTCACACTGCATACATTTCATCTCATCCACAACATATTGCATGTCTTAGTTGCATTTACTCTTACTTATGATTACATGTTCACTTTATTACACATGCTAGATAGATATCATGTATGTCATTATCTTTATCATACACACATGCATGTTCACTTGCATTTCTAGTTGTGGTAACATATTTTATATATCTATTACACATAGCATGAATGCTTAATGAAATACCTCATACTAGTCCTATAATGGCTCCTAGGGGCATCCACTTTCATACATTATAGGTGTTATTGTTTCATTTTGTTTCATATCACATTATATTAATGGATTATGCACACTTTGACATACTTTTTATCCTTTTAACATGTTAATGGGTGCTTCATGTCTAGTATTTTTTATGCAAGACTATTTGTTTCCATGGTTGTTTGTTACATTGTTTGTCATTACTTGTTATTTGTATGCTCTTGTCTATGGGATTTGCCCTTTGTCTTGTGTAAACACTTGTCTTTTTGTGGCCATGACGGCCTTGATTGTCTTGAGACATCATAAGTGGTGTCCTATGATTGTAACCTTCTTTTCATGGTCTATATTGTCTTATTGCGTGTTTTCTTTTGTTTTATCTTACTTACATTTTCTGTTTAGCTTAAATTTTGTCTTATACATAAATGTTTGTATTTGTTTGTACTAACACTTATCTAATAACTACTTTGTTTATGTGTGCCTTGGTTTCTACTAGGCACATTCCCCTATAGGGCACTGGTTTCAACACAACTATCATTCCTCTTTTTGGTTGCATACTCCTTTAGCAACTTTGCATACACCCCAAATGAGGGGGGAATCATATGGGTGAACCAATCACCCCATACAGTGTTATACACATCAAGGTACCGCAGTACACCATAGTTTTTAGTTTCAGACTGGGATCAAAATTAGACTTAGGTCCTTGGCACAATGATGTCATTCCCTGGATGCCAATAACCAAGGGTAATTACACGAGTGGATTGGTATTTCAACATAGTCTACAAAACTCCACACAACGGCTTTTACATGGAAGACAATCCTTAGCAATTTAATTTGTGCACACCTTCTACAAAGTGATGTTGCACATTGTGAGAGAAGTATTTAAAGGTTGGAGGATGACACCATACATTTCTCCCTACACTTATTCCATATCATTGGTGTGAGATTGCCCCAAAACTCGTGGCAGTGCAACTAGTGTGAAATCTCCAAAAACTCGGTCTTCTACAACATCTTCAGGATCCTTTCTACACCCTTTTTCTCATCACGGATCAGGTGCACATGTTCCTTTTTCACATTTTTACATACTTTTTACATATATACATGTGTATTTGAATACTTGTCTAATCTTCTCTTTTGTAGGTTCGTCTATATGCAAAGTGGTAATCAAAATCATCCACATCATTCACATTAATAATAATAACATTGACCAAAAAAAAGGTACATCGCGACATCTACACATGCATTTCCACCATAGGTTCATTTTCATCATCACTTTTTAAACTTTCTCCTCCTTAACATCCATGTTTCATATTTTTATCACTCCACGCTTTCTATAGTCCCTTGTCACGCTTTCATCATCGATCTAAAAGGTTATCAGGTATGCATCTCTATCTAATTTATCTTACCAAGCTTTCTGATTAACAACATAAAGTGGGGGAAAATGTAAACACAAAATCACGCACTTTTGGTAATTATATAGTCTTGATTGCATGTTACTATTCATATGATTACTAAGTGAGAAAATTACTAGCTAACCCATGTCTTTGGCCATATTTATTTGTCTTTTATTTTTCCTTTATTTTATGCACCCTTACTTGCTCAATATTCCTTTTTATACTCCATATTTTATCATCCTAGACACCAATGCCTAGTAAAGACACCAGTGCTGAGGCACCCTCTTCCCCTCTAGGTTCCCCTAAATCCTTTGTATTTTACTCACAGTTTTGGGTCCTTTCTAATCGTTTGAGCATTTTATATTTTTGGTAGTCAAAATTTTTGGGGTTAATTAAAGAATTAAAGCAAAGGAATCATATAAATATAAAGTTATGTGATCATAATAAAGGACCAAGCACTAAGCATTAGTTATCACCACCTAAGGTTACATCCATCAAGAATCTAAGAGCTTCATTGCATCCATCTAGCACTATCACAAGGGACACAAGGGTTGGTTATTCTACATACACACTTCATAGGAGGGAATTTCATTATATTCCATGCACACATCTATTACATTTCTATACATCTAGCTCATTTACTCACTATCAAGTATGACTCACAAAAGAGCCACGTAGGGCACAATTCTTCACGCACGTGCACACACACACACACACACACACACACACACACACACACACACACACACATAACTACATTGGCTATGAGATGTAGTGTAGAACTCAATTGTAATTTCACCATCATGATAGCTGAGGAAATACTGACCCCTCATTTTGCATCTTTGTTTTTTAGGATTTGATGTCTATTTGAGGGTTTTGCAGGTTCATATTTCATGGCGGAGTTTCTAAAGCAACCTTGGCGATCTTGGTGTGACTAAAGGAAACTAAAGGGAAACATCTTATGACACTTCATAGGAGATTTTCTGAGATTTTCCATAGACCCAGGCACCTAGAAATAGGTCGAGGGTGCTTACGGGCACCCCTGTCCCTCTCCAAGCACCCCCAAGTATAACCTATATGTCAAGATCTACATTTTTTTAGGTCTCTGTACAGCATTCGTTTGCTGTTTTGTTCACTTTGTTATCACTCGACACACTCCATATTTTACTACAAATCATTTAAGGATTCTCATCCTCTCTTTGCACTTAGATTTTGGTACTTTATAATTTCTTAGTTCTCTTTAGTATCATTTTTGTACTTAATTACATATTTGTTTACTACTACAATAGCATCAAATTAGGATCTTATTTTCTTATTTAGTTTAATCAAAAATTATATCTTGTAATTGTGGAAATAGGTATGTGTGTTGGGTTCTCTGTATTTCAAGGAGGGATTGAGTATTTTGTAAATTTAATGACAACACAGAGTGGTAAAGTCGACGATTTAGCGGGTTTTTTGTAAACAATAAAAACTACCTCACCAATTTTTCCTAATCTAGCTTGTACCCATAAGTTGGTTGTTAGCATGATTTTTTCTCTAACACATAGGAGAAAGTTCTACTCAATATGTGTACTATGTAGTTGTTATTTTAAAATTCATAGACAAGAAGATTCTTTCTTTTTTGAATCCTATTTAAAGTTGTACCTTCACAAAGAAGAAAATACTTGATCAAAACATGAAGAGAAATGAGGAGTTCGAGACACGCCAAGTGTCAAGCGAGTGCAACTTCGGAATTCAAATAAGGAGACAAAGTCTCAAATTCCCATAGGGTGACACATAGAGCCAATGAAGGATTATGACAGCTAGCCCATGGATGGTGCCAAGTTTCCATCCAGTGCTTTCCCAGGAGCCCTAAAGAATAGTAGAGTCATAAGGATGTGCGGACCTTCCACATGGATCTTGCACAAACAGACTCCATTTTCAAAGTAGACCATAAAATAAGACAAGCCATCCACCACGTATAAATTATTTTTGGTCTTATCTATAAGATTTAATTCTCGAAAAAAATTCAAAAGATCATAGGCGAAGGGTCATTTCATTACAAAATACGCGTTGTTTAAATCAAGAGGCCAGAAACCAATGCATAAAGGGTCAAAATATCTAGTTATGTAATAAATAGTTGAAAGAGTTTCTTCTCAAAAGGTGAGTCCATATCAAGGGAGTCGGTTGTAGGATAATTAAGATGCATTAAATGGGCATGGCTCTCACTTTTCTAAAGGGGTTTAATTGTGAGAAAGATTTGAGCAAATCTATTTCTATCAGTTCATATCATTTATCATAATTAAGGGGCAGTTAGGAAGGACTTTCAAAGTTCTATCTTACCTCCTCCTCACCCTATAAATTTTAATCAGAGACTTTTAGTTAGGTACTAGGAGAGTAAAATATTTTCTTCTCTGTCACAAGTTTCTCTTCTGTAAAAGGAAGAGATCTTGGAACTCTAGCCTTCTGCCTGGGTTTTGTAATAGCAATCTTGCCTCTTTCTAATGTAATACTATGCACAACTATTGGAGTGATATATATGCCTTGTGGTGTTTTTTCTATTCATCATTTCACATAGCTTTATTGTCTCGATCACCTTTATTTTCACATAGAAACTATGCATCTCTCAATGTTGTTACTATCCTTGAAGTTCTATTTAAGTAGTTTGAGGTAGTGTTTTGTGTGACTCTTTCGACCTATGGCATATTTAGTCTACCCTTCTTTAGTTATTCACCATTTTCCTTCTCTAGAAGTTGAGGAATTGATTGAATTTCCTAGCGATCTTGTTTGGTGCACCCCTCCCCCCCTTCCCCGCGTAGAGAAGAGATGACTTCTTTAAAACACGGAGGTCACCTTAGGGTACGCGTCTCACCAACCTAAGGTTTCCTATGACTTTGATGGATCACTCTACCAAGGATGGTTATCAATAGTAATTTTACTTTACTTGATCATTTGTCTTTTTGGTATTAGCTAGGAGAAATTGGCATATTGAGAATTTTAAATGAAAATTTGTTATGTATAGTTGTTAAGTTGTTGGTTGCATATAAATGAGTGTGCATTTTGAAGGTATTTTTTTCTTCTATTTACATACTAGACATTATTCTATTCATGAGGAGACTCCACTCATATTTGGTAGCCTCTCGAGTTTTTTAGATTTCATAGTATTTCCTAAACCTAACTTGTGGTGTTGTATAACCTTTTACTGAAAATTATAGTGTTCAACAATATAATAGTATTAAATTTGTTACAAAGTGTGTGGACTACCGAGGTGCCAGCATACATTGGCACATCATTAATAGGGGTAGTTAAGATAAGTCTCCAACCAATATGATCAAGGAGCCTCCAAATTCTCTTTCTGTAACTTTTGGGAAGGCATTACATAGATGGTTGTTGATGTCATTTAACATTCATGGACCCACAAAACTGATTTCATCTATTAAAATGTAATCAATGTATTTCATTTTCTATTGGAAATGTAGTAGTGTTTAGCCTTGTAGGGGTTGCACATTATGAATTGGGATTGAAAGTGTTACATGTATATTAGTTACATTAATATGAAATTTTGTTATCCCTATTGGTGCTAGAAGTAACAAGTGAGAGTTTGGAGCAGTAGAAAGAGAATGTAATGCATGAGAAATTTCCATGATTAGGTATGCCTTTCCCTTGTCAAATTTTTCAGTGAATTATCATTTTCATAAGTGTTCATTGGTGTTATGCATAAAAATTTTTGTAATAATTTGTAATTCAAACTGTTGTTTACTAGAAAACACATTTTTATCTTGGTTTTTTGCAGATCTGAGTGGTATGTGTCGCAATGACATTTGACTTGTTTCGATGAAATTGGAAATTGATTCTTGTAAGGCATATTCAATCTAAAAATCACTCCAATTGTAGTTGGTATTAAACTCTCAAAGGCTAAGCATGTCTATATTATCTATTTAAATATTACATGTTTAATTTATTCATGATAGTAACTACCATTATTCTATTTATGTTGTGTCTTGATCATTCATTTATTTTATAAGTTTTTTTCTTACGCAATATTTCTAGGTGCTTATGTTTGATCTCTACGAGTGCGCCAAGATTTGTAGGAGTTGAAAAAATGTTCTCAATTTGTGCATATTTCAACTCTTGTAAATCCTATATCACGTTGGATGTTTTGGAACGAATTGTAAAAGAGGAGATCACTAAAAAGAACCCTTCATTCATTGTTGATCTAGTGGATTGAATGATTGAATAACATGGGAACACTCTTACTATGGTTGGTGTGATTCGATGCCTCCACTTGTCTTTAACCCTTCTTATATTGTATGACCATGATCTACATATTTCAATAAGTGGTAGTGTTTCTAAGGAGCTTGGGCACTGCATGTAGGCCTCAATAAATGATGGTGTTGTGAAATGAGTTGTATTATTGTTTGTGATTCTCTTATAGAGTTTCTTTCTAATAGAGAGTGAAACAAAATTTTGACTACATATTGAGAGTGGTAATTTTTGTAGCATGTGGCATGTTTCTATGCACTAATATCACGTTCTACAAGGGTTTCTTTTATAAACTTACTATATGTAGGAGTGACGGGGCTATGTACTATTATGTCATTTGATATTCTTGTTAGCATATGGTGATAAATCTTTGACCTATGCTCTTCCTTTGGTGCATATTTTTCTATGTATTGCAAAACTTCATGTTGTGAGGTCATTGGTTGACAATCAATGTTGGCACGCCAAATAGAGATCATGTTTATATTATGGATGTTGACTCTATCATCGTTTTGACCTAGTGTTTATGTGTTTTGGCCTTTCTCATTCACAAGTAGGGTTAAAATTGGCTACAAGGGCCATGGTGCTTTGTTTAGACACAAAATCATGCACTTGGGTACATTTCTAGGTCCTAAATACATACTAACATTCATATGATTCCTAAAAAAGAAAAATAATAAGTGTTTTTTATCTTTGGCATTTTTCCTTTGCTTATTGTTTTATATTTGGCCTTTTACACCCCACATCCCAGTCAATATTTTACTTATTTATATTTTATAGCTCAAAACACCAGCGCTTTAGCCAAGATAGGTGCTCATATTTCACTGTAGGCACTTTTGACCATTTTCCACCTTACTCACTTGTTTTGGGTCTCTTTTATCTTTTAGACATATATTTCACTTATGGGTTAGACTTCCAGGTTGTTAATTACAAAATTCAAACAAGGGAATCATATAAATACATAGTTATTTGTTCAAAATGAAGGGCCAAGCTCTAAACATTACTACTACCACCTAATCTTGCATCTAAAGGCACCTAAATCACTTCAAAGCATACATTCAAGGGACAAAGGACTACATTTTTTGCATACACTGCATAGGAAGGGGAAATTCATTCTATTCTATTCACACATCTTATACATTACTACATTTTATATATAGCCCACTATCATGTGCAACTTGTACAAGGGCTTCCTAGGGCATAATTTCTACACACACTCACAATAACTACATGAAGTTTGAGATGTAGTGCAATACTCAGTTGTAAGTTCACTTTCTACCATCGGGTTAGCGACTCTCTAGATTATATCTTTATTTTTTAGATTTGATGTGCTTTTGTGGGTTTTTCGGGTGAACTTCTATTTAACATGTTACATGTATCTTCGGCGATCAAGGTGCGATATATATATAACCAATAGAAAATATTAGCAACACTCATGTGACATAACAAAAATCACGTTCGAGCATTTTGCGAGTCACGAGTGCCTAATAGAGGTCTCGGCACCCAATATCCCTTTCCTAGTCAAGGCAACCCATGTCCAACCTAATCCATTAGTTATAGAATTTATCATGAGCATTGATGACATTGTTCACCTTCTATTTAGTATTTTTCCTAATTTTTATCACTTTGGGGTCAAATGTAAATTAGCTAAGTCATTCTTTCTACACCTCTTTCTTAGGGTTTCATACTTTACTTGTTTATTGTTTGTGTCATATTGTATCTATCACCTGTATTTCATAGTTTACATTTAGTTACTCTGCAATTAGGGTTTTACAAAAAGATTATTTTTGTTAAATCATTTGGTGAACCTACATTCAAATACACTTAGAGCCTTCATTTTCTTCTCTCATGGATCCTAAAATTCCTCAAATTTCTTTGCATCATCTACTTCAAATGCATCCTAATTACAAGGTTGTTCTCTAAAAAAACCTAGACACTATGTATCTCCCTTGTGATATTTCACCCGCTCAAGTAAATTTCATTTTCAATCATCTATATGATGACTCTATTACTCCTAATCCTCCATCTAATCAACCCATCTTAGAGTCAATTCAATATTTGCATTGTTTATTTCAAGACAAAATTAAAGCTACGCAAACAACAATTACATCTCTTAAATATGAAATCCAACATCTCAAGGATTTTCCTCAAGCTCGTGATAGATCTTCTTATACATCTCATTCTACTTCTATGACTACCACATGTGCTCATATCAGTGAACCTGAAGTCTTACCTCTCCCCAAACCTCTCAAGTTTGAACACAATGTTAAGAAACATGGTATTATTCCTCATCTCCTCACTCATTAATTGATCAACTTGGCATCTACTCATTTTTATCCTCCTTATTAGATTATAAAATATAAAGTTCATCCAGATTACAATTATCATTAAATTAAAAGAGATAATGAAAATGATTTTTATGCTCTAAAACAACAAATTGGACACCTTAATCATTATGGTCTAATCTCATTTGCTACACACACACTTTGTTGCTTTACATATTCATCTCTAGTTGTTACATCCCACTTGGTTCCTAAATATAACTCATCTATGTCTAATCAGCATCATACCATAACTTCTAATGTCTCTTATTCAGTCACTCAAGCACCACCTATACAACCCACTCCAACTAAGAAATCATGTCTTAAGATCCATCACCCATAACCTCCTCCTAATACTTCATCTACAACATTACCAACTCTAACTAAGATACTTCCTCTTATAATCAGCCCAACCCCTCCTCCTCTCAAGTCTTCTACGTTGTTACCAATCTGAAAAAATAAACCACTCACTAAGTAAGACCATCAAACTCTAGATGGCCTATTTTGACTTCCACCTTTTGACCCAAAATATATCCCTACTCCTAATCTTGCTCCTACCTACCATTTTGATGGCAATATGTTTTCTTACGATGCATTACAAACTCTATCACCATTGCAATGTCTTTATTACATCATCACATAGCTCTCCATCATTGACACACTTGGGTACATCACGTTCCCCCTTATAGCACTATCAATTGTCTCTAACATCTACTATCACACTTAACACTCGTGCTTCATGTATAATTTTCCCAATCACTTTTAAACCCTTTGATACATGAATTATATCGTCATTACTTTGTGGCGTGCTCTAGTTCCACAATTCATACTGACCGATGAGGGTCTAAATTTGAAAGGAACCTCACCTCATTCTACACTTCATGCTATGTGCTTCATGATACATCTTTCTAGCACCTCTCTTTCAAACCATTACCATATGACGTGCTCTAGTTCCATAGTTCATACTCAACTACCGAGGTTCTACATCTGAAATTAACCTTACACCATTCACTTCTCATATTTTGTGCTTCATGATACATCTTTCTAGCATACACTTTCAAACCATTCCCGATGACGCGCTCTTGTTCTATGGTTCATTCTTGATTGTTGAGGGGTCTTCTATAAATTAACCTCATCTCATAGTCATCCATATCCACAGGGGGCATGTTGCTCCTATCTCGATTCATATTGCATACCATTCCATCTCACCCATACACAATATTTTGCATATCTTAGTTACACTTATTCTTATTTACTTATACTTACATGTATACTTTATTTCCCATGTTAGACGGATACTTAGTACCTCGATATATTTTCTATATACACATACACATTCAATTTTTCTCTATTTGTGAATGTAAACTTCTTACAATACTTTACACACTACAATGATTTTTGGCATTGTACCTCTTACCGATCCACTAATGCTCTTGGGGGCATCTACTTTCTCAAACATTACAGCATTTTCCTTGTAGAACTATATATCATCATTGTTTTTGTTACATCTTGTTTGACATTATTACTATTTTATGTCATTTTTGCAAGTTATGCCCTATGTCTTGTTTGATCATTGCTTTTATACTTTTGGCCACTTTAACCTTGATTGTCTAGTGACATTGTGAGTAATGTCCCATGTTTCAAAATCACTTTTTGTGGTCTCTCTCTTGTATGAACATTATTACATTGTCTTCTACTTGCATAGTTTATTTGATTCCACTAACACATATTATTAGTATTCTTTGTTTGTATTTTCCTGGTTTCTACCATGCACATTCCCTACCCCTGTAGGGATCCATTTTAGGTTAGTTTGAGGTCCTCTCCTTTCGACCGCACACTCCTATAGTTGTCGCATGTACCCCAAATGAGGGGGCATACATTGGGTGAATAAATCACCCCTACAAAATCTCAACACTACGATGACAGATTGCACAAAACATAATCAACACATAAAATAGTCATGGAATGGCCCAAAATTAGACTTGGGTTAGAGTCACAAAGCATAGACACTAGCACCTAGACTCAAACAATAGTGTTTGGGTGCCTATGTCCTCCCTTGGGTGCTAATGTCCTAAGGGCACACATAATCAGTTTCTCATATAAGCATAGTTCACATAATCCTTGAGTATTTTAACAGTATTAGGCACAATCCTCCAGTAAATAGAATACAATTTATCTCCCACATACATTTCAATCTTTACATCGGAACAAATCAAGGACAATAGGAATAGAGTAGGAGCACACCATGTGCGGTGATTTTTATTAGGTAGATTCATGGATGGAGAGTAATACTATACATCTCTCCCCAACACTTCCTCCTTAGTGTGACATCACCCAAAAAGTTGTACTTTGCATCATATCACCTGAAAAACTCACTCTTGGCATGAGATCGCCCAAAAACTCACACAATATTTTCGGGACACGTTTATATCCTTTACATTCTTTTATATCATGTGTGCACTTTCCATTTACTCACTTTTACATACTAATGCACATTTTTCTCTGATTCATCATATATAGGACTTTGAATACATTATTTCTCTTCTTTTGTACATTTTTCCTTACAATAAGTAGCAACAACTAACACAAAAACATGTATAATGCACATGCTTAACCCCTAGGATCACTTTCTCTTCCTAATTTTCCAAGCTTCATTTCTTTCATTATTCCATGCTCCACTTGTTCACATGGCATGTTCTTCATCACACACTCTCTGGGGTTATCTAGTACACATCTTCTATCTATTGTATGTTATCAATTATTCACTTAGAAACATAAAGTTGAGGGGAATACGATACAAAATCATGCCCTTGGGTTCATTTCTAGGTCCTAAATACATATTATCATTCATATGATTCCTAAAAAGAAAACTAATAATTGACAACTCTCTTTGGCCTTTTTCCTTTGCTTCTTGTTTTTATTTGGTCTTTTATACCCGAAAAACTTATTTATCTTTTATGGCTCTAGACACCATTTGACCTAGCTAGGATAGGAGAGCCGGGTGCCCCTATCCTCTAGGCACCCCAAACTCTTTTCAACCTTACTTTCTTATTTTGGGTCTCTTTTATCTTTTTGGCATATTTTTCACTTATGGGTCGACCTTCCAATTGTCAATTAAAAATTCAAACAATGGAATCATATAAATGCATAGTTATGTGTTCAAAATGAAGGACCAAGTTCGAGCATTATTATTACCACCTAATCTTGCATCCAAATGCACCTAAAGCACTTCAAATCATCCATTTAGCATCTATTCAAGGGACAATGGACTGCATTTTCTACATATCTTGCATAGGAAGAAGGGGAATTTTATTTTATTCCATTCACACATGTTATATATTTCTACATTCTATATCTAGCCTAATATCAAGTGCAACTTTGCACAAGGGCTTCCTTGGGCATGATTTCTACACACACTCATAAGAACTACATGGAGTATGAGATGTAGTGTAGTGCTTAGTCATAAGTTTACTTTGTCTTTGTCGAGTTGGTATGACTCCCAGATTACATCTTCACTTTTGGATTTGATGTGGTCTTGTGGTCACTTTTACCTACTCCCTTTAAACCCCAAGCATGCCAAAGACATCACCCAACTCGAATGGCGGTCACTTGAGGCGTGCGAAGGTTCCAAGCCATTCTTTTATGTGAGATTTATAATAATGTTCACCATTAATGAAGGGATATTGTAGAAATAGAAATACATACATTCATTCTAGCACAAAGGTAAAGAAACTAGATCCAAGCATAGATACATCATAATATAAACATAATCATTATAACAACACAGATAAATCAGATCTGAACCATGAACAATATGAATAACACAAGGGTTTGGACCCATAAAAATAGATATTCAAAACAATCCACCTCATATATTGATTCATAATTGTTTACAGTAGCTAGATTACATAAAAAAGGGTCATAGCAGACTGAATACATCAAGAAATAGCATTCTAACCCTACAAAATGACTCTACTCAAAGAGTTCTAGCCATGCTCTCCCTTGTGCATCTAAATTCTCTCTTACATATCTTGCCTCACATCACACATCTTCTTCACATCTTATGTTTTAGATCTAAATGCATTTCTAAATAGAGTGGGATCCCTCCTTCACTGCCTCAACACCACTCAAGAGAAAACTACATGCCAAATTTCATCATACTTTACCATACTCGAGTACCCTAAACATGCAAGTGCTAGCTAACCCATAACTAAATCTACTTTATAGCTCTTAAACCCAATGATTGTATTCTAGAATATTTTTTTCCTTGGGCTACAAGTCTCCATGTTCTAACCTTATCCACTATCACGCTTACCTGTATCCTGATGTGTTTTCCATTAAATACCATAACCCAAAATGTGGCCAAGTCTTAAACTCATTTGTGCTCCCATGTTCAAACCTTTGCATGCTCCATGTCCAACTCTAGCCCTTCATTCCAAAACTAGTTAACTGTTCAATATATCAACACACAACTTAGTTATCCCTACACGTACTTCCTTATACGTGTTCTTCCTGTATTGCCTTCCCCATGTTCTGATCCTCTACTCTAGGACTTAGTCATTTTTCTGGGCTCAACATTACCCCACACTAAATATTTTTTCCATCCTTAGAAACAATCTGATCTCCAACAAAGAATAAATAATGGAAGAATAAAATGACCTATATCCAAACTTACGCAAAGAACAAAATAATTTTTCTACTATTGCACAAGGATTGGAAAATTTTTATTCAAGGATGCTTCAATCTTGTTCCAAGCATCCAACTCACTCTCTACCTATTTAAATAAATCCCCTATTAGCACATTGACCTCATCAAATTTCATCTCTTCACCCTTAGCCTTCAATTTTTCAACAATATTCTCCATTTGCTTGCTAAGGTTGGTTAGTGTGTCCATCCTATGTGTAACTTGGGGATATAATTCCTTTACTTTATTCTTAATAGAGGTCCTTAAAATTTTAATTGCCTCATATTTCTTCTCAACCTCTACCAGGATCTTGTCACCAATGCATGATTGCCTCTATTATTTTCCTATTAACTCCTTCAAATCTACTTCATGTGTAAAGAACCAAAGCACACTTTCCACCTTGTCTTTGTCTTCACAGTTTTCATAGACAACTTAAGCCATGTGAGCCATAATTTTCACGAAGAAAGAAACTTAGTGTAATGATTTATGGTCTCCTCAATTTGTAATATATCCTACTCTTTTCTGTCATGACATAACTTCCTCCTCTAACTCTAGTGCAAGTGGTTTCTTCTCCATCATGATCATACATGTCAAATCCTCTAGGAAGTGGAGGGTTGACTCATACTTTTATGCATTGGGGGAAGTAAATCCAGGTATGCTAAAATAATGGATTCTGAGATAACCTCCACTTTCTTGTAATCTTTGTGCACCTTCCCCTTCTCATATCTCAACTTAGTCCTCAACTATGCAATTATAAACTCCTTTCCCTTTATCTCCTTGTCCCTCTCTATAATCTCCCTATCCTTTTCCTCCAATTCCTTATCCAATGCTTTAATCATGTTAGTCAATCTGAATTACCTTTATTTAACTTCCACAAACACTTTTTTCAACACATTACATGCCTACTCATCAATCATTGCTAAGAATCCACAATAGGATTTACCTCCATGGAGCTCAGTGTGTCTAGAAATGCACTTGCATTGACTTCAAATTATGGCTCATCAACATGGGACTCAAAAGCCCATGATATCATCTTCCTTGTGTGCAAGTATGCACCATCTGTATAAAAAGATGAAAAATAAAATAGGTGGTTTGTAGGTATTTGGAAATGTACATGTAGGACCTTCTTTGTATCAATATCACAAGTCATTATGGGTCTTTGTGATTTCGATGCGCCCCTTGCCACTGTGTGCACTCCCTTTGGGAAACCAACTACTAAACGTGTCTCCCCTCCTATGCTTCCAAACATTTATTCCTTTATTTCTCTCACACTATGCTCCACCTCATGATTTACCAAGTCCTTGATGATATTCACCACCTCCTTCTCCATTGTGTCCTCTAATTGTTCAAGGGATAGGTGTGTAGTCTCATGCACCTTCGTCCCCACTTCTCCTTCACTTCTTTCTCCTTCCCGAGCATCCTCCACATATTCATTCTACTCTTCATTACATTCATGTACATTATACACTTGATGGTTCTTCTATGACTCACACCCCTCGTCCTCATATCCGGTCCCATCACCCTTCATGTTCTTCATTCTCTCGCAGTCTAAACTCCACACTAACCTCTACTTTTTATTCATTGAGACTGCTCCTTCACTAGGTACTTCTCCTTCATTGGGGAAATCTTCCTACGAGCATAAGTAATCATGCATTTTCTTGACACTTTTTCCCTTGTGGTTTGAACCACACACATGCTCGAGTGCCTTGTTTTTTAGAGTTTCCTCCTATCTCTTCTTTTTCACTATCTTCTTCCTTTTGGTAGGGTCTTTAGGGATGGAGACATCATCCTCAATATATGTTCCTTTCTCAAACTTAGGCCTTAGGTGTATGTACACCCTCGTTATTTTTATACCTACATGTGGTAATGTCAGGGGCCTTAGCATACGTATGTCATGAGAGACATACTTCTTCACATACAGTCACTTATGAGGATGTACAAATGTCCTACACAGCGCATGGTGCTCCTATTATAATTCACTTAGATCAAACCTCAATTTCTTATCCTCCATCAACCTATTAACCACACTCTTAAAATATCGTGCTACAAAGGAGAAAATAAATCCACACCATAGGATCTTGGTGCCATCAATCAATGTGAACCTACCAATGCGGGGTGCTAGTATACTACAAATTCAGCCTCATCCTTCACCAAGGATAGTATTTGCTCTAGAATCCTTCATTCTGCTCCAAATGCATCTTGCATCCACTTTTACTACTTATCCTAGTGCTCACCCTGGTATGCAGGTGTCATAATTTCACAAGTATATTCTTCAAACCTCTTAGTTGGGGAGGGGTTCTCATCAGGCACTCCAATCTCTGAAAACACAATGGTAAGAAGAATATTACTATGCATAATTTTATCTCCATCTCATGCGGCATCAATGATATCCTCTGTAATGAAGGCCAAGATGTTGTAGTCCCCTCTGAAACCTTCTTGGAAATGTTCAACCATCTCTTGTTCACTTATGTCCATCATTCTTGTTCATTCAAATTGGTGAATAGGTGCACATCTATCTTCATGACTGGGTCCTTGATCTTAGTAATATCAAAGGCTTTCCACCCTTCTTGTATTCATATGCCTTATATATTTATTTGATAGCCTCATTTCCACCCAAGTCATCATCCAGTGACTCTCCTATGTAGATAAGTCAAGTGTACTTAGAGATCAATTGTGGAGTTATGCACATCCTTCTTCCTGTGAAGTACAAGTAATCTTAATGCATACGTGACATAAGACATTGGTATAATATTTTAGGCTTTCCAAAAATGGCAGCTCATAAAATAGCAAAATCCCATCCTTCTCTAATGTCCTCTTCACAAAGTCATCATACACTAGTCTTTCATCTTTTGTTCTTTCTCTTGTAGGGAGAACAAGATCCAATGTCATCTCTTTCTCGGTTGTATATGTCCTATGGTTATAATCACTTATAACCATTTTACACACATGAGATACCCAATCCATCCCCAATAATACCCCATCTAGGTATTACATCTCCGCATACCATTATTTGTTGAAAATTCCTTGACATGAGTGGTTTTCCTTTCCCTTTCCCTTCTTCTTGTGTGAAAATTTTGATCCTTTCCTTGGTTTCTATCTTTTTTGGGTCCTTGTTAATCCTTCCTTGCATATTTCTTTCTTACAACTCAAACCCTTGGCTCCAATCCTTCTGCGTAAATTCTTCAAACCCGTGTCCTAGTTTCTCAAACCCTAACCTAGAAACCCCTTCTTCCACAAAATAGTATTAAAACCCACAAAAATCCTTCCAAACAACCACTTTTGTTCACGACTGTGTACTCCATTCCAATCTGGTTCTCAAATCTTTCACTTTGCATGTGATTTTTACAAATTTCACACAAGGATGCCCTAGTTCACAAGAGCTCTTCCACAAGTAAACGCAAGGTGAAAATAACTTACCTCGACTCCTATTTATAGTTTTCCACTTTTTACCACATTTATTTCCATGCCACCTACCACCGTACTACCGCATTAAATTCATATTTTTCTAGCACATTCCTCTCGTGCATTTTTTCCATCCGGTTCCCTTCACATTCACACTCATGTGTAACCTCCTCAAATTCCTGGCATGCAAAACTATGTTGACCGCAAACTCCCTTACACATGCTCTCAGTGCCAAATTACATCTACCTATGCGTCTTATACCAAGTATTTATTCATGTTGATGCCTACCTTATGTTGCTCCTAGTTTTCATCATTATACGTGGATTTCATAAAAATATTTCTCGACACCATTTCATCTTCGACCATTATCACCTATGCGACACGCATTTTCTCGATACCATGTGCCTTTATTTCTCTCTCCCGTGCCACCAACAACATCTCTCCAACCATTTGCCTCTTCATCGTGCTCTCCAGGTCCTCTGCACATGAAAACTTTTAGAAATTAATTGGCTACTAGTGCCCAAACGTGCTTATTACACAACACACCAAACTAATAGACAAAGCATAGCGATGATAAAAGGGAACACATAAAAAAATTATTAATGGGAAACCTAAGTTTAAATGACAACACTACCTTATTATAAACACCAAGAAGACTTATTTTTAATGTCTCAAGCATGTCGTGCCTTCTATCTTTATTTCTCTATCTCTTAGATCCATCAGTTATAAAGACGCCTCTCATCCAATTGCATCATTTTTTCTATGCACTCTTCAAGTGCTTATTCATCACCAATCCTCTTGCATGTGCAATACATAGGGATGGTAACATAAATTCAACTGTAAAACATCCTCGGCACAAAACACCAACTGAAAGGGTGTTGATTTTTTTAGTCTCTTATAGTTTTTTCTATAAGACCAAAGAACAATAGAGACTTTATCATCCCAATCCTTCCTTCCAACATCATAGATATTTTTCAATGTGTGGCTCAAAATATTTTTGAAAGCTTTAGCAGTCCCATTAGCTTGTGGGTGATAGGGTTTAGTTTTATGTGGGGATACCATAAATTCGCTAATAATATCCTAATAGTCTCATTCAAGAAATGAGTACCCCTATCACTTGTTAAAATTAATGGACATCCATACCTACTTATGATATTATCCCAAAGGAATCTTGTTGCGATGAGCTGCAGATAATCCTTCGTAGGTGTTGCTTCTACCCATCATGTAAGATAGTTTATACAAGTAATGATGTAACATGACCTTGTCCTCGTGTCGAGGGGGAAATAGGGCCCATGAAACCAATTTCCAATTTTTCAAATGGTTATGCACTTCCTATAGGCCTCAATGACATTTCATCTCTATGCCCAGCTTCCCAAGGCTCGCAATGATCACAACCCCTAACATATTCTTGGCAATCCTTATACAATGTCTCCCACCATAAACCATCCATCGAATATTATGTATGGTTGTTTGAGCTACATAATGTCTAATAGAAATCCCTCCATGAGATTCCTCTATAATACCCATGTGCTCATGCTCTAGTACACACCGGTGTAAAATCTCATCCTGGCCAAGTTTTTATAGATCTCCACTAATCAACATATAAGGTGTAGCATGAATGGTAAGTCATTTCCTCTCTATACTCTTCAGTCCTTCATGCGCCACACCTATTCATGAAAATTCAACAATATCCTCCAAATCAGTGGGTGTGAATTATTATCTAAATAATTGTGCATCTGGCATTATGTCTTTAATGCTTTGTGCATCCTCACCTAAATTAATTTTGGAAAGATTGGCAAGTCTTGAATTACACTTTCTTGGTTTGACTACCACCAAAAAATCAAATTCCTGAAATAAAAATATCCATCGGCATATGTGCCCTTATAAAATAGGCTTGTTTACCAAATACATAAGTGTCATTTGATCGTGTAAAAGATAAATGGAGTTAGCTTCCTACTTGCAAAACATAAAGGGTGATCAACAAACCCTTCCCTAGGTTGTGTTAACACTACTCCAACTATCATCCCTAATGCATCAACATGCATGTGGAAGGGCTTGTCCTAAGAGGGAAAGTGCAAAATGGGCACAGTAGTAATCTTCTCCTTTAATGTGTCAAAATCCACCTATTGCGCCTTAACCCAATGAAATCTTCCTTTAAGCCTCAATAGTTATTCCAAGGGTGTGGAAATCGTCGCATAAAATTTGATGAATTTTCTGTAGTAACTCGTATTCCCTAGATAACCGTGCACCATGCTTTGATTAGAAGGCTCCTCTAAACCCAAAATAACAACAAATTTGGCAGGGTCCACTAATAAGCTTTCCTTGTAAATAATATGACCCAAAGAATGTGTCAAAAGGAGTAGAAATGACACATTTTTTAATATTTAGAGAGATAATTAACTTCCTACATCTTTCAAACATCAATATCAAGTTGTCACAATGATATTTTATTAGTCCATAATTTTCCAATCATCCGGGTAGACTTATAGAAACTTATGAATAAAGTCTAGGAACGCGTTTGTACCAAAATGCATGAATATACAGCGAGGCACATTTTTAAGCTGAATGGTATAACTGTATGAGCAAAAATCCCCATTCAGTGGTGAAATTAGTCTTCTCCTGGTCTTATTTTGCAATCCTTACCTAGTGATACCCTGAGAATCCATTTGTAAAAGAGTAAATTTCACACCTAGCTACACCCTCCAAGATTTCCTCAGTAAAAGGCGTTGGAAAAGGATCTATAACACATTCATTATTCAAGTCTTTGTAGTCTAAACAAATATGTATCCTTCCATATTTCTTGATACTAATCACCATTAGACTAACCCATTCAGATTATTCAATAGCTTCAATGATCCCAGATTCCAACATCTTGTCAATTTCTTCTTTTACCTTTACACGTAGATTAGGATTCATCGATAAGGCCTCTTCCTAATCGGGCACACACCTTCCTTTAACTTAATCTCGCATCTCTCCCAATGAGTGATGAACTCCTTTTAACTCATGATACCCACACAGAACAAATCCTGGAAGTCCCGCAGTAGCTCAATTATCTTTGAAACCTCCTGTTTTGTTTAGTAATTACCAATGATTTCTTATTTTGGTTCTAATTTTATGCCAATGTTGACCTTCTTCATCTTTAATGGCTCATACTAGGCACATGTCTTCTCATCCACACTATCCAAGTCATCACGTGTACCCTCCATATGATCAACATTGAGGTTCTCTATCTCTTCATCCTCTATCAGGTACACCATTTTTCAATTCTCATTTTCTAGGTAGTTGTGCTAAAATTTTACTTCATTTGTTTCTTCTCCTTCCTCAAAGCACACCTCCAAATTAGGATCCCCTAGTAAATCTAGGATGAGGTCCTCAGATTTGGCACTATCTCCCAAATTAAGGCACTTGACTACCTACAAAGCCTCATTCACTGATGGTTTAGAAGATAGATACTCAAAATTCTAAATAATACATGTTGTCAACTCCTACTAATTTCTTGTCTCGGGACATAATTCTCGAATAAATGTATTATACGCGTGCACAACCTTATAAGGTGGAATAGAAATTATGCACCCAAAGTGAAGGAGGTAAAGCTTCTAGGCCTTCCATCCAAGCTTTCTCACATTCTGAACATGGTATAAGGTTGATTCCTTCCCATGATAGTTGCATATTCTTAAAGGTTCATTGATCCATAGAAATCTAACAGAGAACATTATTCTTACCTCGCACCACTCTATAATATTATCTAGATGACTCATTCACCAATGCGTGGTTTTCCAACACAAGGTATAAACAAGCATATTCCTTTGTTCTACTTCACAATTCCATTATACTTCTATAGCACATAAAAATACATTAGGGTGACCTTCTCTAGTGTAACTTGGTAGTTGTCTTCCTCCCATATGCCTAACTAAATGCACCTTGAAAACACGAGTCACAGTTCCCTTCAATTCTCTCCGACAAACTCATAAGTTCCATGCACCCAATTATCACATGCAATGCTAGTCATATCACTCAAGGATTGAACATCATCCCACTAAATGAATTCTTATCTTGATGGCTTGATAACCTTTGGGTCTCTGATGGTCCACATATAAATTCTATTGATGTATAGACCTACCATCTGTTAGTGGAATAATAATGGGCTCCTTATTTTTCTCAAAGTTAATGTATCCCTTTTTAAGTACAAATAAAAATTATTCACATAACACCAAGGGCATCCAAGTAATGCTAGGAAAATATCTTCCTTAGAAAGTGCTAAGACTTTAAAGTCCCTAGTGAACTTTTCCCCTTGAATGGTTATGGAATCATCCTTCAATACTATGATGGGCATAGCTTTAGTTCTATTTTCCATGTACATCACGTTTGA
Source organism: Taxus wallichiana var. yunnanensis (assembly GCA_018340775.1). NCBI lineage: Eukaryota > Viridiplantae > Streptophyta > Pinopsida > Cupressales > Taxaceae > Taxus > Taxus wallichiana. The sequence continues at coordinate 489,705,165 of CM031235.1, forward strand.
AGATGGCTGCAATGGTGGTCATCCCATCTTGTTATATACATCACGTGTAAGAACATTTACCTTTGCACCTGTGTCAATTATTATGTTACTCAAAATCCATCCATGAACTACCGCATTCAATGTGATCTCCTTATCATAATCAATACTATGAGGGGGAAAATTAGCATGCAATATCTTCCTCTCACACTCGCATCCAATGCATCATACCTTTCCTCTCAACCATTCTCCTAATAGGGGAATGATATTTTCCTAGCACATCATATTACATACCTCTTTGACATCATCAACATCCTTCTAAGGGATCTCATCATTCTTCACATGTTCCAACTTCTATGACTACTCTTTTAAGCACTGGATCTCCCTTGCAAGCTCCTAATCACCTTCATAGTCTCCTAGTAAACCTCCTTCTGATAAGTCAGATCAAGGTACTTCCCATGCAATACCTCTTCTCTTATAATGAGAGGCATCTACTTTGGTATTTCTCTGGTGCATGCAACTTTAGCATGTGTAGTTACTAATACAAGCTCCAACTCAGGGTTAGATGTTATAATAGGCATGAACAGAGGTTCAACACTTCACACTAACCATTCACGTGCCTTGTCCTTCTTCTAGTTCTGTCTCATGTGATTATATAAGTCAGGATACTCCTTATACTTATGTTTCTTTCCACACCATGAGAATTACAATAAATTTGGGCACTCACGCTTGTAGTGATCCGTAGATCCATAATTGAAACAAGTTCCATGGGGAAATTCACTCCTTCCTCTACCATGACCACCATGGCCTTTGAATCCTCTCGTAAAAGCTTCTTCCCCTTCCTCCACCATCTTCATGCCCTTCATGTTGATGCCCCTCATTCTTAGAACTATTCACAACGCTGGCTTGGCATACACCAATATCAATTACATCATGAATCTATTCTATCAACTAGCAGTCCTTTATGTCATGAGTAGTAGATGTACAAATCTTACAATAGCAAGACACATTCTTATAGAGTGCGCATTGTAACAAAGGTCATCTACTTGGATCATGATCCCTATGATAGATTTCATAGTCTCACCGACATTGCACGCACCAACTTTTGGGAAACTATCATTGGTGTGTCCTTCTATTTCACAATATGTACACCAAAGACCACTACGAGTCTCATGCATTGAATTTGTAAACTTCTCAAGGTGTTTCACCATGGAAGCAATTTGTGGCTCTAAAAAGGGACTTACCCTAGTATCAATGCTCCTCGTGGCCTTAACACATAAATCATCCTCCAAGGCCTCGCGTGGATCCATGATAGTCTTATATAAAATCACTCATTTGAAAGGTGTTATAAGGCCTCCAATCAACCACCGAGTGTGCTAATAAGGATGGACATCATAAGATAACTTTAAAAAAGAGTCTTAAAATGTGCATCATACTCATGTACACTCTCAAAGAATACCTTTTTGAATCTCCTTGAGCACGGTGATGTTATTTTGATCAAATTTAGCAATATGAATTTCCACCAAGAAGGCATCACGTAGCACATTATAATCCACTTCTGTCTGATGTGGGTCATATTTTTGGTACTAGCTATGTGAGCGCCTCTGCAGCATCCTCAACACCTTTATAATCAGGAAAATGAAGAGACATCTCATAAAATACCTGCTGATGGGGTTGTGATCCTTTTCCACCAGATCCAGAACCTTGATTCCCTCCTATGTTTCCTCCACCACCATATCCACTATTTCCACTAAACCTTGACCCTCCGATTCACCATATCCTTTGTATCCTCCTCATATAGTAGGTACATGGCCCGAATTAGTACTACTCTACGTTCTCGCCATTGTCTTAAACTAAGATCCAACAGTCTGTGAAGTTGAACTACTTCCATACGTGATAGCCATGTTCTTCGAGAAAATACCTTGTCCAAATGATGTGCCCGATAGGATACCACCAAACATAAGAAATTTTTGTGTGGCCATAAATGAATTTAATGAGAAATGATATCTACTGACGCGCTTGCTTACCAATGTCAATCAAACTAGCAATATGTGTCTTAGAAATTATAAAACTAAGCACAAGGGCTTGGTCACCAGGTGGGTTCAAATGTGCACCTATGGTCTATATCCTTTCTCCATCTGATGAGCTCTCATCAGAAGCTGAGGGGGTTATCCTTCCACATTTTCCAAGATGGGGTAGTAAAGACTACTCAGGTTCCACATCCTCCACATGAACCTCAAATCCTTCCCGCAATTTTTGCCTCTAAACATCCATCATTCCTATAATCTCACATTGTCTCACCAATTCCCTCTCCCGAGATTCATTATACTTGATTTTCCTCTCTTTTCTCTCCACTTTTTTCGTAGGATCCGCCATTTCTCACCACACCCGCTTCCATGCCCCACGCCTAGTGGGAGTTTAGTTAGCCATAGGAAACGCTTCTAAACTCAAAGTGATGATCAGAATCTATATGGATAATGGTATAGTGTGCAAGAAATATCCTCTCAGTTCTCACAAAAACTCTAACTCAAGCAGCCTATGGGCAATAATATGTATAAACCACGTACTCCAATGTGTAGCTAGTCAACACATCACTCCACCAATGATCAATAGCATGAGTCCATATCAAATTGGCATCATGAAGTTGCTGATAATATTCTTGGGTCCACACACAAGTTCTAGAGTACCAAATCCTCCTTGATGCATATGCCAATAACCATTCATATAGTTCTATTGGAAAAAAGTAAAAGAATGTTTCATAGAGCCCATGATACAAATTCTCCTCTACCCATGTATGTGCATCAATCTTAGGTCCTGTGTTGAATCTTTATGCAAACTCATCCCCCATGTTCTTAAGCCAAGTCTCCACGCTAGCCAAAGTGAAGCACTCGCTATCACACACCATTCGACATCTACTTTAAAATAGGTCTCGAAATGTAACCAAAATGTAGTCACTTTTACCTACTCCCTTTAAGCCCCAAATGCACCTAACATCACCCATTACGAACCTGGGCACTCACCCGAGGCAAGAAAAGGTTTACTGACACCTCTTTTATGTGAGCCTTGTAATAATGTTCACCATTAATGGAGGAATATTGTAGAAATAGAAATACATACATTCATTCTAGCACAAAGGTAAAGAAACTAGATCCAAGCACATGATGCACCATAATATGAGTGTAATCATTATAACAACATAGAGGAATCAGATCTGAACCATGAGCAATATGAATAACACAAGGGTTTGGACCCATAAACATAGATATTCAAAAAAATCCACCTCATATATTGATTCATAATTGTTTGAGTAACTGATTACATCAAAAAGGTTCATACAGACCGAATACATCAATAAATAGCATCCTAACCCCACAAAATGTCTCTTCTCGAAGAGTTCTATCCATGCTCTCCCTTGTGCATCTAAAGTATCTCTTGCATCTCTTTCCTCGCATCACACATCTTCTTTGCCTCCTTTATTTTAGATCCAAATGCATTTTTAAATAGAGTAGGATCCCTACTTCACTACCTCAACACCACTCAAGAGCAAACTACATGCCAAATGTCATCATACCCCACCATACTCTAGTACCCTAAACATACAAGTGGAATCTAACCCATAACGAACTCTAATTTACAACTCTTAAACATAATGATTATATTATGGAATATTCTTTCCTTGGGCTTCAAATCTCCATGTTCTAACCTTATCCTCTATCATGCGTACCTGTATACTCACGTGTTTTCCATGCAACACCATAACCCAAAATGCGACCAAGTCTTAAACCCATTTTCACTCCAGTGTGTAAACCTCTACGTGCACCACGTCTAACTCTATCCCTTCATTCCAAAACAGGTTAATTGTTCAAGATTTCTGCGCTCAACTTAGTTATCCCTATGTGTGATTCCTTATGTATGTTCTTCCTACATTTCCTTCCTTACGCGTTGATCCTCTGCTCTGGACTTATTCATTTTTTTGGGATCGAGAAGTCTTATGGGTTTCAAGTGAACTTCTATTTTTTAGGTTTATATGTATCTTTGGAAATCAAGGTGTGACACACGGGAGGCCAAGAGTGAATATTAGTGATACTTGTGTGGACGTAACAAAAATTAGGTTACGAGCATTTTTCATAGTCACGAGCACCCGATTCGGTCTCTAGTGTCCAAGGGCCCTCACCCCAATCTAGTCACCCATGTCAAGCCTGATCTTTGAGTTTGAGAATTTATCCTAAGCATCGATGACACTATTTACCTTCTATTCAAGTATTTTTCCCACCTATAGCACTTTGGTGTCAAGCATGAATCAACTAAGTCATTATTTATACACCTCTTGCTTACGGTTTTTTACTTTACTTATTTATTGTTTATGTCATATTATATCTAGCAGTTGTATATCATAGTTACATTTAGTTACTCTGTAATTATGGTTTTACAAAAATTATATTTTTGTTAAATCCCTTTGTACCTACACTATGAAGTGAGTCCTACTTTGAGTAAGCATTTATTTTCAATACATTTGGTATGTCACTCAACCCGGTTCACAAGCTCACTGTAGTCATATTTTTCATCAAATTTTAGAATTTTCATGGTGTTTGATAAGCAAGGTTCATCAAAGGGACTGTAGTGCATTTTGGGAAGGTTTTGTTGGCTTTTTTTTTAGGTTCTATGTTGTTATGTATTGGGTGAAGAAATCTTTTGTATCTTGTACTGAATAAATTTGGTCTAATTGAACATTTCCATGTTAGGGGAATTTTGTAACCATAAAAACCATGTACATGAGCGGAGCCTCTATATTTTCATTCATACCTACACATGAAGTTAGAGCACCTATGATAGTGATATGTGAATATTTACAAAATTAAATAGGGGAGGAAGAGGTGTTACTGTATTAAAAATATTGGGTTTGGAATGTTTTCTATAAGATCTCTTCGCGTAAAATTGTGAATTTCCTTTCCATATATGTGGATACCAAATGTGGGTAGTTATTAATGTTTTTCGTTCACCAAGAATGTGAACCTATTGTTATTGTGGGAGGTAAACCTAGCATAACTATATGGAGGTATGTCCATTTAGTATTGGCTACACTTAGTGTGAAGAATAGGTTTGGAGACCCGAATGTAGAATCATATTTGTCATCTAACCTCTAATTTTAGACCAGATTGATTTTGTACCACGTAGATTGGAAGCAAACCATATAATTTGGGCAATAATTTGCTCATTTGGAAGATCCTGTAAGTAATGGAAGAGCTCTTCCACTGCTTCTTGGCAATCATCATTGATGTATCTTTTTGTAAATACAAATGATGTTTCTTGATTATAGTGACGCATCATAAAATTCAATAGGAAATATTAGAAGGGGGTGGCTACCAAACATGCTATCATGGTATCATATTAAATGAAGTTAATATTCTTGCATAACCACTACTTGATTATGAGGTTGTTTGAACATAGTTATTATTATTGGGAATAGAGAAGGAAATTCCATAGAAAATAAGCCTTTTGTGGTATATTCATTAACCAAACTCGGATTAATGTCGGACCAATCAATTTTAGGGGTCACATGTGGGGTTTATCTTTGTAAATATATATGAATTTCCTCAACCTTTATCTGGCCATTTCAAGAATGGGTACAAAATATGATGATTGTAGGTTAGTGGAATCTTCATCTACACTTTCCTCACTCGTGTTTTCTAGGGTAGTTACATCCTAGTGATAAGGTATTATTGAAAGGTAGCATAATCTATTATAGATATATAAATTTTGTTATGGTAGTTGAGAAAGTACCTCTGCATCAATTCTAACAACTTTATAGTAAATTTCATGCACTATCTTCTAGTGTAACACAAATTTGACTCAAGATCTATTTACAAAGAATTCGTAGACCTTATTATCCATTCCTTTCTTTTGAGAACTAAAAATTCTATACCTTTAACATGATGAGACATGTATTTTAAAATAGAGAGATGTCCAGGTGGGAAACAAATCATGTGACCATTGTATTTGTATTTCTCACCTTTGGTGTGGGTTACCTACACTATTGGACTTATTTTTGCAATTAACATTTCCTCAACATGCATAAGTGTATGCAATACTTCAGGTTAGGGTCTCATATTCATGTTTTTCCATGCAAAAAAATGGTTACCATTTTTCACTATTACATCTATTTCGCAGACAGTATTACCTAACTTTTTCTTCACTTACATACAGGGGAAGGATTCATGGCATACTGAAACAAATATAAATATTTGTGAGAACATATTTTTGCATGAAAAATTGTTTGAGAAGTATAAATACTTTGTAAAGTAGTCATTTTGAAGTGGGTGCTAGAGTGTTCACCATGTTTAGGTTTGGTAGCTAAAATGTTTTTTTTTCTTTGATAAAAATATCTTGAAATTTGTTACTATCATCTTTATGTACCTCATACGTGTGTCGATGTAATTCATTTTGGTGTTCTTTGATCTTTGGTCTGTCAAATTTATTTTTCCAAGGTTTTTTTCACCTTATATTTATGTAATGGATGAACAAGTAGGCACATTGGACATGTATATCAGCAAAATGAGTACCACTTTAAAGTTATAAATTACTTCAATTGTTAAAAAGTAGGAAAGTAGAATCTTATTAAAGGCATTCCAAATTGAAAGAGTAATAGCAATAATACTTTTAACTACACATAATTTGATGGAATATTTACAGGTGGTTTGGAAAAATAAAACAAAAGGGGTAGGACAAAAAGAAGTTGCATGTAGTATGAAGGCATGGTAATTGAATTTCTCGTACAAAATGTAACAACTTGTGAAAAAAAATTGTCTAAAAAAAGTTGCATATGTAGGTTATTCTTATCCCAAATTCGCACCCCTTGCAAATATGGATAACTTATCAAAAATGGACTTAGCCATTTTTTTCAAAACTAATGGTCACTAGGCTGAAAAGAGCCTAGCGGTCACTAGGCTAGATTTGTCAACTTTCAACTTCATTCTAGACTTAGCTATTTTAGGCACTTTCATTTGACCTATTTTGGAGGTTAGTAGCCACTGGCACTTTAACCGACCTGATTTTAAGTTTAGCGAGTTGCTAGTAACTTTCACTAACCTATTTTGGAGGTTAGTAATTATTAGGCACTTTCATTGACCTGATTTTGAGGTTAGTGACCATTGGGAACTTTCACTAAACTATTTTGGAGGTTAGAAGCTGCTAGTCACTTTGCACCCGATCATGCAAACTTCAAATTTCTATAACTTAATTTCTACACTCCAAATAAAGAAAACTTAGTATTGTTGGAAATATCTCTTTGATCCCTTTAACTTGAAAGAATCAAAATCATTTTTGGTGAAGATAATAGGGATAAAATGGAAAAAAATAGTTTGGTCGGAGTTTACAATGTTCGGGTTTGATATTTCAACCACGTGTATTTAATGAAGTATGGGCGTCATACTCTGCGACTCATAAATTTCATAATGTGTGTCGGAAGCCATGTCAAACTTATGTATTGTAAAATGGACCTCTTTTGTTGTAACAACACCATGCCAAAATGGTGGTCGAATTCCCATAAGTTTCAAACCTCTAATTTGGTCTTTGTAATGTATTCTCGCCTTCTTCCAGAATGTAATGGTATATGTATATCTTCAAGAAATAAAATCACATTTTTGGCATGTCCTGTCTACCCTTTTTAGTAGTTATTGTATCTTTCCTCTCTATTTTTTGGCATGTTGTGCATATTTCTTACGTGCAAGTTCCTTTTTTTGTGTTGTCAATGTGTGGGAAAGGAAAATCTACATGGTTCTAGTCTGTGGCACTCTTGTCTACCCTCTCTCCCATGTTTTCTCCCTTTCCTTCCCCTTATGGAGAGCGATCAATCCCTTTTTCTAGTGATATCACCACCCCTTTTAGTTTAGGATTTCCCTTTCATGCATCTCTCTCTTTGGTCCCTTGTAATGCATAGATTATGATTAGATAGCTGCATTTTTTCCTAAGGATTACTTTTAGCATTAGGAGGAATCAATAGAGGAATTTGGCCTTTTCGTAGATTTATCTCAAGTGAAAGTTATCAAAACTTGGAGATAGCACCATGTTTCCTCAAACACCTAAATCATCCTAATTCGGGATGGGTGCAATTTTGAGCTCCTACCGTAACATAAACAACAATTATAAAACAACCATGCTATATAGTAATTTGGTTTACACTATCAAAGCAAGACATTTGATTTTTTATTCGTATGCATAATATTACGAAGCAACACATTTTGTGAAGGCATATTAAATATTTAAAAAATAAAGATATGGTTGCTACTACGCTTAAGTGCATGGTAATCGTATTGCTCAAAATATAAGTAACAAGTTATGAAACATCCTTTTGTTTATTTAATCATATGTGTAAGTAATATAAACAAAAATAATACATGTATTTGTGAGAGGTTCAAATATACGGTACAAATAATTATAGGGTATCCTCATCTAAAAAAAATTAACTACTATGTCATGAGTAGGGAATTTTATTTTTGAACTTCATGTACAACAATACATTTCATTTTCTCTTTCTCATTATATAGTGATTTTTGTATGTGAGAATGAACTAGTACGTACGGAAAAGTACCTACTCAAGAACAATAGCAAGATTCCTAGATAATGGGTCTATATGGTATTATAGACACAAAATCATGCACTTGGGTAGATTTCTAGGTCCTAAATACATATTAGCATTCATATGATTCCTAAGCAAGAAAACTAGTAATTGACAATTGTCCTTGGCCTCTTTTCTATGTTTCTTGTTTCTTATTTTATCTTTTAGACCCTACAGCCTAGTTAGTATTTTACTTATTTGTATTTTATGGCTTCGAGACACCAGCACCTGTGTGCCCATGTACACTCTGGATGCCCCTGGCCCTTTCTTATATTATTCACTTCTTTTTGGACTCTTTTATATTTTGGGCATCTTTTTCACTTATGGGTCAGCCTTCTAGTTGTCAATTACAAAATTCAACTAAGGGAATCATATAAATACATAGTCATGTGTTCAAAATAGGAGGCCAAGCACTAAGCATTACTATCATCATGCATCAAAAAGGAACCTAAATCACTCTAAAATATCCATCTAGAAATTCACTCAAGGGAAAAGGGTCAGCAACTCTACATACATTATATAGGAAGGGAAGTTCATTTTACCATCCACAAATTTTATTTACTTTGTTACATATAGCTACAAACCACTATAGTGCACTTACACAAGGGCATCTTAGGGGACAATTCTTACACACACTCACCGAAATACATGGATTTGATATGTAGTGAAACACTTGGTTGTAACTTCACTCTGTCGGGTGACTACGGGGTAAGTCTAACTCCACATTCTCGCATCTTTATTTTTCGATTTGATGTGGTTTTTCGGTTTTTGAGATGATATTTGTTTTTTCGGTTACATGTACCCCAAAGTGATCAGAGTGACACACAGGTGATCAACAGGGAATATTTGTGACTCTTGTTTGACACTGTAAAAATCAAATTCAAGCCATTTGTACAGTCACATGTGCCTAATATTAGTCTTCAGCACCCAAGCACCCTTGCCCCAGTCTAGGCACCCATATTCATCTAGGTTTGTGAGCTCTAGAATTTATCTTAAGCATTTATGACACTATTAACTTCCTCTTCAAAGTAATTTTCCTATTTCGTAGTACTTCTAGATCAAGCATAAATCAGCTAATTTATTCTTTCTATACCTCTTACTTAGGGTTTCATACGTATTCACTTTTTTGCTTGCGTTATATTGTACTATAGCGAGTTGTATATCATAGTTTACATTCAATTACTCTATAATTAATGTTTAATAAAATAAATTCTTGTTTTTGTTAAATCAGGTATAATTTTTATGGAGAGACACCCATTATGCTAGTTGTGACATCCTGAAAAATGAATTTCCTAGATTGTTCCCATAAAATCTTCTAGAATAAATTAAGTGCATATTTGTATTCACATTGTTGGAAGTCCATATTAAATTTAGGGCAGCGTCATGTGTTATCTATATTTTTTACTTTTTCCAATATTGTTTTCCTCCAACTACATTAGTGCAAGTTGCATAACATAAGTTGTTCATTTTCACATGAATTATATTTTCTCTTAGTAGCATCATATTTGAAGTTTGTAGTTGTGAAACATGGTGGATATTGGAAATATCCATGGACTTGAGTTTAGCATTACTCAATGAAATTGGAACATGCTAACAGGATTCTAAGGCAAGCCACCTCTTCAACTCATTTTCTTGTGTTATTACTGGGTTGATAAAAAATGGGAATTTAGGCCAATTGTAATAGATCTTCCATTGAACATTGTCACTTTTCCATGTTTCAGAGAAATATTGGCATTTCAAATGTAGGTGCATGATCCAGAGGACATTTTGGGGCTTTAGACATTTCTTAAATCTCACTAAATCATTTTAGTATGGTAGAGAATTTTGAGATACTTCCTACGGTACCAAGAATGTTTGAAACTAATATTGTGTGCTCGAGATATCGCTGGTCAAATTTTAGGCTAGAGAGGGTCAATTGGAAAGTCAAGCGGTGACACATGGTAAAATTGAAGATTGATCAAATCGGTGAATATTTTATTTGAAATGTCAGTCTTTGACACTCAAGATTAGATAAGTGGGCCCTAGTATTTATTGGTGGGGGTCGTCATTCAAGATCGACGCACTCTTTTACGGATGGGTGTCTTTTTCATTGTTCTTCTTTGTGGCATTACATATATATATATATATATATATATATATATATATATATATATATATATATATATATATATATATATATATATATGCATTATAGCTCACCGAGCTAATTATCATCTCGGTCAACCCTCCTACTCACTTCATTCCTACTCACTTCATTGCTCGTGGATACTTTATCAACTCGGTGGGTTGTGTTTCCACCTAGTATGCTAGCTCAACAATCTATTTATGGCTTGGCAAACTTACCAACCTTCCACCACACATTGGTGAGTCAAAATTCATGTGGGCCTTAACAACTCGGTTGCTCCCAATGTACTTTCCACCACCTACTACAAATCACATGGCATTCAAACCGACCATTCAACCTAACTCGGTCTCCACACTATGTGGCTCGCTCCATCACCCAAGCCATTATGTGGAAAATGGGGATGCATGTGGTCGTAGCTACACATTGAAAATTGGTATTACAAGCCTTTGTAAAGGCTTTTCTAACTCATATCCCTAAAAATGTGGGATTATTCTCTATTTGGGGAATACAACATGGTGGAGGGTGGTTGGGAGGTTCAAACCCCTAGCGACCAACTTACAAAATATGCACTCCACTAATAAGCCATGATAGCTTGCCGAGTTAAAAAGGGGCTTGCTGCTATTTAAAGTAAATCTTCTACAGGTCTAAGGACATGGCATATTAGGACTGTTTAGAGAAATTCTCAATTTTGAGGACTTAGAGGCAAAACCAGCCTTTGGAGTAAAAAGGAGAATTGCTTATAATTTCATTACGCTCGTAGTGGTGTAAGTATTTTTCTATTTTGGAAGCTTTATGATGACATTTTATGTGGTGGAAGTCACTAGTGGAAAACTTCCTAAAGGAGTAACTTCAGCAAGTACTTTGGGAATGTGAAAGATATTTTTGGATTATGTCGGGATCTTTTAACGATCCGAGAGTACATATTATAATGGTTATTGTACTTACAATTTTATTAATTTTTAATAGATCGGTTCATATGAACCCGGAGACGTAGGCTTGCATGTCGAACTTCGTTATCAATTTTTGGTGTCATATTTTATCTCTGGTTGCATTCTAATTTCTAATTTTATTTCCACATTTTAATTAGTTATTTTAATCAAAATTTACTATTAAAATCAGTAAAGGCACCTCGTATAAATTGGTAAAAATGGGAATATAATTTTGGATGGCTTTGATCAAACAATGATTGGAAAATCAGTTTTAGACCAAGTATTATATCATATTTGGGTTAATTTTTATGGATTAACTAGAGTCCTAAAATTGTTAAATTTTAATATTTTGGTAAACATTTGGGTAGTAAGATTAATTTTGCTATGTTTAAGAATCATGTTGGTGTCATAGCTAGTTGATTACATGATTTCTTGATTGCATTTGGATACCGGTTTGTAATTTGCTAATCCCATCAATGCATACTATTTGGCTTAATCTTCTTACTTGGTAGTTTTGTAGTATTGTGGGTGACAGTTGGTTTGAGGTAATCATGGGAAAATAATTGAAGAGGTAAATATTGGAAGAGATCAAAATCATCTATAGAAAAATCCAAGAAGAAAATGCATTCCTGTGATGCAAGCTCTATTCCCTCGAAGAAAAAGTTGATCATTTGAAAAGTAGCTAGCATCAAAGGTTGAGCTCTTGATCAGTTTGTAGTTTGGTGATCTGAACAAGGCAATTCCTTCTACTTCAAATACAGAGACCATGACATAGTGCATTGTAATTTTCTCACCATGTGAATCTTCTTCTTCCTCCCATTTGGTTTTAGATTCAGGTAATGATGTCTTTGGTTCGTTTGAAAATCATACTAGAGGCATTGGATCCAAATTGTTATTTAAGATGGGTTTTGATGGAAGAGGTCTTGGAAAATATAGTCAAGGCATTGCTAACCTAATACAGTTCAATGAGCATCCTCATTTTACAACATTGTGTTTTACTAATGTGGGAAATGATATTAGAGAATGCTCCAAGCAAGATTATGGGAGACAAGATTCTCGAAATCCAAGAGAATACCCCACTAGTCCTGCATGTAGATTTGGTGTAAGAATCAAGTGCTTTTTTGTTTGAGGATGGATTTGGTAAAAAAAGGTTCAACAAAGAGGTATTGAGATTCCACCTCCACTTTCTTATCATAAGCACAATGAATGTTGTAAAACTTTTGATCCACTCTTTCAGTTTGAGAAGTTTGGCTTTGATATTCAGAAAATGATGGATTCCTTTCCTTGTATGTTTTTGTGATGGATATTCATTTCATTTCAAGATGTTGGAAAAGAAGGAATTTGTTGAAAAGTTGTTTTCATTCATTAATAACAAGGAAAACTACCAATATCTTCAATCATGGGTGACAGATGGCAATAATAATTCCTTCATTGCTAGGAATTTTTGTGCCCCTTGTCATGACAATAGACATTGGGTGAATATTTGTTAGAAACTTCATCCATCTCACCATCAGTGTAGTGGCAAGCCAAAGATGGAGTATAGACTTGTTTCAAAGGTAAATGAAGTTTCAGATCCACCATCAGTTGATGTTATAACCCTGGATCAGGTGATACCTATAGATGAAAATCCATTGGCATGGGTTGGTAAATAATTTTTCAACTTTATATTGCATAGCTCTTGATTTTTTATAGCATGTAATTAATTCAGGGCTTGTGTTATGGGATTTTAGTTGTTTGTTGAATAGAATTGTTTTCCCATTTAGATTTGAATGGTTTTGGAGTTTAGATTTTGTGAGAAAATATGAGAGACATGTTTACCATACTCAAAGTGGGTTTTCTTACTTTAAAAAATTTGATTAATACTCCATTTACATATCCTTATTTATAGATTTGAGTTTTTGGTACATTTGGGTACAACTCATGTTTCAACTTGGGAGATTTCTAATAGTAGTATGCAGGTTCAATGGGCATGGTTGAAATGTCTATTTTTGGAAACTTGCATTTCAGTATCTATTGTTGATTTTATTGTGCAAAGTATGGATGCTTGTAAGACCCATTTTGGGAACCATTTTGTTTTTGTAATTAATTTACAAACTCATTATACCCATACAGGATGCTTGCACATTTACTAAGTCCCTCATTTTGGGAATTTGTTGTAACTATCCTTTGTGGTTACAATTAGGGTGTATGTTGATTACACTAACAAATTGGTTTGCAAAGTGTACCTAGTGATCTTTGCACTTGATGGAAGTTCACTATTTTGGGTATTTCGCTCTATACTGACAGTTTACTTATCCTATTTATAGTGAGGATTGTAGCGATAGATTATTTTTCACCGGGATTTCACTTGATTCATTCTGTCTATGTTTGGCATGTTTATTATGGATCATATTTTGTAGTGGTTTCACATGGATAGTGGACACTAACCTTTTGTGGGCAGTTTAGATGTCTTATATACTGATGTATTTTTGGTGGAATTGTATTTTCATTAATTAGTCGTATCACAGAGTATCAATGGGACACTTGATTTCTATTTTTGAATGAGTGTTTTATATTTGCATTATATCTCACCTAATATAATTATCAGCTTGGTTGACCCTCGTACTCACTTCATTGCTCAGGCTAGCTTTCAGAGCTAGTTAATCAACTCAATGGGTTATGTTTCCATGTACCGGGATAGCTCTACATTCTATTTGTGGCTTGGTAGACTTACCAACCTTCCATTGGCCATATACCACACATTGGTGACCCACCATCCACGTGGACCTTAACAACTTGATTGCTCCTAATTTACTCCCCACCACCTACCCCAAATCACGTGGCATTTAAACTGACCATTCAACCTAACTCGGTTGCCAAAATATGTGGCTTGTTCCACCATCCAAGACATTATGTGGAAAAAAGGATATGTACGTGGCCATAACCACATTAAAAATTGATACCCAAGCCTTTCTAAAGGCTTTTCTAACTTATATCCCCGAAAATGTTGGATTATTTTCTATTTGGGGAACACAACATGGTGGAGGGTGGTTGGGAAGGTTCAAACCCCCAACCACCAACTTAAAAAATATGCACCCCACCGACAATCCATGATATCTCATTTGAGTTGAAAAGGGGGCTTGTTCTATTTAAAGCAACTCTTCGCAGGTCTATGGACATGGGAAAATTAGGACTCATTTATAGAAATCCTCAATTTTGGATGACTTAGAGGAAAAAACCAACCTTTGGAGTAAAAAGGAGAATTGTTCATAATTTCACTATGCTCTTAGTGGTGTAATTATTTTTCCATTTTGGATACTATGTGATGATTTTTTGTGTGGAATAAGTTACTATTGGCCAAATTCCTAAGGGAGTAACCTCAGCAAGTACTTTGGGAAGGTGAAAGATATTTTATTGAATTATGTTAGGATCTTTCAAGGTCTGAAAGTACATTTTTGTAGGTTGTGATCTATTTGGTTTATTGTAAGGGTTATTCTACTTAAAATTATAGTAAATTTAATAGATCGATTCATATGAACCTAGATACATAGGCTTGCATACTAAACTCGCTTATCACTTTTTGGCCGTGTTTTACCTCTGGTTCCATTTTGATCTCTCGGTTTTATTTCCACATTTTAATTAGTTATTTTAATCATAATTTACTTATTAAAAAATTAGTAATGACACCTCGAGATAAATTGGTAAAAATGGGAATCTAATTTCGGATGGCTTTGATCAAACAATGATTAGAAAATTAGTTTTGGATCAGCCTTAAATCATATTTGGTTCATTTTTTTATAGATTAACTAAAGTCCTAAAATTGTTAGATTTTAATATTTATGTAAATATTTGGGTAGTAGGAGTAATTCTGTTATGTTTACATATCGGTGCATGACACGATGTATCAAGTATGTTACCTTAATTTTCATTAATGATGCCCCACAATGTAAGGTCTAAGGAATGACTAGAGGTGTCGAGAGATTGAAACAATTCATTTTTTGTCTTTATTCCATTTGCTCTATGTATAGAGGATATTTTTGTGACAAAATAAACAACTCCAATTATATCCATAATATTGTTAATGGAAATTTTTTTATGTTTTCAATGTCAATGAACTATAGATTATAGAGAGATATATCATCTACATTGTGGGAACATAGTTGTATAATAATTTTTATTCAATGTAATTTCACATAGTGTTAGGTTGTGCAGATGAATTGCTTCATAAAGGAATTCATTTGAGGTTTATTGGTTTACACAGGAATCGCATCGATCGGGGAACTGAACTCTGTCAACAATAGGGAACCAACACTACCAAGGAATCGAGGCTGGCGGTTGCACCCGTCACAAGAAACAGGAATCGACATTCAATCGTGTAACCAACACTGGTTACCTGTGCATTTATGTTTCTATTTTAGACACGATATTTGATCCTACAATTGATTGTAAAATTGATCGAATGGTTGTAAATGTATAGCTAAGCTTCCCTAAGTTTTTATAAGATTATATAAGCTAGAAAACTAGGGTTAGAACATAAGGATAGAGGAAGAATGTTAATTCTCCTTGGTTGAAGATGAAGAAGAAGAAAAAGAAGAAAAATGTTACATGAAGATAGAGCTTCAATGGAGAGAAGTTGGACAGAAGGAAATAGTAGGTACATATGAATGGTGAGAAGAGTGTTATGTATTCTACTGTATTTCCTTTATATTGTCTTATCTCAATGTAATGTCTTGCATAAAATGTAAAAACATAGTATTTCTTCTTGTAGATCCACAAAGTTGTTGTGATATATTGTATTGTAGATCCATGAGATCATGTTGTATTTTTAGTCCAAATGATATATCTAGTATTGTAGCTCGTTGGAGATCTCTTGGGTACATATAATATCCAAATATTGTAGAGGAATTCTTCTTGTATGCACATGTTGATGCAGTGAGACTTACTTCTTGGTGCACAGATATGGTTGCACATTAGTAGACCCTTGTGAGAGGTCTTGTTTACAATTTTATGGGAGAGCTTGGTTTTAGTTTAGAGATGCAATAGTTCCTGGTTATATGAGATCTATTGGTGGTTTAGAGGCATGGTTGTAGTGCACTCATGGAGATCCATTTAGAGATCTGGAGGAGGAGATACTCTTAGAGAGATGCATTGTACTCTTGTATGGAAGAGTTGGTTTGTACTCTTGTTTATTATATATTGAGATCTCTATCTTTGGTGGATGTAGCCCACATTAGGTGAACCATGGTACATGTTGTGTTATGTGTGTGTACTTTGTTTTGATTTGGATTATTCTAGTTTATACTTCCATTGTAATAGATTTTGGGAATTGTTAGATCCATTGTGCATGATTTTTTTGTTATTAAATCATAACACTATTCCACAATCATGAATTCCCAACAACTGGTATCAAAGCATGGTTATTTCATAGCAAGGTTTTGCTTTAGTATTTTTTTAGTAGTTTACTAATAGGTGTATGAGAGCAGGGTTTGTTTTGCCTAATGTGAAAATCGCAAGAAGAGATTTAAATCTCAAGTGGAAGATAGAAATGTGAGGTTGGTGGAGTATACAGTGACTGGTGTTGGTTAGGTAGCAAATAGCGTCACCAAGGTGACCGTGGTCGGCTACAGGGTAACCGTGGTTGGTTATAGGGTGAGCATGGTTGGTTACTAGGTAACCTAGTTTTAAATAGAAAATCACATATCTGAAGAATTGAGAAGATGCATGGAATGTATCTTGTTTGTTGAGGTGTCCCTAGTTCTTAGAGGCATAAGCATGTTGGTTAGATTGTAGATCTGGGTTACAGAGGTATGGTTTTATCTTGGTATTACATTACTTATATGTTTTGGTTGCACATACATGGTTTGGGATTGCAAATCTGAGTATGAGATAGAGGAGCTATTCTGCATCCTTGGTGTAGTTAGATGCATGGGCTTCACTAGAGAGGTTGAATATAATAGCATAGAACAAAGATGGGGCTTCCATTAGAGAGGCAAGTACTTTGGTTGAAGATGTAGGTGAGTGTCTTGGTGCTGGTAAGGTGATGTGTTTCATCTTGGTGCAATTTATTTGCATGTATTATTGTTGTTAAGTTTTTGTACAATTTTGGGTTCTTCTTGAAATGACTGGCTCAACACACTATCGGATTTGGTCGGAGTAGGCACCTAGTTTGGTGTACTATGCCAATTTTTGGCATTGTTATCATTCTAAAAGCACCGAATTTGGTCATAGAGGAAGTGGTACCACCGACTGGTGGTTGGTCTGTGATAGTGAATTTGTACTTGGTTTTTCACAATAGAAGAGGGCATGGATGGTTTTAGTCTCTAATTTGGAGGATCAGGTTTCTTTAACAGAGTGTATAGATAGAAACGTTGTAGATCACTTCAATTTTTGAATCATAAAGAGGACAAAGTTGTCTTGGGAGTCTAGTGAAACTTGGGTCGAATCCAGATATCTCTATTCGGTTTATGTTTTATTTCTTTCATTTGAAGCTATTTGGTATAATGTTTGGATTGTTTGACAAGTAAAAATTTTCAATATGGATATTTGGTGGTTTTGAATTTTATTTCCAGGATGTGTTGGAATATTTAGGATAAGGGTATATAGTCTAAGGATGATAACCTCAATGAAAAGTCGTGATTAGACACATAGTTTCAGGTAATGAAGATGTTAGTACACATGGATGAAAAGAAGGTGATTCACCTAATTCAGAAGAAGTCTAAACTTTTTTGATGTAGAAGTATTCTTTGATAAGAAGGGAATTAGGTTTATATTTATTTCATCTAGTTTTATTTTTCACTAATATATATTGGAGCT
Organism: Taxus wallichiana var. yunnanensis; assembly: GCA_018340775.1. NCBI lineage: Eukaryota > Viridiplantae > Streptophyta > Pinopsida > Cupressales > Taxaceae > Taxus > Taxus wallichiana. Next base: position 489,723,601 of record CM031235.1, read on the forward strand.
TTTGAGCTTGTTATTAGAGGTAGTGTAGGGGATTTCATGTTAAGTGGGAGAAAGCCATGGTTGTTGGCATTATAGGTTAGACACATATGCATGTGCAGAGTGAGAGGAGTATGTTACTATTTAGAGTGGCATGAGGCACAAGTTGTTTTGGAGGACAGTCATGGTTTTATAGGTATTTTTTTCATTGCATGGTGATGTCACTTCTAGTTTTATTTTTGGTGCCTGGATATCCCTATGGGATGGCAGTTGATGGTTGATTCAGCTAGGTTTAGATGAGAGAACAACTTTTGAGTTTGAAGGGTGGAAAAAGAAAGAAATATGACTATTACAGAGACTGGCGTCGATCATCTAGGAACCATGGTCGGTCATGCATTGACCAATGTCGGTTGGGAAACCATGGTCGGTTAGGCTATGGATTGACAAGTAATGTTTATTTACCATTTTTGGATGGTGCCCTTATTTTATTTCATCTTGGATGGTTGTGTAGAGTATGTTGATGACATGTTTACTAGTATTTACACTATTTATTAGTAGCATGGTTGTTTGTTGTTGACATTGATGAGCACAGGATTCATATTTGGCTTTGAAGTTAGTTAGTGGTAGACTTGGAGCTTTTGGAGAGCCTGGTGATATGGATGGATGTACATGGTGAGTTTTTACATGTGTATAGATTTTGTTTTGTGAGTCTATGATGATGCAAATGTTTATTTTGCACATGGATACCTATGAGCATGGTTGAGATGCCTTGAGCATGATTAGGGGATGTTTGTATTTCCTCTTATTACTATGTAACTCCATTTATATGTTATCTATAGATGGTTTTCATAGACATGTAAGTTATTTATGCAGGGTTGGATTTGCATATTGCAGTGTTTGGATTCTTTGAGTTATATAGGTGTTTGTGGATTGATCACCCACTGGTTGCATGTAGAAATTATTTGGGTTTTCTTTGCCCAGGATCTTGTTTTTTCTTATGCATATTCCAATTTGACTTGTCTTTGGTCAGTTGCATTGGTGGTTGCATGGAGACATGGATAGATGGTTGGAGAACATGGTTGGTATGGCTATGGTTGTGATTGAAGCTCAGTACTTCAGTTGGAGTGGGATCTCTTGTAGGTATGTTAGTCATGGTGGCTCGGTTGCATGAGAGGCTTGGAGTTATGATTGAGTGGGATCTTGATGTATGGATATCTTGAGTATCACAGATCAGTAGTAGCTTCGTGTAGGTATATGGTAAGTCATGGGTTTGTTATCTTCTTATTTTTTAGAAGATGGTTTAATCTTCCTGATTTCATTTGAGATAATTGTTGATGTAAAGAATAGATGGTCTTCACGGTATGTAGAGGATGGTAATGTACAAGTACATGTACAGGTTTGGCAATTTATCTCCAAGTGGGAGATTATTGAAATTTAAATAAATAGAAAAATGAAATCTAAAGGGTTTTTTTACAAAGGAAAATGTAAAATGAATATTACAAAAATGATTTATTTCAATTACAATTATATTTTCCTTGTGCTACTATGTTTTTATATTAACTATAAATTACAATATAGTTTTGTTCTAGATGATCTACTGTGATACTCTTTGATTTATTCCAAGTAAGAATTAATGTTGCATGCATGGAGTTTTAGATAGTATATCCTAATTTGTTATCCTTAGTGCCTAGAACACTTAAAAGACTACAAAGTACATGAGGATGTTTTTCTTGGGAACATTGAAAATAATAGAATACATGTGATTTAATAAAAATGGAATAAAATCTTAATTTAGAAGTAAATATTGTAATGAATGATATAAAAATGATAAAATCTAGTAAATAGACAAGAAACAAGAAAGAAATAATATGAAACCCTAATAAAATGAGAAATGTAGATGGTTTAGCTAATTTTTGAGTCATTTGAAAGTAATCTAGGTAGGTGAATAGTTGAAATAGGACTGGAAGCAGTGTCATCAAGTTTTATTATATATTTAGAAACCTATAAATGTGTAGGGTAGGAGCACCCGAGAGGAGGATGGGAGCACCGGGTGCTAATGACTATATCCGGGTGCTAGTGTGCACCCAAAATCTTGAGTTTTGATCTCTTCTATGCATGAGGATATTCATTATTAGTCTCTATTTATCTCTCTAATATTTCTTTAATGTCATTAATTATACCTGGAACCTACAAAGAAAGATACCTAGTTACACATACCCACAAACCACATCAAATATAATAAAAAATATGTAAATGTGGATTCAAGTATGACTCACCCAAATAGTGAACTTGGTACGAGAACTACACTACATTTCAAAATCAATGTAATTATGTGTGTAAATGTGTGTGATGATGCCCTAGGGTACCCTTTTGTAAGTTGCACAATGATAACGGACTAGATATAAAATGTAGAAACATGTATAGAATGTGTGCAATGGAATAGAATAAACTTCTCCTCTTATGTTATGTATGAAAAAGTGATGAAACCCTTGTCCCTTGAATGATTGTGCTAGATGGATGCCTTTGATGCTCTTTGTGCTTTTGGATGCAAGCTTAGGTTATAGTATGCAACGTTAGTGTTTGCTCCCTTATTTGAGAGCTATAACTATGTATATATGTGATTCCCTTGTTTGAATTTTGTAATTGACAACTGAAAGGTTGACCCAAAAGTATGAAATATTCCCAAGAAGTAAAAGAGACCTAAAAGAGTGAGAAAAGGGGAGAAAGGGTCAAGAGTTCCTAGGAAGGACATGAACACATGGGCTCTAGTTTCCTAATTGGGTGCTAGTTTATAAGGTCATAAAATATAAATTAGTCAAATATCAACAATGTTATAGGTGTGTAAGTTTAATAAAATTGTTTTTTTAAGTAAAAGGCCTTAAAGACATTTTCAATTACTAGTTTTCTTGTATATGAATCATGTATATATTAATATGTTGTAGGACCTAGAAATGTACCCGATTGTAAATATTTTGTGTTTATTTTTTCCCCACTTTATGATGTAGAGTGAATACTCAATATCATAATATATGTACCTTGTGATACTATAGAGAAGATTGTTTCCGATAGTATGTCAAGTGGCGGAGTAAAGCATGAAGTGATTGTAATGTGAAGCGTGGAAACTAGGGAGGGGAGGTAGACCCTATGGATGAAGTGTATGTGTAGTATCATGTTGTTGGAGGTTGTGCTTACTGATGTGAGCTGATTTTGATTGTGTATTAACGATTTAACTACAAAAGAAAAGCAAGAAAGTAGTCAAAGTTTCGTATATGAAAAATCAGAGTAATGCATTTATAAGTAAGTAAAGAGTGTAAATGTGTGTAAAATGAAAGTGTGCACCTGATATGTAATAGAGAGTATGAGATAGAAAGTTGTCTTCTTTACTTTGGAGATGTTGCTAAATTTAAGTGTCTTATTGTTCAAGAGTGAATTTTTTGGACAAACTCGCACCAAGAGTGATATTTTGGGTGATCTCACACCGAGAGTGAGTTTTTTTAGCAATCTCATGCCAAAGGCAAGTTTTTGGGTGATCTCACGCCAGGAGAAGAGTTTTGGGAGAGCCATCTATATTTTTTTCTCCTTCCATGATGCTTCCTGAATAAGAATCAATGTAGATGGTTCATCCTTGATTTGTTCCTTTTGTTTTGATTATTCTGATTTGTTATGATTATAATTGAATTATTGATTTTTTTCTCGAGGCAAGTGCATGCTACTTTGGAGAATCTATCTCAAAATTGTTTTCACTATGCTCAATTGAGAAAGTGATTGTTTTCTCCCCTAGGACATAAGTACTAAGGGACACAAGAACCCACCGCTATTGTCCAAGTTTGGGTGCTAGTGTTTGCTCTATTTTTGGGCCCAAGATTGGTTCTAAGCCAATTTTTAATTATGTTCATGTGTTGATTGTGTATTGTGTTGTGTTATACTGAAGCTATGAGTTTTTGTAGGGGTGATTTGTTCACCCAATAAATGCCCCCTTATTTAGGGTGCAAGCAACAAATGTAGGAGAATTTGGTCAAAAGGAGAGATCTTGATACTAATATGCATATCTGAAGTAGATACCTATAGGGGTTAGGGGATGTGCATGGTAGAAACCAAGGCACATACAAAAAAGTAGGCTAGTAACAAGAGTAAGTAAAAATAATCTAGCATGCAATAGAAGATAATGTAACTAACAAGTTTGAAGACAAGATGGACCACAAAAAGTGGGTTTCAAACATGGGATATCACTCACAACATCACAACACAATCGGGGCCAAACTAGCCAATAGCATATAATGATCAAATAAGACATAGGGCATATCCCGTAAATAATAGGAAATGAGAAGTGACAGATAGTAATGGTTGTATTGATCATGCAAGGCAAATGCTATACATGAAAAACTTGTTAGTATGTTAGAAAGATAGATAATATGTCAAAGCATGTATAAATCAAAGTGACAAGTATAGTTATAGTGACTTGAAATAGTAAGTGCTGAAATGATAAAACCTATGATGTATAGAGTATGATAGTATCCAAAGTAGATGCCCTCAGAGCCTCGAATGGACTGGTAATAAATTTAGTGTTGAGCATTATACATCATGTGATAAGTTGTAATGAATCGCATTCACTTCCAAAGACCAATTGAATGCACATTTGTAGATGATAAAGATAATGACATACTAAGAATCCATCTAGCATAGTATGAAAAATGCAACATGCAAGTTGTATAAGCTAACAAAATTAAATGAAACCAAGATATTCAAATGCGTGTGAGTGTGATAGTTTGATATGCAAGGTGAAAAGATGGTATGAGCATCATTTCCCACTAGTAGATGTGTACGATATGAGGTTCATTTATAAATACTCCCTCAATAATAAAGAATGAACCATATAACAAGAGTTCATCATTAGGTAATGAGGATAAAGTATGTGAACCAATGATGTGGTGATGCTCAAAAATATAGGCATGAAGCATGGATCAAAAGAAAGTAGTAGATGTTATGAAAGATTAGTCATGAAATATTGACCGTGAAGTATAGCCATAGTAGATGATGGGAGGTTCATTGATAAAGTATGCCCTAAATAGTCAAGTTTGAACCGTAGCACTAGAGTGTGTCATCAGGTAATGATGGTACAATGTGTGTACCAATGAATTGATTATGCTTATAAATTTTGGACACAAGCGCAGAGCATGAAATGCGAGTAGTAGACACTAGAGACAACTAGTAGTGATGGAAGGAGGGAAGAAAGTGCAATGCCCCCAAATGTTCCAATGATGGAAATTTATATGATGATACAAGATATATATTGTGATGGTGATAAGGTTTGAAATGTGTCATAAGAAAGCATATTGTCATCACAATGAGAGGTAGAAGAAAGAGTAGGACCATGGTTGGATTTTTGGTGACGGGGAGGTAGTTTAAAGTGGTTAGATATAACAAGGTGAATTTTTTGGTCTCGATTGGTTGGTGGTTGCTTATTTGGAATTGGTAACATTGTAGAGTAATTGATAGGAGGAGGTGATGGGGTACAAATTTTTTAACGTGGTTGTTTAGTTGGAATTGGTAATGTTGTAGAGGAATTGATAAGAGGAGGTGATGGGGTATGAATTTTATAAGGTGGTATGACATTGGATTGGATATGTGGTTTTGGTGACCAAATAAGGAATGCTAGTAATTATGATATGATGCTCATTAGACATGGAGGGATAGAATTCTGGATCCCAAAGTGGGATGTAGATTGGAGGTGTAGTAAAATGTTGTGTAGCAAATGAAATAAAACTCTGATGCTCAAGGAGCTTAATTATTCACCTTAAAGCATAGCAATCATTGTCATGGTGTCCATTAAGTCTGTGATGATTGTAAAATGAAATACCTTCGTATTTGGTAAGACTATGAGGGTGGTAATGAGTAGGTGGAAAGTTGATCAACTAGTGATTTAGGAGCTCAGGAAGAATATAATGTTACTTAGCATTTAGATCACACTTTAAAGGTGTTGAGTTATGGAGCTCAATTACTTTGGATTAGCATGTAATGTGAAACATGCTAGAAAACACGAAGAATGATCATCGATTAGGAGGGACTTGCATTGGTCATGTAAGGAGGAACCAACATTGGTTAGGGCTAACTGACATTGGTTACCTGTGTGGGAGTGTTTTAATTAATTCTCATGAATTAGATCTATTTTTAGCATTAAAGTAGATCTATTAATTGCCATTGCATGGCTAAGTTCCCTAAATTTATATACGCCTATATAAGCATGAAAGCTAGGGTTTAGAAATAATAATTAAGAATAAATTGCAAAGGTTGATGATTATTGTGAGTGAGATAATTCTTGGAGAAGAAACAAAAGCTTGAGTGAAAGAAATTATTGTACATCTGAGAGGTGTGGAAGATTGTAAATCTTCAATTGTATATCTTGTCAAAGCTTTGGATAATAGATTGGTTTGTTTCTTGGTGGACGTAGCCCACACTAGGTGAACCACGTTAAATTTGGTGTTGATTTATATCTCTTGTTCTATATATTTATTCTGGTAGAATATCCACTTTTATTTGCATGTATGCTTAGATCTGATATATTATCTATACAACCGGTGTGCTAACCCCAACAACTAGTATCAAATATTTTTTTAGGTTTTTATGTGTTGAAATATTTACTCACAGAGGATTTTTTGATTGAGTGGGAGATACAAAGCAATGGTAGAAGAAAAAAATACAAGGTAGAGAAGTTTAACGGCTGAAATTATCAATTATGGAAGATGCAGATTGAGGATTATATGTATTAAAGATATTTGTATTTACTATTGGATGAGAATTCTAGGCCTACAAAGATGGCTAATGAAGAATGGAAGATTTTTTTACTGAGAAAGGCTTTGGGATTTATAAGATTGAGCACTGGTAGTATCCGTGGCTTCCAATATTATAGAAGTAACTTCTACAAGTATAGTTAATGAAAACTCTTGCTAATTTATATGAAAACCCTAGGGCTTCAAATAAATTTTATTTGATGAAGAAACTATTTAGTTCTAAGATGTATGAAGGTGGATCTACATCTAGTTATTTGAATGATTTCAGATCTATTGTAAATCAGTTAAAATTGGTTGATATACCATTTGATGATGAAGTGAAAGAACTTTTATTTTTATGTTCTTTGTTTGATAGTTAGGATAACTTGGTAATGGTTGTTGGTAATACAACATCTGTTAATAATATTTTGAAGTTTGATGATGTGGTTAGTATAATATTGAATGAAGAAATTCATAGGAAGAGTACAAAGGAATCATCATCTGGGAATGCTTTGAATGTAGAAAGTAGGGGCAAGCAGAAGGAGAGATCCAAGAGTAAGAGTAATGGGAAATCAAAGACAAGTGATAGCAGATCTAAATCAAAAGGTAATGGAATTACTTTTTGGAAATGTGTAAAGAAAGTACATGCAAAGAAATAATTGTTGGCCAAATGATAAAGAGAGCCAATAACAGATAAAGGTAAAAATAAAATCTTACTACAACAAAGGTAATACAAGATACTCTAATTCTTTCTTTAGATAATAAAATTGAATCATGGGTTTTAGATTCAGGAGCCTCTTCCCATGCAACCCCTAATAAGAGTTATTTCAAAAATTATGTCCAGGGAAATTTTGGGTATGTTTGTTTAGGTGATGATGAACCTTTTACGTAGACTTTGGTAAAGGGAAGTTCATCTAAAATTACAAAATGGAAATACATGGGTATTGAAATATGTGAGGCATGTGCCAAGCCTCAAGAGGAATCTTATTTCTTCAGGGGTAATTCGGTGAAGCCGGTTACATGGTTACTTTTGCAGGAGACTCTTGGAAAGTTACCAAGGGTGTGTTAGAGTAGGTATTTACCTTAGCTCATGTTCACCTAGGTACTTTATTTACCTTTATTGTATTTATCCTCACCAACTTATGTGTGTGGATATTTCTTTTATCTTATTTAGATATTAGAAGATATTATCTAGTTATTAGGTACAGTTCTTTCCTTGATCTATGGTATTGACTAGTTCTTTCCTAGATCATATGGTATGGTCATATGAGGGATTAAAACTTGTAATTCCTACTAATAGGTGCTTAACTTGAGCCCCCTCTAATTTTATTTGTGTGGTGAAGGAAACAAAAATTTATTTTGTTTTAGTGGCAACTAAAATAAATAACAGAGCAAAATATTAAAAATCTTGTAACTTTTGATTGGTAACTTAGTTTAGACTTGCACTATAATTATAAAGTGCCAAATATGGAGGAGTGTTGTAATCAACTGTGGATGCAATTTTGGTGAGCACGATGTCCTAAATTTTTGGGATTTTTGTACCTATCATGGATTCCGAGAATGATATGCTTTTCTCTTAAGTATGTGGACTTCAAGAGGATATTGTAAAATTTGTGGAAGAAAATAGATCGCTTAAGAATCAAAATTCTCTCTCTACAGTCACTCATTCACGATAAAGATACAATAATACACTCCTGCAGAACAAACTTGCTAGCCTACAACATCACCATCATATTTTGGAAAACCATATCCATACTCCTAGTCCACTTGCAATTTTTGCTCTTGTACCCATTGACATTGATCTGCCGAGTCTTTGACCCGAACCTACTTTTGATGCTTCTAAACCGTGAGGCTTATTCGCATGCTCTTCCACATCTCGTGCCTATTAAAGTACCACATTTTGTGTATCCTACTTCGCTTAGCTTCATGGATTTTTTAAGAAGCATACCACTGCATTCAGTTCTCGCATGCTCCGTTCTATGGGTCTCACTAGAGGAGTCATTATCGAGACATTCACAAGGTATTGTTTCCTCTATTCCACATGTTAAATGGAATTATTATCATGACATTGGTTTTCGAGCAAATACTTCATTGGGATCACAAATTAATAGAGCTCATTTTTTTGTTCACTCAATTCTTTCTGAGGATTGTGAGCAACACATGAGTTCTACACCTTCACTCAAGCTTGAGAAACCGAAGATTTCAGCTATCATACATTATCAACCTGACACACATTCTAATGTTCTTTTGCATGCACCCATTGTGCATTTTGCACCAAGTCATATGTAAGCATCTTCTTCATCCATCTGTGTTGATTTGGGGTGGATATCTGATCACTCGTGGCGGTGACATAGGCATTCGTTGAGAGGACTCTATAGGCATGGCTCCTCCACCATTCGGCCTCTTACTCCACTTTCTATACCTTATGCATTGTGATGCTTCTTGTTTTGAGCATTTTTCTTTAGCATGTGTAGTGTATCTCTCTTGTTTGTTGAGAGATTTTGTATCTATATTTTCAACACTTTTGGCATGTTGATAGTCTCTCTTGTGGGGGAGCTATTCTGGTGGAGCCTAGTGTTAGTTTGTCAGTGTTCGAGTAGTTATTTTGACAACTCATATAGATTTGTAGCATCACTCCACCCATTCAGCAAGTATGGGAGGGTGTGGTGCTGATCCTACTTCAGGTTTTGTGTCCTTGCCTTGTTACCTTGGCTTTTCTTGGATCGTGACACTTTAGATTTTGTGTCCTTGCCTTGTTGCTTTGGTTATTGTTCTTGGATCGTGGCACACCTATTTGCAACACTTGATCGAATTATGTTTGGTATTTTTTCACTTTTGACATCACTCCGTTGATAGTCTCCTTGTATGGAGCTATTCTGGTGGAGCCCAGTGTCAGTTTTTTTTTAGTTTTGTGATCGAGCAGTGGATTTAGACCATGGTGCACACAAAACTTCTTCAACATTGTATGATTTTTTTGAGCCTAGCTTCTTGGGATGCCATGGAGCGGGACTTTACTCTCTTTACTTTATTGTTGCTGGTTTTGGGTACCTTGTGGTGTCCCTTTTTCCCAGTTATTGTACATGAGTATCTCATCAGACCTAGTTTCCAAGACTCATACTGTGGACATGTCACATCTATTTTGGTCGCTAGCTTCACTTGAGGGGGTGTTAGAGTAGGTATTTACTTTAGCTCATGGTCACCTAGGCACTTTATTTATCTTTATTGTATTTATCCTCACCCACTTATGTGTGTGGATATTTCTTTTATCTTATTTAGATATTAGAAGATATTATCTAGTTGTTAGGTATAGTTCTTTCCTTGATCTATTGTATTCACTAGTTCTTTCCTAGATCCTTGATGTCTAGTTCTCTCCTAAATCTATGGTCTTGACTAGTTCTTTTATGACTAGTTATTTCCTTGATTTATGGCTTGATCTACGACCTTGACTAGTTCTTAGATTGTTATTCCTTTCCTATTTAAGCAAGGCTCGTTCTCAATGTTTTGCATTGAGTTCCATAATAATATATGATATTACTACTCATTTGTTTGCAATGGTTTTATGTAAAGTTATTCTGGTGAATTTCTTTCATCTTATTGATCGTGGTGTTTGATTATCATCTATGTTCTTGGCTTGGTACGATTTGGTTATTGTTCCTTTCTGTGGTGCTCTTGTTGTGGAAAAAGGTAAGAAGGTAGGAAAGTTATATTTATCTACCTATGTTATTGATTCCATTTTTACATTATCTACTTCAGATTTAGATGCACACATGTTGTGTAATCGGTTGGGCCATATGAGTCAAAAGGAATGCAAATATTAAAGGCTAAGGCTAAGTTATCATATTTGAAATATTTAGATCTTGATTTCTGTGAGCATTGTGTCTTTGGAAAGTAAAAGAGAGTGAGATTTCTCAAAGTTGGGGCAACCAAGAAGGAGTATAAAATTAGAGATTGTACACTCATATGTGTGGGGACCATCTCGGGTAGATTATCATGGTGGATCCTAGTATTATGTTACTTTCATTGATGATGCTACAAGAAAGGTATGGGTTTATTGTATTAAACATAAATCTAATGTTTTTAGAATTTTAAAGTATGGAAAGCCCTTCTTGAAAATGAATCAAATTCAAAGTTAATGTGCCTTAGATCCGACAATGGTTGTGAATATAGCAAGTCTTTTAATGATTATTTTTAGTAAATGGGATACATAGAGAAAGAACGGTTCCAATAACACCATGGGAAAATTGTGTTGCGAGAAAGAATGAACAGACAATCATGGAATGTGTTAGAAGTATGAGGATACATTCTAAACTGCCCTTGTAGTTTTGGGAAAAATTATTTAATACAACGGTTTATTTGATTAACCGTGGGCCTTCAAGTTCACTAAATGGAGGAATACCAGAGGAATCTTGGACCAAAAAAGAGGTAGATCTTTCTTTTCTTAAATTTTTTAGTTCAGAAGCTTTTATGCATGTTGATAAGGAAAATATGAAAAATTTAGAAGCAAAATCCAAGAGATGCACTTTCATTGGTTATGGATCGGTGATTTCAGTTTCGCTTCTAGGATTTAGAGAATTCTTAAATTATTAGGAGTCGTGATGTTGAATGGAATGAAAAGAGAATGTACAAGGATCAAATTTTAGTACCTAAGGATGAACTGGTTGAGAAGTTTGTGAATGAAAATGAACTTTCTGATTTAAAAGTAATATCGACATGGTTACACAATAACCAGTGTTGATTGACCCCTGACCACCATCGCTCAGTAGAACCATGTCATTTACAGAAGAGCCAAACTAGCATTGGCTACAAGAACCAACACTGGTTAAAGGTGACCAGTGTTGGTCACTATCAGATTTGGATACAAATGTCCAAGAGGTCCAAAATGAGCCTCTGGTACCCCAAACTCCTGTGAGAAGGTCAAAAATGGTAAGTAAACCTCTATAAATATTTGGACCTTCTCTATTTTAAATATTATCGATCGATAATGGTGAACCAGAAATTTTGAAGAAGCAATGCGGGATAAGATCCACATGTAGTGGGAGCATGACATGGATAAGGAGATGGACTTGTTAACGTGAAATCACAACACCCCCAAATGAGTTCTATAGGTCTACTTTTCTAAGGCGAGTCATTTGGTGTGATTGTGTAACATTGAACTTTCCCAAGGTGTGGGACCTTGCAAAATGGGAAAGCTCTCCATATTGAAGGTTAGTTCTTTATTCCTTTGTTTAAGTGCATACGTAGAAACTTGTAGAGGATCCATTCTTAATCCTAATCTAAACTTTACCAAGGAGACAGGGATAGAAGGAATACAAAAATTAAAACAAATCTAAACTACGAGGTGATGCACCAAAGGAATGATGAACACTTATTTTGCTAATAGGCACAAACCAAAAAAATGCATACAATAAACAAGAACAAATAGCCAGATATGTAATGGGACACGATATGAAAAGTGAAAGAGACAAGAGAGGATCTAAAATCAATCACAGATGTGTTTTATTGCTCTATAGATTGATACAGTCCATTACAAAGTAGCCAAGAGGTAGAAACGTATTGTAAATTTTTGATGGAAGGCCTAAACCCCACAAATCCTTTTACTAAGAGGAGAAGGGAGCCTGTAAAACAAAGAATTTCCAACCCTTTACAATGAACCTTGCCCCGTATTTATAGATTCATCCTGAAAGAAGAAGAGAGAGAAGTGGGAAAATTAGGTTGAAGTTCAACCACCGTTGTTAATGCCTCTGATGAAATCTCTCCCCAAATCTATCTTTTTACATCAATCCTTGGTTTGGTGCCTTGAAGGAAGAGGAAACAATGAAACAGATCAAATCTGATCTGGTTGTTGAGGCAAGAAGATCCTACATTAAAAGCCCGAAGATGTTTCCTCCATTTTTCTTCACCTAACCTCCTCAAAATTAAAGTTTCAGACCTCCATGACATAGGTAAGGCTAAGATTTTTCCAATGGCATCAGATTCGCAATATCTCGAGCCCGAAGTCAAAATATATGCCCCTTTAAAGTTTGTATCGGGTCCATATAGGAGGGTGGGAAAACAGCTTGAAAAATGGATCCCCTTTTGATATGGGACACATGGCAATTTGGCACTCGTTTAGAAATATTCTCTATTCACCCCTCAAACAAAGGCTGCCATCGACACTTGGCATTCTTTTGCTTACACATTTATACTTAGCCAATTTTGAGACCCTTTCCTGTCCTCTTTTTGAATCTAATTTTTGTTATGCGGGATATTGGTCGCTCCAATATTTGGCACAAGGGAGAAATATGGATAACAATTTGGTGACTCACTGGATTGTCTACTGCGAGATGAAAAGACCAATTGCCTTGTCATATCCATTGAGCATGGAGTCGTGAGAGATAGCCTACTACTGATTTGAACTTTGAAAACTGACCCCTGGGCCACTTGGAAACCCATTATAACCGAAACTAATCTTGACCAAATTCCAAGTCCAAACACTACATGAGAGCAACAAAATAGCACCACACTATATACAAAATTTGAAATCATACATGCTCCAAATAGAACATGTAGAGCATGCAAAGAACTTACGAGAAAAGAAATCTACACTACAGCAAGATAATGTGCATAAGCACTTAGAGGAAAGAGAAAACTTAACTATTATGTATAGGGTGAGAACTCCCCTTTTATTAAGAAGATACTTAAGATAGATCCCATTTACTGGAATCTGCAACTCTTCACCCTCCAATGTAGACAATTAGAAATCATTGCTACTTTTGCATCTTGTGATCATATAGGGGTCACTCCAGATGGTGTCAAATTTAGAATGCCTTCTAGGTTTGCTCGATCTGCATCCCATTTCAAAACTAGGTCTCCTTCTTGGAAGGTCCTTGCTATTGCCTTCTTGTCAAAGCATTTCTTGATTGAAGCCTAATTCTTCTCTATTACTTGGAGAGAATGCTCTCTGGTTTCTTCTAATTCTATCAGCTTCACATACCTAGCCTCCATTGGTCTAAATTCAAACATCTCTAGTTACTTCACGAGCTCCAATACTGGTAACTCAAGTGATATAGGCAACACTACCTATTTCCCATAGACGAGCTTGAATGGAGATTTGTATGTAGATCTCTTGGGCATTATTCTATCAGCCCATAAGTCTGTTTTAAGATTTTTGTGCTAGGTCCTCTTATTCTCATCAAGAGTTCTTCTGATGATCTTTAGCAGGTTCTTGTTTGTGGACTCAGCCTAGCCATTACCTTGAGGGTAATATTTTGATGAAGTACTCAAATAAGTCCCATTCTTAACATCCCATCCTATGATCTTGGAACCTATGAATGCTAATGCATTGTCTAATATGATGGTGGCTGGCACTCCAAATTTGGTCAATATCCCTTCATAGAAATCCAGGATACTAGACTCATTTGCTTCCTTGAGTGCCACTACCTTAGTCCATTTGGTGAAATAATTTTTCATTGTTAGGATCCATTTGTGACCTTGGCTTGAGTTTGGATTGATGACTCCAATGAATTCCAATCCCCATTGCATGAAAGGTTGGTCAACTGAGATTGGGTGCAATGGAAGTGTTGTTAGCCTTTCCTTTCCTTTGAAGAATGCACAATTCTTGCACCTTTTGATCCATGTGTAGTAGTCACTAAACACTCTGGGCCAATAATATCCTGCTTTCATGATTTTGAGTGTTGTCACTCTTGGAGAAAAATGGCCTCCAGCTACTTCAACATGGAATTCTTATAGCACTCTCTCTACCTGATCTGCCCCAATGCATCTCAGCAGAATGCCATTGATGTCCCTCTTGAACAAGACACCATCAATAAGAACATATGGGATGGCTTGTAGCCTAAAATGCCTTCTTTTTGCTTTACTCATCCCATGAGGACACAGGCCTATTCAAAGGAAGTGCACCATATCTTGAGTCCAATAAGGAGGGTACATCATCTCTCCCTTCTTCTTGATCATTTTCTAGAAAAAAATAGCCTCCTTTTCACCTTTATGCTTCATCTTGTTGACCTGAGGCTAGTTGTTCACATAACCCCTTCCCATGCACCAGCTTGGTGACCTTAATCTCAATGTCATATTCCATGACACATGTGATCCATCCTGCACACTTCTCATTCAAGTCCTTGCTGGGAAGGAATTCTTTAACTCCCACATGGGATACCAATAGTTGGATTTTTTTTGAAACCAAATGCTTAAAATTATTCAATCCTCTTATTACCACCAGGACCTGCTTCTCAATGAAGGAGTACCTCACCTCATAATCTTCCAAACTCTGGCTGAAGAAAGCAATTGGTTGTTATGTACTTTCTTTGTTCTTGTTGCACCAAGATTGTAGAAATTGTGTCCCCTGCCACCAAAGGCATACAGTATGAAATCTTTGGAAAAATTTGGGTTCACAAGAGTTGGGGCTTGTGATATGGCTTCTTTGATAGCCTCAAAACTTTCTTTTCCTTCAGCTATCCACCTGAATGTTAAGCTCTTCTTCAGCATCAACGTTATTGGCTTAACAAGGGCAGCAAAGTTTGGAACAAACCTGCGAACAAAATTGATTTTTCCCAAGAAGCTTTGAAGAGCCTTCTTGTGACTTGGTAATGGTAATGCTCTTATTTCTTGAACTCTTTCTAGGTCAATTTTCAATCCTTCCTTTGATACAATATGGCCTAGAAGCTTACCTTCATGGGCCAAGAATATGCATTTTTTGGGGTTCAGTGACACCCCAAAACTCCTACATCATTGGAACACCTGCCTTAGGTGGAAGAGATGATCTACTGCATTTTTGGAAAACACTGTAATGTCATCTAGATAGATCAACACTATTTTTTTGATCAACCCCTTGAATGCCATATCCATTTCCCTCTGAAAAGTGGCTCCAACATTGGATAATCCAAATGGCATTTTCTTGTAGGCATAGGTGCCCCATTTGGTGGTGAAAGTTGTCTTGAATTGATCATCTTCTTTCACCATGATCTGGTTGTACCCCAAGTAGCAATCTAGGAGGGAGAACCTTTCTAACGAGGAAGGCTCTGTTCAAATCTCTAAAGTCAAAACACATCTTAATTTCTCCATTTTTCGACTAGGACCAGATTTGTAACCCCACTTGAGTGTTTAATTTGAAATATGATGCTTTCCGCTATCATATTGTTCGGCTCCTTCATCGAGGCTCAATATGTGGGTTGACCGAGTCCTGCTTCTACCGATGGGATGAGCGGCTAGATCTAGTTCTATTATGTGTTGTGCTAGCTTTGGATTGAACCCACTTAGGTATTCATAACTTCAAGAAAACACATCAGGGAATTCTCGACAAAGTTGTATGAATTCATATCTTTCTTGTTTGGTGGCCACTTTGCCAATTTGAAGTGTTTTGTCTTCTCCAACTGGGATTAACTCTGAATCTTCTCCTTTGATCTACATGTTAGCCTTCTCTTTTCTAAACTGAACATTAGGATTTAAAGTAGATTCCAATGTCACTAAGACTTTGGGAATCTTGTTTGTATGTAGATGTACTATCTGATTCCCGTAATACTGCTCTAGTCTACTCTGGTTTATAGCAAAGAATTCAGCTTCTTCTTGTAGAAATGTAATGATCTACTGATCATTCTCAAACACCTACCAGCTTGTATTATTATCTTGAACTGCTGGCCTCACAACCACATGGATATGTAGCTGTTTCTCGTCCTCTTGATGTTTTCAACCACATCAAATGTTGCTCCAATTGCTACAAGTCTACCAAACATCTTCATTCTCCTTCCTAGGTATGGACACAATATTGAAGGCCTCGAAATCCTCCATGGGATCCAATACCCTACTCTTGTAGTTCTTGAGTAGGTCATTTTTTATAGCATTTAGTCCTCTGACTTGATTGACAACCGATTCGTTATCACTTTGAATACTTGCAAGTTCTTGATTCCCAGCTTCCTTTCCCAATGAAGACCTTGGACTAAAGCCTCATATTCAGTAGTGTTATTTGAGCAAGCGAACTAGAATCTAAAGGCTGAATAATATATCATACCTCTGGGGGACATAATCATGGCTCCTCCTCCAGCTCCTTGTCTACTCCTTGAGCCATCAAAGAACAATTGCCATACCTCATTGTCATCCTTGTATTCTAGCTTGATTAGGTTAGGAAGAGGTGATTCTCTTCATGTAGGTAGTAGACACCCAATTCAGATTCCTCCATCTCCTTATAGGGGTCAAAAGCATGTTTTTTGTTGGCCCACTCATCTAGGGTCAAGTCTGGGATACATCCCACCTTGGTATCTATTTCATTAGTGTTTAGGAGGTCTTCTTGATCAAAAGCTGAGTAGTTGGCATTGATTGGGCTAGGCACATAGGATTCAATATGATAATCGAAATAGGTTCATATCTGATTGTGGCCCCATACCTTCCTAAAGAGCATATGTGACCAATTAGTAGACAGGTAGCCTCCAATTTTGGCAGTGAAGTCTCTGGACAGACACAAAGAAAAATGTGGTGGCAGGTCTATGATTGACATATTTTGCAAAATAGTCACATTAGGGCAAGCGTGTAGAGTGAGACTCAAATCCTTGATAATTCCCACAGTGGTTACTATTGTCCCATCTAATTGGACTACTCCTCTAGAGATGACCTCATATTGGAGACCCAACTGATCAACTATTTGTTTGGGCATCACAGAACTACTGGCCCCAGAATCAATCATATAATTATGCACTAATTTGTCCCCAATAATCAGTGAGACATAGAAGGGAGGAGGTCTCAGGTTTTTACCTTGTTGTTCTCCATGGTTCCTCCCAGGCTGAACTACATTGGTAAGCACTCTTTCTTGTTGGTTAGGGGGTTGATTTGAACTTGACCAATTTTCATGTCGATCCTGCAATGATCCCTTTACCCTGGAACAGCCAGTGACTCCCATAGTGAAATGTTCACACTTGTTTTTTTCATCTACTCAATAATATTGAATGTGTTTTCCTTTTTGCCCCTTCCCAGACACATTTCTTTCTTACACATGGGTTGTTACAACCAGTGCTTAACTGGGTTTGGGAGGTGGCTTGGATTGGTTCTATATGTTTGGAGTTACACTTGGAACACCAAGACCTTGTGGAGTGATGGAAGATTGAGGGTCACCTAAATTTAGTGGCCGGCCCTCTCCAATACTTCTCTTTTTGGACTGTGTATTGGCAGCTACACTTTGAGAAGGGAACTGATTCATCCCACAGAAGTCTTCAGCCTGCCAGTTGACAAGCATAGTCTCATTTGGGGGGCCACCTTATTGAGCTCCTTATTGTTGATCTTCCTCTTGGCCAGGTTCTTGTGGCACCATACTAGTTTGCACCATCAAGGCCTGATTTAGAGCACCATTAAAGCACGTTGATTGGTTGTGTGGCTGATTACATGGAAAACACCAATCATATTCTTGTGCCATATTGTTCTGTGTTAGGACCAATGCTCTTGACATTGAAGTTGTGTTAGGATCATATGGCTTGAAAGGTCTACCACTTGGGGTTTTCCTTGGTTCTAGCTCTAGTTTACAATCTAAGGTGGTGGCCTATTCTACTAATACTGGGGTCTAGCTTGATATTGAGCCTGGGGCTGGTATGGCCTAGAACTTTGAGCTTGTTGTCTTTTGATGGTCACTAGCTCATTCCCAAAGTTTTGAAGTTGCTTCATCACCACTTCCTGAAACTCTTTAGAGGTATTAGATGATGAAGTGGAAGCTTCAATTGAGCTTTGACTCCTAGGGGTGGGTATAGGAGCTAATGTAGGTACTTGGCTAGTATTTAGGCCTCCTAACTCAGGGTACAGAGGCATGGATGGCCTAGGAGTGATTTTTCCAAATTGAATCAAATAGTTCTTAGCCCCTATGGAGAGGCTATAGGTTGCAAGTAATGTAGTTCCTCCCATTAACTGAATCATTAGAGAAATATCAGAATTTAAAGCCCTAAGAAAGTATAAGAAGGCACCTTCATTAGTGGGCTTTATTGTTGTTGGAATCCTATCCCAAGTCTATTGGAATCTAAGGTTGAAGTCTGTCAACTACTCATTTGGGGATCTCTTGATTGTTGTTAGTTGCTCCAACAAAGACAAGTTATCACCTTTTCCCCAAACTGATTGTGAAGCTCCATACATGCATTTGGTTCCACCGGATAGAGCCTGCTTCAAGACTCCTGAACCATTGTGAAGCTTTCCCTTTGAATGAAGAGGTGAGTAGCTTGACTGCAATGTCCATCTCATGGATCTTGTGGATTGTACAAACATTTGCAATATCTTGGACATGGTCACCAAGAGAAGTTTTATTTTCCCTAGTGAAATATGGGATGCTCTTTAATGCTGCAATCGAAACTAGGTTTTGTGCATTCAAGGCAAGTGGACTACTACTGGTGAAGTTGACATATGGATTTGGTTGTGCCATTCTGATTGGCCTAAGAATCCTTACAGACTGAAAGAAAGGCCTTACAAGTGGAGGTGTTGACAAGGTTCTTCTTGGTGGAGATGGAGACCTTTGAATTCTTCTTCCTCTCCTTCTCTACCTAGGGATAGACATAAGTATTCAAATATACCTTCTTTCCTTGCTCTAGACCGGGTTTTCTCATGAATCTCCCAAGCTTGGGCTACTGAAACTAGTAGATTTGTTACTTTTGGAGTAAATCGATGTACAATTCTAAGGATTCTTAAAAGCCGTAATCACAAGCAAGTGTACATCAATCCCTATTGTAATAAGATGGAGACTTTTTGGTCCCACCGACGTGTAAAAACTATTAACGCAAAATCAAAACACCCTCAAATGAGTTCTACGGGTCTAATTTTCTAAGGCAGAGGCATTTGGTGTGATTGCGTAACATTGAACTTTTCCCAAGGTGTGGGACCTTACAAAATGGGAAAGCTCTCCAAATTGTAGGTTGGTTCCTTATTCCTCTATTTAAGTGCATACGTAGAAACTTTCATAGGATCCATTTTTAATCCTAATCTAAACTTTACCAAGGAGACAGGGATAGAAGGAATACAGAAATTAAAACAAAGCTAAATTATGAGGTGATGCACCAAATGAATGATGAACACTTTTTTTTCTAATAGGCACAAACCAAAAAAATGCATACAATAAACAAGCACAGATAGCCAGATATGTAATGGGAGACTAGATGAAAAGCAAAAGAGACAAGAGAGGATCTAAAATCGATCACAGACATGTTTTATTACTCTGTAGATTTATACAGTCCATTACAAAGTAGCAAGAGGTAGAAACATATTGCAATTTTTTGATGGAAGGCTTGAACCCCACAAATCCTTTTACTAAGAGGAGAAGGGAGCCTATAAAACAAAGAATGTCTAACCCTTTACAATGAACCTTGACCCCATATTTATAGATTCATCTTGAAAGAAGAAGAGAGAGAGAGAAGTGGGAAAACAGGTCAAAGTTCAACCACCACTATTAATGCCTCTGATAAAATATCTCCCCAAATCCATATTTTTTGCATCATTCTTTGGTTTAGCACCTTGAAGGAAGAGGAAATGGTGAAACAGATCAAATCTTATCTAGTTGTTGAGGTAAGAAGATCCTGCATTAAAATCCTGAAGATGTTTCCTCCATTTTTCTTCACCTAACCTCCTCAAAATTAAAATTTCAGACCTCCATGACATGGGTGAGGCCGAGATCTTTTGCAACAGCATCAGATTCACAATATCTCAAGCCCTAAGTCAAAAGATATGCCCCTTCGAAGTTTGTATCAGGTTTGTACAGGAGGGCGGGAAAATAGCTTTAAAAATGGGACCCCTTTTGATATGGGACATGTGGCAGTCTGGCACTCATTTAGAAACCTTTTCTCTATTCACCCCTTGAAACAGCACCATACTGACACTTGGCATTCTCCACTTACACCTTTATACTTAGCCAATTTTAAGACCCTTTTTGTTCTTCCTTTTGACTTTGTTTTCTATTATGTAGGATCGTGGTCGATCCAATATTTTACGAGGGTTAAATATGGATAACGGGACTCCTTGGAGCAGTTTTAGACTTGGTATTTGGTTAAGTTTCTAGTAGGTAAGAGGAAATTGTAGAATAAGTGGGTTTACATGATCAAGGAAGAAGAGGATGGATAGAAAAGGTATAAGGGAAGGCTTGTACTAAAAGGATTTACACATAAAGTAGGTATTGACTTTGGTGAAATATTTTCTCCTGTAGTAAATATGTCTTCTATTCATACTGTATTTAGTTTAGTTGTAATAGAATATTTTCATTTAGAGCAACTAGATGTGAATACTGCTTTCCTTTATGGTGATTTAGATGAAGATATTTATATGTAGCACCACTTGGGTATGAAGTCAAGGGTAAGAAGAAATTATTATGCATATTAAAAAAAGCATATATGGGCTCAAGCAAGCTCCAAGGAAATGGTACATGAGGTTTGATATTTTTATGCATGAGTATGGTTACTTGAGATGTGAATCTAACCATTGTGTTTATTTCAAGAAGCTTGAAAAGGGGAGCTATATTATTTTGTTATTGTATGTGGACGATATGCTTATTGCAGGATCTAGTATTCATGACATTTATGAGCTTAAGGGAAAGCTAGCACACATATTATCTATGAAGGATTTAGGATCTAAAAAAGAATCCTTAGCATACAAATACACAAAGATAGGAAAAACAAGAAATTGTATTTGTCTCATTATGATTATATCTACAAGGTGTTATAAAGGTTCAAGATGTAGAATGTAAAACTTGTTAGTACACCTATGGTTGGACACTTCAAATTGAGAAAATATTAGTGTCCATCATCACATGAGGAGGTCAAATACATGACACAAGTTCCATATGCTTTAGCAATTGGGAGTCTCATGTATGTTATGGTTTGTACCAGACCAGATATTGCATAGGCAATGGGAGTTATGAGTAGATATATGGCTAATCTAGGTAAAGAGCATTGGAAAGAAGTCCAATGGATACTCAGATATTTGAAAGGTACATCTAGCATGTAATTATTCTATGGAGGTTTGGATATTTAATTATGTGGCTATGTTGATTCGGATATGGTGGAGATCTAGATGGTAGGAGGAGCACTACTGGATATATTTTCACAGTAGGTGGGATGAAAGTTAGCTGGATTTCAAGATTATAGAAGGTTATGGCTTTGTCTACTATAGAGGTAGAGTATGTTGCAGCTACAAAGGCTAGCAAGGAGATGATATGGATGAGTAGGTTCATGGAAGAGTTGGGAAAGGAGAAAGATGATTGTAAATTGTTTAGTGATAGTCATAGTGCAATTCATTTGGAAAATAACTCAGCGTTTCATTCGAGAATGAAACACATTCAGTTGAGGTATCACTTCATATGGTAGGTATTGGAGGATGGGTAGTTGAATCTGGAAAAGATTCATACGAGCAAGAACCCTGCGGATATGCTAATGAAGCCATTAGCAAAGGAGAAGTTGGAGCTACACTCCACTTCTGTTGGTCTTTGAGTTTGAGACTTGAAGAGGAAGAAACAGAGCTAAGGAAGGATCCAAGAATGATGTTATATAAGTATGGTGCATTAATTAATATCCAAGTGGGATATTATTGAGTTATGGAGCTCAATTACGTTGGATTAGCATGCAATGTAAAACTTTCTAGAAAACACAGTAATCGTCATCAGTTAGAAGGGACTAGCATCGGTCAAGTAAGGAGTAGCCGACATCGATTAGGGCTAACCGGCATCGATTACCTATGTGGGAGTATTTTAATTAAATCTCAAGAATTAGATCTATTTTTATTATTAAAGCGAGATCTATTAATTGTAATTTTTAGAGTAGGTATTTACCTTAGCTCATGTTCACCTAGGTAATTTATTTACCTTTATTGTATTTATCCTCACCCACTTATGCGTGTGGATATTTATTTTATCTTATTTAGATATTAGGATATATTATCTAGTTGTTAAATATAGTTCTTTCCTTGATCTATGGTATTGGCTAGTTCTTTCCTTGATCTATGGTATTGACTAGATCCTTGATGTTTAGTTCTCTCCTAAATCTATGGTCGTGAGTAGTTATTTCATTTATTTATGGCTTGATCTATGACCTTGACTGGTTCTTAGATTGTTATTCCTTACCTATATAAGCAAGGCACATTCTTGTTATATTTCATTGAGTTCCGTGATAATATATGATATTGTTGTTCATTTGTTTGCAAAGGTTTATGTAAAGTTATTCTGGTGAATTACTTTCATCTTATTGATCATGGTGTTTGATTAGCATCTTTGTTCTTGGCTTGGTATGATCTAGTTATCATTCCTTTTAGTAATTGCATGGCTAAGTGCCCTAAGTTTATATACACCTATATAAGCATGAAAGCTAGGGTTTAGAAGTAAGAATTAAGAATAACTTGCAAAGGTTGATGATTATTGTGAGTGAGATAATTCTTGGAGAAGAATCAAAAGCTTGAATGAAAGAAAGTATTGTACATCTAAGAGGTGTGGAAGATTGTAAATCTTCAATTGTATATCTTGTCAAATCTTTGGATAATAGATTGGCTTGTTTCTTGGTGGACATAGACCACCTTTGGGTAAACCACGTTAAATGCGGTGTTGATTTATATCTCTTATTCGTATATTTCTTCGGTAGAATATCCACTTTTATTTGCATGTATGCATAGATTTGATATATTATCTATACAATGTTATGCTAACCCCAATAAGAGGTGGTGGTAGTGGTAAGAATAATAACTAGAAATAGTATTAAGATGAAGTGGAGAATAACAACTAGCATTGGCTTGAGGAGAAACCTTGAGATGTTGGATTTTGGCTGTGATGTATGTAATCATGGTTTCCATAGCTTAAATTTTATCTTGAAATAAACAACGTAAATCTTAAATTGACTTACAAATAGATTTATTGGTTATGGTATCGTGTCCGATAGGTTCACAAAGAGATGATCGAAAATGGCACTTACATGTGTAGGTGGCATATTTCTAGGGAGATACATAGTGTTTAGGGATTTTTGGAAAACATCTTTTCAAAGCGTGTGCATTTGAAGTAACTAATGCAAGGAGACTTGAGAAACCTTAGGATCCATAAAAGAAAAGGTAGGTTCAAAAATAAGTATCTGTAGGGCCGATCACGAGTGGGGTTCACTAAATGATTTAATATAAATTATATTAAATCTTAATTTTAGAGTAACTATTGTAATTAATGATATATAAATAATAAAATATAGTAAATGGATAAACAACAAGCAATCAATAATATGAAACCCTAAGTAAATGAGATAGATAGATGACTTAGTTGATTTCCGAGTGATCTTCCAATGTTGAAAATGAACATGTGCATGATGTTATTTCTATTAGTAGTCAAGATGCATGTAAAGTTGTATCTCTTACTCTTCCTACTTCTGAAAATGACTCTAATGAATGTAATTCTAAATCTTATGCTAGTTCTCCTCCTACTTCTCTATATGCTAACGACTCTCTTGATGAATTACTTACTTGTGAAAATATGTCTGATAGTAATGTCGATTATATTTTTGATCATGATAATGTTAGTGAGGATGTCACTTCTCTTAATACTGTTGAATGTTAATTTTTCACTCCTCTTTCTTCCACTTATGAGGTTATTTCCAATGTCATTCATGATGATTCTACTAATCCTACTAGTACACCTCTTGTCATTTATTTTGATTTTACTTCTAGCATTTTTGTTGATATTCCATATTCCTCTCATCTTTTTCAACCTCTTTATTCTTCTTCTATAGATGACATTATGATGATTCTACTACTCCTACTAGTTCACCTCTTATCATTTCTTCTGATTCTACTCCTAGCATTTATGTCGATATTCCATGTTCCTCTCCTCCTCTTCCACCTCTTTCTTCTTCTTCTCTAGATGTTATTCATGTTGATTCTACCATTCCTACTAGTACACCTTGTATTATTTCTTTTGTATCTATATCTATGATTCCCATATATCCTTCATCTTATTCTCCCCTCTTCACATCCACTTTTTCTTCTCACATTCCCATGATTAATTACAATGGCAAGACTCAACATCTCAATGTGCCTCTCACCTCTTCTACCATTCCTTCACTTGATATCTTGCCACTAATGCAGGATGTTGGAAATTTGTAATATAAATCTCACTCTCCCACTCTCAAAAGATAAGCCTATTATGCTTCCATTCACAATAATTCTCTTCATGGCAATCTCATCCCTAAGAAAATTCACAATTCTACTAATTCCCTAAGGACTACATCATTCCTACATTTACATGTTTTGATGACATTGGTGATTTAACAAATATAGGAAATTTGTAAAATCCTAGCAGGATATTTTAGAGTCACATGCAATAATATAACAATAAAGTACATAATGTGACACAAGCAATAAATAAAGTAATTTAAAACCCTAAGTGCAAGAGAGGGATAAAAGACTTAGCTGATTTCACAATAATAATGAAGTATGTCGGATTTGGAAAACTATTGAACTAGAAGGGAAGATCTGTTGAAAATATTCTCAAACAATTGTGTGATCATTAGATAAGCATAGACCAAGGCGCCTATGGAGGTCTGGAGCACCGAGGCTATATTGACCCAATATGGGCACTAGTGTTTAGGATCTTGAAAATGTAATATTCTAGAAACCCTTCATATTATCAAATTAAAAAGTTGCAATGTTTATAGACATTGAACAACTATAACAACATCTACTAAAAGTGGATAAAATATAATAACTATGGAAAATATGTAAAATTAGCATATTGCCCCTAACTAATCACATCTGGGAACATTCCAAAGTAGTAAAATAACAATAGTATAGCCCCCACTAATCTAGGGATGTGACAACTAGATAATAGCTAACTAACATCTAACTAAGTTAAAGTGATAAAATTTAATTACTTTAACATTACAACTTAGTACGTGATGAATTAACCTAAATTTATTCCTAACATTCCCTCCCTTAATTCATCATGGTCTGAAGTGAATAGGAGAGAAAAAACTCTAAAACAAAATATGTTTACATGAGGTAAACATTTATTAGCACACACATGCTAAAAGAAACCTATTCTAAGGTGAATCAAATGACTTTATCATTCCCCCACCCCCTTAATTTAGTATGGTCTCTCTAGATCTCATTTGAATAGGAATAGTTGGATGAAGGTAATTCCTCTGAATGGTGTGCAAGAGATGGAATAGGCTCAGGAACTATCTCTAGATGTCTGGAACCTCTTTTGGGTTGGCACGTGTGCTCGAAAAATAAATGAGTAGCTCTAAATGTTTTTAAAACCTCTATTGGGTTGGCTCATATCGCCAAATTGGCGCTTATAAGAAAAACTACCTTCCATTCACTTTGCTCTAATCTGCAAGGAATACCACTATTGAGTGATCAATGAAGAATTTGCAAGTCTTTCATCTTTTCCCCTAAATTCTGAGTGAAAAGCGAAGACAACTAGCTCCATGAGAATGAAAAAGTTTTTGGCACTTTATAATGATAGTGTGATTACAATTTTGTCTCTTCTTCGTGGAAAAATTCCCTTTTGGGATACATTGTGAGTACAATTTTTGGGCTCTTTGGCCTCTTTGCCTTTACAAAAAAGTCTTGAAATGATATTTCGGACCAATTGGAAGATAATTTTTTTGAAATTTTTACAAGACAAAGCTTATTAAAATCTAGACCAAGACGTAGAGATCGAAAAACCATACACTTTTAAAAAATGGCACCTCAATCTAAGGTACCAGTTGAAATTTATGACTTGTTTAAATTTCAATTTCAATATCTTTCTGGGCCCCTTTCCAAAAATGGAATTTTTCCTATCCTAATTTTTTACATAAAATCCAAAAATGGAAAGTTTAAAAAAAATAGAATTCGGATTTTTTTATAAAAATGCAGCTTGCTCGGGGATTACCTGGCTCGTATGCATGTGGCCTTGGTTTCTTCATAACTTTTAGATATATCTACCTCTTATTCTATTTTCCTCCTCCCTTTCATTATTTTTCTTTGCCTTTCAAACATTTTTTTCTTTGCTTATGTTTGTCTTGCATAGGTATGGAGATCTTGAGCAGACAGGTCAAAGTAATGCTTGGTTGACTAGATCTAAGGCTCCAACTTGTGTAGTAGGGGTGATCCCAAATAACTCTAAAACTTTCCCAATGCGAACACCCATATTTATGCAAGTCCATAGATTTATGGGCCTAACTATGCTCATAGATAACTAGATAATGCAAAACTTGCCCTTTCCTTAAATGCACAACTCGGTGAAGAATGCGAGATCAGTGCATGGATATTTTTGGATCCTAATTCTTTGCACATATTTGAAACTTGGTGACCTCCAAATACAACAGTCTGTTAAATGTAGCAGTATTGTCATTTTTTTTATATCTGTAGATTTAAGTTGTTGTAAATGAATCAGAGAATATGTAGCACTTTGTGCAGAATTCTAGGGGTGATGAAGTAGGGAAGGTGCTTCCAAGAGGTTGGGGACAACTATGGTTCCTCCAAGCTCAAACTTGTAGCAATGAACCCTTAACCTTTTGCAACACACTCTCCTTAGAGGATGAGGGATCCTCACAGAGACTGGGATCAACCAAATCGATACCAAATCTTGAAAATGTAATATTATGGAAACCCTTCATATTATCAAATGAAGAAGCTATAATGTTTATAGACATTGAACAACTATAAAAACATCCACAAAAAGTGGATCAAATATACTAACTACGAAAAATATGCAGAAATAGCATATTGCCCCTAACTAATCACATCCTGGGAACATTCCAAAGCAGTAAACTAACAATAGTATAGCCCCCACTAATCTAGGGATGTGACAACTAGATAATAGCTAACTAACAACTAACTAAGTTAAAGTAATAAAATTTAATTACTTTAACATTGCACATTAGTAAATGATGAATTAACCTAAGTTTATTCCTAACACGGGAAAGTGCTCAGGTTTTGAATTTTTTGGGTCACAAGGGTTTCACACTTTTTACTTTTAGTAACTGCGTATGTCAATGGATGGTTTCCAAATTTCATCAGTAACCTACAATGAAATATATATCCTGCAAAACCCCAAAATACATCAAATCCTAAAAATAAAAGATGAAAATGGGGAGTCAATCGACCCCAATGGTCACCTAATTGAGTGAACTTACAATTCGGGTGCTACACTACATTTCAAACTGCATGTAGTTCTTGTGTGTGTGTGTATGTGTGAAAATTGTTCCTTATGAAGCTCTTGTGCACAATGCACTAGATAATGAACGATAGATATATGTACCAATATAAGTAGATATGTGGATGAAACAAAAAACAATTCCCCTCATATGCATGTATGTAGATTTAGCAGTCCCTTGTCCCTTGAATGAAGCTAGATGGATGCTCTGATGCTTTTAGAATGCCTTTCGATGCAACCGTAGGTGATGATAGTAGATGTTTAGAGCTTATTACTTTAATTTGATCACATAGCATTATATTTATATGATTTTGTTGTTTTAATTTTGTAATTAACCATGAAAAGGTCAAACCTTTAGAAAAATAAGATGCCCAACAACTAGAAGAGACCCAAAAGTGGTGAGTAAGACGAGAAAAATGTCAAGGGCACACAGAGAGGACATCGAAACCAGGCACTAGCGTTTTGGCTGGGTGGTGGTGTCTATACTTAGAAAAGGTGGAGTAATGAGATTCATAATAGGTATTTAGATGTGTAAGGCCAAGAGGGAAACTAGAAAGAAACAAAAATGGCCAAAGATAGTGGTCAATTAGTACTTTTCTTTCTCAGGAATCATATGAATGTAAGTATGTGATTAGGACCTAGAAATGTACCCAAGTGTATGATTTTGTGTCTACATTTTCCCTAAATTATGTTGTTGAGAAAAATCTTGATAACATAAGGTAGATAAGATTTTCGTACACTGATAACCATGTAGATTGATGGCGAAAGTGTGCCGAGGAGACAAGAAAAAGTGTGGAGTGAATATCATGAAGTGTGGAAGCTAAAGGAAGGGGGAAGTGGAAATGACCCTAGGGGTGAAGCATATGTGATGTGTCATGTTGTACAGGTGGTGTTTTTCATGCTCGATGTTGGTGTAAGGCTGCTTCTTATTGTGTATTAAGGATAAACCTGCAAAAGAAGAGCAAAGAAGTAGTCAAATATATGTATAGAAAAATTTTGATCCAAATATGTGAGAATTATGTAAAAGTGTGTAAAAATTATGTAAAAATGTAAAAAGGAACATGTGCACCTGATCTATGATGAGTGAAAAAGATAGAAAGGGTCCTAAAAATGTTGTAGAAGAACAATTTTTTTGGGCGATCTCTCACCAAGTGTGAGTTTTGGGGCGATCTCATGCCATAATAGAAGAAGTGTAGGGAGAAAGGTCTAGTGTTATTCTCCATCCTTTGATTGCTTCCTAAAATTTATACACAATGTAAATGGTGTGATCCTATCTTGCACAAGTTTGATCCAATTTTATTTAGTTCGATCTAATGCAAATAGAAAAGGGGAGACAACATGCATGGCAATTGCTAGAGGATTGTGTATGTTATTTAAAAACTACTGGAAATTGGACCAATATGAGAAAACCATTGTATCTACCCCTGGTCATAGGTGCCCAAGAAGGTTCAAGGGTTCCCAAGTGCTCATGTCTATATCTAGGTATTGGCATCTGTGCTAAACTAAGGACCCAAGTTAGATTGAGCCTGTATAAGACTATAGCATGTGTTGATTATGTACTAAATTCTCTTGTAATGTAATGTGAGTTGTTGTATGGGATGAATGATTCACCCAATAGATTCCCCCTCATTTGGGGTGCATGAAAAATCACTAAGAAGATGCATCCCAAAAGAGGATCCAATGTTGAACTAAGATGATTTGATCTTGAACTAATACGTGTATAGAGGAGAGAATGTGCTTGGTAGAAACCAAGGCACATGAAAAAATGGCTAGGAAACAAGTGTTAGTGTAAACAAGACAAAGATGCATATAGAAGATAATGTGTAAGCTAGAAAGAAGGGAAAAATGTAGACCATGAAAAGTGGGTTGTAAACATGGGACATCACTCATAATGTTGCAAGACAATCAAGGCCGAAGAGGATAAAATAATACAAGAAATAAACATACAAGACATAGGAAAAGCCCGCAAATAATGGCATATAATAAAAGATAGTGACAAGTAATAGTAAGAAAATTAGAATACAACCATGGTGGAAAATAATTCCTACAAATAAAATGTTGCACATGAAGTAGCCGCTAATATGTTAGAAAGATACAAAGTTTGTCGAAGCATGTATAGATCGATATGAAGTCTTGCTTTAGGAATAGTAAAAAGTAGTAAATAATGGAATAATAAAACCGTAAGTGTATGAATGCGAGATGCCCCCAGGGAGCCTCGATGGGACTGGTAAGAGGTCCAATACAAAATATCCATGCTATGTGTGACAATATATTTAATGTATACATTCACAACTAAAAGTAAATTGAACATGTATGTGTCTATAGAAAATATAATGACATACAATGTATCCATCTAACATAGTAAGTAAAGAGTACATGTGATTATAAGTAAGAAAGAACAATGCACGACCAAGATATGTAATATGTTGTGTATGGATGTGATGGAATGGTATGTAGTGTGAATGTGATAGGATCCATGTGCCCCCGAGTGGATGTGTATGTATGAGTGAGATGAGGTTTATTTATAAATAACCCCTCAACAGTCAAGAATGAACCATAAAACAAGAGTGCGTCATGTGGAAATAGTTTGAATGACGTGTATTCTTATAAATATCGATCATGAAGCACAAATCGTGAAGTGTGAAGAAGGTGAGGTTTAACTCGATTTAGACCCTCATCGGTTGAGTATGAACCGTAAGGCTAGAGTGTGTCATAGGATAGTGATATGTGTGCTAGAAGGATTCGATCATGAAATGCACAACGTAGATTGTAAGATATGGTAGTATGATGCACGAGAATAAGATGCTAGAAATATGTGAAGGGAAAGTGTTTAATGTGTGAGGTTCTTGTATGTAGTATACCCTTATCAATATCAAGTCTCGAATCGTAACACAAGAGTGCATCATAGGGTAGTGATGATATAAGACGTGTATAGATTTGTGTATGATTTCTCAAATATGTGAAATATGAAGCACAAAGCATAATATTAGAAAATGATAGCCACCTAGTGATGCTAGAAGGGGGGAATAATAAGTGTAATGCCCCCAAGTGTGTTAATGATGGAGATTTATGTGGTGATGTAAGAGAGGTACCATGCCATTGTGGAAGAGTGGTATATATGTCATGATAAGAGAGAGGGGAAACACAATGGTAGGCGAAGGACCATTGCATGGTGGTAGAGTTTGAAATGGGTCTTAAGTATCAAAATAAGGAATAGTTTCTTTGAACAAAATCATTGGTTGTTAAAGTAGTGGATTGTTGGGTGAATGCTGCTAAAGACTTAGTAGGAGGAGGTGTCGATGTGATTTTAAGAGGAGGTTTTATAGGTTGACTTAATAGTTTCATAGTTGACTTTAGAGGAGTTTGAGTGAGACTAATTTTGATAGGTGATTGCTTAATTTGAGTGGATTGTATAGGAAACATTTGAGTGATCAAAGAAGAGACATTATAAGTGATAACATGATGTTCATTAGACATAGATGAATTTGGTTTAGGAGCCCATTTAGATGCGTAATTTGGAGATGAACATGTAGGATCCTTTTGTGTAGAAAATGAAATGAGACCATAGTACTTAAGGTGGCCAATTTTTTGTTGTAAAGCATAGCAATCATTGTCATTATGTCCATTGATGCGATGATAATTACAATACGGATGGTCATGATATCTAATAAGATGATAAGGAGGGTAGGCATGAGTAGATGAAAAGATGATTAATTGATGAGTTATGAATTGTGGTAGAATATCTTGTTGCTTAACATTTAAATCAAACTTTAGAGGCATGAGGAGCAATAATACTTGGGGTTCACTAATATGAGCACATGTAGAAGACATAGAATAAGGATGGGAAGAAGAACTAGCTTGAGCTTGAGAAACATCCGTGAGATGTTGAATTTTAGATTTGAGAGATGTAATTGTGGATTCCATAGCCTAAAATTTATCTTTAAATAAAGAATTTAAATCTTGAATAGGCTTAAAAATTGATTGATTGACATTCAAACTAATAGAGTCTTTACAAAGATGATTAAAGATGGCACTGACTTGTGAAGGCAACAGTTGATAGGGAGATACATAGTGTTAGGGTTTTTTGAAGAGCATCTTTACAAGATGGGTGCATTTGAAGAAATTGAAGAAAATAAAATAGAGAGACATTATTAGCCATGATAGAAGAAAAATGAGGTTCCAAGAGTGTTTGAATGAGTCGGGTTCACCAAATGATTTAACAAATATAGGAAATTTGTAAAACCCTAACAGGCTGTTTTAGAGTCACATGTAATAATATATTAATAAAGTATAGAATGTGACACAAGCAATAAACAAAGTAATTTGAAATCCTAAGTGCAAGAGAGGGATAAAAGACAATTGATTTCACAATAATCCTGAAATTGTGCTTTGAGTTGGAAAAATGATGGAACAAGAATGCATACTTATCACAACCGATCCTAGCAAATTGTGCAAGTATCGAAATGTTGGAACCGGGGTGCTTGGACTAAGTCAAGAGTGCCACGAGTTCCAGGGGACCTTTCAGTAGGATCCTGTGACTGCGTAGAACCTCGAAAATTGTGCAATCATTGGATAAGCCTAGATCGGGGTGCTTATGGAGGGTCTGGAGCACTCATGTTCTACTGAACTGATTTGGGCACTAGTGTCTTGGCAAGTCCTTAGGTTCTGAAATTTTTTGGGTCGTAACGGTTTCACAATTTTTTTTCTTGGTTTCCTATATGTCATTATATGTTCGTTGAATTCACCTATAACCTAAAATGAAAGAGACATCCTAAAAACCATAAAACACATCGAATCCTAAAAAATAAAGAATGCAAATGGGGAGTCGATCGACCCTCTACAATCACTCGACTGAGTGAACTTATGATCCAAGAACTGCACTACATTTCAGAATCCATGTATTTGTTGTGTGTGTGTGTAGAAATCATGCCTTACAAAGCTCTTGTGCACAATGTACTAGATAACGAGTGAGAGATAGATGTGTTAATGTAAGTAGATGTGTGGATGGAACAAAATGACTTCCCTTCCTATGAATGTATGCAGATTTATTAGTTTTTTGTCCCTTGAATGAAGATAGATGGATGTTTTGATGCTCTTATAATGCCTTTGGATGAAACCTTAGGTGATGGGAGTAGATTCTTAGAGCTTATTCCTTTAATTTTATCACATGGCATTATATTTATATGATTCCTTTGTTTGAATTTCATAATTAACCGCTAAAAGGCTAACCACTAAGAAAAAGATGCTCAATGGCATGAAGAGTCCCAAAAGTGATGAGTAAGATACAAAGAGGTCAGGGGTGCCTAAAGGGGATGGGGATGCCTAGGTTTTAGCATCCTAGCTAGGCAATCGTGTCAGACTCAAAAAGGTGGATTAACAAAAGTCGATTTGGGTAGTGAGGTGTGTAGGGCCATGAAGGAAACTAGGAAGAAAGAAAAATGGCCAAAGATAATGGTCAATTAGTACTTTTCTCACTCATGAATCATATGAATACAAGTATGTGATTAGAACCTATAAATGTACCCAAGTGCATGATTTTGTGTCTAGAACTAGAAACCCCTATTTACATCTCAAGAATTTTCTTTCAGCAATGGCCTCTTATTCTAATAACTACTTTCTCCTCAAATATTTTCTTCATAGTCTTGTTGATCATGCTCTTCAATGGTATACTCATTTTCCTTATGGATCTATTAGCACTTTCTGTGATATGGAGGATTCTTTTCTTAGGAGGTTTATGGTTAATAATGGACCTAGAGTTACCTATGATTATTTACCTACTTTGCATCAAGGAAATAAATAACTCATTATAGATTACATTTTACGCTTTAATTCTTGTATGCATCAATAATTATTTGAGCCAATTGATTTACAAAAAATAATTTATCTTTTTTCATGGCTTGATTCTTGCATTGATAACAAAATTATTATATGATACATGTGAATCTTTTATGCTTTTGAGCTATAAAGTTATTGATTTAGAATAAGATTAAATTGCAACACACATTATTCCATTCCCTCTTTCTTTTACATCTCCCACTACTCTATTTCCTACTGATTCATATCCCCTTTCATACATTACACGTCCTACATGGTTTAGACACAAATTCCCGCACTTTGGGTAATTATCTAGTCCTGATTACATACTACTGTTTATATGATTCCTAAGTAATAAAAGTACTAATCAACCCATGTATTTGTCCACCTTTCTTTGTCTTATGTTACTCCTTTCACCCTGGCACCTTTACTTGCTCATTATGCCTTAATATACTTTAGCTTTTATCATCTTGAACACCAGTGTGATGCTAGGATACTAGTGCCAGGTTCCCTCATCTCCTCTGGTTTCCCCTTATCCCTTTGTAATTTACTCACACTTTTGGGGTCCTTTCTATCCATTTGAGCACCTTATATTTTGGTATTCAATATTTTTGGGGTTAATTACGAAATTCAAGCAAAAGAATCATATAAATATAAATTTATGTGATCATAATAAGGACCAAACACTAAGTATTAGCTATCACCACCTAAGCTTGCATCCATCAAGGAATCTAAGAGATCCATTGCATCCATATAACACACTCACAAGGGACACAAGAGTCAATTATTCTACATACACTTCATAGGAGGGAAGTTCATTCTATTCCATGCACGCATCTATTGCATTTCTTTATATTTAGCTATTTGATCGCTATCAAGTGCTACTGGCACAAGAGCCACCTAGAGCATGATTCTACACACACACACACATAGAACTACATTGGTTCTAAGATGTAGAGCATCGCTTAGTCATAAGTTCACCATTGTGATAGCTGAGGACATTCGACCCCTCATTTTGCATCTTTCTTTTTTAGGATTTGATGTCTATTTGAGGGTTTTACATGTTCATATTTCATTGCAGGTTTCTAGTGACCTCAATGATCTTGGTGTGACCTCAAATTTACCAAAGGATACTAAAGGAAAACACCTAACGATACCTCGGAGGAGGTATTATGATATTTTCTATAGACATAAGCACCTAGAAATAGGCCTAGGCACCCACGAGTGCCTGTGTCCTCTTCAAGTGCCTCGATCTAGCTTAGTTGTCTAGATCTGCATTTTTCGGGTCTCGCATGAAACTCTTTGCCATTCCGCTCATCCAACAAGACACTTTGGTATAGTTTAAAATTTATTGCAAATCAGCTAAGTACCTTCTTCTCCTCTTTACAACTAGGGTTTCACATTTTATTGCTTAGTTTTCTTTGGTTAATTTCTGTACTTCATTACATATTTATTTTACTGCTATAATAGCATCATATTAGGCTCTTATTTCACATTTTAGATTAATCACATGGTCACTTTCTCTTCCTCTATGTAATAATCTTCCTTATCCTCCACCATATCGGCATACTCCTAAGTCTTCTCCATCTCCTCCTCAGAACCATTGCACCTTCTAAAGACTATTAAGCCTTATGATGTCTTGTGTAATTTGATTGATAAACACCTCATCTACTTGCCTTCTAATCAACATCACGCTCCTCATCATTTTCATCACCATCACAATCATCCTTATTACAATTTCCATCACATCAACAACCACCATGATAATGACTATTATACCCTTTCGAAAAATTACAACAATTAGAAGACAAGGGTATCATTTCCTTTGGCTCTCGCTCTCATGAGCGGTCTCTTTCTCCCATTCCGCATAAGTGTGCTTCCACTTCTATTCACTTGTCTCCTCCACCCACTTCTAAGGTTGTCATTCGTCCACCTCGTAAGATCATTATCCATCCGCATCCTCCACTTAGCTCATCCATCATGACATCATCTCATCCACCTCATAATGCTACTACTTCCCATTTGCTTCCTAATCCATCGACATATGTGCTTCCTACCACTACATCTCCCATCATTGGCACCATTTCATCTGACATTCAGTTTGGCTCTTACACTCATGCTGCTATTACCTCACATGATTCCACTATTACTCAAAGGCCTCTCCATATTTAGTAGGTTATTTCTATATTATCACCTCATTTCTTGATGATGAACTTTTTTCTTAAGGTTCTTACACGAGTGTTGAGGGATCCATTATAAAAGCAACTTCATTCATTCATCATGCTCTATCTTTCTACCAATACACTCTCAAACCATTTCCCGATGATGCACTCTTATTCTATGGTTTATTCTCGATTGTCAGGGGGTCTTATATAAATGAAACTCATTTTTAATACACATACGCTAGGGACATCACTCTTCTCCCCCCCTCATCATACTTACACGTGATTACATACACTATTTTCCATATCTTATCACACTACCTCTCATCATATTGATCACATTGTTATCTCATATTATTCATTACATTACATCACATACATCTCATCCTATTCATCATATATTCTATGCTTCATTATCATTTAACTACACAATCCTATTTTCACACATTACTTACCTATCCATTTCAATTAAAAACAACCATT
Organism: Taxus wallichiana var. yunnanensis; assembly: GCA_018340775.1. Lineage (NCBI taxonomy): Eukaryota > Viridiplantae > Streptophyta > Pinopsida > Cupressales > Taxaceae > Taxus > Taxus wallichiana. The sequence continues at coordinate 489,759,906 of CM031235.1, forward strand.
TACGCATTACATATCAAATTTTACAAATCACAATACAATCATCACATCATACATCAATGCACATCAACACAACATAATGATACCAATAATCCATCTATATTTATCTCGTCAAAAATCATAGTTTCAAAATACAATCACTAGGGAAAGCCCCCATACATCACTATAAACATATACATCATATATCATCCTCACTATCGCTATATATAATCACGAGAGCTATAGAATCATATGCGTCACCACTCAATCTACGCCGCTGGTCTTTACCTATATATCTATCTACATATATCCCTAGTAAGGCCATGTCGGTTGAAAAATCTATGAATCGAATCTAAAGATCCACATATCTCATGAATATATCCTAATCTAGGGCCCCTCATCTTACGTTCTCTATCACTCGCTCGGTCTGTGTGTGAGCCTCATCACACTTGATCAATAGTACAGTACATGTGGCTTCTGTTATAGCCACCAACTTAAACAAATGGTCATGCTTTCCTGGAATAACATCCACTCATTCTAGCATCCCACCTCCTATGAGAAATTATTGAGGTACATTCTACATTAGTGTGTGAATCAATGAATCCACGATCAATGACCAACAGGCATCACCTGCAATCATCCAACACCGCTTTAGTTACTAGCACACACTTACAAATACACATCAACTAATTAAGAATCAACAAATACCAATGAATAATACTTACGCTTAGCTAGTGCCACTACTTGTCCATCTCTATTGCAGTGTGTTCCCGTCCCTCTACTCCTCCAACCGATGGTCCACCTACCACATCTCATGACAACTAGAAATAATAGCACCCATCGATGTGTGCCACCCAATACTCTCTATAGGATTGGGTACATTGTGCATCATCCACCTATATCACCTCTATGGCCACATCTGCCTCATCTAGACCAGGATTCACTAGTTGTGTTCTGTCAAAATTGGTGTCACTTCTGGCTGCCTCGGTGCTCTAGTAGCTCTCACCCATACATATGGCTCAAGGGGCACATCTTGGGCCATACCAAACTGTCTTGATACTCTCTCTCTACCTAAAACATCTCAGCCACTCATGGGAATAAATCCTCCAACCACATGGTGCACTAAATCCACTTCAACTCTATTTCATCCTCTAACCACCCACCATAGTCTCTATATGACCTCCATATGATGGCCCCTTGTCCCATCTGATTAAGCATCAACCTATAAGTGGTCATGTATAGTCTCTTTCTCTAAGTGCCTACCCACCTCGCTTCAAATATATCAGGTCTTATCCAATTAACATGTGGCCCACTGAGTGTCCTCAATAATGCAATATGCTTATATGCCCATACATGTAACAATGTGGTGGCTCATAGTCCACCCCATGGTCCTCCTATGTGAATCTATATAAATCCCTATACAAATGGGCTAGCACACATCGTGCCCATGTAAATATCATCCCATGTTCCTCTATGTGCTAAAAAATATCATGCATCTTATATAATATACCTACTCCATCACCCTCTACTACCACCGATGAAGCTATAACCACTACGATGAACTTCCACAATCTGTAAAACATCTTATCTCAAAACAACATTTAGACCAATATAGGTATTTTTCTATACCCATGTCCTAGTAAAATATTGTCTCACTGCTCTCATCTATCTCTAGGAATCCACTATACTCATAACCTTGACTCTCCAACGATCGACAATAACAATATCCGATATACATCCTCTAGTGTCACCATCATCTCATAAGTAGGAAACCAAAAGGTACATGTATTGGCACACCATATCTCATGCAATGCATTCATAATAGGAATATTAAGGGGAACTCTCCCTAATTTTACTATGTGCCACAACCCGACATACCAAAGTATATCTCACTTGGCATCATATAACCTCAAATTCAACAATGTACTTAAATACCGACCTCTATGGAACTCTTTCGAATTTATTTCTCTCTCGCACAACACAAAACCAACAAAATTTTGACATTAGTACCTCATACATATTCAAAACCAGCTACTCATAGTACAACAACTACTCAAAATAATAATATTTCATATTTCACTTTCAAAACCCTCTCCTTGGTTGCTAACACCAGGATCAGGTCACAGCACCTAGAAATAGGTCAACAACACTTGAAATTAGGTCCTGGTGTCCTAAAAGATGTTAATTCTCTGAATGTTCCCACCCAAATCAAAAATTTAAAAAAATACAAAGTTCAAATTTTACAAAAAGGGAAAATTTCACCACATTTGTAAAAAATAACTATACTCACCAACTCATTGGTCGTTTGCGTTGTCATAGCCACCGATACTCTCTCGAACCTAGTCAAACTCATTACTCAAACATGCGGCATCCTCACAAGCTCAAAGCTCCAATTATCACTAAATCATACAAATGAAATTACTATTCACTTTTCACTATTACTATATATAGCAATTTTCAATTTTCCATTTACTATAGTTACCATTTACACTCATTCTTCCAACTAATACACGACACACGGTTTCACTCATATCTTGAGATTCGTTACTCTATTTTCTTCCTCGTTTATGCCATTCAGTTCAAAAATTTTCCTACCACCATATTGTACACATTTCATAGTACTATATTACACTATGGAACATACACTAATCAACATACACATAATCTTGCAACATCCTCTATACTACCTCTTGTTCACTATTACATCTTTTCACCTCTACTTTTGGCTCAGTGCTCATTATCTCCTCTCATCACCCTTTCACCAAAAGGGGGGAATACAATCAAGATCACCCTACAATCCCTCTTAGGCTACTATACAATCAATCAATACTCCTAATACATCATTATCGCAAATTTTTCTTTGACACTATTCAAGCAAAGGTACAAATCATCTCATGCAACATTCAACATTTTCTACTATTTCAAATCTATTCCCCTAATGACCTAATCTAAGGGTAAAAATTAAAAATATCTCCATGAGTAATCTACCACATACATCCAATCTCAAAGAAATCTTCTATCATTCAAAGCAAATCAACCAATTGGTACAACAAGCATACTTCATTATCTCTCCCAGATGACCTAACTTGGGAGTCACTTTACATTTTCTATCTCTTCCAGATGACCTAACATGGGAGTAATCTAGTACTATAAAAATCGAGACACCGTGGGAGTGGGGGAAATGATACATCATTTCCTTTCCTGTACTTCTCCTATATAGGTTCTTCAATACAGAACAATATGATACAACACATAACAATATGGTACAACATGGAACAATAAAGAACTAAAATGTGGTCTCTATCCATCTGCAGTGGTTGGACCTTTCAGGGATGTAGTCATGAATGGAGATTAAAACTAGACCTCTCTCCCTAACACTCTTCCTTTGATGGTAGGATTCCCAAATCCTTTTTTTTCCAAAATTTATAAAATCGGGTTGGGAGTTCATCACTCCCCGCCTCTTCAATCTCTAATGACAACAATCAAAATCTCTAAATTATACAAATCATATCAAGTATTTCTCCAAGTGATCCTTACGATGGATCGCTACCTCTATTCATGCCACATGGGTCGACATATTGATCCATCGTTTTCCATGTTATATGTTCTTACATTCTATATGCACTTCTACGACAGTGGCTTCTCTAGAATTCGCATAGGTATGTTCCTTACTTCTTTTACACTACTTGAATTTGATTCAAATAGAATAGGGGAAATATAGACACAAAATCACACATATATTACTATTTTATTATACTACCAAGTATGTTGTTATATGTATGGATCTTAAGTAAGAAAAGTATTCACTAGTGACACACTCCTAGTATGTCCACTTACTTTGGTTGTTTCTATTGTCTTTCTCTCTCACATTTGTCACTTCTACACCTAGTTTTGGTCAAGTCACAGGGATCCCTATCTTTCAGTCTATTCATATATGTCTTCATTTATCTCAAGACACCAGCGCCAGGTGTACTTCTGTCTATTTTGGGAACTTCTGTCTTCTTTGTTCTTGTTTACATTTTTGACATTTGTGGTCATCCTTTTAAATTTTCTTATCCTTATCCCAAGGTCATAGTTGGTATGTCATGTCACTAGTGTCAAAATTCAAACAAGATATCCATATATATACACAACATACATACTATTATAAGGGTAGGAAATTCTAAAAGGCAATCATATCTACATACTATCAAAGGGACTATATTTTTGGGCTACTTACTCTGGATACACTGCATAAAAATGGGAAGTTATAAATTCCATCTCACACATTTTCATTTCATATAGCCATAACCTACTATCTTGTTGTCATTAGCATGAGGGAAACCTAAAGACACTATTTTACACACAAGCACAAAAACTATATGGAGTCCGGAATGTAGTGCAATGCTCGGTCATAATTTCATCCTCCGAATGACCGTGGGGGTCGGTTTGAATTCAAATATTGAATTTTTCATTCTAACTTGATGTGTTTGTGAGATTATGCAAATAGCTAGGGTTTGTGTTGTAGGTTAGAGGTACTTTAGCGATCCAAGTTCAAAATCGGATGATAAAAATGAAGTGATAGTGAAACTGAGTGACACAAGAAAATCAGATTCGAACGTCTGCGTAGTCACCAACACCCAAAGGAGGTCTGTGGCACCCTTACACCCTCACCCTAGCCTAGATTCCCATGTCCATCTCTATCCATAGGTTCCAAAATGAATATCGAGCATTCATGACACCCTTCCCAATCTATTCATTATTTATTCTAGTTTTAGATTTGTTTCAAGATAAGAGTAAATAAGCTAAGTTCCCTATCTCTCCTATTTGCTTACATGGTTGCATCTTTAGAGTGCTTAAAATTTTTATTATGTTGTATATTATCATAGTAGTGACTTTGAAATTAGATTTAATATTCATATTTTATTAAATCATACACAATCCCCTAGTTAGTACATTAGCGCCCACACACTCCTATCCATCCTAGGTGCTCTTGACCCTTTCTCCCCTTTCTCACTCTTTTGGGTATCTTTTACTTCTTGGGCATCTTTTATACTTTTGGGTTGGCCTTCTAGTTGTCAATTATGAAATTAAAACAAGGGAATCATGTATACATAGTTATATCTCTCAAATAAGTGGCCAAACACTAGCATTATATACTATCACCTAAGATTGCATCCAAAAGCACAAAGACCATCAAAGGCATCCATCTAGCACATTTATTCAAGGGAAAAGGGTTACATCACTTATGTATACACAACATACGAGGGGAACTCTATTATATTCCATTTCACACATTCTATACATTTGTTACATTCTTGTACAAAGGCATCCTAGGGTATTATTACACACATTTACACAAAGAACTACATGGAATCTGAAAGGTAGTGTGGTGATTGGTACTAAGTTCACTCTTTGGGTGATCGGCTGTGGTCGATCTAACTCCAATTTTTGCATCTTTTTTTATTAGAATTTATGTGGTCTGTGGGTATCTCGCATCTAGGTATCTTTCTTTGCTGATTATATGTATAATTAGCGATATTGAAGAAAGATTAGAACAACAAAAAAAGACTAATAAAAATCTCCTCCTACATAGAAGAGATCAAAACCTAGGCATTTTGGTGGAAACTAGTGCTGAGATCCAGTCACTAGTGCCCCAAGTGCTCTCATCCTCATATAAGTGATCTTGTCCTGCACATTTATGGGGTTTATAATCTCCAGTGAACCTTAACAACACTCGCTTCTAGTCTTTTTCAGCTACTCACCGTATCTACAATGTCATAGGTAAGACCAAACATATAATCTACAATAGTATTATAATGTGCTATAATATGAATAGAAGAAGGTGGAACATCATGGGTGACTATGGAATAACAAGGAAAACATAAAGTGAAGTTTTGGTCAGGCGAAACTATGCTAACGCTAGAGTTGCGAAAACTAGTGGGAATAGTGTTTTCATAAGCAAGAAGTTGGAGAATTTTGGAATCACATTGAGCATGGTGATAAATATCACTAAGTTTAACTTCTACAACATCGTCAAGGATAGGATTCATACTAAAATGATGCATAGCTTGTTTGGGAAAGGAGGATCTATTTTTAGCCATGAGGGTTTTGGGGATCCTAGGGCAAGGAGTTTGACTAAGGATGGGGTTCACCAAATGATTTAAATATTAAATCTAATTTCAGAGTCACTACTATGATAATATACAACAAAATACAAATGATAAACACTCTAAAGATGCAACTATGTAAGCAAATAGGAGAGATAAGGCACCTAGCCGATATACGCTTATACTATAACATATTTGAAACTCAAAAATAGATGAACATGTTGGGAAAGGTGTCAGAATTCTCGATATCAATTCTAGAACATGCGGATAGAGCTTGACATGGGCATTTGGGTTAGGGCGAGGGCACTGGATGTTAGAGACCTCCTCAGGCCTCGATGACTCTACAAAGTTTAAGAATATGATTTTTCTTGTTTCATTAGGGTTTTCCTATCACTTCTTATTGATCACATGATATTCACACTTAGATTTTTGATGTACCTATTGTAGACACAAAATCACACACTTACTACTATTATTATATCGTCAAGTATGTTGTTTTATATATGGATCTTGCGTATAAAATTATTCACTGATGACCCATTCCATAGTCCATCTATTTTTCTTGTTGGTCTTTATTGTTGTTTGTTTTTCATGTTGGTCACTCATACACAAAGTTTTGGTCAGGTCTCGGGATCCATGTGTCTCGCTTATTACTCATTTTTTGTCACTTGTCTCTAGACACTAACGCCCAATGTTGGACAATAGCAGAGGTGCCCTGTCCATCTTGGGTGCCCCTGTTATCTTTATGTTTGATCTTATTTTTGACATTTGAGGTCAGTATTTTTGGTTTTCCCTCTCATCTCTTGAGGTAATAGTTAGCATGTCAAGTCATTAGTGTTGAAATTCAAGTAAGATATCCCTATATAAACATAATATACATATTATCAAGGGCTAGCTATCTACATAGAGCAAGGGACTACATTTGGGCCATTATTATGCATACACATTGCATAAGAAGGGGATTTCATTTTATTCCATCCACACATTTGTATTTTTATCTAGTTATTGCCCGCTATCTTGGCATCATTGGCGCGAGGGTGACCTAGGAGCACTATTGCACACACAAGCACATAGAACTACATTGGGTCTGAGATGTAGTGCAATGCTCAGTTGTAAGTCCATAGTTATGGTAGTTGAGGACAGTCTGACCCCTCATTTTGCATATTTATTTTTTAGGATTTGATTTTTATTAAGGGTTTTGCAAGTGACTTCTCTATTACGGTTTTATAGTTACCTCGAAATCTAATTAAGACATATATGTGACCAAAGGTGAATAAGTGTGAAACCCTAGTGGCCATATCGAATCGAGTTCGACCTTTTTGTAGACCAGGGCACCCCATCCCTCTCCAAGCACCCCAATCAAGCTAGATCCACTTATGCTACATTTTTGTGGTTCATCATGATGGTCTATTTTTTTTTCATCACACAAATTTCAATCCCAAATCACTGCGAGGTAAGAAAATATCAAGGTAAGTACCTTATCCCTCTCATTTCCTTTCATTGATATATTAAATAAATTATTTAGCATTCATATTTTATTCCATATCACTTATATCGAGTTATTCGTTTAAACTCATATAAAATAATCAGATTTTATTGAATCATTTTGGTGAACCCGTAACTTAGAACTATTTTCCCTAGGATCCACTAAAACCCTAATGGCTAAGGATAACTCTTCTCCTTCTCTAATAGTCATGCCTCATGTGAGTATAAATCTCATTTATATTTAGGCAAACATCGTTGAACTCACTTCCCTATATCGTGATGTTACTCTTCCGGATGATACTCAGAATTGACTTTTAGATAATGAATGCAATGTGCCTACTAGTTTTGATAATTCTACTATTAGCATCATTTTGGATCTAGTTAGCTTCACTCATTGCACACCATGTTATATAATTAGTTACACCCCTCCTTATAAAATTTCTAATGAAAAATTGGATGATGATATTATTAATTTCATGTTTGGTCTTGATAATCATAAACATGTATCTGATGATTCTCATACTAGTCATGATGATACTCTAGCTACATCTCATACTTCTCCTATTTCTAAAAATTTTAGTGCTCCTACTACTTCATTCTATGTCGATGATACACTTAATGATATCCTTCTATCTGAATCTTTGTTTTATTTTGATGACACACTTGATAGTCATGATTCCACTTCTTTACATACTATTGAGTGTGAATCCCCCACTCCACTATCATCTTCTTCTAAGATTGTATCTAATAACATGCATGGGTCATCTCCTTTTATTAGTTCATCTCCTCCTATCACTTCATCTCCTTCTATTAGTTCATCTCCTCCTATCATTTCATCTCCTTCTAGTAGCTCATCTTTTCCTACCATCTCATCTCCATATCCTACGGATGTTTCTAATGCTAGTCCTACTGCTTATACGGATGATCCATTTCCTTCACCATCTATTACTTCTTTGGCACCAATATCTAGTGTGCCCTTAGCATTGAAATATCCTATGCCTCCTCTTGATATTCATATGATTACTCATAATGGTGAATTAAAACCGCTTAACACATTATTGTCATCCTCTGATATTCCTTCATGAGATATATTTTCCCTCATGGATGTTGTTGGTCACTTACAGTCTCGGTTCCAATCTCTCACACTAAAAATCAAGGCATATTACACTTCCATTGATAATAATTCATTACACGGTAACCCTAATCCTAAAAAGATCCACAACTCGGCATTTCGAAGGATTTTGTTATGCTTACATTTTCATGTTTTGATGGTACTAGAAATCCATACTTCCATCTCAAGCATTATCATAAGGCTATGACTTCATATTCCATAGTCTCATAGATGATGTTTTGCAATGGTACACACATCTACCCTTTGGATCTATTAGTACCTATTGTGAGATGGAAGAAATTTTTCTTCATCGATTCATAGTCAACAATGTCCCTAAAGTCACATATGATCATATACCTAGCTTACATCAGGAAAAAAATGAACCTATCACTAATTACATTTTATGATCCAATGCTTACATGCACCAACTAGTATTCTAGCATATTGAATTAGAGAAGAAGTTTATCTTCTATCATGATTTCATTCCTCCTTTAAAACAATGATTGTAATATGACACATGTGAATCATTCACACTTATATGTTATAGGTTCATTGACTTAGAACAAGATATCATTGCTACACATGTTATAGATCCTCCTCCTATTACTACTACTGCTACATCATCTAGTTCTTCTCTGCTTCCATCTATTTATCATCCTACACATGGTCTCCATCTCATCCATCTCGCAAACATGTTTAGTATACTCCATTACCTACACGCCCTCCATCTCCTACTTTGCGTTAGGCTACACCTCATAATTCTACACCTATTTCACAAGGACCATTACATTTTTCGCATCACGTTGGAACCCATGATGTGTTATGTGCCTTGTTTAACAAGCATTTAATCCTCTTACCTTCTAATCAACACCATCCACAAAATTTCTTGCAATGTTAGTGTGATAGACCTTACTATAACTATCACTGTTTAAATGGCTATAGGGACATTGATTTTTGTGTCCTTCATTATCACTTGCAATAATTAGAAGATAAGGGCATCATTTCCTTTGGATCTCACTCACGTGAGTGGTATATATCTCCACTCCCTCGTAGGTGTGTTGTTACTCTGGTTGAGTTATCTCCTTCATCTAATTCTAAGGTCATTGTCCATCCACCACCATAGGTTATTACTCATGTGTGCTCTCCATCTCATCCATCCATCACTACACCATCTCATCCACCACATCATGCTACTATTGCACATTGGCTTCTAGAGCTCTGAGAATTTTCTCTTCCCACCGCCGCTTCACCCATCATTGGCACCACTCCACATGACATTCAATTTATCTCATACACTCATGTTTCTTTCATTCCACATGCTTCCACCGCTTCATGCTAGTTTGGTATTTGGTAGGTGATTTCTATCACCTTACCCCCCAATGATGCACTCGTGTTCTTATGGTTCTTACATGACTGTTGAGGGATCTATTACAATAAGAACCTCTCTTCATGTGCTTTCTTGATTCATCTAGTACACATTATTGACTCATTTCCCGATGACGCACTCTTGTTTTATGGTTCATTCTCGATTGTTATTGGGTCTTATATAAATAAAGTTCATCATCCATACACTAAGGGGTATCACTAATCTTCCCCATTTTATCCCCATCATACTAATAAATGCTTCACTACACTATTACGATCGTCTTACTCACATACTCTTTCACATTATGCATTTTTACTTTACCATTCATCACAATGTTATTCATACATACAATGCACTCTTTTATCTATCACACATCCCAATTATACTACATACATTATCTATCATCTTATATGCTACATCATCATTATACAATCATCAACAACTATACGTTATAAAATTAAATCACCACAACAATATTCACAACAACAAAAACATCCAATATAACGACAATCATCAACACATCATATATCCACATACGAGTCCCAATCATCATCAATAAACATCAAATATAACAACATATGCCAATGGTCCATATATATCTCGATCAAAATCATAGTTACAAAAACCCTATCACTTGGGGGCAACTCCCCTACATCAATACATAAAAATATATCAAATCTCATCATCACTATCACTATCTACCAATACAAGAGCTCTAGAACTAGAAGCCTTGTCACTCACCCTAGGCCGCTCATCGGCCCCTATATCTCTCTATCTGTCTACGTAATAGGGTATTCTCTGTCAATTTCTCTATGAAGCAACTTTATAACTCAACAAAATGAGAAAATACATCATGTGTTAGAGGACCACCATGTTTCACCTCTCTAGCTCATTATGTCTCCTCTCACGCTTCATCCTCTTATTCAATAGCATGGTACACATTATTGCTACTATCACAACTGGATCAAATAAATGGGCATGCTCACCCATGATATCATCTACATTCTCTAACATGCATCCACCTACTAAGTACGTCGGTGGGCACATTTTGTGTCAATGTGTAGATAGATGTGTCCACAATCAATGACCAATACACATCCCCTACAACCATAAGAACAACACATTAGACAAAAATGACCATTACACAACCAAATAACAAATCATACAACATAACTATACAAATACTCATGCTCATATATTGTCACCGCTATGTCATCGGGGGAAGGTGTTTTCCCCTCTACTCCTCCTCTTGGTGGTAACCTCATTGCATCCACCACAGGCTGGAAACGCAAATACCCACCGATGTGAGTCCCACCATGCATGTTATACCTCTGTACACCCCGCATCATTTGGATCTACCACTCTATCGCCACATCACTCTCATCTAGTCCTAAAGGTACTAGATTCCCTATATTAGGCCCCAGTATCACTCGACCCTCCTCAATGCCCTAATAGCTCTAACCCATACATATGGCTCGGGATCATGTCATGGGACATGCCAAATTTTTGTGAAACCCGCTCAACATGAAATAACTCGGCCACCCTTGGAAACTGATCCTCTAACCACATAGTATGACGTAAACATTATAGCTCTACCACAACCTCTGGTCATCCTCCGTAGTCTCGATATGGCCTCCATAAAATGAACTTGGCCCATACGATCTAGTATAGCTCTATAGGTATCTATGTCCATATTTTTACCTCATACACTAACCTACCTACCTATAAATATATCGGCCTAGTCCACTCTCCTCGTGTCCCATCAATCGGCCTCAAAACTATAATATTCTTGTAGGCCTATACATGCAACAATGTCATAGCGTGAATGTCACCCCCATGTTCCTCATGTGTAAATATGTATAGATCCCTATATAGATGGGCCAATACACATCGTTCCCAAGCATACCTAGTGCTCTCATCCTCTATCGGTGGTAGATATCATGCATCTTATATAAGATGCCTATACCACCACCCTCCAATACAATCGACGATGCTATCACCATGACAATAAAATTCCGTAATCGCAGAACCCTTGATCTCAAAATAACATCTAGGATAATATGGGCCTTGGTAGGAACTCGAGTCCCCACAAAATACCACCTAACAGCCCTCATATGTCTCTGCATATCATCCACATCCATAACCTATACCCTCTCACTAATAATAGGTAATCATAGTATATGATACACATCCTCTAATATGAATGTCATCTCCCTTGTAGGTAACTAAAATGTCAAAGTATCTACACACCACATCTCATGCAACACTATTAGTATAGGAATATTATGGGGCACATCCTCCATCCTCACTATGTGCCGCAGGCTGGCATGGTCAGAACATCCCACTCATCATATGACAACCCTAACCCAAGTAATGTACTCAAAAGGCAGCCACCATGAAACTCTCTTGAATGGATGTCCCTTTGTACGCCATGAAACAACAACAAACACGGTGTTAAAACATTATGCATGTACAAAACCAACCACCTATAACATCAATACACATCAACCTTCACATTTGCATCACTCTAGCCTCAACTAATGCTCTTTGGATATGTGTGCCCAAAATCAAGACAAGAGCACCCAAGAGCAAGACATCAATGCCCATGTTTGGGAGATTCTATCTTAAAGGCCATTAGCACCTTAACTGCTTTGTTCTAGGTCCAAAACACCAAGAAATTCAAAAACAAAAATTTCACAAAAATTCATTAAAAATGACTGATATCACCACATTTTTCAAAAAAAAACAAACTTACTAACTTCTTTGTCATACGTGATGCCACGATTGTCACTACCATCTCAAATCCACTCAATCACGGTGCTCTAAATTATGGCATCCTCACACACCCAGAGCTCACTATCACACTCACACAAAGACAAATGAGTTACGTATTCACTTTTATGCTGCTATTTATAGTAACTTTCTATTATTCACTTTATTATGGTCATTCGTCATGTTCATTCTCTCAACTAATTCACATCACATGGTTTTGATCATATCTTGAGCATACCTACTCTGATTTTTGTCTCGTTTGTAGCATTCTCTTCATAATTTTTCCTACACACATTTCACACACATTATATTCCTATTCACCATCATTTACACTCAATATACACAACCTTTTGCGATAGCCATCACATACTCATCATTTCATCATTACATGATTCCGTAGACAAAAATCACGCACTTTGGGAATTATTTAGTCTCGGTCTCATACTACTATTCATATGGTTTTTGAGTGAAGAAAGTATTAATTAACTCATGTCATTTGGCCATGTTACTTTGTTTGTTGTTTTCTTTGCCAACCTCACGCATGTACTTACCCAATCATTTTTTTCCATTTTACATCATTTTATCTCTGACTTGGGTGCCCAGCCCAATATCTTGGGCACCCTAAGCACCCTGGTCCCATTTGGGGAACCCGATCCTTGTAACACTTTCTGCCACATTTTCATCACTTTCTATCCATTTGAGCTTTCCATATTTTTAATGATTCACCTTTTCAAGGTTAATTATGAAATTAGAACAAGAGAACCATATAAATAAAAAGTTATGAGACCATAATGAGGGACCAAGCACTAGGAAATACTATCAATACCTAAGGTTACATCCATAAAATGCTCCATTTGCATCTATCTAGCTCCATTACAAGGGACAAGGTTGGTTCATCTCGCATCGCATTACATAGGAGGAAGTTTATTCTATCTAATCCACCATTTTACTACATTTCTACATCTAGTTATTGCTCACTACTTTCACAAAGTACAAATGGCACAAGAGCACCTAGAGAATGATTGCACACACACACACACACACACACACACACACACACACACACACACACACATAGAACTACATCGGGTTTGAGGTGTAGTGTAGCACTTAATTAAGTAAGTCCACTATTGTGGTCATTGAGGATAGTACGACCCCATCATATGCATCTTTATTTTTATGGGTTTGATGTTCAACTTGGGGTTTTGGATATCTCTTCTTCATCTCTAATTTACATTGACATCCAAAGATAGTTTAGTGACAACAACATAATAGTAAGTGAAAGGCAATCATTCAATGACGACTTGAAGGAAATTTGTAGAGATTTTTCATAGACCAAGGAACCCGGATCTCGGACCAAAGTGCCCCAAGCACCCCTGAGTCCAGCCTATTGTTCAAGATATGTGCTTTCTAGAGCTTACGTGTGATTGTTCCTTCATTATGTTTACATGTTCTTCTTTGCAACATAGTCTCAACATATCTATGAATCAACTAAGATCTTCCTAATCCTCTTTGTTCATTAGGGTTTCAGATTTCTACTTGTTTAGTGGCTTGGGTTACTTTCTTAATTTATTTAGTTGTTATTTACTATTGTTCTTAATATTAGATTAACATAGAATATCCACATTTTTAGTTAATCATTTTGGTGAACCTGAATACTTTCACTCTTAGGATCCTCATTTTTCCCCTATCATGGCTCCTACACTTCCTTAATTTTCTTTGTCGAATTACTTAAAATGCATCACAATTAGCAACTAGTTATTCAAAATCCTAGAAACCATATATTATCCTAAAAACACACCACCACATGAAATAATTCCTATATTTGATTGTTTATATGATGACCCTAGTCTTAGTGCTCCTCTATCTAATCAACCCTTATTAGAACCAATTCAATCTTTACACTCGTATTTTGTGACAAGTTTATGACTATAAATCCATGATCACATGTCTCAAATCTGAAATCCAACATCTTAAGGATGTTTCTCAAGTGAATGTTTTTTCTCCTTCTACATCTCATTCTCATGTTATGTCTACTAAATGTGCTCATATCAGTGAGCCTCTTATCATACCATTACTAAATCCTCTCATTCTTGATCGTAACACTAACCAACATGACCTCCTTACTAAGCTCCTTAGTCACTAATTGATCACTTTACCTCCCACTCATTGTTATCCCCCTTATCAGCTAGTCAAATATCAAGAGTTTCCATAATGCAATTATCATCTAATCAATAGACATAATGACATTGATCGCCATGCTTTACAACTAAGAATCAAACATCTTGAGCATCAAGGATTTATCTCATTCATTATACAACATTATGTTGTGTGCCCATATACAAATGCTACATCTCAATGGGCTCCTAAATCCACTCCTATGTCCAATGATCATTAGGTTAGGACTTCTAATATTCCTTCTTTGGTCAATCAAGAGTCACTTATTCAACCCATACCAACTAAGTGACCACCTCTCAAAATTGTTCCAACACTTTCGCGCTCTTAATCAATCGAAGGTATATCAACACGGAATCTCCCGCAACTACAACAAGAGAATCATCCCTCGCCGGTTTGAGGTGGGTGATTTAGTTATGAAGGAGAACAGTTCAACACCGAGAGCAGAGCGAGAAAAGAAAGGGAATTTCGAACCACACCTGGTTAGGACCCTATGTCATAGTTTCCAAGTATGGCACGGGGGCATACAAGTTGTCTCACCCAATGGTGATGAGCTCCGAGAGCCCATGAATGCCATGCATCTTAAGAGGTTTTATGCCTAAACATGGCACAAAAAAATCAAAAAAATACAAAAACATCAAGAAAAATAAAAAATATAAAAAATCGAAAAAGAAAAAAGAGAAAACAGGTCGTCCACTAGTGAAAACCATGCAATTATGGCACTTTGGACAAGTCCTTGGGTGAAAACCGGTTTCCGGCGCCTCGGGAGGATTCGTTGTTCACAAGCATTTTGTATTAGAAGGGTAGTTGTCTTTGGCCTGGACCTGGTTCTGCCTTCGAGTTTCCTTGTGCACACCATTTTGTCCAGCCTTGATCCGGCTTTGCCTTCTTCTATTCATCTGTGAGGGATGTGGTCTTTCGTTATTTCCCATCTTACACTAGGGGCAACTCAATGAGTTCACCTTCTTGTTCATAAGCACGTGGCTTCTGCCCTTGTATATTCCCCACCTAACGCTGGGGGCATCCATGCTTTCTTGGTTACCTGCACATAGCTTTGGAAAACTGTTAAAACCACAAAAATAATATAAAATTGTTTCGAGAAAAACACAAAAATAATATAAAATTGTTTCGAGAAAAACACAAAAACAATAGAACATTGTTTTGAGAAAACACAAAAACAATAGAAAATTGTTTCACAAAACACCAAAACAATATAAAATTGTTTCACAAAAACCTAAACAATAGAAAATCAGTTTATGAAAACATATCTTACAAAAACATTTACTTGCATTGTCTTGTTTTCTTGCTTTGCTTGTTGCTTGTATAGTGTTTTGCGTGCTCGCTTTTGAGTTGTTTGTTACTTGGGTGTACTTTGTCATAGTTTATCTTTTCTTCCTTAGAATAGATTCATTCTTGCTTGTGCATATTGTAGTGGATTTCGACATGCTAGTGTGTTAATTCTTTCTTTCTTTCTTAATGCATTTGGTTGTGTTTTGTTACTTGTTAATAAGGCATGGTGATTCATGGTGTATTGCATTGATTCCTGGTGTTCTTTGTAGCATTTGGCTGTGTTTCTTGCATGTGCTCTATTTTTTTATCATTCACATCACATTACCATCACTATCATCACATCTAGCATCATCTATACATCATATATAAACAAAAATGTTAAGTTTTACATCATGCATGTATACTAAGCTAATCATCACATATCATATCATCAATGGGGGCAAGAGGGGTTGCGCATAATCAAAAATCTATCCCCCACACCAATATCATCATATCATCCCATCCATAGACATCAAAATAACACTTGAAAACAACATTTGATATTGTCTATAGATCTATCATCTACAATCCACAACACGCCTCAAACGATCACGTGTGATCACCATCTCTCCTGAGTGTCAGAGCCTCACGGTAAGTTTTCTAAACTAAGCGGTTAAAATGAACTGATTGTGATGTTTTTACCCCCCCTGGGGGGTATATTAGCCTATTTTTCACTGATCGGACGGCCAAGACACCCGTTTCGCTCACCGTTTTCTCCTTTGTTCGCTGTGGAATAATTATTTTTCACTGTATTGGGGCATTTTTTGTCCAATACCCCTTTCTTCTCCCCTAGACAATTTTATTGCTCCCTGGCGATTTTTATTCTTCTTCACACCCTCGTAAATAATTATTTTTTCTTCATTTTTCCACTAAACAAGGACATTATTTGTCGTTTGTTTCTCTTTTCTTCCACCTAGGGCACTTTCTGTTTCCCCTAGGCCCTTCGCTTTCTTCTTCTACTTTCTTCTACTGTTCACCATGGTTTGGAAAGCAAAAACAACAAAAACAATATATATATATATATATATCAAAAAAATCCAAAAACAAGGCAAAATTTTTCAAAAATTCCTAAAAAGTAAAACACCCTACAAAATGGTAACTTGCTTCTTACGGCTGAAACTTGTGTCTTGCGCATGGTATTTTCTCCATATCCTGTTGGTTTGTCTCACATCTTCCCCGATTAATATGACTCGCAGATCACCGGATTCACAACCATTCACAACAAGCTTAGCTACGCTTGCTTGCTTCATCTGTACTCTGGGGCACTTTTGGTTGCCTGGTGTTGTTTCATTGCACACAAATGCTTTTCATGGACCCCGTGTCCATTTTCATTTCCCCTTGCATGTATCCTTTCTTGGGGCATCATTTTTAACCCTTGTCATCAATCACGAACTTGTGGGTCTCTTCAACACTGATAACAAAACATTTGTATAACTGTCTTGACCGTTGTTGGGTTGGATATGTGCGTTCGTACTTGTTTTCCCTGTTAAATGAGCTTTTTTCCTTCTCTCGTATTGCATTGCATTATTGTATGTTTCATGGAGTTGGTACTTTCAGCAATAGACAATTGTTCGTAGTATGGCTTTTCATGTCATTATACCTTTGTCGTATGCTTATATTTTTCATACGGACCGATGATGTACTTCCTATGGCAATATGATGACATCAATTTTTTCCAAACAAATAAGCAGCTAGAGGTTAAGCTCTTATCTCCCTCATCCATATTTCTTCTACACCACTTCCCTTTCACCCCTAATTCTCCCTCTCCTTGGGGCATCCCGCCTCGTCCCCATTCTTCCGCCTACTTCTCATCTTTTTCGATCATCGATCAACTTCCTTCATCACCCCATCGACACTCGAGGGGCATCTCTCCCTCCTACTAATTTTTCTTCTATCTCTTCAAAATCTCTTATGTCTACTATCTTCAAGTGGCATCACTTACGCCACCCCAAAGAGGGGCAAATGTAGACACCTATAATTACGCCCAAGTAATTTAAATACTTAAATTGCGCTAATTATCCCCCTTTCTCGCAAATCAAAGACATATCATCAAAAGCACTCATTTTCTCTCATATCATCATTAATTAATTACACTAAGCTAATTAATTAAGTTTCGTATCCAACAAATACCCTAATTAACAACCTTCCGTTAATAAATCACCCTTCTACCTAGACTAATTAATTATTATTAATTAATTAGCTTTCCTTCCATTTAACCAATAAATCAATATTTAATTGATTTAATCCCCTTATAATAGCCTAAATCACACTAATATTCCTCTAATTATCTTTTATAAGCTTAGATCTACCTATTAGTTAATCACTTTTGATTAATTAAAACACCCCCTAGCTCCCATGACTTGCTACATCATTATACAACATTATGTTGTGTGCCCATATACAAATGCTACATCTCAATGGGCTCCTAAATCCACTCCTATGTCTAATGATCATTCGGTTAGGACTTCTAATATGCCTTCTTTGGTCAATCAAGAGTCACTTATTCAACCCATACCAACTAAGTGACCACCTCTCAAAATTGTTCCAACACTTTCTCCTACTAAATCATCTATAGTATTACCAATCTTATCTAAACAACCTCCTCTAAAGATCAGTTCAATCTGGCCTGCACTCAATTATTCCACGACATCACTAAATAAGCCACCATTATGCAAGGTCCCTTCCCAATCACAACTTTTACAACCAATCATTTTTGTCAAAGCAACTACTCCTCCTACTAATGGTCAAGACACATTTCACATTCCACCACCATTGCATGGTTCTACTTGTATGCTATGGAAAGTTGCATAAGCTATGGAATGAGGTCAAAGAACCTCAAAGATTTGCTAACTCATCCATGCACCATAGGATTAGAGTTAAACAAGAAAAACTAACATGAAAGCATTACAACTTTGACAAAAACATCAAAAAATAACATGCATACTACTCTCTACTCTATGAAAGCTTAATGAAAGTGAACTTAGTTAGATTCTAAGCAATCAATTGTGTGTTGTCTACTCCATGAGGGTGAATGAATCTCACTAAATGGCTACATGGCCAAGTTTAGCTATTTCATTACTAACCTAACATGGGTGCAAGATGAAGTTATTTTAATGGTGGATGACCCAAGATCAAATGCCTTATTAGCTTGGCTAATGCAAATGAGCTCTTAAGCTTTCTTAGGCTTGTTTTGGCTTTAGCTTATGTAAAGTTGTGTGTAAAGTGGTAAGTTGAATAGGTAGGCTTGGCCTTGCATTTATAGTTTTCCAAATGGAAGAGTTTGAACTTTGGGTGCATGTGGGACTAAAGCTCAAAAATCACTTTTAGGATTAGATTAGGATAAACATGCTTTAGGCTTAGTTAAGCTAGGATTAGGCTAGTTAAACTTGATTAGCAAGTGATTAGAGACTCATTGAGAGTTGGGAGGGGTCTGGATAACCAATTTTGATTGATAGATAGCCTACGAAGCCAATAGAAGTGGTCTAGAGAGAACCAGGAGGTTTCGAATGGTTGAAAGGAGGAATGCTTAGCTAATAAGAGAGATATTAGCCAAATAAGATTATTAGAGGAGGAAAATGACCAAGAAGGTGTCGCAAATGGGCATCCGAGAGTGGAGCGAAGATGGGTTGATTAACAAAGTGTCATCAATCGATTGTATTGGAGGAAATGCTAAGTGTAAGCATATTTAGGTGTCTACACTCATCTTTGTTACACTTGCCCAACATGCTTCCACTACTACACGTAAACTTGGTCTTTGGTAGGTGACTCTTGTCACCTCATTACCCAATGACACACTCTCATGCTTTAGTTCACAATTGATTATTGAGGGATATATAATACACATGAACCCCACACACTACACAATAGATACTACACACAGTGTCTCTTTACACATACTACAATACATGTCACATTGTGCATCTTACATCACTAACTTACATTACATCGTTATTGTTTCAACATTTGTGCATCTATACATCTTACATACTCTATGCATTTTTCTAGTATTCATCACATATGTGTTACACTCCTATTATCTACGAGTCTAGCATTATCATCACTACTACATAGTGGGCACCATCACACTATTAGGCTATCTACACATCTTGCATTACACACTATACATTATATTTTACACATCTTCCACATCATATGGTCATCTCTTATTTCACGCATACTACTTATTCTTATACGCAAGCAATGTCACTTCAAAGAAAGTAGACAAGCATAAACAAGTAGAAATTTTGAAGGGATAGAAGAAAATGAGAATAATGAAGGATGCCCCTTGATTGGTGATGGTGTGATAGAAGAACTCAATCGACTATAGACACCTATAATTACGCCCAAGCAATTTAAATACTTAAATTGCGCTAATTATCCCCTTTCTCGCAAATCAACGACATATCATCAAAAGCACTCATTTTCTCTCATATTATCATTAATTAATTACACTAAACTAATTAATTAAGTTTCCTATCCAACAAATACCCTAATTAACGACCTTCCGTTAATAAATCACCCCTTCTACCTAAACTAATTAATTATTATTAATTAATTAGCTTTCCCTTCCATTTAACCAATAAATCAATATTTAATTGATTTAATCCCCTTATAATAGCCTAAATCACACTAATATTCCTCTAATTATCTTCTATAAGCTTACATCTACCTATTAGTTAATCACCTTTGATTAATTAAAACACCCCCCAACTCCCATGACTTGCTAAACATGTATTAAACTCTTCTAAAGTAAGGTTACCTTTAATAAAGCAACCTTATCCATTCCTAATCATGTTTTACCTTTATCCCACATTCATGAGAATGTGTTGAATCCTTTATCCTTTGGGCTATATAAAGAGCCCTCCACCTACCTTTTTACTTACACCTAAACTTTCTAAGAGAGCAAATGCAAAGCATATAGCAAAGAGACTAAGAGCTTGCACCTTGCCCTTTTGAGAGTTCATCATCTTGAAGAGTTAAGCCTCTTTCTTAAAGTGTTTGGGTCATATGGGAGGTGTCAAAAGGGTCTTGTAGCCCAACTTTGATTAGCCCCCATTCCTAGGTTCTTGGAACATTAAGGACAACTATTTTGATAGCCATGGAGCTTACTTAGGTCCATTCATTTATTTGTTGTTAGAGAATAGAGGAGTTTAGATATTTAGCATTGTTAGTTTCAAAGTTTTTATTGATGAATACTAGCATCTAACCCTTGTTTAATTCTTATCATGATGGTGTTTATGCTTTGTTTTAACTAAATTGTAGAACTATTTTAGGTGGTAGTTCTTGCTTCATTTTATTTAGCATTAAGAAAAGTATACATGTACACATTTGGCACACCCGGTGGGACTTACTCCATTGTCCTTTGCACTTAATTTCAAGTTTTTGTAGTTAAGTTTTATTTTTGGTTACTAACCCTCTTTTACACATGTTGATCTAACTTGTTTTTCTTAACTTGTTTTGTTGAGTTTGCATGTGTTGGGTATTCCTTGTAGGTATGAAGGAGGTGAAGTGCTGTCAAAATTGGAATTGATGGGAAAATTTCAAGATTTATCCATGTTTTCATTTTTAGAGCTTACTTTTTTAACATTCTACATGCTAGTTTTGTCAATTTCTTGAAAATTTTAAATTCTTGAGCATGTAGGTTAGTGTTTGATAGTGCTGAGTCTTCTATTTACATATTAATGTGGTGGGTTGTTGCCCAAATTTAATCTTGGTGAGAAAATTTCAAGATTTCATCATGTTTTCATTTTTAGCTTACTTTTTCAACATTTTACATGCTAGTTTTGTCAATTTCTTGAAAATTTTCAATTCTTGAGCATGTAGGTTAGTGTTTGATAGTGCTGAGTCTTCTATTTACATATTAATGTGGTGGGTTGCTGTCAAAATTTAATCTTGGTGAGAAAATTTCAAGATTTCATCATGTTTTCATTTTTAGAGCTTACTTTTTCATCATTCTACATGCTAGTTTTGTCAATTTCTTGAAAATCTTAAATTCTTGAGCATGTATGTTAATGTTTGATAGCCTGGAGTCTTCTATTCATATATTAATGTGATGGGTTGTCAAAATTGAATGTTGGTTGGAAAAATTTGCCCATTTTGCAGGTTAAGGGACGTTTTTTTGACATTTTTTGAGTGCATGTCAAGTGCATACCCATGAGCATAAGAGCATATGTGTAACCCATCTTCCGAAGGCCATAACTTTTGCTCCCGAACTCGAAATGACTCCATTTTTTTGCGTTGGAAAAGTATTGAAGTTAACTATGCAATGAAAACATAAATTTGGGATTTATAGTTATAGAAATTATAGATTTTTCTATTATTTGAAAACTGGTCATTTTCTAACATGTCTAATGTTTTGATGAATGTTGTATTTTCATGCTTACTCGATTTAGACCAAAGCGTGTGTATGCTATTCTCTTGCACCTTTTGGTGATCTTGAGAATCAAAAACAAATTTTATCTCTATCTTGTTAACATTGGGATTAAACTTGGAAACTTGATTATTCATTTTGCTTAAGGGAATGAACCTTTTACAAAGCATTTTTTCAATGGTCCTTTGATTTGAAGTTTTCCATTTCTATATAGTTGGGATAAAGTTTGTGTATTCTCTTCTCTTGCACCTTAGGGTGATCTTGAGAATCAAAAGCAACTTTAGTCTTCATTTTATAACATTTGGTAAATTGGAAACTTCATCTTTCACTTTTTGCTTAAGGGAATGAACCTTTTACAAAGAATTTTTCAATGGTCCTTTGATTTGAAGTTTTCCATTTCTATATAGTTGGGATAAAGTTTTTGTATGCTCTTCTATTGCACCTTAGGGTGATCTTGAGAATCAAAAGCAACTTTAGTCTTCATTTTATAACATTTGGTAGATTGGAAATTTCATCTTTCACTTTTGGTTTAGGGGAATGAACATTTATCAAGAATTTTGTATGGTTCATTGATTGAAAAGATTTTCTTTACTTTTTAGTTAGATTATTTTTGTGTATGCTCTTCTCTTGCATCCTGGATGATCTTGAGAATCAAAACAACTCTTAATCTTCTTTTAAATAATGTGATTTTCTTGGAGAACTACTAATGCTTGAGTGCGGGACCTAAAAATGCTTGTCAAAGAAAAGAGGAACCAAAAAAATCAAAACTACTAATATATTTGTTATACAAAGTTGCACAAAAATGTTCAAGCAAACCACACCTAATTAAACAAGATAAAAAGAAAAACATATTCAAAACACTCGTATTGCAGGTTTTAAAAGGGTACGCCCTCTTCGCTCAATGGAACATAACCCCTTTGGCATAACGCCTTAAGATACAATAATGGGGGTGGTCCAGGGAACCCCAAAGTAGTCCACACAAGAGGGAACCTTGTGGACGAAACGGGAAGTGCTCCACACTACCTACTTGACTAGTGATTCCTTTGTGAGATAGAGTTACAGGTTGTCCATTGTGGCGACCCCAGTGATAGTACATGTAGATGCACTAGTTGCCTACTGTTCTTGAAGGGGTTAAAGTAAAGCCGAGATACTCCCAAACTAGCCAGTGTGACTTTTTGGGTAAATCGCGCTTGCTCGTGGCAACTTTGTAACACCTAGGGTGAGAGAACCACCTAGGAGAATATACTTTGGCCAGGAGCCTACTTTGACCATTTGAAAACAGTGTTGAGTTGTGAACCTTCTTTTTGAGAAACATGTGACGTATTACTTTCGCCTAGTTTTTACTTGCCTTAGGGCGAGGCGAAACTTTCTTTGAAGTGAGGCTAGCATTTTTCGTCATTTTTCTTGATTTATTTCCTTCATATTCTTTTGACACTTTGTTGATCAAAAGAGGTGTGATTACCTTTGTGTTGCCATTCGACTGTTTCTCTCACTTTTATGTCCATTTACGCCCATCCATGTTTGCGGCTGGGTTAGTTAAACGTCTAAAGTGAGTGGAGGCATTTTCACGTCATTTGGTAGCCATTGTGATCTTGATACCCATGTCAAGATCGTCATTGTAGTTAGGCATGGTTCATCACTGCGGACTTCCATAGAGGAGTTAGCTTGTTTGTCTTGTATCATTACAATTTTGATATTTACGTCTTGTTTCTTGTAAACTTGACATAAATACCTATATTGTATGGTTACGCTGCACACATTTTTAACTATTCCTAGCTATACTTTGAGCTTTTTTTTTTGTTCAGTTTTATTATTACCTTGATTTCAAAAGGTGTTAGGCACTACCATTTGTGTGTGTTATATCAATAACACCTCGATATCAATACTTCACTTTCTTACAAAGTGGTTTAACATATCTTGGTGATATTGTTGTGTCATTCACAAATCGTAATTGGCACTTTTTGAGATATAGGTCTTAATCAGTTTGAGCTTGCTCGTCGTATATCTTGTTTGGGAGATCGCATTTAACTTCATGTATTTACTTACGTCTTGTTCATTCCTTTGAACTTGGCATAAGTGGAGACATCTTGTTAATCATCTGGCATCACAAATTACTTTGAAACGTAGTCTAGGAAGTACTTCATTTGATTAAGTTTTAATACCAAACGCTTGTATCACGGGTGATTTATCACTCTATCATATTGGTATTCTCACATTGGTGACACATTCATACTCTTAGCAATTTCATCTTGTGTTTCACTTAGGGGTAGTCATTGAATTTTGAACAAATCTACAACTTACCTTAGTGAAACTTATCATGAAAACATGGCTCCCAAAACACATCTAGGGTTGAAGAAACAGACATATGAGGAACAACAAGCACATGCTTGGGAGACCTCTAACAAACAAGGGTCAAACCCCTTCATTGGACACGACTTAGGGCCACTATTTTCTGCAGAAAAGGAAACCGAAGAGATGGTTGATCATAGTGGAAATGAATTAGAATCACCACACGCAGACTTTGATTTTGACCCCACTCTACTAGATGAGTTTCTCCTTAGAAACAAAGATAGAGTTTTGGCACGGGTCATGGAATTAGGGGCTGAATTTCCCACCAAGAATGAACCAATAGTACTATAAATGACACTACTAAGGAAGAACGCCCCCTTATCAATATGGAATATATTTTAACAGGCGGGCATGCTTCCACTTCTTACGCAGAAAATGATAAAGTGGTAGGGCATAGAATACCCCTCATCAAAGTTCCACGAAGAAACAAGATAGAACATGAGACAAGGGAAGAACCTCCACAATACGAAGAGGAAGAACCTTTAGATGAAGAAGACACAAACCAAGTCACAATCCAACAACAACTCAGTAACCTAAGCCGACAACTAGCTTTGCTTACTTTCCAGGTACATAAAGAAACAAACAAGAATGTTCAAAAGTCAAGGCCTAAGTTTAGGATCCACGAACTCCATTGAGAAAACCAAGGAGAAGAAGACACAGGGTATCATCATGTACATGTACCCACTTCTCCCACTAGAGAACAATTGCTCACACAAGAAGTGCAATCTATGAAAGCAACGCTTGCGAGCATACAAGAGAGCAATATAGGGAGTATTAGGAAATACCAATACAAAGAATTATGCCCCTATCCTTTTGATAAGACAATGACCCTTCAACCAATTGTATTGGAGGAAATGCTAAGTGTAAGCATATTTAGGTGTCTACACTCATCGTTACACTTGCCCAACATGCTTCCACTAATACATGTAAACTTGGTCTTTGGTAGGTGACTTTTGTCACCTCATTACCCGATGGCACACTATCGTGCTTCATTTCACACTTGATTTTTGAGGGATATACACTACACATGAACCCCAAAACTACACAATAGATACTACACATAGTGTCTCTTTACACATATTACAATACATGTCACACCGTGAATCTTACATCACCAACTTACATTACATCTTTAGTCTTTCAACATTTGCACATCTATACATCATACATATTCTAGGTATTTAGCTAATATTCATCACATATCTATTACACTCCTATTATCTACGAGTCTAGAATTATCATCACTACTACATACATAGTGGGCACCATCACTCTATTAGGCTATCTACACATCTTGAATTACACACTATACATTGCATTTTACACATCTTCCACATCATATGGTCATCTCTATATTGTCACACATACTACTTATTCTTATACGTGATGTACTCGGTTCCCTATGACGCACTCTAGTTCCTTGGTCCATACTCGATTGCCAAGGGTTTACCAATCAAATGGACCTTATCATACACACATGCTCATCACGCGACCTTCTATCATGTGACATTACTAGGTTAGTGACATGCGTTATACCATAAATTGTCACATATTCCTTCATCTTGTAGTGGTACACACTTTAGGCTACATCACCACTCCCTCTATTCATCTCATTGTGATATACACTTTAGGCTAAATCATCACATGTTCATCTATAGGTCACATATCATCAACACACATACACAGTCATCATAGTGTGCTATATACCACATACTATTCAACCATTTCCGGTGACTCACTCTCGGTTTTAGTTCATTCTTGGTTGCTAAGTGGGCATAATAAATGAACCTCAATGCATACAATTCCATTCACTCAGGGGGCACGCGGATCCTATCATTCCATCTTGCATTACATTCCATTCATCCATAACATGTTACATATCTTGGCTATTTTTACTTGTGCTTACATTTACTCGTATGTGTTCACTTTAATACACATGCTAGCTAAATATCTTGTGTTTCATTATCTTTACCATACACACATGTGTGTTCACGTCCTTTTCTAGTTCCGATTGCAGATACAGTCTCTTATATACAACATGGATTCTCACCTCCTCCCACTCCTAAAATTGTTATTGGGGGCATCCAAATTTGTCTCTTACAAGTGTTATTGTTTCATTTTATTTCATAGAACACTAATTTATTTCTTATACGTGCTTTTGACATATGGTTTATCCTTCTAACATGCTAATGGTGTTTCATGTGTAACATTTTTGGAAGAATTATTTTCTTTCATGTCTATCTGTTTGTTTTTCTATTATTATTTGTCTCTTATTTACTATCTATTGTATGCAAGCCTCTGCCTTTGTTTAGTGTGCACACTTGTTTGTTATATGTGTCCATTTTTTCCTAGAGTATCTTGCAACATCATGAGCAATGTCCCATGTTTGTAACCCACTTTCGTGGTTCATGATTGTCTTCTTGTGTGTTTACTTGCATTATAGCTTATACATTGTTTGTGTATATTACACTTGTTCTCTCTGCATGCATGCTTACTCATAATAGCACTTATTTTTAGCCACTCATTTGTGTGTGACTTAGTTTTTACCAATCGTACCCCTTCCCCTATAGGGCATATTTTGTGTGGTTGGTCCTCTTTTGGGGTTGCATCATTCTATCTCGCGACATCACATACACCCCCAAAGAGGGGGGGAATAATTTGGGGTTTTTCACATTACACAGCGCTCTCTACCAATACAGTTCAATTTAATTTTTCATCCTTAACATTGTGGGTTATAAAGCGAGTGGGTTCGGACAGCCTACAAACCCCGTACATAGCGTATTTTATAGGAAATGTTGTCCCTAGCATTCTTGGAGTAGTTACAAAGTTAGAGGATACAAGTGGATTTCCTTCCTAAACTACTACGTTAGCATATTTGGATTGGCCAAAAAACCAAGTAGTACAAATATCTCTTCACACTATTCTCAAGGAAGTAGTTATAGGTTAGAGAATAATGTAGATTTCTCCCTACACTTCTTTGCCCATAGTGGCGTGAGATCACCCAAAAAACTTGTAGTTACAAGATATCATTTTTTACAACCTTTCTCTCATCATTGATCAAGTGCACATATTCATTTTACTTTCTCATACTTCCATTTACATTTTGTTTACTATATACATGTGATTTTTACATATACATGTGTATTTGACTACTTGATCATCTTCTTCTTTTTAGGTTTGTCCGTATGAGAAGCAAGTAGTCAACAACAATAAGAAACTACAACAAAGGCATCAACAACAACAACAAAAATTTCATTCGGCAGTTCGTACCTCATACTAACATGTAGGTACCTCACATACATCGGCATCTACACAAGTTATTTCACCCTAGGTTCACTCTCACCACTTTTTGTACTTTTGCATCTTTAGTCTTTTCGCTCCATCTTATTATCACTCCAAACTTTGTCTAGTCCATCGAACACTTTCTACACATGGATATCAAGTACGCATCTCTATCTACTTTATGTTACTGAGCATTCCTCTCACCAATATAAAGTGGGGAGAATTGTAGATAAAAATCATGCACTTTGGGCATTTTTAGTCTAAGTATTATACTACTATTCATATGGTTTTTGAGTGAAGAAAGTACTAATTAACTCATGTCCTTTGGCCATGTTACTTTTCTTGTTTTCATCACTACCAACCTCCCACATGTACTCACCCAGTTATTTTTTCCATTTGGCATCCTTTTATCTCGACTTAGGCACCCACCCAATCTTTGGGCACCCAAGGCACATTGGTCCCATTTGGGGAGCCCTGATCCTTTTTACACTTTCCCACCAATTTTCGGCACTTTCTAACTAGTTGACATTTCCATATTTTTAATTATCAGCCTTTTCAGGGTTAATTACGAACCGAGAATAAGAAAACCATATAAATATAAATTTATGAGACCATAATGAGGGACCAAACACTAGGCACTACTATCATCACCTAAGGTTACATCCATTAAAGGATCCATTTACATCCATCTAGCTCCATCACAAGGGACAAGGCTAGTTCATCTACATCAAACTTCGTAGAATGGAAGTTTATTATATCGATCCACCATTTTATTACATTTCTACATCTAGTTATTGCTTGCTACTTTCACAAAGTGTGACTAGCACAACAGCACCTAGGGCATGATTGCACACACACAAACATAGAACTACATTAGGTCTGAGATGTAGTGTAACACTTAGTTATTAATTCCACCATTGTGGTTGTAAAGGATAGTTGACCCCTTCATACTCATCTTTCTTTTTTAGGGGTTTGATGCTCAGCTTGGGGTTTTGCAGGTATCTTCTTCATCTCTGATTTACAAAGTGACATATAGTGCAGTCCAGTGATAACAACACAATAGGAATCAAAGGAAGGTAATCATTTAATGACACCTCGAAGGAATTTTCCAGAGATTTTTCATAGACTAGGGCACCCAAATCTTAGACCAGAATGCCCTGGCCCCCAGCCTAGCCTACTATTCCAAATCTATTCTTTCTAGAGCTTTTGTGTAATCGTTCCAACATTTTGTTTACCTTTTCTTATCTCGTGAAATAGTCCCAACATAATTTTGAATCAACTAATCTTTTCGTAACCCTCTTTTTTATTAGGGTTTCATATTTCTATTTGCTTAGCAGTTTAGCTTACTTTCTTCATTTATTTAGTTATTATTTAGTGTTGTTCTTAATATTATATTAACTTAAAATATCCACATTTTTAGTTAATCAATTAATTTTGGCTCAAAGCATTCATTCTCATCATCACTCCCCCTTTCTCCAAAAGGGGTTCGTATAATTGGGTTTTTCCTATAAGTCCCCTTACTCCATTACATGATCGGTATATATTCTAGCACATCATTATCAAATATTTTCTCATACAATGTATAACATTTCACATCACTTTTTAGCAATTCCCCTAATGACCTAAACGGGGAAACAAGCATAAAATCTCTCCATGAGTAATCAACCAATCAATCAATCATACATTCAAATTTTGACAACATAAATTTCAATCATATCAACCAATCGACATAAACATAGCGCATTTATCCTCCCAAATGACCTAACTTGGGAGTTATATCACCACTTTCTCAGATGACCTAACATGGGAAGTTATTCTACATTTCACGATTGCTTCCAAATGACCTAACATGGAAGCCACCACACACACATTATGGTGACACCCTTGGAGTGGGGATAATGAGACGTCATTTCCTTTCCTATACTGCTCCTATATGGGTTATCACGTTTGATTGAAAATTGGATCCAAAATTTAAAAAATCGATTTGCATCCATCTCTGTAGGTGGCTAGATCTTTTGAGGATGTGGTTAAATTTGGATATACACTAATATTCTCTCCCAACACCCTTCCTCTAGTGGCAGAACGCCCAAATCCTCATTTTTGCACATACACATGCACAATTAGGTTAGGAATTGATCACTCCCGTCCCCATCATATATCCATTATGTTAGAAAATGGATTTTCATGCATGAAAAATGACATGCAATAGTCAAGGGACAAATTCCCTCTTCAATGAAGGTGGCATTGTCTTTATTGAAAACAAAAATTGTATTGACATCTATACATTCAAAATTGTATGTGGGGTGTATTTTGGGACATCAAATGGAAAGAAGTGTGAATGAGGGAGATGGAATGGAATGAAGGAAATAAATTGAAGAGAATTGATGGAAGGAGCATATAATAGTTAGGTAAAAATAGAGCCTAATATTACATAGATAAGAATAGGAATAATGAACAACTAACTCAAATGAAACAGATTTTGAATCAGCTAAACAAGAATAAATGAAAGGGAACACACGTGAGTAAGTAGATATACAAGCTAAATCATTGTGAACAAGAACAACATATTAATAATGTTGACAATAAGATCAAAGATAATATTCACATATAAGATTTAAACACTAACATCTAATGAACATAAAAACATCAAATGCTACAATAGATAATGAATGTGACACAAATTTCATATCTCATTAACTCTTCAAAATGTTTTCACAAAAGAAAACAAAGTTTCTTTCTTGAAACAAATCTTGCACAAATGTATTCTTCTCTTCTCTCAAATTGACCCTTACAATCGAGCCCCTGACTTCCTTTTATAACCCAAAAGTTGGCTACAAGGTAGTTAGGGTTTACATGAACATTAAATTAGGGTATCTTAAGTGACCTTGCTCTTAAATGACCTAACTAGAATAATTCAACATCACTTTATAAAAATTGAAAGTCACTTTAGGGAAAGTAAATAAATAAAGGGAAAGGGGCACATGTGGACCCCATGTAGAAAAACACATGAAAATTAAGCAAAGTAACTAGTGCCTTATCCATTGGGCAGAGTTTGCCTATTCTCATTCATATGAGAAATGAACACACACACTCATTCGACAACATTGTAACATCCTCATTTTAAGAATTTAATAAGAAGGGAAATTTTTTTATATATCATAATGTTCATTGTTCTAAATTCACATAATTTAGAACAAACATTCATTTAGCTAATCCATCACACAATAGTAAACCATATGCAACTATCATGACTCGGTATTAAACTGATCTCTCATGTTCTTTATATCAAAGTATATACTAAGTATACTTTTGGTTCCCTTATTCCATTAAGGTTCAATCAAGTGTAAATATATAAAGAGCCTATCTAGGTATCTGTTATAGATACCCATCTGATATCATGCATATTTAGTCTAGGTGAAATCAAGACAACGCAACCAATAGCTTGTGATACTTTGGCCAAAGTTATAAGACATGTATGTCATGATTTTATTCCTAGACGGCATACTCATCGAAAGGAATATGTCTTTCACCACACTCAAAATTGTTATCTAGATTAGACTACCTTGACTTACATCAATCACATCCATGTCCGTGTTAGATACTAAGTAGGGCTAGCTCACATAGACTAGTTCGATAATCTACTTAAGATGACTATGGGAAATCAAGCACATCTGAATTGAATTGCGTCGCTTCGGGTC
Organism: Taxus wallichiana var. yunnanensis; assembly: GCA_018340775.1. Taxonomy (NCBI): domain Eukaryota; kingdom Viridiplantae; phylum Streptophyta; class Pinopsida; order Cupressales; family Taxaceae; genus Taxus; species Taxus wallichiana. The sequence goes on from CM031235.1 coordinate 489,791,908, forward strand.
CACTTCATTACCCATAGTCATCATAAGATGACATAGGCACTAGGTCATACTACTAACACTTATTAGTGTTAAACAGTGATATGGATCCATAGTTTACGATAGCAATGCTTAAGAGAGCTAGGCAGATAATCACACCATAGTGGCTACTCCACAAGTAACCAATTAATGACTCGTGTCATTAAATGGGTATTGTCAAAGCAAATGACTATGCGGTGATATTCCGTCGAATTTCACTAAGTAAAACATTGTATCTTAACAAGTTCATTAATTCATTTAATTCATAGCTTGTTAATCCACCCTTTATTATTCTCATCATTAGGTTTCATGCCTAAGGATTAACTAGGGTTCAAAAAAATTATTTATGTAAGGATCGTAACGTTTTATTCACTTAAGTGCAGGATTGCAGATTTAAGTTTGCATTATGCTTAATCATTTAAGCATACATTTTCCTTTTAAATAGATAAGTGTTGTGTTCTTATTTCAATTGTATTTAATGTAGATCAAGTATTCATACATTATCATTTACACACAAAATCCCTTAGGAATAGTTTTTCTATTCATAACTATTATGTCTAGGTATGTTCTAATACTTTACAAAGTAAACATATCCTATTAAATACAACCCACACACACCAATCAAAAGTATGAAATCCATAAACCATTAATTATCCCTTTACTTAAAATTTAATTATATCCCATAGACATCCCCTTATACAAAACTTCATTATAATCACAAAGTTATCACAACTATTTTATTAATTAAATGACATATAGAATAAGGAATCAACAATAATAATTCACTATACATCATCCAAGTACAATTTATTTTCACTCAACCTAAATAGACATCATCTTAACAAACTCAATATCTTTTCATTATATATAATTTATTAGATAATTATCCATTCTTCAATTATTTCATAATTGGTATTCAATCATGTAGGGCATATAGTACTTCATTAGTTGACACTTTACATTTAATATAATTTTTGAAACTAATGAAAGATTCCTTTCATTTCAAATGAGATCACAACTAATTTCAATACTTTTGCAACCAATCACTTATTTTTAAACAATATAATAAGGTAAACCAACTTTATTTCATTCAAAAATCAATATCAAAGTCATGATCAAACAATGAATTCAACTTCTTTTCGAACAATTACAATAAATGGCCATATGCCTTTCTTATTTCCTCAACAGAAGTACATCAGATAATGAATACAATAATATTTAATCAAATCTATTTTCTTCAATCAATAGTACAAATGCAAATTTTTAAATGTCTTCCTTCTTTCATCTTTCATGAAGTCCATCTGCAAGATTGTTAGCATCTGTTAGTTCATACGAACTGAGCATGATAGGGACTAAATCTTTAGAACAATATGCTCTAACTAATAATTTCATAAAAGGAACACTTCTTTTAAATGAAATTATTCTAAGGTTCAAAATAAAACACACAACTCTTTTGATCATGCTACAAGGACATCATAAATGAAACCATCTAAAGAAGATAAGATAACAATGGTACATCATTCAAGTAATTCTAGACAAGTATTTACTTAAGACAACATAAGTAAACCAATCAAGTACAATTGATCAAAATCAATCAAGAAGTACCAATAGTAGAATAATAATACCACAGTCATATAGCCCATACTTATATAATAGTAGTTCCATTATTCTAATCCAATCAAATCACACTAAACTAAGGTAGTTTCAAGTCCAAATATTAATATTATAGTCTATTTGAAGTTCATAGAACACAACTTCATTAAACAGTCTATCGTATACCAATCCATCACTACCTTATTTAGGTAGGGGTTCATTCCACGTATTTATAAGTTATATATGCTATAACATATATTAACTAGTATGAACTAAGCATCCGTAATGAGATATAATACAATTAATTATATCATCCAATAGAGAATCATATCATAACCAAACAATCACCTCATAACACAAGTTATGAGTTCATCAATAAAATCGAATGACAACAGAAAAAGTGACTAAGTGTCTACTCCACAGTCACTCGTTTTAAAATAGATCAACCAAACTTAAGCAACATTTCAAAAGGTGCCAATATAGTCAAGGACTCTTCGGTTTAGGATTAGGACTTTAGAGTCACTTAAACAAGCAAGATAAATTTAATTTTTTTTTTAGCAAACCATCTTCCAACAAGGTCTAAGCTCTAATCGATCTTTTCATAAGTTAAAACAGGTAACATGTACGTATGAATAATCCATCCTTAATATGCTTATATTAATTGAAATAATCATCCTGAAAGTGGAGATGGGTCTTCCATACCTATGACAAGAAGTTAAACAAAACCCAGACTTATCCATCCAACTTAAACCCTGAAGTCAACTATAAATAGCACCATATCGATTCAAACTGAAATCGATAACAATTTAACAACATAACACAGATAAAAATTCTCTTAAATTGACCTGAGTGAACCTAAGGATTGGTATGAATCAATATCAACTTAACTTGAAACCACAATAACCTTAATTATGTCACAGAGTGAAAGGTGTCTAATCATATAACCATTAACTTATAGAATCCTTTCACAAAAATTGGAAGTAGATATAGGATGCAACAAATGAATAATACAGTCAGGCATCTACAAAACCACCATTACTCCCCAAGTCGTCAACCTAAGGATTCTTTAAGAGTTACAGAGATTAATTTAATAACAAAAGATAACAATAAGTGTTGTTTTCTCAAGATACATCATTCAAACTGATTAAAGAAAAGAAGATGATACCCATATTTTGCTATTGAAGAGAGAATGTAAGGAAAACATTATCTCAAGAAACCATTAAGGGATTCAATTTGACAGAGAAAATCTATTCAACCATAATCAGAGAAACAAATCATGTTATTGTTGCAAGATAAAATGACATGATAATCACAGTTGAACAAAAGACCATTAATTCACAATAATAACAATAAACACCCAACACTTACAAGTTTGAGTTGATGAGTACATAAAGCATAATCAACCGATTCATAATCCAAACAAAATCCACTTCCAAGTTTAATATTTCTTAAGAATACAAACATTAAAACCCTTTGAAGCAATAAGTAAACAAGAATACTGTGTCTCCAATAGCACACAAGTGCAACTAAAGGTTTTTCTTTACAAACACAACCTAGTGGTTTAAATATAGAACTTATTATTTTGAGTCATTTGAACAACCCACAAACAGAGTAACAATTTACATAGATTGCTAGAAGTAATAATGGAGTATCAAAATGATATTGAGGAATAAGAATTTCATTCCATAACAAGATAATCAAATTTTAAGACAAATATTTAAACAACCATAACCATAAAATTCATTTCAAGAGAGAGCAAAGTTCTTTTCATGAATCCATTAATATAGAGCAAGGTATTTGAGGGAGTTAGAGCCTATCATGCCTAGTAGATCTCCTTCAATTCCTTTCCAAGCTCTCTAAGTTCTTCTCCAAGCTTTCACAAAAAATTCCACAAAGAAAATGAAATGGCTTCCACAGAAACCCTTCCTTCTCCATCTTTCCAATTTAATAGTTGTTACCCAAATAAATCTCCTAGTTATCTAGATAACTTATATTTTCATTATGACTTTGATGTTTCACATTTCAGGTTGTGTGCACTCAAGATTGTTCTTTTAAACACCTTGGCACAGTTGCAGTCCCTTTGCGTGCCCTTGCATGCCTTCCTACTCCTTTTTACATTCTTCTATCTCCTTCCATTTTCCCTCATGTGCCTTCCTCCTATGTGCCTGATTTCTCTCCTATCCCATCATGCACTCCTTGTGCACACCTTTGCAGACTTACCTTCCAATCAGCTAAGTCCCTAGCATTCCTCTTGCACGCTTACCTAGACTCAGTTCTTTCGTGCATCCTCTTTTCTTTCTTCCTTCGTGCACCTTCCTTTAGTTGAATGCTTGCATCTTGTTTTCATACTTTCCTTCTGCAAGTATGCCTTCCTCTCACGTGCACTCCTCTACACCTCCCCTTTATTTCCCTTTCAAGCACTTACTCCTCATCTCCCCACGCGCATAGCGCATGCCCCTCTTCACCTATATTTTCTTTCCTCTCACACCTCTTTCTTCTACTTCTTCCTTACACCCACATTCCATGTGTTCACCTTCTTTCTAGTCATATCGGCGCACCTTCAAAGGTAAATCCAAAAGTGGAGGCCCAAATGAGCGCGGGCTTGCCACGTAATCCAAGTTGAAAAATGGGACAGAGCGGGCCCAAAATGGACTAAGTATAGAAGTACCTATGGAATATTTCATGTGTCAACCCGATGCTCCTTCAAAGGAAAAATCTGAGTGGGTTTCTAAATGAGCGCGGAGCCTCCACATGTCTAGTTTCATAAAAGGATAAGGTCGGGTTTGAATAGTCAAAGCATTGAGACAAAGCTAGCAAAAGGGTGCCAAGTGTCACCCAAAGATAACTTCAAAAGTGAAATACAAAGGCTGCCCTCGGACATGCACCATCCCTCCATGTGTTTGATTTCAAAAGGGGGCTTGTTTTGGTATTTGGTTCCCGCCAATTTGTATGGACCCAATTATAATTTCAAAAGAGCATATCTTTTGACTCAATGCTCAAAATACGACAAATTTGGCACCGTTGGAAATATATCGGCCTCATCTATGCCATGGAGATCTAAAAGTTTAATTTTAGAAAGGTTAGGTAGGTAAAAATGAAGAAATGTCTTCGTGCTTTATTAATACAAGATCTATTTTCCCCCAATGACAGATTGTATTTGATCGATCCGTCATTCCTTTTCCTTCGAGGCACCAAACAAGTAATTGATGTAGACATGACAAATTTGTCATGATTTATAGGAGGTATTGATGTTGGTGGTTAAATATTTGAATCCGAGTTTTCATCCCTTTCCCCTTCTCTTCTCTCCTTCTTCTTCTATAAATAACAGAGTTCTACTTTGTAAAAACATCCCTCCTTGTTGTAATGGCACCATGCCAAAATGGTGGCTAACTTCCCATGGGTCTCAGACCTTGGCGTGGTCTCTACAATGTATTCTCACCTCCTGTTATGAATGTAAATGACTGTGTGTCCCTTGAGCAATAAAATCATGTTTTGTGGAACTCTTGTCTTCCCTCTCTCATTTTCATTGCATCTCACCTCTCTATTTGCATTTTCTAGCATGTTATGCATACTCCTGTGCTTACATTCCCCACATTCATGTGTTGCGCACCTTTGGAAGGTAGAGCCCATGTGTTGATCTATGGCATGCGTCATCCGCCCTCTTCTCCTACACCCTCTTTGTCTCCTTCGCCACTCGTGGAGAGAGATCGACCCTTTCCTTCTAGCGCTATCACCTTCCTTAGCTTAGGATTTCCCTTTCTGCACATCCTCTATCCCTTTTCCTTGGCATGTTTAGTCTAGGATTTTCATTCAGCATTAGGAGTAGTAGTAGTGTTAGAGGTAGGTAGAGGAACCAAACTTCTCTCGGAGATCCGTCCCAAGTGCACAAGGTCCCACAACTTGGGGATGGTTCCATTGTGGTCTCAAACACCTCGGCCCTTTTAAGAAATCTAAGACACGGGTGCATGTTTGAGCAAACAATAATAACCATTACATTTGTTTCATCGATTCTTAGACGTTTCTTTGAATATTGACAAAGCGAGATAGGTCTTGGGCGTAGGAGGAATACTGTTGAAATGTTAGTTGTTGGGTTGCTACGCACATATGACTTACGAATCCACTGACTGATCCCGAGAGCTTCCTTTTGGCTATGAGGAACTTCCGAAATGGAACACAACACCACCGAAAGAGTTAAACAATATGTGCGATGAACTACCTAGCGTGTGCTAGATGCAGGAAGTATGATACTTCCTGGCGAATGTCATTCCACTGTTAAAAAAATTAATGTTGGTAATGAAGTAAATCCTATTGTAATTGAAATGATTTAGGTATCTCATTAAGAACACAATAAGAAAGATCTAATCTAATAGGCTAGGTTAAAATAAGATCGAAGGTCAAGTAGTTGGTTCTGGTTCTCTGTAGGTCTGACAAAGGTCTCAAGCAGGTCACAGTGAATAAGGGTGATGTGGGAATAGAGGGGTAAGTCACTTTTCTGGGCTCTATTGGTAAATACAGAGATTGATTCCGAGTTAAGGGTGGTCGCGCCAATTTGGGAGAACTGATGTCTTTGGTTACTGTGGAAAACTAGGAATGCTACAGAATGAGCTCTGGATCTCCCTTATGATTGCACAAGGGACTAGGCTAGTCGGAGTGAGGTATTAGGCTGTTTGGATGGGGTTTGGTGGGGTTTTAATGGGGATATGGAGGGGTGAGTATTAAAGGAGGTCAATGGGTGACTAGGAGAATAAAGGATGAAGATACAATAATTAAATGAATGAACCAGAGGAGTAAATTGTTCTACTTACTTGAAATCTGGTTCAGGGTACCTGTGAGTGATGGATGAAGGTGTTGGTAAGAGGTTGAATGTTATTGAGGATCACCAAATGTTGGAAAGCTCCTGCATGGGCTGCATGTGCATTCATTTTTTCTTTGTTGGATCAAATCTGTGTTGGATGGTCACTGGATGGTTGTCAAGTGAATGTTGGATGCCTATGCAAGAGAAAATACTTGATCTCCTTCTTTGCATGTGTGTTCTCATGGAAAATTATTCTCAAAAGATGTGTTGTCTCTCAACAATCCGCAAACCTTTTGCCAACCTCAAAAATAAGGTTTTTTTGGGGATTAAAAGGTGACCGACAATGGTAGTTCCGGCTTAACCGGTGACGGTTAGGGGTAATCGGCATTGGTCAAGGTGGGATTTCCTAGGTTTACTAAACTAGGTAGATCCCCTTGATTTTATGGGATCTCGTGTCGTTAACCCACAGATCAAACTGGAAGCTTCCTGTAAACATGTGGGAATGTGGTTAGAGGGAATGTAGGCATTGATTTTTAGGGTTTGGGTAATTCTTAGTTAGTTATGGCAACTTATTAAGAATAGGTCTTAGGGTGAGTTGGCTTAGTGAGGTGTCTAGGTGAGGTGCAAGTGTGGGCATTATCTAAATTAAGATATTTAAATAATAAATACGGTGAGGATAATGAATTAATTTAATTAAATTAATATTAGTGTGGTGAAGGGGACCATGGCTAGGTGAATCGATGAAGGTATTTTTTTTTTCGAGGGACCAAAGAGGAGTGTGACCTAATTTTGGTGTCTACATTTTGCCCCTTTTTGTTGCGTAGCTTGTATTGGTAAGCGACGCTGATAAAAATAAGATGTGGTTGCCCCATGTGTGGGTGAAGGTGATCCCCCTCAAACTAAATGAGGCAGAAGGTAGAATCGGTGAGTGGTTTGATAAAAGGTAAATGTGATGAAAAGGAAGGTGGGTAACAGGGAAAAAAGGAGCCATGTCTACTTGGGTAATCTAGGTAATGGGTCAGGGTCAAAGGTAGGAATAGTCAAACGCACACACACGTATAAACTATAACACAATACTAGTTTGAAGAGTAGGAAAACTCTACATTGTCTAAGGTCGATAGGTTAATCTAAATAAGGTTGAAGTGATTCCGGTATCCAAGGTGTAGGATATGGTCAGGAAGCACAACGTAGGTTAGGTGCAAGAACATTTAGGTATGTTCGGTACACCAAAGGTAGGGTCAAGATAAATGGTCACGGAAATAGACTAGGTAAGGTCATTAGGTCAACAAAGACAGATTTCGGTGCATGAGGTATAGCAAAATACATGAGGTCAAGGGTCACTAGCGATGTTCTAGGTCTAATAATCTAGGTCACTGACTTGCGGGTAGGGCTGAGGTATGGGTAAAAGAACGAGTCCCAAATGAGGATGAGGGTTGGTAGTAAAATGATGAGGTCATGACAATGAGATAAATAGTCAGTGTAATGGTTGGGTGAGGTAAATGGTCGGAGGGTAAAGGGTAGGTGTGGAAAAAAAAAGGAGGGATAGGTGGGATAATAGGGTAAAATGTTGGGTTTTGGTGAGACTTTTGATTTTTGTTGTGATATGGATGGAAATTAGGTGAGTTAGGCATGATGGAGTCAGGTTGGTTTAGGCATGGATTGAGTCAGGTCATAGGCATGGATCGAGTCAGGTTGGTTTAGGCATGGATCGAGTCAGGTCAGTTTAGGCATGGTGGAGTTAGGTCTGTTGAAGTTGTGATTCATTATTTTGTGTAATGAATGATAATATGGGTCATGTGTGAGATGTTTTATAATATACACATGATGATGGTAGAGAAATAGTAGTCATAAGAAATGTATGTTGTGATGATGATAAAAATGTTAAGCAACTCGTTGTCTATTTGGTTTGATTTTCAATTGTTGATATAAAAAGGAAACTAAGTGGGGTAGAATGTATTTTAGGAAGATGAAAGATGGATTGGTTAGGGTAGAGAGTGGTCGAGCTAACCTCCAAGGGCCCCATGCCCTCAGAGTGCTTCCTACATAGTCCCGGAAAAAAGGGACCTCAAGCCAATGTAGTTCTCCCATAAGCTAGGGAAGAATATGAGGGGGTATGAAAATGAGTTGGTAGGTTTTAGGCATGTTGTGGGTTTAGGTCTATTAGGTGTGTGTGGGTTATAGGAAAATTGGTATAGGTGATGTTGATTGTGAAAAAAGAAGAATATTACCCCAAAGGTAAGTGTCGAGGACCAAGTCCTATATAAGGTAATCAAAATGTAAATAACGACGTGTTAAAATATAAGAGGAGGCAATAAAGCCACCTGATTAGTTAGGATCATACCAAATAGATCATACCTTGGAGGAGGTGATGAATGTAAGACCCTAAATACATTACATGATTGATTTTTCTAAGGTGAAAAGTAGTCACATGATCACCAAATGTCTTGGTTTCTAAGAGGTCCCTTGAGGCGGTAGGAAATGGGAGTGGGAATGGTGAGAAAGGTGAAAGGTGGGTAATTTTTATATGATATGTGGTAGCATGCTCTTTGGGTAAGAGATCCGAAGTCACAATGGGAAATTCCATAATGAAAAGTCTTCTTTTTTTACTTGTATTTAAGATAGACTAATCAATGTGGGAAGTCTATATGGGATGATGAAATTAAATCCTTGAGGTCTTCGTGAAGCTGATCGATGCGGGAAGCTTCAAATTCTCTCACTTTTTTCTTTTTTTCTTTTTTTGTTCTTTTTTTGTGAAAGAGCCTTACATAGTTGTCCTTCGAGGGAGCAGTCTATTTATAGCAGTGATTGCCGAGAGGAAGATGTCCTTTTGAGGAAGTCATCGTTTTATTAGAATTTTGACTCAAGGAGTTGTGTCCCAAATGAGGGCTTCGAATTCATGGACAAGACCAAGGTGAGAAATAGGATTCTTGTTCAGATAGCAGGTGAAATGACCATGGGATCTCATCTAAAGGTAGATGAAAAGTATCCATGAGAATCATGTTATGTGTAGCATCGTGGTACACATATTCAAGAGAAGATAACAAGTGACAGGTACTCACATGATTCATTTTTAGTCATCGGTGAGATGTAGGAAGTGGGTAGCGCTCAAGGGACGAGCATGGAAAGAGGAAAAAGGTGAGGTAGGACTATAGGTCAATAGTAGAATGGTTAAATATGTAAGGCATTAGGGGCTCAGTTCAAGTTTACCATCAGTGAAGATAAACAATAAGCATCGATCCATAAGCATGAGTCACGATGTCTTGTCCAAGCCAATTAGGAGCAAATTTTCCTCTTTCTGGGAAAGGTCACCGACTTAGAAGGTTTGTTCATGGACACGTTTTTCATAGGCATGTTTGATACATTTTTGGTAAACTTGAAGGTGATCAAGAGTGTTAAGACGACGTTCATCTAATAACTCAAGCAGTTGTGTTAAACGGTCTTGAAAAAATTCATCATCATTGAGCATGTCATGGAGAGAAATGCAGAGTGAGGGAATCTAGAATTTGAGAGGTAGAATAGCCTTGAGTACCGTAGACCAGAGAAAATGGTGTGGCAACAGTGGAAGTGTGAATACTAGTGCGGTATGCCCATAAGGAAAAAGGAATGTGCGTATGCCAATCCTTCCCAGTATCATTAACCACTTTCATGAGAATTTTGTTTAGGGTTTTGTTAGTGGATTCAGCTTGGCCATTGGTTTGTGGGTAATAAGGTGATGAGAAACTTAGTTGAATGTCAAAGGCATCACAAAGTTTTTGTAATGTTTTGTTTTTGAATTGTTTTCCATTATCAGTGATGAGGTGATGAGGAACACCAAAGTGACAAATGATGTGATGATTGATGAACTCACATATTTTCTCGTTTTTGTGGAGATGAGTGGTATGGCTTCCACCCATTTTGTGTAGTATTTGGTAGCAGTGATGATCCATTGATGGCACTGGGAAGAATGGGGTTTATCTCTCCGACAAGATCCAAACCCCATTGAGAGAAGGGCCAAAGGTCACAGATGACTGTAAGGCGTGATCAGGGTGTGTGATGAAGGTTTTCATGTTATTGGAATTTTACACAACGCTTGACATAGTCACAACAATCATGGTTAAGGGTTAGCCAAGTAATATCCTGCATAAAGAATACACTTAGCCACAAAGCAAGGCCCTTTGAAGTGACCTCCACATATGCCATCATGAACTTTCTTAATGGTATAAGGAATTTCAGAACTCATGAGGCATCGTAAGAGAATACCATCAAATCCACACTTATAGAGGAGGCCCCCCATGATGACATAACAAGAGACCTTTTTAAGGAAAGCACGTTGTCTGTTATGGGTGAGATTAGGGGGTAAGATGGAGAAAGAAAGATAGTTGGGGTATTGTTTATACCAGAAGGTCACTCGGGTCAGGGGTGATGGTTCCAATGGAGGAAACATTGTGAGGTAAGTAAGAGGGTGATTGGAGTCATTGTATGGTGATAAAGATTTTAGAATCGGTAGGCGAAGCGGGTATTTGAGAAGCCAAGTAGGCCGTGGTGTCTGTAAATTTTTGGTTGAATGAGGGATGGTTTGCAGGGCGTAATGGTCAAAGGTGGTCAAAAGTATGTCTACATGATGTTTATACTTTTGAAGTATCTCGTTACAACATTGGTATATACCATTGACTTGGTTTATCACCAATTGAGAATCAACAAAGATGTTGATTGATTTGACATCTAGGGTGTAGGCAGCTTGGAGACCTAGTATGAGCGCTTCGTTTTCAGCAATATTATTAGTACAATCAAAATCGAGTTCAAAATAAAAATGAATGGGTTCACCATAAAGTGGAATGAGGATAATACCAGCCCTACCCCCACACCGACACTTGGAACCATCGAAGAAGAGTGTCGTTTGATAATTTGGGTTCGCCCAAGGAAAGGGTAGCAATTGACTCATCCGGAAAGTCAAAATTAGAGGGTTGATCCTAGTAATAGATGCGTCGGCCAATTGGTTGGTGATAGCTTGGCCCTTGATGGACTTTTTATGAATGAATTTGAGGTCGAGGTCAGCTAAAAGCATAAGTAAGTGTGCGACACATTGATTTTGATAAGGCTTGGCATATATGAAGTGCAAGGGGTTGGTGTTGGTCACAACATAGGTTTTTTGGTTGAGTAGGTAATGGTGGAGTTTGGTGGCAACGAAAACTAAGGCTAAGAAATTTTTTTGGGATGGGTGTATCGGGTTTCATAGTCCAAAATAGTACGGCTTATGTAATAAACTAAGCGCTTCTTGTGTTGTTTCATTGCGATGAGCGAGCATTACTCCCAAGGAGTGATCGGTAGCTGAGATGTATAGGTAGAAAGGTTTATCATCTTTAGGTGGAATGAGTACGGGTGGTCGGAGAAGGTATTGTTTTAGGGCCTCAAAAGCTTTATGGAAGTCATCATCCCATTTAAAGGAGACAAGCCTTCTTTAGCAAATGATGAAATGATTGACACCAATCGAGATAATTGTGAAATGAAATGGCGAATAGACTGCAACTTACCTTGCAGGATACGAGAGTTGTCTAAGGTTAGTAGGTAGAGGCATTTTGAGAATGGCCTTGACTTTAGCAGGGTCAACTTCTATACCATGTAGAGAAATAATAAAGCCCAGGAGTTTTCTTGTATGGACCGTGAAGATGCACTTCTTAGGTTGAAGGCAAATGCAATATTTAATGAGACGGTCAAAAATGGTTTTTAGGATGGCAAGGTGCTTGGAGCAGCATTTAGATTTGGCTAGGAGATCATCCATGTAATCTTCTAATATATGATGCATGATATCATGGAAGATGTAATTCATAATCCGCTGATATGTGGCCCTATTGTTTTTAAGGCCAAAAGGCATGACTCGAAAGTAGAAGGTCCCCCAAGGGGTGATGAATGCATTTTTATGTTAATCCTCTAGGGCAAGCGGGATTTTTTATAACCCAAGAAGCCATCCATGAGTGACAAACATCTCGTGAAGCAGTGGTAGGGTCAACCAGTTGGTCAATACGGGTAAGGGGAAGTCATCTTTTGGGTAGGATAGGTTGAGGTCATGGAAATCTGTGCAAATGCAGAGTCCCCCTATCGCCTTAGTGATAGGGACAATGTTATAAATCCAATGAGGATAATCAATGGGTAATATGAAGGAAATGGAAAGAAGACATTGAAGTTATTCTTTGATGAGAGGGAAATCCGAGGTGTATTTTCCTCAACTTTTGTTTGATGGGTTTGGCATCGGGAATGGTTACAATATTGTGGACCACTATGGTGGGGTCAATACCAAGCATGTCTGTGTAAGACCAAGCAAACGTGTGGTTATGATCTTTGAGAAAAGAAGTGATAGCTTCTTGTTCAAGATATCTAAAGATTAACTAATCTTTAGGATGTGCGGGTAAATCGTGAGTATGGATGTTGATCTTGATAGTCGATTCATTCAACATGGTTTGCATCTCAGATGGTAATGATCGATGAATATATGAATCTTCTGCACCAAGGTAGGTGAGTATAGATTCATCATCTTGACATTGAACGATGTTAATGGAAGGTGTATTATCATCACTCATTTCGAGGATACGGGGAAGGGAAGAGAGGAAGGGCCTCGCCCTCATGTTGATAAGTCGAGAGGCCCCGAAAAAAATGGTGTTTATGAAAAAAAAAAAAAGTTAGAAGGGATAGATTTTGGATCCATTGACTCCATCGACAAGAGTGGTAATGAAGGCGAGTGGGTGAATAAGGTGGAGAAGGGTTGACGTTCTCAATGAGTTCAATGCGAGGCATGTTTGGTAGGTGGTTTAGGAAAGTTGATACCACTATGTTCGTTATGTTTGCAAGTGGTACATGGGATAATGGTATGGCGGCCTTGCTCATAAAATCCAAAACCAAAACCCGTCCATACACATCAGTGTAGGAAGGTGTGGGAAAAATGGTGATTGGTGAGAAACTAGAAGTCAACAAAAACTGGGCAGGTTTGTGACAATGGTTTGGGTGTGTACATGGTAGTATCAATTCCCCATAGGTGAGATTGGTACGAAGATGAGGAGGACCATAAAGGAGGCATTCTCCTATGCGGTGATCATAGCGAGGGTGTTGGTGAAGACTTCCATACTCTTGTGGAGTAAGGAATGTGTTGACACTATATAGGTGGTATTCCCCTAGAGTGAGGTGTTGAAAAACACCTTCTAAGGGATTGGTGGTTGGTATTTGGGTAGCGGGAATAAATAATGTGTCATAGGTTGATACGGAGGTGGAGTTAACGGATTAGGAGACCGATGGGTTGGCCGTGGAGGTTGTGGTGGCTATCGGTTGGTAAGTAGAAGTGTAGGTGAAGTGGTAGTGGTTGTGGAGGTAGATGCCTTAATGGGTATGAGCACATCATTAGGTCGGTAAAGCATGTTGCATGTTTTAAAAGGTGATGGATTAGCTGGAATGGTATAGGTGTGTCCTTCATGTTCAAACTTTACACAACGATGCAACATGGAAGGAATGCAACCCATGACACGAATCTAGGGTCTACCAAGCAACATGTTATATTGAAATTCCCCCTCCAAGACGTAGAATAGCTCTATAATAGTGTGGGGGCCCATGTGAATGTGGAGAATGACAGTGCCTAATGTAGAGGTGATAGCATCATTGAATGAATGCAACATGATAGGATGTTTATGCATGTAATTTTTAGGTATGCGCATTTGAGTGAATGTGTGGGATGAAATGATATTGATTCTAGCACCCCCATCAATCATTACACGTCATACACATATATCATCGATGTGGACAGAGATGAAGAGGGTTGGGTCTGGGTCATCCATTTGGTGTGGTGTGATCTCTTCCTCTGAGAAGCTAAGGGAGGCTATTTGGTGAGTAGGGTGAGGTGTGGATAAAGGTGGAAATTTGGTGAGAGAGGCTACATGATGGGGTGTGATAATGGAGGCTACAGGTGTAGGGTCATTAGGTAAAACCTCAATAGATTGAAGAACCTCCATGCGAGCTAGATGATGGGATTCGAGGTTTGGATATATAGGGACATTTTGAGGGAGATTGGTGTAATTGTCGAGCATGGTGTGATATGTGACCCCATTAGAAATAGGGTATGTGGGTCTGCGGATAGTAATCTTAGGTGTGGGTGCGAGATGGTATGTTGGCTATAGGATTGGTCGGTGGGTTAGTTGCCTTTTCTTTGCCTTTTTCCTTCGAGCATGGGTAGTAATGTGGATTATGTTGATCCGAGGGAGTTGGCAAATGGAGAGGGTGTAGGATGAGTGGTATAATGACATGACGAACAAAACCTACCGTAGGAGAAAAACCTTTTGAGGTGAGTGGCTACAATGAAATTTAGGTGATGGCATAGAAAGTTCTCTCGATGCAAACCATGTTAATTTCAAATCTTAGAGGTGGCTCTAGTAGTGTGGGGTGGAGGTCATCGTTGTTGAGTGGGCAAAGTGATGGAAGGACTATGGGAATGGGTTTCGGTGAAGCGGGGTCCTCATCGAGAAGGTTGACATCATCAAAGTTGGCTTCGAAGGACACAACCGGATAAGGATGGTTTTCAAAACTTTGCAATTCTCCACATTGTGCCCTAGCACATGATGGTAAAGCACAAACTTTAGTGTCATCAAACCCCTTTGGCTTGGGTTTGAGGTATTCATAAGGTTTGAGCGGTGGTAATGTGATGATATAAGTCTTAAGGAGGTTGGTTAAGATTTTGGCATAGGACCCTGCTAGTGGGTTGCAATGGGAAGTGAAAGTGGGTTTGGGTGTAGGTGTGTTTGATTGTTGAGGAACGGTCCTTACAGGAGGGGAGTGGGTCGAGTTATGGTTTTGGGCACTGGCATGGTCTTTGGTGTTGGTCGTGTTTGCTTAGGTAGGGGTATGGTAGATGAATGGGTAGGAGGGTGTATGGTTGTTTTGACTACCTTATTGGAGGGTAGCAGATTTTTGTCTTTGGGTTGCACCTTCTTGGGTAAAGGTGATATGGGTGTACAAGATCTAGAGGGAAAATCAGATGGGGAAGAGGGCAAGTTACCCACGGGGATAACAGAGGTGTTGTGAAGGTAGATGATGTGGGTCGAGTAGGGGGTGTGAGAGACAAAGACTGAAGTGTAGTGGGTAATGAAGAAGTTGTTGAGGTTATTAGAGGTATGGGTGGTAAATATGTTGTAGGTGTAGGTGTAAGTCATGTCGGGCACTTGGGTAGGTTAGAGGTTTGTGAGGAAGGAGTGGGCTGTTGTGTTTTTGGTTTATTGATGGGTGGAGGTTTCTTAACCATGCTGGGAAGCTAAGGTCCTAAGATGGACGGGACAGGTGCAGGTGTGATTGGCGTAGCTGGGGTATGAGTTCTATGGGTTTGGTTCTTCTGTTTGGGTGCCAGAGTAGGTGTGGTGTTGACTTTGGAGGATGTAGCTAAATCTAGTTTGATAGGTGGATGAGTAAGGCTGGTGGTTGGGGTGACCCCTAAGGTGGTAATAGGTTTAGTCGAGGAAGATGTTGAAGGTGTGGGTTTGGATTTAGATGTATGTTGGGTTTTGGGTAAGGGAGTATGTTGAGTGGTGCGGAGGGTTATGGAAGAAGTAGTGATAGAGGTGGTTGTGCTCGGTTTAACTAGCTAGAATATTTTTGGGTAGATAGTGGAAGTATCAGTAAGCGACATCTACATTTGTGTTGAAACAAGAAGCAAAAGAGGCCCCCATAATAAGGCTCTATCCACATAATATAAAGGCGAACGGCCAAATGTGAGAATGGCACATCTGTAGGTGATGTTGATGAGGACCCAAGAGCTATTCCTATAAAATGTGTCTCAAAGATGAGGAATTCATTAGCTTCAACACGTGGGTAAGAGAGCTGAAAGTAGGTCTCAGTAGGATCTTAGCTAACCGATGGAGAATGCTCACCTAGAGGTAAAGGTATCTCTTCTAGATCTTTGATAGGGGGAGGAGAAAATGGGTGCTCCTTTGTAGGTTGAGAAGATTATGGGTGCTCCTCTATGGGTGGAGGAGATAATGGGTAATCCTCTGTGGGCTGAATAAGTATTGTGGGTGATGGTTCCCTAGGTGGAGAAGCCAAAGGTGAAATGGTCTCGATATTAGTGAAGGCCTCCTCACAGGTGAGGAAGGAGGTGAAAGGTGTTCCTCTATGGGTGGAGGAATAGATGAGGTAGGTTCCAATTGAGAAGGAGGGTTTCAAGCTAGAATTTCCTCTATAGAAGGAATATGGGGTAATTGGGAAGCAACATATGCATCACTAAAAATAACATGGACCTCGCAGGTATGGCCATCATGAGTTAAGGTCTCAGGTTTGATCGAGACGAGGGGGCATGATTGGGAAATGGTTTCTTGAAGATATGTAGGTTTTTATTAGTGGGTGCATTAGGATTATCCACAATTAACTCACCTTTCTCGAGCATTTCTTAGACAATATTTTTGAAAGTGATGCAATTTCCATCACTATGACCCTTTACTCGATGATAGTTACAGAAGTCGTGTTCTTTATACCATGCGAGCATGGGGCGAGTAGGGTCAAAACCAGTGTGTGGTTTTATAGGTGGAAGGGTGATGGCCCTAGCTTTGATGAGATTTTCTAAGATAGAAGAGTAGGGCTCCCAATTGGGGTGTATTTCTGTTGTTCTCATCTGAATTGAAAAGTCTAGACGGGTGAGAGATTAGATGAGGGGGTAGCTTGATTTGATAGATGAGCTGGGCCGGCTTTGAGTACCACTATGTTAGCAGTGCCCTTGGCCTTTGAATAATTTTTCTATGGTTTGGAAGAAGAATAGGTATCATTCAACTTGAATGTCAAATTCTTACTTGTGTAATTAGATTTTATTCTCTTCGATGGCCCTAATCTCTAGCTTTCATGCCATGGTGAATGCTTCATCGAATGTTCGGAAGGTTTAGACCTGTAGGGTTGGTGAGATATGTCTAGCACAAGCCCATGTGAAGAGCTTGATGAGTTCTATTTGTGGAAGTTGGAAGGTGAGTTAATTGATCAAGCTACGCTAGTGAGCGACAAAATCTACGATAGATTCGTCCTCATACTGACGCGTGGAGTATAGGTCAGTCATGGTAACCTTCTTAATGATATTGATGGAGAAGTGATCCAAGAAGGCTTGGGCTACCTGATTAAACAAAAATATAGAGTGTCTAGGTAACCCACTATACCAATCTAACACAGGTCCAGTCAGAGACATGGGAAAGGTCCTTAAGATCAAAGCATCATTGTGGGTGATTAGGTAGCACCCATGTTTGAATGACTGAAAATGTTGTTACAGGTCTTCCTTGCTATGGAAACAGTGGAATTTAGGCATCTCCTAATGCACGGGATATGGACCGATAGGAATGGATGGGTGGATAGGCTCATTATAAATCTCGTCATAGATGAGAGTATTGCAGAGCCAGAAACCGATGCCTCTAATGTTTGCATCTTGTCCATCATCAATTTGATTAGGTCGTTGGTAGGTTCCGATGATTGGGTGCCTCCTGTAGTGTGAGAGGGTTGGTTTTGGGCATATAATGGGGTGGCATTCCAGTATATGGTGCTACCGTGTAGGTTTATTGAGAAGAAGGTAGTAAAATAGGGGCACATACCCAGAGTGAATAATAGATGAAACGGGAGGTTGTTGATAGTACGTATATGGAGGTGGAAGGGTCATGGTAACCCTAGTGGTAATGGGGGCCAACAACTGTGGAATGGAAAGGACCATGTTCTGAAAAGGGGTAGGGGTCACTGACACTGAAGGTGGTAGTATAGCTACGGGTATATGCGAGACAATAGGGGTAGATGAGGTTATGTTTTGGGTGGTTTTCAAAGGTATGGTGGATGTGGCGGGTGCAATGGATGTAGCAGACGTGGCAGTCATAGCGAGGTATAGGACCTAGCTATGAAATGACTGGGGGTAAGGTAGATATGGGAAAAATGGAGCTAGATGGGGTTGATGCAAGAGTTGGAGCAAGATTCGGAGGGATAGATATGGGCATGTCGTATATTAACTAACCCGAAGCATCTCGGGTGGACAAGTGGGAAAGATAAAACTACAAGGTGGAAGGGTTTTGGTCAAGGATTCGTAAGGAGACTCTTCATCTCTGGTAGTGATAGTGATAGGTTGGATAGGATCCATGGCGGGTGATAAAATGGAAGGTGGTGAAGGACTAGATGGGAGAGGTTGACAACTTACATGGAATACGAGTGTGTTTTCTTGTCTTTGAGTCAGCACCATGTGAACCAATACTAATCAGGTTAGGCCACTTCTCTGTAAATGACATAGAAAAAACAAGAAGGAACAAGTGAAACAAGTGGTAAAAAGTGGACTAGGTACCAAATGTTGGCTGGAAAGTGGCATAGGATAACCGATGCTAGTTAGGTAAACTGACGCCGGTTAGGGGTAATCGATGCCAGTCACTGTGGGAAATGGACAGTGAGTCAAAAATAAGGTGTAAGGTCAAATCTGATAGGTATGCCAAACTTGATGAGTTTTACAAGGTCAATGGGAATGATAGTAGTGATAGGGACTCTGAAAAGTTGAAGAAGGTGAATAAATGTCCTTTGGGTAGGTTAACCAAAATGACAGTGAACCGACGCTAGTTGGGTATACCGACGACAGTCAAGGGGTAACTAACGATGGTCGCTAGACCAACACCAATCACTATGAAATTGAAATAGTGATGAAAGAAAAGTGGTTGTGAATTAAAATATGATGTGGAATCAGACCCAAAATTATGAGAATGATGAGAATATGGTCCAGGCACACTTAGAAGAAGCTGGAATACACCAACTATGATGAGGAGCGTGCAAGGAGAAACAAGAAGAATGAAGAACGTGACCTCTCACCTCAAAATGTAAGCCAAGTAGAAACACTAAGAAAAATGCGATCCTAAGAGTGCCTTTTCTATTATGTCTTTAACTTATGTTATTTAAGGAGGTCGACACATGAACTGTAAAATAGAATTTTTTGGTGAGGATGGCTTCCTACAAAGAAGGAGATCTAAAAGGTGAGGTTTTGGTATGTTATGGCGGGGCGGAATTTGCTCAAGTATGACTCAATTGAGCGGCGAGTTGGGAAGTACCTTCCAATCCTCATATCAGTGTGATCATTGATAGGCGTTATCAGGAAAGATGTTGTTTAAGAATATGTATTTGTTTTGAATTTGTGTAATTTGGCAAGACTCAGAGAGAAGAGAGAGAGAGAGAGAGAGAGAGAGATGTGCTTTCTATGATTCATTTGTCAACCATCAGCTGGGAATGAATTCCAACGTATAGGTTGCCCTCAATTAATGTGAGCTAATGCGATAAATCAGAATGAAATGCAATGATTTTTAAGCCCAAATCGAAATATGAATTTTGATGACACAAATGGATGAATATGAAATAGGGATACTCTTTCACTAAAATGTAGAAAACAAGAAGAAATGATTCTTTTTAAGTACACCAAAAGAAAGGTTTCTTTTAGAGCAAATAGAAAGAAAAAGAGGGTTACCAAGGAAGAAAATTAATGTGTATGCTTTTCAGAAGGGAAACAAACACACAACTTTTCCTAGGAATGAATAAAATGCAAGGAACCCCAAATGGGTCCCATCGGGCGTGCCAAAATGTTTCACCTGATTCTTAGACGTTTCTTTAAATATTGACGAAATAGATAGGGTAATGGGCGTAGGAGGAATACTGTTGAAATGTTGGTTGTTGGGTTGTTGCACATGTATGACTTCTGAATCCACAGCTGATCATGAGAGCTTCCTTTTGGCTAGGAGGAACTACCTGAAATGGAACACAAGACCACTAGAAAGAGTTAAACAATATGTGCAAGTGAACTGCCTAGTGTGTGTTAGATCTAGGAAGTGTGATACTTCTTAGACGGCTATCATTCCAATGTTTAAAACAATTTAATGTTGATAATGAATTAAATCCTATTGTAATTGAAATTATTTAGGTATCTCATTAAAAACACAATAAGAAAGATTCTAATCTAATAGGCTAGGTTAAAATAAGATCCGAAGGTCAAGTAGTTGGTTCGGTTCTCTGTACGTCGATGAGGTCTCGAGCAGTCACAGGGGAATAAGGGTGATGTAGGAATAGAGGGGTAAGTCATTGTTCTGGGCTCTATTGGTAAATACAGAGATCGATTCCAGTTAAGGGTGACCGACACCAGTTTGGGAGAACCAGTGCGATTCTTGTGGAAAACTAGGAATGCTGAGAATGAGCTCGGATCTCCTTATGATTGCACAAGGACTAGGCTAGTCGGAGTGAGGTATTAGGCTGTTTGAATGGGGTTTGGTGGGGTTTTAATGGGGATATGGAGGGGTGAGTATTAGAGGAGGTCAATGGGTTATTAGGAGAACAAAGGATGAAGATACAATCATTAAATGAATGAACCAGAGGAGTAACTTGTTCTACTTACTTGAAATCAGTTCTGGTGGTACCTGTGAGTGATGGATGAAGGTGTTCTTTGGTAAGAGGTTTAATGTTATTGAGGATCACCAAACATTGGAAAGCTCCTGCATGGGATGTATGTGCATTCCTTTTTACTTGGTTGGATCAAATCTGTGTTAGATGGTCATTGGATGGTTGTCAGTGAATGTTGGATGCCTGTGTAAGAGAAAATGATTGATCTCCTTCTTTGCATGTGTGTTCTCACGGAAACTTGTTCTCAAAAGATGTGTTATCTCTCGTGAATCGCAACCTTTTACTAACCTTGAAAATAAGGTTGTTTTGGGGATTAAAAGACCAATGGCGGTTCCGCTTAACTAGGTGATGGTTAGGGGAAACGACATCGGTCAA
This sequence comes from Taxus wallichiana var. yunnanensis, assembly GCA_018340775.1. Taxonomy (NCBI): domain Eukaryota; kingdom Viridiplantae; phylum Streptophyta; class Pinopsida; order Cupressales; family Taxaceae; genus Taxus; species Taxus wallichiana. Next base: position 489,813,062 of record CM031235.1, read on the forward strand.
TGCGGGATTTCCTAGGTTTACTAAACTAGGCGAGATCCCATTGATTTTGGGATCTCGTGTCGTTAACCCACGGATTAGACTTGAAGCTTCCTGTAAACATGCGGGAATGTAGTTAAAGGAATGTAGGCATTGATTTTTAGGGTTTGGGTAAGTCTTAGTTAGTTATGGCAACTTACTAAGAATAGGTCTTAGGGTGAGTTGGCTTGGTGAGGTGTCTAGGTGAGGTGTAAGTGTGGGAATTATCTAAATTAAGATATTTAAATAATAAATATGGTGAGGATAATAAATTAATTAAATTAATATTAGTGGGGTGAATGGGACCATGGCTAGGTGAAAGTGATGAAGGTATTTATTTGTCGAGGGACCAAAGGGGAGTGTGACCTAATTTTGGTTTCTACAAACATTAATTTTTCACTATTTCCTCCACCATGCAATTGATAACTTCATGTTTATCCAAAAATGAACTATGAGTTTGAAAAATAGAAAATTGACATGCAGAGCAAAAGAACTCAAATGACCAAATGAACAATGAAACCTAATTCCTTTATTTTCTCCAAAAACCATCATTGTTTCCCAAGGTGGTTTTTGGTTCACCCAATGCCATTAATGCCAAGGTAGGATTGTCAGTTACCTCCATGAATCCCACCAACCACCATCTCACTATTTTAAATTAGTAATCACACTAATAGTTTATCAAGCCTTCATTATACCATTAGCCATGAATTTAGCATGCATGGCCAAGTCTAACTTGGTCTCCTACCAAAGGGTGGCAGTGGCCATCAATTAAAACCAATTAATTTACCAAGTACGAGTATGGGATGGCACCCAACTCACTTAACCATTCCACTAACCCCTTTCATAAATGCTAACCATAGTTAGGTATTTAGGGTTAGGTCATAGGATCCCTTAGATAGGTTAGGATTTATTTAAATCAACATGCCTATATCAACCTTAGGTTAGGTTGTCAACATTTAATCAAATGCACATAGAGTCACTTAGGAATTTAAACATCACCTTAGCATAGGTTAGTTTAGGTTACCTAATAACAATGAAAACAACCAAGACCTTATTGCATACTAACCTTCTTAAGGCCACTAAGTAGTTTATCAAGAACAAACCAAACTTTCTTTAACAATTGCATGCCTTCAATTTAGTAGTGCAACCCGACAATTAAATTAGATTCATAGTCCACATGATCTGAGCATATAAAATTGCAATTCCATAATCAATAAGAAGCCCGAGTATTCATTAAATTTAAATTCATAATTGCATATCGATTTAGGAGAATACCTTGGATCACTGAAATTGATCCAAGGTGTTATCCTAATCCACTATCGATACAAAAGTAGCAATTATATCAAGACATCAAAAACTTACCAGATTACCCAATCACTTAACTATTCCAAGAACCTGATTTTCACTTTCCATAAGTTAAATCAATAAGTCCATTTCAAAAACTAGTTAAGTATGTACTTCATGATCAACAACATAAGTACAATTTTTTTCATAAGAATGATTAACAAACCAAATCTTATAAGCACTTGATATCATTCTAGCAAACATGATTTAACAGTTCAAAAGAGCACAACTCAAGAAAAAAATCACATGCCAACATTTTCCAACCACTCACAAAGAAGCAAGTACATATATCAACAAAGTAGCAGCATTATAAACATAGGAAATTATCCCACCATTTTGTTGGTGAAACAAGGGTCCTGATCCTTCGCCAATTCAAAAGATTTGAGCTTCTATAATGTCTAGTGCATCTTTTCTTCCTTTGGAAAATAACTTGGAAGAAGACAAGCCTCATAAAGTACCTGCAGTTCAAGAATCTTACCTAGTATGGTATGCATGTCTATAACTTTAGATTGGATCTCTTCACAAAGGTGTTTGATCCTGTAACATTGATCCATAGAAGAAGTGGAAAATTATCAATAGGAGTGTACATTTCATGTATCAATTTTGTGAATTGTTCCACTAGATGTTGTACTGAATTCCTTTGGTTGTGTTCATTGATAAAGGTACAGGGAATTTCTTTTATGAAGGCTTAAAAGGAGGAGAGTGCGGTATAAGATTCATTGCAAAAACTGTCAAACTAAATTACTAAGTCTTCCAGGATCATTTTCTTGGACTTAAATTGATTTAGTCATATAATTTTTGGCATGCGATGGTCAAACTCAATGATTCCCTCCTAGGCTAAGAATGTAGATTCCATGCAGGCAAGATCTTGAAGATTTGGAAAGATCTTATCCATAGCTAGTAATTCTGTAATGAGGCATTCCTTAAATGGAAACACTGGATCAAGGTATGCATAGATATTCTCATATATTTTTATCACCTCATCAATTTTTCTCAACCCACTATTTTCTATCTCATAAACCCAAGACCTTACAGTGTGCCCTAGAGTGATCACATCCTTTGATTGATTGAGAATTTCCTGATCTGGGATGGCCACCATTTCTAGAACAAGGAAAGAAGACGTAATTGGAATGATCAAATGTTGAATGTATGAGATCAACTAATTCTTCTCTTCTTTGAGTTGGGAAATTTGATATTTGTATCTCTCTAACCTTTTAAGCACATTGTTCATTGAATCTTTTCCATGGCAACATCACTTTCAAAAGTGGTCTTTCCAAGAGCTATTTTAGATACTTCATAATCAGTGATTGTCATGTCCCCATGATCCTTTTCAGTTATTGGAACTACAATTTCTGTAAATTTATCTCCGTTATCATCAATAACTACCCTAGATAAGACCTTGGGATTTTTGGCACAACTTCATTGGAAAGGGCAGAAAGAGCTTCCAAATCAATGTTGGCCACTTTGATCAATCTCTTCCTCTTTTTGATTTCAGAATCAACCAAGGAATGTGTTTCATTCATTAGTTTGACACAACAGAGTCGAGAATTGGAAGGGATATCCTCTTTACTTTCCTCATGATTAAAATCAGTAGGAAATTGTTTTGCATCCTCAATCCTTGGTGAAATGGCATCTGCAACACATTCTTGATTACCCTCGTATTCTTGTGAAATATTCCTATCACCATAATGCTTGGAAGAATTGGATATATGTACCACTAGGATTTTTTTAGACTCATGTGTGTGACATTCATGACTTGGATCTTTAGTGAGCCTATTGGAACTCTCAATGATGTCAATATATGAATTTGGAGTAGAAATACCCAAAACATGTTCTCTTCCTTCTCCAAGATGCACACTCTTTACCAACCTTTGAGGTATTGCTTCTTCATTAGAGACATATTTTGGTAACCACCAACGTTACTCTGAGATGCATGTGATGATGTTGGTGGAGATTATCATGAAGAGGTTTGCACCACATTTTTTTTTGTGAGTCCTCCCATCATTGGTAATTTATGTATTTCAAAAATATGTGCCTAAAACGGGAGAGGATTAGCTATTTGGTTCTTGTACCACATCATAGTTCTTCTCAATACGGGTTGATTCATGGTATCTAGAGAAGTTTCATCTCCTTTACTCCAATCAATACTAGGGAGTGGAGTGAAAACAATATGATCATAGGTAGGATCCATAAGGTTAATTCCATTATTGGCAAGGGTCAAATGAGGATCTCTCAATCCATAATTTTCTATTTGAGCCAGTGTGAGATGAGAAAATTGTTGTCATCTTACCTCCCTGTCATCCGCACATCCTACCCAATAGTCTTCTATGCTTGTTTTGTTTATGTATCTTTCTCCTAGGGATCTTTCCATGGACCCTTTAATATCAAAATGAGCCCTACTTGTGAAAGAATGTATGGTGATGTGGGAAAATTATTTTTCCATCAGTTTTGCACTACGAGAACTTAAACATTTATATTCCCCAATCTAAATTGGGAAATGAATGCCTCCTCTATGTTTATCCACAAGTAGGAAATGGAATTTGAAAAGTTGATGTGAAAGTTCCATTAACACCAATTTTTCACTGACATATTTAGGAATTTTGTAAGGAGATCCCACAAATCCACTAACATGTATGTATGAGTAAGAAGGAAACTAGATATAAAACATTCTCCACTGTTCTATTACGGATTTTCCATCCTCTGAAAACCTTTCTTCTAGATTTCTCCCTAGTGATCTGATTACATAGAAAAGGAATGAGTCATTGACCCTCCAGAAATGGTGAGAACCATTCTTAAATTCAAGTTGTAGGTAAAAGTGAAAAATACTATTTTTACTAGGACCCATTGTACCTCTAGTTTTCAACCCTTAAAATATCCTCCTCCTTGCTATAACATAGATCAAATATGAGGTCATGTAAAAGTGACCCGTCATTCTCACCTCGATCAACTACTTTTGGAGAGTGTTGTTGATGATACTCGCCCATTCAACAAACATCTTCACATCAAGGATGATACAAATGAATTTGTACATCCAAGGATGGAAATTCTTGGGAAGGGAGACCAAAACCCTGCTAAGGAGAGTGATCATATATCCTATTTCTTCATGAAACTCCACATGAAACAATTCTTTGGGTATCCTTGAAGTGTGAGTTTTCAGTTTAACTAACTATTTTTATCAACCGTTTTTACCATCTCAAGGATCTTCATCCTGAATTTTTGTGTCGATTCTTGCATTATGTCAACATTTTCTTCGAAAAGTGGCACTTTCAACATCTCCATAATGTGCTCAAAATATTTAAGTAGAAGGGGTTCATTTCTATCATTAAAGACTCCTAGATGCTTAGGGGTGTTCAATACATGCGACAACAAACTCGGGACATTGTATTGCAACTAGAAATGTTGTTATTTGAGGTAAGCGCATGATAGATCCTTTTGAGAAAACAATTTTTCCTTCCCTCCTAACCCTGTCACAAAATTGGATCATATCCACATGACCCATATTAGTATCTAAAATATTATCATATGTTGAGCTTATGGATGATGTTGGAATTAATCCTTGATATGCATACTTGAGTGTTGATTTGTTAGAGAGTTCTCCCATTATGAATTTTTAAAGTGGAAAACAAAAGGAAGCATACATTGGGAAGGTTTCGGGTCTAAGTCTCGGACCACCATAACCACAAGGAAAATAATGTCTATTTTTATTATTTTACCCTTTTTTTAAATAAAGCCGAGCAATTTAAGGTTAATTTTTATGAAGTGGTAGTATGAGCTCGAGCTATACAACAAAATATTGAGATTGAAATCAAATTACAAAATGGGCCCAAATGTTATGAGTTCATCCTTGGAAACCGAGCTTCCTTCGGACTTGGTGCAAATATAAAATCGTTTGATTCGTGGTGCTTGAGCTCCACAACACCGAATTGGGTCAGGCTTAAATGGTAAGCCGAAACACAAATTCTTGCTTTTGTTTACAATACTTATCTCACCTCTTTAGAATAAAACAAATCTTTTTTAATATTTCCATATATTCTTGTAAAAACATTGTCTCGGGCATTTGGCACAGTTTCTATAGTCTTACGGCAAGTCATTCTCCCTCTTATTGGGCTATAAAAAATATGGACAATTGTGTGGCCTTACTCCCTGAAATATAGCTTATGTCTACAGCATGTGCATGGCCTATGTTGGTCTGTTATCTTTCTCTGGGTGTGTGTGGGCTATTTTTCTTGTCCTACATGGTTTTTTGAACTGCATGTGTGGCTACTAATGTAAATATGTAGATCTCCTCCTCGTGGTTGGACTATCTTTGGTGTGTGGAAAATCTTCCTTAGGTTGCATGAACTTTGTTGCTTTCCTTTCACTCTTGTGTGGGATTTTTGTGATTGGTTACCTCCATATATGTGGAAAGTCTTTTCTTTAACTCGCGTGGAAATGGATCTCCTTTGGCTGCATGTATAATCTTCTCCTTGACTGCAGAACCTATCCAAATAGCTGGTGTGTGGCCATTTGTTCGATAATGAGGACCATGTGGATAATTGATATGTGGCATGTGATGCCTTTCCTATGCATAGAAATGATGCCTTCTCCCTGTGGTGGTCTTTTTTTTTCCTTTGATTGTGTGTATGGCTTATGTGTATGTGCCCAATCAGTGCAAAAGTAAAATAAAAATAAATTTTTTTAATAAGAATATACGGTATGCAAAATAAAAGAGAGACTCCTAAACTCGAGTCTTTTTTTACTATTTTGAGCTCGAGATGATTTAGCATGTTATATGGATCATGCCCTTTGCACGAGCATGGATGGTCTTGAACAAATGGTGAAGGATGGCTTCTTGTAAGCTTGTGATTCTGAAATGGAGACAACCACCTGGAACTTTTAAGGTTGCCTAGCTCTAGCCAATTCCCATGCCAGGTTTTCATGTGAAAGTTGAGGAGTGTTTGTGGAATGAGCTTCTCTTTCTTCCGGATCTAGATGTCTAAAATATTTTCCTTGCTTATTCTTCTTCCCAATTTCTCCCACTTCTACAACTTCTTGTAACTGTCTTCTTCCCAATTTCTTGGATGATGGAAGAAAAATTGTAATTGCCCATGGCAATTGGAAGCAAAATTATAATTGCGGTAAGTGGCAATTGCTCGCGCGACAATTAAATGCCCATGGTAATTGAAGAAAATGAGAAAACTTCTTCCAAATTTTTGAACAACTTTTATGAGGATTAAATTAATATTTATTAATTAAAAACCCTAAAATTTAATAAATTTAATTTTATTAAATAAAAGGTAAAATATTAATTAAATATTAATTAATTAATTAAAACATGGTTTACAACATAAAAGGAGGACCTCTCAACCGAAATGAACAAAATGAAGGTCAAAACAATTAGACAAATAAAACGATCACGATGAAGGTGATAAACCATGAGAAAGGACACTTTGATTTTTTAAAATTTTCATGTTATAATTTTGTGAAGTCAAAATTAGCTGATAACAACTAGCTCTTATTGAGGATAAGAACTTCTAACGCAAAGAAGAGACCCACTCCAAAAATTGAATGAACACGATCCCAAAATGATGATGCATAAAAATGGGATGACAAAAGAGATGAAACTGAAAAACAAGAAATGGAAATGAATAAAAATCATAATTTACCTATGTACATATGGGTGACAACCCATTTTCAACTTTGATAGTGCTTGAGATATTCCCTGTTGTAGGGAAAAGGAAAATTATTTCCATTAGGATATGTCAAGTAATATGTGCTTTCTCCACAAAAATGCCTGATTTTAAAAGGGCCTAGCCATAGCGAATAAAGCTTCATGTGCTTTCCTTTTGGTTCACACCTCTTATCCCATAGAATAACTAGGTCATTTATTTGAAATTGTCTCTCCTTGGTTTTCTTTCAAACAATTTCTTTACCTTGGATTGGTGTTCCTTTATCCTATTCGCTACTTGACTTATTTTTTCTTCAAGATTTCTTATAAACATGATCCTTTTATCCAATACATTGGTGAAGCATTCATCGCCAACTGCTTGAGTCAATCGTAATGTCGGTAACTCTAATGTAATGGGAATTTGAGCATCGGTTCCATAAAAGAGTTGGAATGGAGACATTCCAATTGCTCTTTTAGGAGTTATGTGGTTAGCCCACAATGCATCATATAACTTTTTGTGCCAATTTATTTGATTTTCTTCAACCAACTTGTACACGATAGTAATGACGTTTTTGTTATTGGATTCTTCTTGACCATTTCCCTAAGGATAATAATTTGATGAATGAGATAAATATATCCCATACCCATAACAAAAACCTACCATCTCTATAGAAGAGAAATTGGTGGCATTGTCTGTCACGATCTTTTGTGGAATTCTCAGAACAAACCGAATGTTGTCTTTGATGAAATCACAAATTACCATAGTAGATGTTTGTTTTACCGTAATAACTTCTACCCACTTCGTAAAATAGTCAGTTATCATGAGAACATGAGTATGACCAACACTAGAATTTGGGTTCAAGACCCCAATGAAATCTAACCCCCATTGTTAAAAGGGTTCTTCAATGAAAACTGGCTTCAAAGGCAAAGTTTCCAATTTAGGTCTTCTAACAAATTGTTAACAAGCTTCACATTTGGCTACCCATTTTTGAGAATCAGAAAACATAGTGGGCTAGTAATAATGTGCTCACAGAATCTTATGAGTTGTTACTGGTCTAGAGAAATGATCACCGCAAGCATGATTGTGAAAGGCTTCAAGCAACCTGGGTTGTTGTTCCTTATCAATGCATCTGAGAAACATGCCATCAATACCTTTCTTGAGCAAAGTTTATTCCCAAATAATGTACCTGGAAACTCTTAGTTTTATAGCTCTTTTTTCCTTAGCTATCAGATTCCTAAGACATTTTCCATATGTGAGAAATTAAGCTATATCAGTAATACCACTCATCTGTGGTACTGACGAAAACTACCAATGGTAAATTTTCTTTAACTATTTCTTCCTCAAAGTCATATCTTGGCATGTTCTCTGTGATGAGTTGGCAGAGTCCTCTTCCTCAAACTAACTTGGTAGGCTTGATATCCAAGTCATATTCTTGGATCTTGGAGACCCAATTACCTCTTTTAGATCCTGGTTCTTGTTGTGTCAACATTGATTTAATCTGTCATGTGTCCGGAACTAAGACTTTTTGTGAGAGTTCAATATATAGTATCTAAAATGTTTCAAGGTCTGTACCCACTACATATACATGCCTCTCAAGGGGAGTGTAATTCAATTCATGTTTCTTGAATACATAACTCATGAATGCAATAGGATATTCAATTCCCTCTTGATTATGCTGAGTCAAGATGGCAAAGATCATGTGTGGGGAAGCATAAAAATATACTATGAAATCCTTTTTAAAATCAAGGCACACCAATGTAGGATATTTTGTAATAGAATCCTTGATTTGTTCAAATTCTCCCCTACCTTCCTTCAACCATTTGAAGGATTCTTTTCCCTTCATCATGTCAGAAATTTCTTTGGTTAGCTTAGAAAAATATGTCATGAACCTCCTCAAAAGGTTCACCTTCCCAAAAAATGATTGAACTCCGTGCTTACTTGTAGGTAAGGAAATATTATTGATAACTTGAACACGTTCAGGATCAATCTTGGTTCCTTCTTTAGAGACAATATGACCTAGGAGTTTCCCTTCCATAACTCTAAACATATACTTCTTTGGATTCAAGGAGATTCTATGAAGTCTACATCTTTACAATATTTTCTCCAAATCTCTTAGATGATCTTCTCACTTCTTTGAGAAACTGTCAAGTCATCTAGGTATATTACGATGATCTTGTTTTTATAATATACAAATGTCATGTCCATAGCCCTTTGAAAGGTTATCCCAGCATTAATCAAACCAAAAGGCATTATTCTATATGCAAACTTACCGCAAGGGGTGGTGAATGTGATTTTATGTTGATCTTCACTAGCTACTTTAATCTGATTATAACCAAAGAAACCATCTAGCATGGATAGCATTTCTGATCCAATTATTGCCTACAAAATATGGTCCATGACTGGTAGTGGATAGTTATCCTTCAAGGAAGCTTGATTAAGATTGTGTAAATCCACACAAATCCTAATTTCTCCATTTTTCTTACGAATCGAGACAATATTAGCTATCCAAGTTGAATGTCGAATAGGAAACACTATTCATGCATCCAACATCTTTTGAACCTTGTGAAATATCTTCCCTGCTATCTTGGGGTTATATTGTCTTTGCTTCTGCCTGAATGGAGTTGCACTAGGTTTCAAAAGTATGGCATGTTCTATTTCCCTAGGTTGAAAAGACTTCAAGTCTTCATATGAGTAAGCCGAGACATTAGAATATTTGGTAACGAGGCTTACAAATTTCTGTACTTCTCGGATGAGAAACACTTACCAATGTTGACCAAGTGAGGTTTGTCCTTGGTACCAATGTCAACTTCCTCATAGTCAAAGCAGAATTCATAGGTCATGCTTGCTCTTTCTCTTTGATAAATTTTTCATGTTTATCAAAAATTTCTTCAAGTGAAACCAATCCTTTTAGAATTTTATTTCCTTTGAGTTGAATGATGTCGTCACCAGGATCTTTTCTCTCAACTCCTTCTTGAATGGGTGAGGTCTACGATTCATGAAATGAAAAATCACTTCCTTTAAAGTATAATTGTTTAAAATTATCCCTCTTTTCTAAAAAGGAAATAATTTATTGATCATCATTAAAGACTTGCCAATTTTCTGCATTGTCGGGAACGCTTGGCCAAAAATCATTTCAATGGTGTATTTTTCTTTATCAAACTCGAATGAGGTAACATCAATGAATCTAAGACTACTAGAGAATATGCTTTGTTGTTATTTTCACGAGGGACAAAATTTATGGAAAAAATGTTGAAGGCTTCAATCTCATCCCACAGCTTTATTTATGTAGTGTCTCAAGTGATCATTTTTACTCGAAACCAATTTTTTACTTGCTTCATGATCAACTTTACATCTCCCAAGGATTTCAAATTTTTTATCCCTTTTTATTCTCGCAGCTTAGAGGCCAAGGATTAATGCCTCGTATTTTGTAGTGTTGGTGATATTTTAAAATTTGAGTTTTTAATAAACAAGAAATAGCTTCCATCAAACTCAAGAGTCTAGATCTCATTAGGATCTTGGCAAGTGACCTCGAATGCATGAACCTCGTATTCATTATATAATTACACATACTAGAGTTTTGAAATAGGACACGTGTGTGAGGATCTTCATTTTTTCTTACCGTGAAATTTTCCTCGGTCTCTAGTATTAACTTCTTCATTTCTCCTTGATAGGGATCATAGCATGAGACTAGTCTATTTGAATCTCACCACCCATATCTCTACAATATTTCCTACTTAACAACATACCATATGAATCGGGAATGTCAACAACTAGAATGGTTACCTTAACTCATTTTTAGGGAATTGAACTAAAGCCATTTGGGTGTCTTTAATCTACCCAATCATAGGAACTTGATTTTCTCCATGGAGTAATAATATTTGAGTGTTTTTGCACAAGTCAAACCAAGAGCATGTGCTACTTTTGTAGGAATCATATTATCTCGAAGCTCCAAAATCTATAATGTAATTACGTAATTTGTATCTCGTTGATCAAAAAGGACATAAAGAAAGTTTTAACCTTTTCATTTGAAGGTGTAGTGGCTGCCACAATATTTTGATTCTTCCCATCTCTTGGTGTTTTCAAGATTCCTTTTGAGGAATGAATAGTAGAGTCACCTTTGATAAACTAGACCAATTTCTCGAGTTTATTCTTATTGGACTTCAAGTACTTAGCTTGTGACGTGGGAATTTTTGTTTTATTGATTTGATCAATAATATCAAATTTGGGGAAAATGACCATACTTGATGTCTCAGATACATTTTCTTTTGAACTTAGTGATGGCTCACTTTTGACCTTTTCTTTGGGCTAAGTCAATATTGATGTGAAAAAATAAACTTTCTTCATAGCTGATTTATCAACTAATTGACTTGGCAAAGGTTCTCCTTTCTTTGAGATAGATTTGACCTTGGAAACTTCAGTCATCTTGGACTCTTTAGGAATATTAGTTGTTTTAGATTCTTTGGAATTTTCCTTAGTTTTAGATTCTTTAGGAACTTCCCTGGAGCTCTTTTTATCTTCCACCTTAGTGGTACTCTATTCCTTTTTTGAGAGCATGTGAAGACCGTGAAGGATTGACTATTTATATCTTCTACAATTTCTTCATATTAATCTTCTTCTTTGAATGTTACTCGAACAAATGATTATTACTTTCCTCTTTATGATCTTCAACTTCAGGTTCAAATGTCCTAGAGTCCGGCTCTTATTCGTCAACCTCAACGATCTCAACTTCATCATCACTTTCCTCAACGACATCATACTTTGAGTTAGTTACGGGAGATGATTTAATAGCAAGCCTCGTCATCGTGAGCGCCCTGCAATTCTTGCTTTACGGGAACATATCCTTTTCTTGGGATGTCTTTATAAGTAGTAGGTTTACTACTTTGAGAAACTTTCTTTTTCAAAGCTAGCATATCATTAGCCAACTTAGTATGGTCTCAAAAGCATTGGCAATTTCTTGACTCTTTCCCTTAAGGGAAGTTTTCTTGAATTTTCGTGTCATGATTAGGTCATCCTCAATTTCTATTGTCATGGATTAAGAAAGTTATAAATTAGCCACTCTATCCCTTCTTAGTTAATAGCACACATTTGGTTGTTGTGCATTAATAAATAAACATTTTTTTCCATCTGGGTTCAGGTGAATTCCGGCAAGAACTTTGTTCACCATTTTTTTAAACTTAGCCATGAAATTCCTCATGGGTTTTGTTGGCTCTTTCTTCATCTGAGATAGTTGGACAAGAAGGGTATGTTCATCTTCTCGCTATTTTGAACTTTTCTTCAAACTTACTTTTCATATCATTCTAGTTAATGCACCCATTCAAGAGATGATAAAACCAATCCATGGAAATGTCATGCAATGTTTCAATGAAGAGGTGAACAACAACATATTCACATTCCACCAACAAAACTACACATGTAGCAATGAAAGTGAAAATGTGGTCATCAAGTGAAGTATTCCCATCTCCATTGAACTTGGGAAGAATCTTCATCGATCCTCATGGAAGGTCATCTCGAGTTGGTACGGCTAATGGGCCTATGGCATTTTCCCATGGTACATTAGCAACCATCTTGGGAAAGGTTGCATGCGAGGGTAAAACAACATGAGAAAGAACAAGTGCTTGACTTGTAGTGATTCCTCCCTCATTTTTTTAGGACTTGATGCAAGGCTTACGGATTCACAAAGAGTGTTCCTCCTTGGAGGAGATAACTTGAAACCAAACTTTCCTTGAAAATAAAAAATTGGATCATATTGTCCTTTTACTTTTATCCTCACGTAAACCTCTTTCCTACCAATTTGAAATCTTTACTATGAAAGGATCATTGGCACGTTCGATCAACTCGGCCTTTTCTCTTTGCTCTCTTTCTTGATCTCTTTGCACCCAAATGACTCTAGAAACTCTCACAGCTTGATTTTCTTCGTTATATAATACTGATGTGGCAAGATGAAAATGATATTCATTCGTTTGTGTTTACCAAATAGTTTTCCTCAAATCTAATGATATCTCTTCTTGAGTATCTATAAAAATAAGATTTGGTTACAAGATAGGTGAGTTACCTTGGTGGAAGAGGGCCACGTCAATGACAATGATCAACACGTGTCTAAGAAGTCTTCTAGCAACAAGTGTGGGTGCTCTTCTTCTAAGGACTTTGTAAGTATCCAAAATTGTAGGTTACTACATCACTAGAACAACGTTAAACGTGCCCCAATGATAATATAGGTCTCCTCACAAGGTGTTCGGGATCCGGAAAATCTCTCCAAGTATGCGTTAACATCCCACATGCCCCGCTTAGCCCCTACGTGCTTTAATTTTTCCTTCCCCCTCTTTTCCTTTGCTTTTCGGTCTTCAGTGATGAAACCACTACCAAGCAAGGCGGCGGTCCAAGAATCGCCACCCGCTCAGGCGGTGGTCCTTCACGCATTTTCCGAATGTTCCTTTTGACGTGACTCACGTAAAAATTCAACGTTTACCAGCTTTCTTTCACCGCCTTTGCTTGTATTTATGATTTTGGTTCCCTAGAATAGTGTTTTTACATTGTTTATGGTTTAAGAGATCAAATTGGTTTTCACCTTTGGGTAAATGGGAATTTATAAATAGTTGGCTTGTGCTCAAGCAAATGGCCCCTCAAATTTGCCTCTCAATTTCTCATTTCAATAGCTTAGTCTTTCAATTTTGTTTAGGATTCATAGTTTTATTTGTTGCATGCATGGTTAGTGTTGTTTAGCTGTTAGGAAGCCACATAATCTTCTTGTGCTAGTGTTGTTACTATTTCATGCAATTCATTGGAATAGGATAGTTTAATTTTCAGTAGGAAGCCATTAAAGTTACAGGTTTTGTTCATCAAATAGGATAGTTTCAGGTTCTGGATGTTTTATGTTGTATGACTTGTAATAAATCCCGCTAGGAATTGCATAAGCCAAGCTCTGTTCTCTTGTGCTATCCCTCTCCTACTCGCATTGTATTTGGTCTGCATCTTAAGATGCCACTATCCCAATACCTACTTTTGTTGATGCTGGCATTACATGCTTTTCTAGATTCACGTGAGCATGAAGGAACGAGAGATCACACTGAGGGGACAAAGCCACACACAATCGGATTTGCCACTGTTCTACAAAATCCAGGTTCAAGCTTTCAAATTTCTAGTTAAAACATATCAAATAGAGTAGTCAATCATTTCATTTCAGTTAATCTCACTTTCGATATTGTCGGGGAAGCTGTGGGGATTGATAGTTTCTGAGAAACTATGATTCACTCCTCACTTTTGAGGTAGGATCGAGAGTCTTTCAAATAGATTAGATCAGTTATCTGGTTACTTAGAATAGATTTACAACTACACAGGCAAGTAGCCATACTCGGCTACTTTGTTTGTTTTAAATTTTGTCATTAGTTTAGTTGTCAATTTCTAGATATATTAGATAATTGCTCTTTTAAATTCTGTTCAGTAGTTTATCAATAAAATCAGATTTAGGAATATACATAGATATATCTTGCGTAGTTAATTTATTCTGTCATTAGTTAGACTTATATCATTTCCTTTTTGCATGACAATCACGGGACCTAGAGAGCCTAGAGAATACGTATTCGAGCCAATCATGCCTCAACCCAATCTTGTTATGGAAATAACTGATATAGATCAGAATCTTAGAATCCAAGTTTTCAAAACAACAATAGACTTACAACAGATCAATTCACAGTTAAGAGGGTTAAACATTGAAGACAACCAAGCACACATGTTTTGGTCAAACCAGCCAAACTACAGATTACCCTAGATAAATATCTGCATGACTGTAGAAGGGCTTGAAAGAGAAAATGTTTGGTTGTGACCCTTTGGTCCCACAATGCAGACGCAGGAGACATTCTCACTGACATAGACACCGGCTTAAGAATTCAGGTTGCCAGAATGCCTGTAAGGTACTCTGAAAAGATTACACAACTTGTAGTTCTAAATATAGAGGCCGAAAAGGCATATGACTACTAGATACTAGGGATTAGAGATTGATTCCTCGTATGACCATAGCAGGTCCACAACAACCAAGAATCTACGGTTGTGATCCAAAAATCCCACAACCCAATGAGTCCACAGGTCAATCGACATTGACATTGGCTTACGCACATTAGTATTTAGATCCACTCCACTTCCACCAACCATTATCACACAGTTATCCTTGTTAGACATAGCAGCTAACAAAGCTAAGGATTTATGGACTAGACTAGAGAATCGACCATAGAATCCACTATATCCATCATCTACCCTATGACCCTATCTGGAGATATACACGAAACAATTCTAGGTCATTTTCCCCATATCCCACAACCTATAGACCGGATTATGCCAGAGCTTGATATTGATTGGAGCCTTCAAGCAGTCATCCTCGCCAACCGATCTATCATGCCAGTTCAGGTTAGGAGGGCCTTCTTTGCCTTAGATTCGCATATTCCATTAGTGTGTGTCAAAGATATAAGATTGCCTAACT
This sequence comes from Taxus wallichiana var. yunnanensis, assembly GCA_018340775.1. Lineage (NCBI taxonomy): Eukaryota > Viridiplantae > Streptophyta > Pinopsida > Cupressales > Taxaceae > Taxus > Taxus wallichiana. The sequence continues at coordinate 489,828,539 of CM031235.1, forward strand.
AGTTTACCTATACCCCACGTATATTCCATCCCCACCATTGTCTCGGCATGACCTCGGGAGGTCGGGTGCGAGGAAGAGTTACTTGTAGATTCCCATGCTCACTTGTCACTTTTCCATCGTACAATCTTCGGTGTATATTTCTCTGTCAATGGCTCTATCAACAACCACAAATTGCTGCAAACTTTCCTATTTGAAGGTTGGCAGCAATGTCTCCTTGAAAATCTTCATTGGGCACAAGATTCGATGAAGAACTAGATCTTGTGTAGAGGGGGTAATCATAAAGATTTAACCAAGCACTGGTTAACGATTCTTTAATCCCCAGTAGAGTCACCAAAAATTGTTAGCAAATGGATTTTCACACATGCAAATGACATGCAACAATCAGGGGACAAAGTCCCTCCTCAATGAAGGTGAGGTTTCCTTTATTGAAAACCAAAACTGTATTTACATCTATACATTCAAAATTGTATGTGGGGGTATTTTGGGACATCAAATGGAAAGAAGTGTGAATGAGGGAGATGGAATGGAATGAAGGAAAGAATGGAAGAGAATGGATGGAAGGAGCATACAATAGTTAGGTAAAAATAGAGCCTAATATTGCATATAGAAGAATAAGAACAACGAACAACTAGCTTAAATGAAACAGAGTTTCAATCAGCAAAATAAGAATAAATGAAATGGAACACACATAAGTAAATATTAGAGCTTAATCATTATGAACAAGAACAAAAAATTAATAATGTTGACAATAAGATCAAAGATAGTATTTGCATGCAATATTTAAACACTAACATCTAATGAACATAAGAACATCAAATGCTACAAGAGATAATGAATAGGACAAAAAGTTTATATTTCATTAACTCTTCAAAACATATTCAAAAAGAACAAAAAGTTTCTTTCTTGAAACAAAGATATCACAAAAGTATTCTTCTCCTTTCTCAAATTTACGCTTACAAATGAGCTCCTAACTTCCTTTTATAACCCAAAAGTTGGTTACAAGGTAGTTAGGGTTTACATGAACATTAAATTAGGGCACCTTAAGTGACCTTGCTCTTAAATGACCTAACTAGAATAAGTCAACATCACTTTATAACAATTTGAAAGTCACTTTAGGAAAAGTACATAAATAAAGGGAAATGGGCACATGTGGACCCCATGCAGAAAAACACATGAAAATTAAGCAAAACAACTAGTGCCTTATCCATTGGGCAAGGTTCGCCTATTCTCATTCATATGAGAAATGAACACACATACCCATTAGATAACATAGGAAATTATCCCACCATTCTATTGGTGAAACAAGGATCCTAATCCTTCACCAATTTTAAAAATTTGAGCTTCTACGATGTCTGGTGCATCTTTTCTTCCTTTGGAAGATAAGCCTCACAAAGTACCTATATTTCAATAATCTTACCTAGTATGGTATGCATGTCTATAACTTTAGATTGGATCCCTTCAAAAAGGTGTTTAATCTTGTAACATTGATCCATATAGGAAGTGGAAAAATTATTAATAGGAGTGTACATTTCATGTATAAATTTCATGAATTGTTCCACTAGACGTTTTATTGAATTCCTTTGGTTATGTTCATTGATAAAGGTATAAGGATTTTTTTCAATGAAGGCTTGAATGGAGCAGAGTGTGGTTTAAGATTCATCGCACAAACTATCAAATTGAATTACTAAGTCTTCCAGAATCATTTTAATGCATTTAGCATGATTTATCCATAGAATTTGTGTCATGTGATGGTCAAACTCAAGGATTCCCTCTGAGGCTAAGAATGTAGATATCATGCAGGCAAGATCTTGAAGACTTGGAAATATATGATCCATATCTATTAATGCTGCAATGAGGCATTCCTTGAGTGGAAACAATGGATCAAGGTAGGCAAAAATATTCTTAGATATTTTTATCACCTCATCAATTGTTCTCAACCCACCATTTTTTATCTCAAAAACCCAAGACCTTACAAAGTGTGGCCTAGAGTGATCACATCATTTGATTGATTGATAATTTCCGATCCGGGATGCCCATCATTTCGGAACAGGGAAATAAGACGCAATTAGACTGATCAAATTTTGAATGTATGAGATCAACTAATTCTTCTCTTCTTTGATTTGGGAAATTTTAGATGTGTATCTTTCTATCCTTTTAAGCACATTGTTCATTGAATCTTTCACCATGGAAACATCACTTTCAAAAGTGGTCTTTCCGAGAGCTATTTTGGATACTTCATAATCAAGTGATTTTCATGTCTCCACAATCCTTTTAGTTGTTGGAACTGCAATTTTTGTAAATTTATCTCTGCTATCATCAATAACAACCCTAGAGAATACCTTGGGATTTTTGGGCACAACTTTGTTGGAAAGGGCAGAAAGAGCTTCCAAATCAATGTTGGCCACTTTGATCAATCTCTTCCTTTTTTATTTCAAAATCAACCCAGGAAGGTGTTTCATTCATTAGTTCAACACAACAAAGTCAAGAATTAGAAGGGATGTCCTCTTTACTTTCCTCATGATTGAAACAAGAGGGAAATTGTTTTGCATCTTCAATCCTTAGTGAAATGACATCTCGCAACACATTCTTGATTACCCTCATGTTCTTTTGAAATATTCCTATCACCTTGATGCTCAGAAGAATTGGATATTTGTACTACGGGATTTGTTTATAATCATGTGTTTGGCATTGATGACTTAGATCTTTAGTGAGCTTATTGGAACTCTCAGTGATGTCAATAGATGAATTTGGAGTAGAAATACCTAAAACATGTTCTCTTCCTTCTCCAATATGCATACTCTTTACCGACATTTGAGGTAATGTTTCTTCATTAGAGACAGATTTGGGTATCCACTAAATTTACCTCTAAGATGTGTGTGATGATGTTTGTGGAGACTGTTGTGAAGAGTTTTGCACCACCTTTTTTGTGTGAGTCCTCCCCTCATTGGTAATTTATGTATTTTGGAAATATGTGCCTGAAATGGTAGAGGATTGGCTATTTGGTTCTCGTACCACATCATAGTTTTTCTCAACACGGGTTAATTCATGGTATCTAGAGAAGTTTGATCTCATTTACTCTAATTAATACTAGGGAGTGGAGTGAAAATAATATAATCATAGGTAGGATCCATAAGATCACTTCCATTATTGGCCAGGGTCAAAGGAGGATCTCTCAATCCATAATTTTCTATTCGAGCCAATGTGAGATGAGAAAATTTTCATCGTTTTACCTCCCTGTCATCCACACATCCTACCTAATAGTCTTTTATGTTTGCTTTGTGAATGTATCTTACTCCTAGGGATTTTTTCATGGACCCTTAATATCAAATTGAGCCCTACTTGTGAAAGAATGTATGATGATGTGCGCAAATTCTTTTTCCATCAGTTCCGCACTACGAGAACTCAGACATTTATATTCCCCAATCTGAATCGGGAAATGAATGCATCCTCTATGTTTATCCACAAGTAGGCAATGGAATTTGAAAATTTGACGTGAAAGTTCCATCAATGCTAATTTTTCACTGACATATTTAGGGAGTTTGTAAGGAGATCCCACAAATCCACTAACCCGTATATAGGAGTAAGAAGGAAATTAGATATACCAAGTTCCCCATTGTTTTATTATGGCTTTGGCATCCTCTGAAAACATTTCTTCTGGATTTCTCCCTAGTGATCTGATTATATAGAAAAGGAAGGCATCATTGACCCTCCAAAATGGTGAGAACCATTCTTGTATTCAAGTTGCGGGTAAAAGTGAAAAACACTATTTTTCTAGGACCCATTGTACCTCTAGTTGTCAGCCCTAAAAATATCCTCCTCCTTGCTATAACATAGATCAGATATGAAGTCATGTAAAAGTGACTTGTAATCCTCACCTCAATCAAGTGCTTATGGAGAGTGTTGCTTAATGATACTTTCCCAGTCAATGAGCATATTCGCATTGAGGATGATACAAATGAATGTGTACATATAAGGATGGAAATTCTTGGCAGAAAGGAGACCAAAAACCCTACTCAGGAGAGTGATCATAACTCCTATTTCTTCATGAAACTCCACATGAAACAATTCTTTGGGTATCCTTGAAGTGTGAGTTTTTAGTTTAACTAACCAATTTTTACCAACCATTTTTTACCATCTCAAGGGATCTTCATCCCAGAATTGTTGTGTCGATTCTTGCGTTATGTCAACATTTTCTTCATAAAGTGGCACTTTCAACATCTCCTCCATGTGCTTAGGAGAGTTGAGAAGAAGGGGTTTGTTTGTGTCATTAAATAATCCCCGACGCTCAGTGGTCATACTATTCGGCACAGCAAATCAAACTCAGGACATTGTATTACAACCAAAAATGTTGCCACTTGAGGTAAGCCGTAGTAATAGAGCCTTTTGAGAAAATAATTTTTCTTGTGTTGCAAAATTGGATCATATCCACATGATTCATATTAGTATCTGAAATTTTATTGTATGTTGAGCTTATGGATGATGTTGGAATTAATCCTTGTTATGCATACTTGAGTGTTGATTTGTTAGAGCATTCTCTCATTATAAATTTTTAAAGCAGGAAACAAAAGGAAGCATACACTGGGAAGGTGTTGGGTCCAAGTCTCTGAACCACCGTAACCATAAGGAAAAATGTGTCTATTTTTATTATTTTCCTTTTTTAAATAAAGTTGAGCATTTTCCAAGTTATAATTTTACAAAGTGGCAATATGAGCTTGAGTTATATAAAAAATATTGAGATTGAGATTAAATTCCAAAACAGGCCTAAATGTTATGAGTTCGGCCTTGAAACCAAACTTCCTTCGGACTTGGTGAAAATATAAAATCATTCAATTATTGGGCTTGAGCTCGACAAAACCAAATTGAGTTGAGCTTAATTTGTAAGCCAAAACATGAACTCGTGATTTTTCTTACAATACTTGCCTCACCTCTTTAGAAGAAAACAAACCTTTTTTTTAATATTTCCATCTATTCTTGTAAAAATGTTGTCTCAGAATTTGGCACAGTTTCTACAATCTTCTCGCAAGTCATTCTCTGTCTTCTTGGGCTAGAAAAACATGTGGACAATTATGTGGCCTTGCTCCCTACAACTGGGTTATGTTTGGCATGTGTGTGGCCTTCCTCCTCAAGCTATGCGTGAGCTATTTTCTTGGCTTGTATAGTTGTTTTAAACTTCCTGTGTGGCAACCAATGTAAATGTGTGGATCTGCTCCTCGTTGGTGGATTATCTTTAGCTGCATGGAAAATAGTCCTTAGGTTGCATGAAATTTATTGCTTTCCTTTCACTCTTGCGTGGGCTTTTTGACAGTTGGTTACCTCCCTATGCGTGGAAAGTCTTTTCTTTAACCTATGTGGAAATAGATCTTCTTTGGCTACGTGGACAATCTTCTCCTTTGACTCAGTATAACCTATCTAAACAATTGGTGTGTGGCCATTTGTTTTGACTGTGAGGACCGTGTGGATAATTAATATGTGACCTATGTTGCCTTTCCTATGTATAGAAATGTTGCCTTCTCCCCAGCGTGGTCTTTTTTTTTCATTTGACTGTGTGTATGTCTTACGTGTATGTGCCCAATTTGGTGTAATAAAACAAAAATAAAAAGCTTTAATATAAATATACGGCATGCAAAATAAAAGAGAGACTCCTAAACTTGAGTCTTCTTATCATTATTTTGAGCTCAAGCCAAATTTAGCATGTTGTATAAATCAGGCCCTTTGCACAGAGCATGGATGATCTTGAGCAAATGGTGAAGGATGAATTCTTGTAATCTTGTGATTTTGAAATGGAGACAACCACCTGGAACTTTCAAGGTTGTCTGGCTCTAGCCAATGTCCGTGTCAGGTTTACATGTGAAAGTTGAGGATTTTCTATGGAATGAGCATCTCTTTCTTCTAGCTTTGGATGCTTGCAATATTTTCCTTACTTCTTCTTCTTCCCAATTTCTCTCGTTTCTGCAACTTCTTATAACCGTCTTCTTCCCAATTACTCAGATGATGGAAGCAAAATTGTAATTTCCCACATTAATTGGAAGCGGAATTATAATTGCCCATAGCAATTGAGGAAAATGAAAAAGTTCTTCCAAATTTTTGAACAAATTTTATGAGGATTAAATTAATATTTATTAATTAAAAACCCTAAAATTTAATAAATTTAATTTTATTAAATAAAAAGGTAAAATATTAATTAATTAATTAAAACACAGTTTACGACATAAAAGGAGGACCTCTCAACCGAAATGAACGAAACGAAGGTCAAAATGATCAAACAAATAAAATGATCACGATGAAGGTGATAAAACATGAGAAAGGACCCTTCGATTTTTTATTTTTATTTTCATGTTATAATTTTGCAAAGTGAAAATTAGTTGATAACACATAAGCGAAAAAATCACCCAATCTCCAATCATTCACTATCGACATCATCTATTTCCCTTAGTGCTTCTCATTATAGTCCCTCATCATGCAACATGGATCAACACGCTAATCCATGGTTCGACGCATTATATGTTCTCACTCAAGTATGTACTTCCACTACATTCTTCATTTTCTTCAGTGATATGGTCTTCTCTGGACTTCTCAAGTGTGCATCTCTATGTACTTTATGTTGCCGATCTTTGCTCACCAACATAAAGTGGGGCAAATATAAATACAAAATCACACACTTACTACTATTATTATATTCTCACGTATAGTGTTCTATATATGGATCATTCGTAAGAAAAGTATTCATGACCCATTCCATAGTCCATCCATTTTTATTGTTGTTTTTCTTACACGCTAGTCACTCATATACACAGTTTTAGTCAGTGTCAAGGATCCCTATTTGTCGGTTATCACTCATTAGTCATCACTTCTCTCGGACACTAGCACCTAAGGATGGAAAGTAGCATCAAGTGCTCCTATCCATCATGGACACCCATTTCTTCTTTATGCTTGATCTTATTTTTTACATTTGAGGTCATTCTTTTCGGTTTTCCCTCTCATCTCCCAAGGTACTAGTCAGCATATCAGGTCATTAGTGTTAAAATTCGAGCAAGACATCCCTATAAAAACATAACATTCATACCATTATATGGTTGGAATATTCTTATCAAGAGCTAGCTATCTATATAGAGCAAGGGACTACATTTGGGACATTATTTTACATACACATTGCATATGAAGGGGAGTTCATTCTATTCCATCCACACATTTGCATTTTTATCTAGCTATTTCCCGTTATCTTGGTGTCATTGGCACAAGGGAAACCTAGGAGCACTATTGCACACATAAGCACATAGAAATACATTAGGTATCAAATATAGTGTAGTGCTCGGTTGTAAGTCCACCATTGTGGCGGCTAAGGAGACATCGACCCCTCATTTTTCATCTTTCTTTTTTAGATGTTAATGTTTATTTGAGGGTTTTGCAGTGCTTTCTCTATTACAAGTTTACAAGTACCTCATTGATCCAAGTGCGACATACATACAACCAAAGGTGAACAAGTGTGAAACCCTAGTGGCCATATCGAACCAAGTCCCGACCTTTTCTACAAACCAGGGGTGCCCACAGGTGCCCCCGTCCCTCTCTAGGTGCCCCAGTCTAGCCAATTCCACTTCTACTACATTTTTCTTTGGTTCGTTGTGATGATCTGGTATTTTTTTCATCATACAACTCAATCTCAAATCACTAGGAGGTAATCAAATATCAAGGTAAGTACCTTATCTTATCCAAAAATAAAATTCATTTTTTTCTACTAACCACGGACCACTATAACCAATCTTCTCTTTCCAAATTTAACCCGTTTAAAATCAACTTTAAAATATGCAATGCAAGAATTAAAATCACACTACACACAAAGTTGATAACGGAGTTTGGAAGAATTCCTACGTCTCCGGGTTCATTAATCGAACTGATTTATTATCCACTTCTTAACTACAACTCTAGTACAAAATTACAATAGAAGCTATAATAAATCTGAATACAAGAGGAACAAGAACCATTTTTCACAACCACCAAGAAGATACCCCTAAAGTAGATCCAATCCCAAAGATTCTCCTACACACGTCGATGCCCTATGGCTACTCGATTATAATTTTAGACTTGCACTATGAAGGTGTGGCTCAATGGGCCTATTGGTGAGTTTATAAATACTCCCAATTTTTACAATTTTTTCCTAATTATATTAGGAATTAGCTCCCTCACAAATATGCATAAAAATAGGACTTTAAAAATTCCCTTTTCTCCTCAAGTCTCCTCGAGATTTAAAGGAACAGAGAGCTTGTGTTTATGAAGGGGGGCTGAGCCATTTATATAGTGGGCTTTGGCCTACTTATCTTGTATAAATCACCTATCAGCCAATCCAATACAAACCCACCGAGTTAGGTGGGTTGGTTAGTCATTGTGAATGGGAGGGGGGAGGTTACGAAGTCGAATCCCCTACCACCACCTTATATTTTGCATTGGCCCGCTTATCCACTCCTTACTATCGCGTTGTCCCCATATTACCGACATTTCACGTGCTCAACTTGGCCATGACCACCTTGCCATGTGAGCTAGCTCATCTAGTCAACCTGCTACGTCGCTACCTCACCTCAGAATCTCCACATTGTAGACCACCGACCTGTCCACCTATGTCCATGTGCTTCACTGGTTCGATCCTACATCTACCATGACTGTTAAGTAGCCAAGTCACTCGGGAAACCATGCCCTCTCGAGATGACACCATTAGTTTTGGTGTGGTGAAGGTTTATCCACATTGACGTGGATTATCCCACATTTACAATAGGTAGTGATAAGGGATGCTTTAATAATAATTTTCTTCATGAACCCATAGTGGCTTGGACCACATGTCCCTTATTCTTTTCGGCTATGTATATCTCGCTCAAGTTAGTGGCCCCATGCATTAGCTCAATGTTCTCTCACGAGCTCATTGGTATTAGCTCGTCCTATGCACAACTTGTCATATAGCTCGGTCTCAACTCACCGCTAGCTTAGTCGAGAAACTAGCTACTTAACTCACATGTTGAGTTGGTTCAACTCTCTACCATATTGGCATTATGGTGGTAGGCCATGAGATGGCCGAGGACCAACCACGTGGTAATATTTTTTTAATTGTTGACAAAGATAGATATAATTATGTGTCGAAGACCGAGGCCCAAAATGTCAACTCAAACTTATCACCTTCGCTTTGATTTACACTTTTTCCACTTCGTAATGTGACTCACCATTTCACCATGTCTCATCCAGGAGTCGACTCAACTTTGACTAGCCACAACTTTCACGTATGGACTCTATTTTCCACACTCTTATAGTCGTCAGAAATATCTTGGAGTCAACTTCTGCATGGTCGTGATTTTAGGAGGTTTAGGGAACTTTGGTCCTACCTAATTTCCTTTAGATCACACCTCCCCAGTGGCAAGGATTTTTATCCCAAAAATATTTTGTTCTCCACTCTTGGATCATGAACCATGTTGTTGTCTCGAAGAGATCTCGCAACTGACACAATGGCCTTCAAACTGCTCATTCTCTAATATGAAAATTGGTTTGGTCTTTGGTACTGTGACACTTGGGCTCACCACCTTCTGTTGTGCCACTTTGATGTAAAATTGAAATGACTATCTCTCGTTTGGTATTTGTGAGGACTTTATATAGAGCTTTGATTACCAATATGAAAGCAAACACTAGGCATGGTAAACTTGTTACGTAGTGTGTACTTACATGTTAGCTCTGGTCCCCAATTTTATATCTCTAGATGACCTCTACATCTCCATTGTATGGTGTCAAGTCTCCATATATCCGACAATGACGTTTATCCTCCACTCTGTAGAGTTAGGATTGACCCCGATGTCCTATGTTGACTATGACCCCTTTCTACTCACAGACGGTAAAATGACCACTTAACAGCGATAAGTGGGTCTTCTATCATCAATAAACTCTTTGAGTATGATCCTTCTCCACAACTCTAATGATTCGACTATGTGTCTAATGTACTAAGGTTTTGATCTCTCTCAAGTACTATGAATGAACATCTTCATTGCATAGTCTAACTAAATGGCACATGTATACACCTTCTCAAAAGAAATTTTATACTTACAAAATATGGGGTTAGTACCTCATACCTTTCCCTCACAATGGGTCTTACATTACAAGTATCATATACGAGATAGTTTATCAATTTGAGAGAGAGCGACAATAGGTGTGAAATTGAGAAACATCTGTTTATGTATGTTGTTGACAAATAAATCAAGTAGAATATTTTTTATCATCATGTTTAATTTAGAGGATGTGAATAGAAAAGAAAAGTAGGTAATGAAGGTGCCTAAAGGATTCTAAGGCTAGTTTCAGGTAGTTTTGGATTGGGAGATGTCTAAGACGGTTGCTGTTGGGTGTTTAAGTCCCAATCAGTTAACCAGGTGAGAGGAATGTTTTGATGTGTTAATTATGTTTGTGCAGTCTCAGGCAGTGTGTGATAAGTGAAATGCAGAGAGTTAAATCCCTTACTTAGGCTATGTAAGTAAGTAGGATGCAGAAGGTTTGTTTTAGACCAAAATGAAATGTGACATTCGATGCAGACAGTCACTCAAAAAAGGGAAAATTCAATGCAAAAAGAGAAAATAGAAAAAAATGAGAAATACCTGGAGAATCACTTTTCTGGTTATTTAAGTGCATGTGATAGTGATGTATTTTGAAAGCACCAGTTAGTGGCCCGAAATGCCCGGGTACCCTAAAATGGCACCATTTAGAGTTATGGACGAGGCCAGTGAAAATGATGTTTTTTTGTTTTGCAAAATGGTCTTTGATGGCGTGATTTAATGGTTGCAAGGTCGTTAAATTCACCTGCAAAAGAAAAGAAGTGTAATTAGTTAATATGATTAAGAAGAATGATGCAAATGTCATAAGTCATTTGTGTACAAAACAAAACAATAAAAATAGTGAATTTAGATCATGAAACAAGTAATCTAAATTAATTAATAAATAATTAATTTATACTAGGAAGCAAACAATAGATATAAAATCCTATAAATCGAAAAAACTAAATACTATGCGATAAACTATTTAAAATGATTAAATGTATTCGACCTCATATTTAATTAGAATTAAAACAAACGAGCTATAAAAGCTAGTTATAAGATAAATAAATATACTATAAACAATTTGATACAAATAATACGAATAATATAAACTATAGATTGATGAAAAAGGCTAGACCAAAAGGGGCAAAGGACAAAACAGAGGAACAACTTTTTTGGACAAGAGGAAAAAAATGACTTAAATCATTATAGATTTTCTAAACGACAAAATACATGATGTAGGAAGGGAAGACTAGCAATAAGGTACTCGGACGGTGGTGACAAAAGTCAATTAATTAGGTAAATGAGTTGACTAGTTGATTTGAATTAAACATAGATCAATTGGTTGAAGTGGAGTAGTTGGTCGATAAGAAAGGATGTGGGTTGGAGGGCCATATTGCACATGGCCATGTCTTTTTACATGTATAATGACATAATGAAAATCACAACAAATTGAAATGAGAAAATGTAAAAATTGTTTGTGGTGATACAAATGTTGTTTCTAGACATGTTGAAAAGAATTGTAAACTAACTTCTGTAAAGAGATTGTACAAGCACTTCCTAGAAATCTTGCGTGGATTTTGAACTGAGCTGGAATAGTTGGAAACAATTGCACATTAGGGATTTTGTGAGTTGGATGTTTAATTTCTCTGTGGATGTTGAATGCCCAGGCTCAAAAATTATTATAGCAAGTCTTCAAACAATTATAGAAGAGTTCACCTATGCCTAGTGTCAGCCAAGAAGTAGGCCTATGAGGGGTCATGGTGTAGCATCCACGTGATGTGTGTGTGTTGGGAATAGAAAACTTGTAGAGAAAAGGAAGATCGCTTGATGGGAGCTGGAGTTCACAAACAAGTGTTCAAATTACCAAAGGAACATATCAAATTCTATTGTGACAATCAATACGAGTTATTGTAAAGATATTTAGAGAGGATGTCTGTGTAGATGGAGAAGAAGTAAGATCTCTGAGGGATGAGTTGGCCTTGTTGTAGAGAGCATGATATCCAAATATTATCCAGTTTCTAGTTACTGTAACTCATAATAGCTAGGAATAATGGAGCAGTCACCCGACAAGAATCCTAACTCTATTGGGTCTATTTCCTCATATATTCCTATTGAAAACCACAAAATTCCACCGTGGCAGAACCTCTGGATTTGATTTGGGTGTCAGATCTTCAAAGAGCCTAACAGGCTATGAGAGGCCTAAAACAAAATCCAAAAAATGCACAACTATCATTCAAATTCAACTCGATCAGTACCATCATCTTCTGTTTATTTGGTAAATCCTTTCCTAAAGTTTGAAGTTATGGATCAGCAATGCCTGCCCCAACAATTGGAAATTTATATCAAAATCCTTCCATAACTGAAAGATGACAACTATGAAATAGTGGGAACGTGGTGTAAACAATGGTACACCACTGGAGATACAAAAATTTTACAGTCAATACTCAAAAATCTTGTGAAACTGATCTACAAATAGTTGGACACATCAAGCATCGAATATGTGGAGAAATTTAATGATGTAGAATGTGTGGTGGGTTTTCCTCTTGGGAGAATGGTTAGTGGATGCGTGTGTTGAGGATTAGGTAGCTAAGGAGTAGTAGGAGGATAGGTATGTGTGGGAAGAGAGGAGTGGAAGGTAAGAGTTCGTGTGGGTTGAGTGGGAAGTGCGGGTCGATCATGAGGAGGGAGAGGCAACAAGTTGAGGATGGCTCACGGTGAGAGGAATGAGCGGGTTGAAGGGTCTATGTGGGAAGAAGCTAGATGGGAGCTTAGGCAGGGGAGGATGGAAAACAACATGAGGCAAGGAGTTGGTGAAAGCGAGGTTGAGGAAGTGGGTTAAAGGTTCTATGTGGGAAGGAAAGGAGATGGGTGTGGAGGAAGGAAAGGAGAGAGCTCGATGAGGAGAGGAAGAGAATGGCTTGGTGGAGAGGAGGAAAATGGCTCGGTGGAGAGGGATGAAGCGATTCGGGGAGGAGATGTGGGAGATGAGATAGGTGGAGGGTTTGTGTGGGTTGAGAGTTGCAGGGAGAGCCAAGTGGCTCGGTTGAAAGGGAAGAGAGATGGTGATACAAAGTGTTGGGAGGATGGCGATGAAGTGGCAAGTTGGACTCGGGGACGAAGATTTTCTCAGGAGTTGGATAGAGAAAATGATGAATGGGGAAGTGAGTGGAGAGATAAGGGATTAACTCAGCTGGTGAAAGAGTCGAGGAGAGGTGGTTAGAAGGGAGATGGTGTGGTGAGGGGGAATGGTGATGGGATAAAGGAAGTGGAAAACTTGTGTGTGTGGGCAGAGGGAAGGGTCTCGGCCTATGCGGGGGAGAGCTCATGGGTAGTTAGTTGAGCCGAGGGGAGTTGGGAGCTTAGTTAGGGTGATGGGTAATTTAGGATAGTTAGAATTCAATTTTTTTTATATTTCTTTTTTATAATTTTAATTCCAATTTTTTTATAATTTTTTTATTGTTATTTTTAATATTAATTGTCTCTTTTTAATTATTTAAATAATAAAAATTAACTCTATACTACTTGTAAAACCAAAAACAAAACTTCAATTTTTATGTTGTTAAAAAAATGATAAAACTACTTACCTCAAGGTGGAGAAAAATTACAAAATGTAAGTGACACGCCAAACAGAGAAAGATAATACTAAATCCCGTGAACAAGTGAGTCAGAAAAACAAAAGATGCAAAATATAAGATGTGACGACAACTAGAAGAACAAGGTTAATTTCTGGATTCATATCCCATGTGGGTAGATGTCAACAGAAAACAAGCAGAGCACGTACCTCCTAGTGATTTCAATGAGTGACCATACTGACTTGAAATCGACAAATACTAAGATATTACAAACAAGCAAGTTAGAAAAGATGAGTAAAATAACAAACAAAACGACCAGATCTAGGATCTAGTCCCACTGGGCATGCCAAAATGTTGTACAGGAAACTTTGTTCTCGAGCGGGGTGAAGGCAATCTGGGAGCCACCAACAACTTCGAATGATGGAGGGCTTAGGACCTCAGATGCAGATGTGGATCTACAGTGCAAATAAGATAAATGCATGATATAAAGAAGCTAGATCTACAAAACTGAAACAAATAAGATTAGATCATAATATGTGGGGTTTCCCAGACAGCCTGGGCCCAAGAGGATTTTAGCTCCCTTGGAGGATGTGTTGGCAAGGAAATTTATCGAGTGGAAAAATTTGTGAATTCATTGCCAACACTCTAGGAATATAAGTCCGTCTACTTAATCGGTGCAGATACCTTGTATGCATGCGTGAGAAAGCATGGATTTCTGTGGTGGCCTTTCGGCCGAGGATCCAACAGGGAAACTCCATTGACCTTGCGGAAAATGCTTGCAGTTATCTGCAAGGGGGGAATTTGCTATGAAGGTGGGAAAGGGAGTGAGAAAAGAGGTAGGAGAACTAATGTTGCAGGTAGAAAATCATATTCCTGCACGCACTAGTTAGAAACTTCAACACATGCATTCATGAGAAGAAACAACTCTATAAATAACAACAAGACCAAATAGAATTCATCAATCACAAAGTATCAAGAAACCCCTTAGTCAAAGAAAGAAAGAAACTCCTTCTTGTATTGATTGTTTAAACACAAGTTGTACATGGTGTCAGAATAGAAGAAATTTGAGAGTGGAGGGAAGTAGAAGAAAAATGGCTATTTCCTTTTCTTTCTCTAGGTACAATGCACTCTCAAGTCTACAAGATCAATCCCCTTTTTTCTATAATGGCATGAAGAAGCCATTAAATATCTTACAAGAAACGGTTACAACTTCTTCTTTGTTAGCAAGAAACGGTTTACAATCTTTTCAATCATTCGCATCCGTTCAGATTCTTGATTCACAAAGAAATGCCAATGGTGGGAAAAACCAGACTTTTCATAATGTAGCCATTACACTCATTTTGTAACTTTGAATTTGAACCGTTCATCTTGCCTTTGAAACTTTAAACCAGATTCGTCCACATGGGAGAAATTTATTGGAGTGGTGTGGAGGATGCCTTTTGCATTTTGTGACTTTATAGAGATTTGGCATTTTTTACATTTTTGGTCCGCCCTTCCGCTTTTGATATAATCCTAACACGTGGCTTCACTTGATTGAAGGAATCACGGCTCGCTTTATGACTTTTAGCCTTTTTACAAAAAGGCTCAAAACCTCAAAGTTCTCTGTGACCCGCTTCCCCACTTTGACTCTTTTGATGCGGGCTCAACATTTGATTTTTACCTCTTGGAAACAAGGCTCAAAAACTCAAAAGGCTCTGACGATCCGCCTCCCCACTTTGACTCTTTTGATGCGGGCTCAACATTTGAATTTTTCCTCATAGCATGATTGGGGTTGTGGGTCACTTTATGAATTTTCACCTTTTTTACAAAGAGGCTCAAAACCTCAAAGTTCTATGTCGACCGGCTTCCCGCTTTGACTTTCAACGCCAGCACAAGTCCCAGCAGTGCGCAGATCATTTTATGATTTTAAATCCACTTTTGGAAATAAAACCAAATTTCCAAAAGTGCTTTGATGGCCCACTTTCACACTTTGACTTTCAATGCCGGCTCAACATTTGACTTTTTACTCATAGCATGACCTGGGACCGTAAATAATCGACATTTTTGCTAAAATAACAAAAACATTAAGTTCACAAAAAGGACCCATCCCGCCGCATCCAATTAGATATGTCCATGTACCCGTGGATAATGGGGCCAAAATTTGATGGGGAAGAAAACGCCCGTCATTCACAACTGTGGAAAAATGCAGAGAAGAAGAAAACTCCATTTCACGTCTAATTTTCAAATTTCTTTCGCAAACCAAGGAATTAAAAACAATACAAGGTTCGACAATCCATGGCCATAGAAAGATTGACAATTTCATTCAAATGAGGACAACAATAAAATTTTCACGCGTCCGCGGAAAATGGAAAATTTATCAAACGTGCGCATTTCAGAGAGTTTAAACAACTTCAAAGCATGAATTTCTCTATCTTTTCAAACTTCCAACTTTACTTAAACACTTCTGGAGGGTGTGAGCTCAAAATTTCAAATTTGACTTAAAAAATGAGGGGGATTTTGAGGGCGACAACAACTGGCTCTAGCTTGGGGACATGACATGGACTAAGCATAGTGAAGACATGACATGGGAATCCGAATCTCAATCTCTAGACCCTATAATTTGTTGACCAGTGCCTTATCCATTGGGCCTTGCAGATTCATGTACAACTTCGAGAAAGAAATATTAGAAGAAGGAAACACACAAGCACACAACGGGAAGGAAACACACGAAATGCAATCATAAGGGGAAATAAAACCACATAATGGAAAGGGAAACACACCTATGGTATAAGGTGGGGGAACAACCCACTTTCACTTATGATATAATTTCAAGTATTGCCCACTCCGAGGCAATTCTAGTAGTGTTCCATCCAAATATGAGAGAAGAAAAGTGTTCTCGCCACAAGCTTCATGAATCTAGAATGGGCCGAGCCATAATGAATTGAACTTTCCATGGCTACCTTTTGGTTCTCTTCTCTTGTCCCATAGCAGGATGAAGTCTCCAACTTTGAATTCTCTTGCCTTGACCTTCTTATCAAAAATATTCTTTACTTTCAATTGGTGATCCTTAATACAATCCACCACTTGGAGTCTATTTTCTTCCAGCTTCTCAAGAAAGAGGATCCTCTTGTCAATGGAATCCTTGTACTAACCATCTTCTATTTCCTGTAATAGCTTGAGAGCTGGCATCTCGATCATGAGAGGAATTTCTACTTCGACTCCATACAAAGTAGTTGAAATGGTGACATACCTATTTCCTTCTTGGGATTGATCCTATCCGCCCAAAATGCGTCATACAACCTTTTGTGCCAATTCCTTTGATTCTCGTTTACAATCTTGCGGACAATGGTCACAATGTTCTTGTTGTTTGATTTGGCTTGTCTATTTCCTTATGGATAGTAGTCATAAGAATGAGATAGGGAGATTCCATAGCTATAGAAAAACTCGGTTAGCTCTCTTAAAGAGAAATAGGTAGCATTATCTGGCTACAATCTTATGTGGCACTCAAAACAGACTATGATATTCTCCTTGATGAAGTTGCATATTGTTTCAATGTTGGCTTGTTTGGCCGAGAATGGCTTCCACCCATTTGGTGAAGTAGTCTATTGTTGTGAGTACATAGGTGTGCCCCGCACTTGAGTGAGGGTTCAGAACACCAATGAAGTCCCCCACTGTTGAAATGGTTCTTCAATAACCACAGGCATGAGTGGTAATGCAATGAGTTGTGGTCTTCCAATGAACTGTTGGCATGCTTTGCATTTAGAAACCCAATCTTGAGTGTCTGCAAAGATGGTGGGCCAATAATACCTTCCTTGGAGGATCTTGTGTGCAGTGACCATTGCTGAAAAATTTCCACCACATGCTTGGTCATGGTATGCTTTAAGCAACTTTTCTTGTTGCTCTTTATCTACACACCTGAGGAAACAACCATCCAGGCCTCTTTTGTAAAGCGCATGATTCTAGATTACAAATTTATCTACCTTCAGCTTGAGTGTTCTCCTTTGCTTGTAATCAATATGGGGAGGGCATTCTCCATAAGTTAGGTAATAGGCAATATCAGCATACCACTCATCAGTAGTGGTGACAAAGAGAACCTATGGGTTGTCTTCTAAACAAGTTGAGCAAGCACAATTTTCTTCACCATGTTGAACTTTGAGTGTTTCATCTTCAAAGCAATAAACTTGCACAAGCCATTTTCCCTTACTAGATTGGAGGGTCGAATCTCCAAGTCATATTCTTGAGTCTTTGCAATCCAATTTCCTCTTTTAGCTCGAGATCCTATTGTGTCAAGATGGACTTGATTGCATTATCGAGGACCATCACCACCGTATGGGAATTGAGGATGTAAAACCTAAAGTTTTTTACAGCCTTGACCATTGCATAGGCATGCTTCTCCAATTGGTTGTATTTTAGCTCGTGATTTTTCAAAGGACAACTCATGAAAGCAATAGGTGCTTCCACGCCTTCATCATTTTTTTGAATGAGAATGGCAGAGAGTGTATGTTCTGATGCATGACAATACATGATGAATTCTTTATTAAAATTTGGAGATACAAGAGTCGAAGCCTTGGCAATGGATTTCTTTATCTCTTCAAATGATGCCTTCCCTTCATTGTTCTATTTGAAGTTTTTTGTGGTTTCATCATGGAAGTGATGTGCTTCATCAACTTAGCAAACTCAGCACAAAACGATGAAGAAAGTTCACCTTTCCGAAGAATGAATGAACTCCTTTCTTGCTTGTGGGAAGGGATAGTGTTTGAATGGATCTAATCCTCTTAGGATCAATGTGTGCTCCATGATTGTTCATAATGTGCCCCATGTTTGTTCATAATGTGCCCCAATAACTTGCCTTCTATGACTCCAAAAATGCACTTTTTTGGATTTAGTGATATGCCATGTTTCCTACACCTTGCAAGTACTTGTTCTAAGTGATAGATATGATCTCCCCTCTTCTTCAAAAATAATGTGATATCATCAAGATATATGAAAATGCAATGCTTCAAATATTTGAAGGCCAAATCCATTGCCCTTTGGAATGTAGCTCCTGCATTGATTAGGCCAAAAGGCATTTTGCTATAGGAAAAAGTGCCCCAAGGTGTTGTAAAGGTTGTCTTGGTGCGGTCCTCCTCTACCACTTTGATTTGATTATATCCTAAGAATCCATCAAGTAATGAAAGAATTTCAGATCCAGTGACTGCTTGTAGGATATGGTCCATGATAGGAAGAGGATAATTGTCCTTTAGATTCCTAGTTCAGGTTGCGAAAATCTATACATATCCTTATTTCACCATTCTTCTTCCGCACTGGCACAATGTTAGCCACCCACGTTGAATGGTGGATGGGAAAGATGATCCTTGCATTAAGCATTTTCGTTACCTCCTCCTTGATGGTATCAACAATATTTGGGTTGTAGAACCTTTGTTTTTTCATTGGAAGGGCTTAACACTCTACTTCAAAGGAATTGAGAGATGCACTTCCTTTAGTTGGAAGGATTTGAGTTCATCATAAGAGTAGGCCAAGACATCTGAGTATTTCTTGAGTAATGCAACAAACCTTCTTTTTTCTTCAAGTGAGCAACATTTTCCAATATTGACCATCCTTGGCTCCTCTGGGGTACCAATGTTTTCTTTATCAAAATCAGGGCACTTGAGAAGATTGCTTTTCTTTCTCTTGAATGAATCTGTCATGTTTGTCAAAGAGGTCTTATAAAGAGACTAGGCCTTTGGGAATTTTGTTCCCTTTCAATTTTATTACTCCCTCATCATCAATCCCTTTAATTCCTTCTTTCTCTTCTTTGGGGACTACTTCTCGGTGTGGATTTTCACCTCCTTTGAAGAAGAGATTATTGAAATTATCCTTTTCTCTAAAAAGGCTAGAATTTGGTTATCATCATTGAAGACTTACCAATGATTTGCATTGTCTGGTACACTAGGCCTAAATACCATTTCAATGGTCACTTTGTCTTTACCAAAAGAAGGATGAGGTGTCACTAGGGAAGTTGACACTATAAGAGAATCAGCCTTTTCATTTTGTTCCCTTGGAATAGCTTCAATGGAAAATGCATCAAAAGATTCAATGCAGTCCCACACTTTGTTTTTGTAATGTCAGAGTCTTGGATTCTTCACCTAATATTGTTGGTGGACCTGCTTTACTATAACCTCTACATCACCTCAACATCTCAGTTTCTTAATTCCCATGTCCTCTGTTGCACTCATGCCTAAGAGTAGTGCTTCATACTCTGTAGTGTTATTTGTATTATCAAATTACAACTTGTAGGAAAATGGGTACAACTCATTGGAAGGAGAGTACAATAATAAACCTGCTCCCAAGCCCGCACTGGAATGACTACCATCAAATTCCATTGTCCAAATTTTATCTTCCTCTTCCTCCATGAGAAGTGGCAAGTTCTCTTTTTTTGATGTGAGGAATTAGTTTCCTAGCCCACAATCTTGAAATAGAATGTTTGCTTTCGAATCATTAGACTTTCATACTGTGAACTTCATCTTTCTTACTAGTAGCAACTTCTTCATCTCGCCTTTTACTGGGATAGTTACAGATGACCAATCCATTTTTATCTCTCCACCCAGGTCTCTGCAGAAACTCCTACTCAATAGCATACCAAAGGATGTTGGGATGTCTGCTACCAGTATGGTTAGAAGCACCTTCTTCTCTGGAAAATCAGCTAGTGCTACCTATGCATCTTTGATTCTTCCTACTAATGGCACTTGTTTGGATTCCATTGAGTAGCAGGTGCCATTTACCCGAGTCAAGGTGAGGCCTAGAGAATTGTAACTTTGGCTGGCATCACATTGCCTGAGACTCCGGAATCTATGATACAATTATTTAGCTGGAAGCCTTTAATGAGGAGTGACAGGTAGAAATTTTCAACCCTGTTCATTTTGGAGGCACTAAGGGCTAGCATGTTTTAGGAAGGTGGTGTGGATGGTGTGGGCAAGTAAGCCTTTAGAATTAGGACTCGAGGATATAGGGTTACCACCACGAACTACATTAATGAACCTGTCAAACTGGGCAGGTTGTGTTTGTAGGTATTCTATTTCTGAGAACTGGACTTTGGTTTTGCTTACATGTTCCACAAAGTAAAATGGCGTTATGGTGAGTGAGGAAGAGGTTCCTAGGAAATGGAGGAAGATTTACATGGTAGAGGCTTTACTACTTTGGGTGTTGAATTCTCCTTTTCGGGTGTAGAAATTGGCTTGGAAGGGGGTGAGGGTGTAGCTTTTGATTGAACCTTAGATGTTTTTGTAGGAACAACATTTAAAGGATAATTGTTCTTAGCAACTTTTGAGTTGAGAGAAGAATTAGATGACTTACTTGGCATAGTAGCATGATCCCTGACAACCAGTGAGTCTAGTTTTTCTTTGGCCGACTCCATAGAAGGTGGTAATGGTGATCCTCTGCTGATGATTTTATTTTGTGTGACCTCTGGAGGAGAATCTTCTTTATTCTTCTTATCCTTTACCAGTAACCATTGAGGATGAAGCACCTTTCTGGATTGTGCATGAGTGAAAACAACACATGATAAACTTGGAGCTTCTTCATCATCAACATACTCAATTAGGCCATTGTGCATATCAACTTCCTTGACCTCAAGATAGTTTTCATAGTCTTCCATATTTTCTTCTTTAGTTTCATCAATTTCTACTTCCTCCTCCTCTTTGGTGTCACAAATGGCATTGACTAGTGGTGCTTCAAGAGCAAGCCGACGAGGAGGTGGAGAAATCCTTGTCCTATCTAGAGGGTTTGGTTTCTTTGAAGCATTCCGCATTGTGATCTAAGATAGTTGATTCTTCAAGGCAACCAAGTCATTTGCCATTTTTTGGAACATTGGATCTATGGTGATAGTGAATTTTGACACTTTTGCTTTCCATTGGGGCCTTTCACCTTTGCAGGAAAGGATTAGATCATCATCGGTTTCTATTGCATAGTCCGGGGTTCACTCAATGTTCTTTGTTGGGCTCTTCTAAGGAAGAAACCTACTTCTGATGGCAAAGCACTGATGAAAAACCTCTTCAAATTATTTTCAAAAGGCACCACATCTTCAGGGATCCTTCTTATCACTCTATCATATCTTGCTATGAAGTCCCTCATTGACTCAAAGGTTTCTTTCTTCATTTGTACCAATTGGACCAAAAGATCCTGACAATCTTCTATGCTCTTGAACCTATGTTCGAATGCACTTCTTATATCCTCCCAATAGGTGACGGACCTTGGGGGTAGCATGTAGAACCATTCGACAACTTTCTCTTGAAGTGACTCCATAAAGAGTCGGACTGACACATCTTCATCCTCAACACCCAACACATTGCAAGCAATGATAAATGTTGCTACATTCTCTTCAGGGAGTTGAGAACCGTCCCTCTAAATTTTGGGAAGTTTTTTCTCGAACCTCTCGATAGCTCGTGGAGTTATTGAGAAAGAGCCAGTGGACCGGTGTTTCCTCCCTATGGTACATTAGACCTATGGGACTCACGATCATGTTCATGCTCACAATCACAATCCCCCATTCTATTTCTAGCTTCTAACCTTGCTAAGGTTGCGGCTTCTATTGTTTCTCTTTCATCTTCCTCGGCTTGAAGTCTCTTGATTTCTTTGAGTTGATCTCTTATTTCTTCTTTGGCTCTTGCCTCTCTTTCTCTAGCTTCTTCTTCGATCTCCACATCAGTGAAGTCTACAAGGTTCTCATTGATGTATGGAAATTCACCATCTAAAGGATTGGCAACACTTAGGTTCCCAACGTGACCGGTTGCTTGAAAAGGAAGCCTCTGGATTCCGAGTAGCTCTTGTCTCCTTTGAAGTTCCTCAAAAATGGGATCAGTTTGTCCTCCTTGTCTCTATTTTTGGGTGTATCTTCTATCCACCAGCTTGAAAATCTATGCTCTTCTTTACGGTGTTGGAATTTTTCTTTGCCTCTCCAATTCAACAAAGATGTTCTTCTTTAAGGTCCAGAATTCTCAGCAATGAAGTAGTGATTGGCACTTTGTCTATTATGCTAGATAGCTTCCCTCAAATCTAAAGCAACGTCTTCTTAGATGTGGAAGAGAAATTCGGGTCTTTCAACAGAGGGTTTCCCAGAATAGCCATGATTTGAATCCATGTGGCTCATATAGCCATTCAAATTACAGAAAATTTTTCTCTCTTTTTTGAATTTTGAATTTTTTGACCTTGTGGTCGCATTCAGGTGCAGATGTTACTAAATCTGCCCCACGGTGGGTGCCAAAAATTGTTGGCGAGGAAATTTTTGGGTGGAAAATTTGTGAATTCCTTGCCAACGCTCTGGGAATCTAAGTCCCTCTACTTAACCGATGCAGTTGTCATGTATGCATGTGCAAGAAAGCATGGATTTCTATGGTGGCCTTTCGGTCGGGGATCCAACAAGGGCACTCCACTAACCCTACGGAAAATGCTTGCAGTTATCTAGCAAGGGGGAATTTTCTATGAAGGTGGGAAAGGGAGTGAGAAAAGAGGTAGGAGAACTAATGTTACAGGTAGAAAATTAGATTCCTACACACACTAGTTAGAAACTTCAACACATGCATTCGTGAGAAGAAACAACTCTATAAATAATAACAAGACCAAATAGAATTCATTGATCACAAAGTATTAAGAAACCCCTTAGTTAAAGAAAGCAAGAAACTCCTTCTTCTTGTATTGATTGTTTAAACATAAGTTGTACATGGTGTTGGAATAGAAGAAATTTGAGAGTGGAGGGAAGTAGAAGAAAAATGGTTATTTCCTTTGCTTTCTCCAGGTACAATGCACTCTCGAGTCTACAAGATCAATCACCCCTTTTTCTACAATGGTGTGAAGAAGCCATTAAATATCTTGCAAGAAACGGTTACAACTTCTTCTTTGTTAGCAAGAAATGGTTTACAATATTTTCAATCATTCGCATCCATTCAGATTCTTGATTCGTGAAGAAACACCAATGGCGAGAAAAACCAGACTTTTCATAATGCAGTTGTTACACTCGTTTTGTAACTTTGAATTTGAATCATTCATATTGCCTTTGAAACTTTAAACCAGAGTCATCCATGTGGGAGAAATTTATTGAGCGAGCGTGGAGGATGCCTTTTGCATTTTGTGACTTTATAGAGATTTGGCATTTTTTACATTTTTGGTCCACCCTTCCACTTTTGATATAAGCCTGACACATGGCTTCACTTGATTGAAGGAATCGCGGCTCGCTTTATGGCTTTTAGCCCTTTTTACAAAAAGGCTCAAAACCTCAAAGTTCTCCGCCAACCCGCTTCCCCACTTTGACTCTTTTGATGTGGGCTCAACATTTGAATTTTTCCCTCTTGGAAACAAGGCTCAAAAACTCAAAAGGCTCCGACGATCCACCTCCCCACTTTGACTCTTTTGATGCGGGCTCAACATTTGACTTTTCCTCATAGGATGATCGGGGTTGCAGTCACTTTATGACTTTTCACCTTTTTACAAAGAGGCTCAAAACCTCAAAGTTCTCCACCGACCCACTTCCCTGCTTTGACTTTCAACGTGGGCATAAGTCCTTAGAAGAACTGGGGATCATTTTATGATATTAACTCAACTTTTGGAAATAAAACCAAATTTCCAAAAGTGTTCCGATGGCCTCGCGTGCTTTGACTTTCAATGCAAGCTCAACATTTAAATTTTTACTCATAGCATGATCAGGACCATGGGCCAATTTGACATTTTTGCTAAAATAACAAAAAATGTTAAGTTCACAAAAAGGACCCGTCCTGCCACATCCAATTAGATATGTCCACATACCCATGGATAATGGGGCCAAAATTTGATGGGGAAGAAAATGCTCGTCATTCATGACTGTGGAAAAATGCAAAGAAGAAGAAAACTCCACCATTTCGTGCCTAATTTTAAAATTTCTTTCATAAACCAAGGAATTAAAAACAATACAAGGTTCGAGGATCCATAGCCATAGAAAGACTGACAATTTCATTCAAATGAGGACAACAATAAAATTTTCACGTGTCTCAGATAGGAAAATGGAAAATTTATCAAAACGTGCAGACTGAAGAGTTTAAACAACTTCAAAGCATGAATTTCTCTATCTTTTCAGACTTCCAACTTTACTTGAACACTTATGGAGGGCGTGAGCTCAAAATTTTGAATTTGACTTAAAAATGAGGGGGGGATTTTGAGGGCGAAAACAGGATGTCAACCCCCATGTTAGACAAGATAATAATAGATCATGAATAGTAGTAATGGAATATAAAATGACAAGTAACTAAAATGACAAGGGAACTTAGCTTGTGCTCTGCTATGGAGATGAACCGGGCATCAAGATGGCAAGATAATGAACCATGGCAAATATTTCTCCCTTAAACTTGCAGAACTTAATTAAGCTCTTTCTTCTCTTCTCTAGGCCTAGGTCTCTCCCTGGTCATCTTGGAAAATATTAGTCAGGGTCCTTGAAAAATCTCTCCCTCCTATAAATATGGGGGAAAACCCATATTTATAGCTTAGATGTGAGGTTAGATTGGGGTTAACAAGTAACTGGGGTTGGGTAGAGTAACCTAAGTTAAGAGATATGATGTGATCACGTGGGGACCACGGCTTGAATTATTAGATGGAGTGGGGAGCATGATTGACATGGTAGGTGAGATGATAGATTCCATTTAGAAAGGGGTGTCGGATGGGTATATTAATACCCATGGATTGAATAATTTGTGAGAGATGGGGGATAATGCCAAAAAGTCAATTATTAAATGGGTTTATATGGAGACCGTAAGATGGAAAAGTGACATGCCGACATGGGAATCTACAAGTGACTCTTCCTTCCACCCGACCTCCCGAGGTTGTGTCGAGACAAATGCCGGTGAGGATGGAATACACACGGGATGTAGATAATCTAGTTAGGTAATCTTATGTCTTCAACACGATAGCGGGATTTGTGAATCTAAGGTAAAGAATGCCCTCCTAACTCCGAACCAAAGTGTGATAGATCATTCAATGAGGATAGCTACTCGAAGGCTCCAATCAATATCAAGCTCGTCCCGATCCGATCTATGGGTTGTGGAATATGTGGAAGATGACTGTGGGTGCTTCATATATATCTCCGATAAGGTCATGAAAATGGAATGGCCAAATGTGTAGTGGATCTTTTGTTTCTTTATGGACGATTCTCTGGTCTATATGGATATTTATCAAGTGCGTCTATAATTTGGCTGATTTGACCGTAATGTGTGTGCTTTTTCGTCTTCTATGTTTAATCCTCTTAGTTGGGTGCTAATTTCTTGTAGGTCTATTGTTGTTCGAAAGACCCGACTCGAGATTTTGGTCTATGCTAACTAATGCCGCAACGAGATTTGGTTGAGGCACAATTGGCTCAAAAACGTATTCCTTGGGCTCCCTAGGTCCCATGATTGTCATGCAAGATCAAAATAAACCTAACTAAAATGAAATAAACTAACTATGCAAGATATATTTACAGATATATATATTCCTCTATTTTTTATATTTTTGATAGAATTTTAACAGAATCGAAAGAGAAACTAATCTAATATATTTAGAAAATGACAACTAATCTAATAACAAAATTAAAACAAATAAGGTAGCCTGGTGTAGCTACTTGCCTATGCAGTTGTGAGTTTTATCCTAAATAACTAGATAGCTAATTAACTTAATTGAAAGATTCTCGATCCTACCTCAGAAGTGAGGAATGAATCATAGTTTCTCATAAACTATCAATCCCCACAGCTTCCTTGGCAATATCGAGAATGAAATTTAACTTAAATGAAATATTTCACTACTCTATTTGATATGTTTTAACTAGAACTTTAACTGATAAAACCTAGAATTTGCAGAACAGTGGTGAATCCAGTAATGTATGATTTTGTCCCCTCAGAATGATCTCCTCGTTCCTTCATGTTCACGTGAGTCCAGAAGAGCATGTATATGCTAGCATCAACCGAAGAAGGTATTTTGAACAATGGTAGCTTTGGATATAGACTGAATAAATGCGGGTACGAGAGGGACAACGCAAGTGACAGAGCTTGGCATATGCAATTCCTAGCGGGATTTATTACGGGAATACAACACAAGTGTACCGAGAGATTCTAGAATCTACCACTTGTAAAGAACACAACCTGAAACTCTAATGATTCAATCTACAAATGACACTACTTTGCTCTAAACTAATTTGCACGAACAACAATGAACAAGACTAAAGCAAGAAGATTGAATGGCCTCTAAAAACAAAGGAAAAACTAGCATGGATGCAAAAATGAAAACAGAATGAGCTCTAAACAAGAAATTGATAGACTAAACAATGGAAATGAGAAGTTGAGGGTCCTTTTGCTTCAAAACCAAGCTAGATACTTATAGATTTCACATTCACCCAAAGTTAATTCCCATTAGAACTTTTTTACCATTAAACAATGAAGAAACACTATTCTAGGGGACATAAAACATTAATACGAGCTAAGGTGGTTGAGAAAAGCTAGTGAAAGTTGAAAATTTACGCAAGTCGTGATCAAAAGAACATGCTGGAAAATGTGTGAAGGACCGCCACCCTGAGCAAGGCGGCGGTTATAGACCGCCGCCCTGCCAGGGCGGCGGTTTCGTCACTAAAGGTCAAAATGCTTAGAAAAGGAAGGCAGAGGAATAAAACAAAGCACAAGGAACAAGGATAAAGCATTTGGGATGCTAACATATACTTTGTGAGCTTCTCTAGATCTGAACACCTTGCAAGGTGACCTATATCATCATTGGGGCATGTGTGACATCGTTACGGCACAAGATTACCCTACAATTTTGGGTACGTACATATTGCCCCCTCGAAGAAGCGTTTTAGCCATGAAAAGGTGTAAAACGGTGGGTCCGAGTATGACAGTCCCAAAATGGGAAGCTTTAGAAATTATACCTGACATGCCCGTGTGTCAAAATTTCACCATCCAAGTTCCCGCTACCTCCATGCCGAGGTAGTCGGGTATAGGGTGCAGAGCACTTGATGAGGAGGAGTTGCTCTCATAGCGAGGCTACAGCTACTATTCAGGATCGCGAGCCCTCAGTGCACTTAGAGTGCTGGCGTAGCCAGAGTCCTAGACATGATCGTGCACCTTCTAAGGGATCCCATAGGGATTGAGAGGCCACTCTACTCTTTTTGTAGTGACTCTTACTAGATTATTTATACGACCATTTTGTATTTTCCGGGCTCATTGAGTGTTTTGACCATGCCTAGTGCATGATGGCATTGTACATAAAACCTGATTATATATATATACATCTCTTTTTGGATCTAGATCTCTTTGTACCTAGAGTTTTGTGATTCATTTTCACATGTATATTAGATGTTTGTAAAAAAAAAAAAATTATATGCTTTTCAGAATGTATGCAATGGAGAACAAATATCACAAATGTTTTCTTTTTGTATTTCATGATGTTGATGTATGATGATGTGGACACTATGTGATCTTGAACTTTAGTTTCTATAAGCAATTTTCCGGTACTTCATATTGTTTTGACAAAATGTGATGATGAGTCTGGTATGATGAGCAAATGAACTTGCCCCACTCCTAACTCCACACAACCAGTAAGATGCGAGGGCTCACCACCGAGAGCTAAAAGGGCACAAGCTATGAGGTGTACTTGAAATGGTAATGATGGGAGATAGACAAAGAGTTAGTGGAACCAAATTAGGACACTACAAACCTATCTTACTCAAGTGACTCCATAGCTTAGAATGCAACTTGCTTTGCAGTTTATCAGACTTAGATCTCGTAGATGGCCACTTGGTTAAAAAAATCTGGTTTTTGAACTCTTGGAATTTTGGACATCTTATTCATTTTTTTACTCAAGTTTTCAAAAGTTTGTTTGAACTATTTGCTTATGACTTTTAACGTTTTCTGTCAAGCGGACCCCCTACACCTTGCCCCATGCTACTAGTAGGAAGCATGGGCTTATCACCATGGACAAGGCACAGGTGAGCAAAGGCATTCCCATCCTTTCCCAACCCTACATCACTAGTAAGAGATGCAAGCTCAACACCGAAGGTTGGTAGGGCAAGGAAATGTGTAAAAGTAAAAAATTTTGTTTGATCTATATTTGACTTACTTACTTGAGAAAAATGTTAGTATGTTCTTATTTCCAAAGAGATATATACACGAGATAGATGTGACACCATGAAGCTTCTAGAACATAGACCATAGGAAAGACACCTACCCTAGGAAGAAACCAAAAGTGAGAACAAGCATGCAGGCCTTGGTATGGCTACCGTTAAGACTTTGTCATATCTAGCTTTAATTGATGAAATGATTCTGAAACAATTGATGATGTTATGAAAATGAAGAAGTATGATTTGAAAGCTCCTACCAATACTATCAGAAGTTTGTAATGAATTGCTTAAGAATAAGTCCCTTGATCACCAAATTTTACGAAACAAGTGAACAAAATGAACCTATCTAAATGAATATGTAATGTAGATATAATTATACAAATAGTGTCGATGCTTCATGTGTAAAATCATTTGAGATGCAAGGAATTGACTGATTCATTGAACTCCTCACCCTCTAGTGTGCACAAGAGATACGCACCATTCCCGTAGTATTTCATGACTCAATATGGGCCCAACCATTTGGGCCGGAACTTTCTCCCTTCACCAATTTTCTTATCGATCCGGTTGTCTAGTCTTAAAACTAGATCTCCTTCATATATTTCTCGCTCATAGACCTTTTTGTTATACTGCCAGTGCAGCCCAATCAAGATAGGCTCTATGCCACTATTTGGCATTTAACCTGGCCTCGTCTAGGCTTTCTAGTGGGAGAGGCGTGCCTCTCTATAAGCTTCTTCATCTAGAATCCTTGTAGTGAGATGCGAGACCGGGCATTTCAACCTCAAGCGAGAGAATTATACCGCGCTCCGAATACTAGTGAGAAAGGAGTTGCTCCTGTTGGTGTTCTTATTGAGATTTAATGGGCCCACAAGGCCAAATATAGTTTTAAATGCCAATCTTGTTTATTCTCCTTGACTGTTTTAAGGAGAATAGCTTTCAATGTTTTGTTTGTCACTTCAGCCTGCCCGTTGGCTTGAGGGTAGTAAAGAGAGGCCATGTGATGGTTTATTTTGAACTTGCTACATAGCTCACGAACTTTGTCGTTCTTAAAGGACGTGCCATTATTTGAGATAATGACTTGTGGGACACCATACCTGCAGATAATTTGGTTCAAAATGAATTTGGCAATCACCAAACCTAGTACAGTGGTGAGAGGCATGGCCTCCACCCATTTGGTAAAATATTCCGTGGTTGTGATTATAAAATTATGGCCATCGGTTGATGAGGGAGAGAATTTCCCTATCAAGTCCAAACCCCACGTGGAGAAGGGCCACGGAGTTGCTATTGGTTGTAGGGATTGTGTTGGCATGTGAATCTCATGAGAGAATTATTGACATTTGTGGCATTTATGTACAAATTCTACTGCATCATGCTTGAGAGTGAGCCAAAAATAGCCCATCTGATGTATTTTGTGAGCGGTGGCATGACCACTAAAGTGGCCCCGCATATCCCATTGTGGGATTCATGAATAATCCTCTTGGATTCTTCTATGTCGACGCATCTTAGAAGCATGTCGTCGAAGGCTCTACGATAGAGCACTTGGTCTAAAACAACATATTTAGTGGCAATAATGCGTAACCGCCTTCTTTGTTGTGACGTGGCACTTTTCGGGTATGTATGGTCCATGATAAAATTGATGATAATAGTATACCAGGGACATGTAGAGATGGGGGGTCTGGTTTCAACAAAGAATACACATTCATCGGGAAAGTCTAGATCTACCAGCTCACCTCCATCTAGTGGATTTTCAGCTAAACAGTCTACAATGATTTGTCCTTTGACAAATTTTTGGTTTACGAATGTTAACTCAAATTCTCCCATTAGGGTTATGAAACGTCCAACCTTCTTAGACAAGGACCCTTGCGTGAGGAATGTCCGTAAATGGTCTGTCTTCACAATGACCCTTGTTTCTTGATTTAACATGTAATGTCTTAAACATTTTGTGGCGAAGACTATGGCAAGGCATTCTCTTTCTACCTATGTATAACACATTTCATAATCGAGTAATGTTTGGCTAATGAAATAGATCGTGTGTTCTCGTTTATCATCGTCTTCTTGAGCCAAAGCATGCAGGCTAGTGAGACATGAGTAGCTTGAGAGTATAGAATTAAAGGGCGGTCTGGCTTAGGAGGCATTAGCGTGGGTGGTGACAACAAGAAACGCTTAACTGCTTCGAAAGCCTCATTGCAGTCTTCATATCCAATCGATACTATAATCTTTCTTGAGTAGATTGTTGATTGGATGAATGGCAAAGCTTAAATCTAGGATGAACCTTTGGATTGCACCGAGTTTCCCGAGAAATGACCTGATTCCAGACTCGTTCGAAGGTGGAATCATTTTGAGAACAGCCCGTATTTTGGCCAGATCAACATCAATCCCTCGTGAAGATATAATGTATCCTAGAAGTTTGCCTCCTATTACACCAAAAACGCACTTCTCTGGGTTTAATGTGACACCATACTCAATTAGTCGTGAGAGGATGATGCAGAGTACTTCTAGGTGATCACAGTGCTTCTTGGCCTTGGCCAACAAGTCATCCACATATGATTCCACAATTTTATGGATAAGATCATGGAATATATACGTCATTGCCTGCTGATACGTAGCACCAACATTCTTAAGACCAAATGGCATGACAACATAACAATACATTCCCCAGGGAGTTATAAACGTGTTTTTGTCTTGGTCTTGTTCGGATATTTTGATTTGATTATATCCCGAGAACCCATCCATGAGAGACAAAAGCTCAAATCCAGTTGTTGTGTCAACAATGACATTAATGGATGGTAATGGGAAATCATCTTTGGGACAAGCTTTGTTAATATCCCGAAAATCTATGCAAATGCGTATCTTCCCATTCTTTTTTAGAACGGGGACGATATTAGATACCCATTGTGAATAATCAACTGGTTTGATGAATCCTACTTGGAGAAGTTTTATTACTTCCTCTTTTACCATGAGAGCCACTTTTGGCTTCATTGGTCTTGACTTCTGTTTAATTGGCTTCGCATCTAGTTTAGTGACAAGATTATGTACCGTAACTTGTGGTGCAATACCTGTCATTTCTTTATAATTAAATGCAAAATCCTTTTGATGTTCTTTGAGGATTTGGGTGTGTGTTTCTATTTCTTCTGGAGTTAGCGAGGATCCTAACTTCAAAATTCTTGGTTCTTCCTCCGTTCCAATGTTTATGTCAATGGTTTCTTCTATCAAAGAAGTGTTACCTTCTTCAAACTCAGGTGGGGCTGGAGGTAGTTCCAAGCTTTCTCCATTTTCTATCTCGTAGATATCGAGATCTTTCTATGGAGGAGACTCTACCATGGGATTTCCAAAGTAGGAAGAGGAATGTGGTATTAAGGAAAGATCAACTATACGGTGAGCAAGGTGTAGCTCCACATAGGTGTTTAGATATTCGAGAGTGACTTTATCACTATCAACATGATGTAAGATAGGAGATTCATTCTCAGCTATATGTGTTAGCAGAGGGTTTGTTGACATTTTCTTCACCAATGGTTCAAGTATGAAGTGATACTTTGAAACTTGTATCTTCTAACTCATTACTTGGGGTGAAACATGAAGCTGAGGTTGCTATTGAATCCACGAGAAGGTTTTGTTCTCATGGGATTGCCTCAATGGATATGAAGTCGAATCTTTTGCTTAGATCTAATACCGTTGTTTTATAGAGTCTGTAAGTGCTCAACTCTAGTCTCATATACTTCAGAGACTTGGTTTGCAACTAATTGTGAGTCTCCTAACACTTTGACATCATTGATACCGATCCTTTTGTCTATGATGAGGCCAAGGAGGAGGGCTTCGTACTCAGCGTCGTTGTTTGTACATTCAAAGTTCATCTTAAAAGTAAAAGGTAGGATCTTTCCCTGGGAGAAGTAAAGATTACACCTGCCCTGGCTCCATAGCGACATCTAGCTCCATTGAAATGGAGAGTCAAATATTTATTAGGAAAGATGGATGTTGGGACATTCTTCACGTCTGTTTCTTCTGTTTTGGTTACTTCTACCATGTAAAGTTCCTCTATTGGAAGAGAACCAACTCCTAGGGTACGTCCCATACCTGCAGAATCAAATGGTAGGAAAATTGGTAGATCTTGTTCCAGTAATTCGACAATTTTTGTAGTAGTTCCTAATGAAACTATTTCTACAACATTAGCTTCATCCTGGAGGGCTGGGATGCAATTGACTAGGTTCGCAATTTCTAGTTCTATTGTAGGTATTAATTTTTCTTCCGGTTTTGAGTCGATTGGTTTGTTAAGTTGGTTTGTTGGGAGTTCAAACTCAGAGTGAACGTCTGGTCTTTTCTTTAGGTCTACTAGGTGTATGTCGAATGGTTTTGGGTCACCTTTTGCTATGAATATCTTTCCTAGGTGTAAGAATCTTATTTCCTGGAATAACGTAGAAGGGATTGCTTTCATGTGATGTATCCATGGTCTTCCATCAAGGATCATATTATAGTTGGTTTCCCAAATCTATGATATTAAACTCGGTGAGGATTTTCTTGGTTCCTAAGGTGATTGGTAATATTATAGTCCCAATTGAAGTAGCTTTAAGGCTATCATAACCTCTTAGTGTATTTCTTGTTGTGGAATAGTTTGTTTCTCCATATCCTAGCTTTTGAAGGAAAGAGAAGGGGACAATTTTAATCTGTTGCCCCATCATCCACCATTGCACATTTAACGTAATTATTGTAAACCCACACTGTAAATGCAAGGCCGATCGCCTCTATGTGTAATTTCAGCATCTATTGGCATTTTGTTTATGTCGAATATAAACTCGGTATCACTATCCGGCTTCCCTGAGGGTGGATATCGAATTTTATATGGTTTACTTGTGTTTCAAGAGGTGGAGTGATGTTAATCAAATGACCTGCACCTAATGCTTCTAAAAGAGCAGCGTGCTATGGGTAGGAGAATTTTTCAACAAGTCCAAACAGGAGATGTGAGAGAAGGTCTTTGTTAAGTCATTAATTAAATCATAAGCAACCACGGGTTTTACCAATGTTTGTTAAATGTTATCTAGTTCTAGTGGATAGATTGGATTTGGTTGAGAAGAATATTCTCATGTTCTTGTTATGGCTTCTACGTGTAGCTTAGTATCTAACTCCACTAGACCAACTATCTTGGTTCGTGGTTGATTTCCTAATTGTGGTGCGACAGGTGGATTTAGTGAAGTTGAGGCTTCATGATCGTTATTTCCTGTCATTACACCTTTGTTCATCCCATTTGGATTTAATTTATTATTGTTATTGTGATTTGGAAGTGGATCATTGAAGATATTAAGAGGTGTGTTTTGAGGGGAAACTACCCCTGTGAAAGTATTTGGCATCGGTGTCACAGAATCTGTTAAGAACATATCTATGAAGAGTTGTCTTTGTTCTTCTGGCAAATGTTGCATGAACTTATTGTAATCATGGCAAGTCCTAGTGTCATGGCCTTGAATTTTGTGGAAACCACAATACGCGTTAGGATTATAACTCCCAGTCGTTGGTTTCGCGCGTTGTGGTCCAAAACTCGATTAAACCATTGACTATTAGGATTAAATTTTTTTGTTTGTTGTCTTTGGTTTTGATTTTGATATCCAGTTGATTTTTGACTTGGATCCTGTGTCTGGATCTGTCGTTGTTGTTGTTGTTGTGGATGATTAAAATCCACCGTGTTGATTGTTGGGGTAAAATTGTTGTTTCGTTGATTGTTAACTGGTGGTGTAACATTTACAATGTTTTCTTTTTTAGTCTAATCAATCACTCCATCTATGTCACCCACGGTTTTTGTTAAGGATTTTAGGTCCTTGATTGGTGTTTTTGGTAGTAGGATAAGTCATAGTGTTTTTTTGGGGATGATTAACCTCCCATTTGTTCCATATGTCTTCGACCACTATCTATGTAGCTTGATCTATTCGAAGAGTGCTCTTGAGTACTTCATCATAAGTTCTTAGTAGGAACTTTTGGACTTCTTCCTTTATCTCTCTGCTGAGAGAATGAAGGAATAAATCGCATAGTTCCATCTGATCCATGTTTGGAGCGCTTGTTGAAGAATAGAGGACTGTACGCCATCTTTGGATGAAATGAGCAATAGATTCATTGTGTTCTTGTTTAATGTGCAAGAATTCCCTGATTCCTGTTCTCAACAATTTGTTCATGTCGAACGCCTTGATGAACTCTGAAACGAGTTGTTTAAATGAATGTATTGAGGCTTTAGGTATTCTGTAATACCAATCGAGGGCAATACCCTCTAAAGTTTTGGGGAATATTTTAGCAACAACTCCATCCCAAGGGAGTAGTTCTTGAATGGTTGTGGCGTAGGCCTTAATATGTGCATTTGGGTCTCCCTCTCCTTTGTACTTGGGTAGATCAGGGAGAGGTCTTGGAAGCATGACGCTTCGTATAGTGAAGTCTAAAGGTTCTTTCAAATATTCTGAATAAGTTCCTATTGCATAGGTTTCGACCATTGATGGTGTTTGCTGAGGGGGTGGAGGTGGAATGGGTTGTTGATATGGCGTAGCATATGTATTTGTAGGGGCATAAGGGAATCCCTATGGTTGAGCGAATATGCCAGGAGAAGAGAACATATCTCCCTGTGGTGATTTGGAATACATGTTTAAGTATGGAGGAGCATTGCTCAGGAATGGATTGTTTTGTACTAAACCGGGAGGTATCATATTTTCCACTGGAGCAGCATTAGAAAACGTGGTTCTAGTTGGCGTTTGTTGTGAATACTGAGGAGGCATGCCCAACGTGCCTGTTCCTATGAGGAGGTCTACTTGGCTAGGATGATGTGGAGGATTGGAAGTTCTTGCCTGCATGAATTACGAATTTTGACTTGCTTGAGCAAGTTCCAACCCTCTAACTTTCTCAACTAAGGCTAAGATGACCTCGTTTGGTGAAGACACGGTATTTTCCTTAGTGGTGTTTGTTGTATACCTTGAGGTTGTATAGGCATATGGTACCTAGCTATGAATTGATCGGTGCCCTGCCAAGTTTCACCGAGGGCATTTCCTATAGGTTGAGGGATGGGGGTGTTTTCTTGGAATGAGACCTCAGGTTGTGTTTACAAACCTCCTATAGACGGGTACATAATTTGAGAGCATTGTTCACTCCTAGCATAATGTGCTAAGTATTCGTCATCTAACAACAGATATGGATCTGACTGTCTACTAATTTGTGGTCTAAGCAACACCTGAGGAGATGAACCAAATTCTCTAGTGAGCGTCATATTGTTTGAGCTTGAAGGCTCTGGTTGTTGCGTTTGAATGAGTTGATCCAACTCCTCTATTTGGAAAGAAGAACTATATCTAGTCCTTTGAGGTGGAGTTTTTGGAAAAAATCGGTTAGTTGAATAGTTGTCACCCCATGCTGAGAGCGAGGGTGATGGTTGTCTATTTAGTTAATTGTAGTATGCTTCAAGACCTAGGAGAGGTCTGCCATATGCATCGTATCCCGACATATTCGGGGGTATATGAATACCCGCAA
Source organism: Taxus wallichiana var. yunnanensis (assembly GCA_018340775.1). Lineage (NCBI taxonomy): Eukaryota > Viridiplantae > Streptophyta > Pinopsida > Cupressales > Taxaceae > Taxus > Taxus wallichiana. Next base: position 489,864,697 of record CM031235.1, read on the forward strand.
AATAATGGGAAAGAGCGAAGGTGGATAAAATTAAAAGAAGAGTGTGAAAGTGAAACAAATGTTCCTTTTATGTAAGTTTCACCAATTTTGTTGGTAAAGTTGATGTGAAGGCTAATGCAGTGGAAAAGATGAAAAGTATACTAATTGGAAGAACAAGTAGAAATAAGACTCCAAACCAGAAGGTAGGAAGTTTCACGTTGGGTTCACCAATTTTGTACGATGGAAAAGTGACATGCGAGCATGGGAATCTACAAGTGACTCTTCCTCGCACCCAACCTCCCGAGGTCGTGTCGAGACAACCGGTGGGGATGGAATACACGCGGGATGCAGATAAGCTAGTTAGGTAATCTTATGTCTTCAACACGCAATAGCGGGATTTGTGAATCTAAGGCAAAGAAGGCCCTCCTAACCTAAACCGGTGTGATAGATCATTCGGCGAGGATAGCTACTCGAAGGCTCCAATCAATATCGAGCTCTGCGTGATCCGATCTATGGGTTGTGGAATACGTGGAAGATGACCTGTGGGTGCTTCGTATATATCTCCTAACAAGGTCATGAAAATGGAATGGCTAAATGTGTAGTGGATCTTTTGTTTCTTTATGGATGATTCTCTGGTCTATATGGATATATATCAAGGCGATCTATAATTTGGTTGATCTAACGAGAATGTGTTTGCTTTGTCATCTTCTATGTTTAATCCTCTTAGTTGGGTGCTAATTTCTTGTAGGTCTCGTTGTTGTTCTAAGACCGAATTTTGAGATTTTGGTCTATGTCAGCTAATGCTGCAACGAGATTTGGTTGAGGCATGATTGGCTCAAAAATGTATTCCCTGGGCTCCCTAGGTCCCGTGATTGTCATGCAAGATCAATATAAACCTAACTGAAATGAAATAAACTAACTATGCAAGATATATTTACAAAGATATATATATTCCTCTATTTTTGTATTTTTGATAGAATTTTAATAGAATCGAAAGAGCAACTAATCTAATATATTCAAAAAATGACAACTAATCTAATAACAAAATTAAAACAAACAAGGTAGCCCGGTGTAGCTACTTGCCTGTGTAGTTGTGAGTTTTATCCTAAATAACTAGATAGTTGATTAACTTAATTGAAAGATTCTTGATCCTACCTCAAAAGTGAGGAATGAATCATAGTTTCTCAGAAACTATCAATCCCCATAGCTTCCCTGGCAATATCGAGAATGAAATTTAACTGAAATGAAATATTTCACTACTCTATTTGATATGTTTTAACTAGAACTTTGATAGATAAAACTCGGAATTTACAAAACAAGTGGCTTAATCCAATAATGTATGATTTTGTCCCCTCGAATGATCTCCTCATTCATTTGTGTTCACATGAGTCCGAGAGAAGAGCATGTCTATGCTAGCATTATGTAAGAAGGTATTTTGAACAATGGTAGCTTTGGATATAGACCGAATAAAATGCGGGTAGGACAGGGGACAACGCAAGTGACAGAGCTTGGCATATGCAATTCCTAGCGGGATTTATTACAGAATACAACACAAGTGTACCGAGAGATTCTAGAATCTACCTTCTGTGAAGAACACAACCTGCAACTCTAATGGATTCAATCTACAAATGACACTACTTTTCTCTAAACTAATTTGCATGAACAACAATGAACAAGACTGAAGCAAGAAGATCGAATGGCCTCTAACAACAAAGGAAAAACTAGCATGGATGCAAAAATGAAAATAGAATGAGCTCTAAACAAGAAATTGATAGACTAAACAATGGAAATGAGAAGTTGAGGGGCCATTTTCTTGAAAACAAGCTAGATACTTATAGATTTCACATTCACCCAAAGGTAATTCCCATTAGAACTCTTTTACCATTAAACAATGAAGAAACACTATTCCAGGGGACATAAAACATTAATACGAGCTAAGGCAGTTGAGAAAATCTGGTGAAATTTGAAAATTTACGCAAGTCATGATCAAAAGAACGTGCTGGAAAATGCGTGAAGGACCACCGCCCTGAACAGGTGGTGGTTTCGTCACTAAAGGTCAAAATGCTTAGAAAAGGAAGGCAGAGGAATAAAACAAAGCACAAGGAACAAGGATAAAGCATTTGGGATGCTAACATATACTTTGTGAGCTTCTCTGGATCCAAACACCTTGTGAGGTGACCTATATCATCATTGGGGCATGTGTGACATCGTTCCGGTAGCACAATACCCTACAATTTTGGGTACGTATAGAGAACATATAATAATTAATTAAATTTGGTTGAATAGATGATGAGGTTTATTGAAATTTAGGAAAAATAAAGGTGAGATAGGATATTACATGAACACAAGATGATGGAGGGGCACTATACCAAAAATTGGTGTCCACGGTTCCATAATAATATATGATATTCTGCTCATTTTTTTCAAAGGTTTATGTAAAGTTATTCGAAAATTACTTTCATCTTATTGATCATGGTGTTTGATTAGCTTATGTGTTCTTGGCTTGGTACAATCTGGTTATCATTCCTTTTAATCCCCGTGCTAGGTCTACAGAGATATAATCCTAGATCATCAAGATTGTCTAATAGCTATTGATCGGGACCTATCCCTAATTTGGACAATTTATGTACATTTGAGCTTTGAAATTAGGTATCATAATAAGCGTGGATTAGAATTTGAGCCCCAAGTCTCAACAACTTATTAAAAATCCAAGAAACGTAATATGTTTGCACTACAATACAACAACTCCACATACTCTAACATGATACATAAAAAATTGTATTCATATACGTCCATGTAAATATATCTAAAAACAATTAAGAAAAATTTGGATACCTATGTGAGTAGTTTGATCCAAGCAAAGAAACAATGTAATAGGAGACTTTATGGATGCGTAGAATGTGGAAAACAAATCTAAGATGGTAGAAGTATATTTGGTGGTAACCAAATCCAAATATATGCATAAACAAGTTGTCAAACAATGGTGATTGATGAGGTAGAGGCAAACAACCAACAAAAGCTAACAGAGCAATGACCGGGTAAGGAGACAGGGAACATGAGAGGTAGGGCCACATGAGAGGTAGGGATGACCATGCATTAGAATCAAAGCCATCGATGCATGATCCATTCCTCACCGCAACATTGACCGATAAAAAAACTAAAACTCTTCATCTTGAAAACAAAAATTAGAGTATGTTTGAGCTTCTTTTCGCTTATTGTTTTGATTAAGCATTGGATGTGCTTTATTACAAGTCTATTTTTCTCAAATGTGTCCTTTGTGTGGTGTAAATTTGTTTGAAATGTAGGAGTGTTTGAAATTACATCAAATTATACTTTAAGACATGGACAACTTGGTGAATATGAATGTTGGTGATCAAACTTGCACCCGTGTCTCGTATCTAGAAGAACTGAGTCATTTGAGATAACAATGGAACTGTCTCCAAGTTATGGGACCTTGTGTGCTTGAGACGAATAATTGGAGAAGGTCATTTCCTCTATTTATTTCTACTACTACTGCTACTCCTAATGTTGAAAAAGAAAACTAAGCTAACAATGTCAAGGGACCAGGGACAAAAGGATAACAGAAAGGAAAAATAATCTAAGGAAGGCGATGGCACCACAAAAAGAGGGATGAACATTATCTATTCTAAGAGAAAATGAAGGGAAAGACATGAAATAAGGCTAGGCACATGTAGCACAACTAAAACGCATTTACCAGATCAGTTTCATGGAACACAACTAAAAATGGAACTGCAAGGGACGTAGAGTGACACAACATGCACGCAATGTAAAAGAAATGCAAGAAGAAAGAATACAAACACGCTTAGACAGAGAATGGTCATGAAATGATGCTTCCATTATTTCCATAAATGCACATGATTGTTATAATGGAAAAAGAGGTCGATATCCACATGCACAAGCCGATATAGAGGTATGCAACTCAAAATATAGAAATATGAAGTCCTTAGCCAAGTGCATAAGGATCCAAAGTGTCCAACATTAACAATGAGCCCAGCTCTTACATTTATAGATGAATCCATGGAAGAAAAGAGGGAAAACCTGATTTTGAAATACAACCACCAACAAGAAGCATTCAATGCTTGTAAATCCGCCTGAAAATTTGTCAAATACATTTCCCCAAGTCTGTTTGGCATGTTGGAGAAGGAAAGAGGGTGGATCAGATCAAATCGGGTGGTTGGAATAATTAGATCTACTCATTAATGCCCAAAATACGTTTTCCCATTTCTCACCTACTAGATCTACCAAGAATTTGAATTTGAATATCTAAAATCTGCAGCTTTATGTCAATAGCTATCGATTGAGACTAGGTGTGCGCTAATCGAAGCTCGTAGAAAAGATATGGTCGCGAATATTGTTAGGGTTGGATGCATACACAAGACACGTGGCACGTGAGGATTAGCTGAAAGGATGGCTAATTGTTTAAATGTTCTTGTTGTTTCTACCACGTGTCACTCATTGATTTGTTGCAAGGATTCAACTCCCTGTTGACATGCTTTGATAGGCTATGTTTGGCACATCAAGCATGTCAGAATGATATGGCATGGAATGGCGCAAAGGAGGGCACAAATTTATGCACGTGGAAGAATGAGGCATGATGGGATTGCAGTAAAGGAAGGCGCACACGCAATCACAACACGTGTGGAGGAAAAGGGGAAAACTGGTGAGCAGAAAATGTATGGTCAAGGCGCAACTATTACAAAGTAATGTGCGGGCGCGTGAGAGGGCCAAGAACTTAGTTGATTGAAGCAAGTACAAGGAAAATGTGTAGGATGAATAATGGTTAGGACGAAGGTGAATTCATAGAATATGTGCGCAAGGTAAGAGTGGAACAAAGAGGAAAAGGAAAATGGAAAGGGGATAAGGGGAAGCGCACAAGGGTGCACATAAGGAAACTATGACCAAGTGAACGTGCCAAGGAGAAAACTGAGATGTGTGCCACTTGTAATGAAGATCTCTGAGCCATAATATGTATGTAAGTTATCCAAATAACTAGGAGTTATTTGGATAAGTGTTTTGGAAACTTTCGAGGCCATCTACCTGCTAGATGAAGGAGATTAGTAGCCTATAGCATCCATTGGGCATGGAGTTTGTTGTGTAATCATGAAATTTTGATCTTTAACTTTGAAGAACTACCTTTGAAGTCACTTGAAGGATCATTTCTTGACTCTATTTTGAATCCTGCAAACTACTAAAAGAAGATCGACACCTTAGAAGCAAAAGAAAAGCGCGCGCAAGAAACACACGAGAAGAAAGAACTTATGTACAAAAATAAAGTGCGTGTGCAATACACTTGGAGGAATTGAAACTACTCTAATATATACAAAACAATGTAGAAGACTTAATGGAAGGGTTTGAGATAGATCCCATTTACTAGGATTTGCAACATGCCTCCATCAAGATGAGTTAACTTGAAAGAGTTAGCCTCCTTACACGAACTGATGACGTATGGGCCACTCCAAAGTGCATCAAACTTTGAATGACACCCTAGTTTAGCTCTGTCAGCATCCCATTTCAAGACCAAGTCCCTAACTTTGAAAGCTTAAGGCCTACCCTTTCTGACAAATCATTTCTTTGTTGTTTTTTGATGTTGTTCGGCTTGATCGTGTAACATCCCAAATTTCTAGTAAGTTAAATTAACTATGGTCAAGTCTAATCAGGATTAGATGAGATAATCATTGTGTGTAAGAATTCATTTGGTTCATCATGTCATGACCCACGGCTTTGCGGGGCATGGGCATGACATCGCAACAAGTAACCCCACACCCACCTTGATGATCCTTCATAAACGTGATTAGGCCTTGATCGTAGGTAAAACGGTTCATAAACGATAACGAATCTTTCGGTTATTTGTATTTGATTACTTTATTTTAATCGGTTTAGTCGTCTTTTGTTTTGTTTGAATTTTGCAATGACTATAATAATAACTGCCTCTGTTTTATTTGACGATGTTATGTCAAGCCAGCTTTATGAGAATATTTGAATTATTATTTACGGACTTGGTGATTTTCGTTTATTGGAATGTTTCGTATGGAACATGGAAATTCAAATAATTATTATTATAATATATTGTTGGTAATATGTGGACTTGTATTATGATGATTAATTTTAACTTAACCATTAAGTTGGATAACAACTTAAATATAAAAAAATTTAAAAATGCAATATTAATTTGTAAAATTAGTAATATATATTCTAGAAGGATTTGGCATGTAAGTCAAAAGTTATTTAAAAATATATTAATTTTAATATTTAAAATTTGTGGGTTTCGTAAAGCGAAACACCTTCACATAGCACAAGTATGTGGCATGCATTAATGCATGTGCCAACATTGGGAAGCCCAAAAATTCTCGAATATGTTGCCCAACTATAGTTTCTTTCATTATATATTTTTTTCTTTTATTTCTCCTTGTCTATTTTCATTCTTCCCTTTTGGGATACCTGCGTGAGTTTTGGAGGAAGGAAGGATTCAACTTGTTGGAGCTAGAAGAGTAAGAGGTTGTTGATTCTGGGTTTACTTCAGGCATGAATATCTTCTCCCTTCTCTGCTGCATTATTTGTAAAAAAAATGAGGAAATACACATTCTGTTTTAATGGCAATCAAAGGAATTTGTGGACAACTTTTGATTTAATTGCTTGGAGATGAAATTTGAAAAGGAAATTGATGGATTATGTATTCTCTTAAGTTTTCTTTGTGTGGTTTTAGCTAAACCTAAAAAAAATGCAGATGGGGTTTTGGGTTTTGATCTGCAAAAATAAAAATAGAATGAAAGTTAAAATTCCTTCTCTGCATTAAAATAAATTGTACCCAAAAAGAAAAGAGTTGGGTTTTTCCTGTACTAGAAGAAGGAAAACATTTTTGTGAATTTGTGTGTTTCAAATCGATTTGTGCTTGTGGGTTTTCATTTTTGTTAATAGAAATTTGATTGTGTGTTTTCTGTAAACAAATCGATTTGGGTATACAAATCGATTTACATAAATGAATCGATTTGGGTAACCAAATCGATATGGATATGTAACTGGTTGGGGTTTTGTATTTTTTTCTTCTTGGCTGTTATATGCAGGTCTAATTTTTAATTTATTGAGATATTTTGAATGAAAATTTGTGGATGTCAAAGCTCTTGCATGGGGCTGCATTTTCCATAAATTTTTATCATGGGCATCTAAATTGGTTCATGTATAAATGAGGGTGTGTTGTTATGTGTGAATAACTACAAAAAAATGGCATTTGGTCTATAACTTCAAGCCTTAGCAATATGACTTGGATTCTTGAATCACTGTGAAAAATAAATTGCTTGTCTTGGTAAGGGCATGAAAGTCAAGATAGCTTGACCGAGTTGTACCAAGGAGTAATTGGTGGCATGATTGGGTTTAATATAATGATATTTTATGAAAGAAATTATTAGTTGTTCTTTTACTAGAAAGAGTATGTTTAAATGATGTTCTTGGACGTTTTTTAGAGCTTCTCATTGACTGTAAATAATATGTTTTATTTTCTTTGTTAATGATGTTCTTTGATGTTTTATAGAGTTGCTCATTGACTGAAAATATTATGTTTTATTTTCTTTGTTAATGATGTTCTTGGATGATATGATGAGCTACTCATTACCTAGAGAGAATATGTTTAATTGGTATTTGGAAATGTTGATTTCGGATAATTTTGTTAAGTTGCTCGTTGATTGGAGGGTAAGTAAAATAATATTTAAATATGTACCATGTAAAGCATGATTTGCTTGTGGTTATAATCTGAATTCAGATTTTGAATGATTATGGTTTGATTACTTTTTTGTGATGGTAACTTATTAAAAATAAGAAAAAAATGTACTCTTCTTAATCATATTGTTCCTACGATTTATGTAAAATTTTAAATGTCAAATATTTATTGTTGAAGTTGAACTAAGGATGTCTTGATCCTTGTGATTAGAGGGAAACATGATCGCTGAAATAGAAATTGGTTGTTCTATTTGTGTGCATTCATAGTTGTATCTTTATGGAAAACATGTAGTAATACATTCTCAGTTGTATTACCATGCGCTTGTTGATAAAACAACATTTATATCTTTCATATTTTATTAAATAATTACATTAGAAAATGGATGCAATATTCATGCTAATTTATTTTGAACCGACATGTACCACTACTCCAGTCTTGCAGGACAATTAGCCGTCACATTCGGATATGCGGAAACTCATGTCTTGAGAAGTTTTATCATAACATGGATCTAAATGAGTTACTTGGATTTCAATTTGTAGAAGGATGATATCCTAGAATTTTGACTAAATTTATTGGGATCTTGGACCCATTGTTAATATTCAAACCTCACTATGTGAGAGTTACAGTATCAGTTATATATTTTTCCTTAACGGCATATGTAATTTATGTTTTTAATAAAGAGATGATTACTTTGTATGTAGTAATATCTCAATATGAGTAAATGATAAATACTAGAATTGAGAAGTCTTACTTATTATAAATTGTTGAATATATGTATTTGATATTTATCAATGTATGAAGCCAATAATTAGACAATTATTATAACATTCAATTGTCTTTTAATTTCTAAATTAAATAGATATTTAGTGGCGTAGTTGATTGGAGGAATAATTAAATATATATTTAATTCGCCTTCCGGTAAACTTGACATTAATATGTTAAGATTGCAAAGCTTAATTTTTAGAGGATGAAAGAGTATCATTATAAAAAGGTAATTTAAGGTTAAAAATCAAACATCAGGAAAAGAGAAACTAGATAGGAAGGTAAATAGATGAAAAGATCCATTTGGCATACTAAGGGATAAGTGCATGCGAAATGCTGAAATAGTTCCGTTTCAAAGATAACAAATGTACTCATCTCATAATGATCCTAATTGGCCTTGGCATCTATCTCAATATAAACTCTTGCAAGATAATTTTAATTGGAAATAAAGTAAATACAAACTATAAGATCTAGATAACGGTGAAAAGGATAGTTGTGAGGTGGCAGAAGACTTAAAACTCATAAGACTAGTGTGTTGTCTTGAGTTTAGCCGTAACCTACACGGCGAGATAACTTTGGCCAAAGTAATGCATTGATGGCTATGCATTGTCTGATCACCTAGTCCTCCAACTAAAAAAATCAGTATCCTAATCATGGGAAGTTGAACACTGAACATGAGGTAGGCAATGGTCGGATACCAGAATATGAAGTCGAAACTAGCTTCATGGTAGACCCAAGGACTTTCACATGGTTCCCATGACCTAATAAAGGTTGAGCCAAAATGCTAGTAAGCATTGTCACTCGAAGTAGTGACAAAGGGAGATCGTGGAGATCTGGATACACCCTTCTCTGGCACATGGCTTACATGGATGTTGTTAGATAGATCAAAAGAACAAATCTGATTTAATGAATTTGATTAAATTAATATGTATGATCGGTTGTGTAATTTGTTTTTATGTTTTAAAAAATCCTCATTTTCCAGCTCTTGTAATTTTGAGCATTATAGATCATGACAAAGTTGCTTGATTCTTCAAGATTGACCAGCTCTTCCATTCTCATTTCTCTCTGGTTTGTGCCTTCAAGCTCCAGCTATTTGGCAAGCGCCAAAGAGTTCAACTCAAATGTTGAAGGAAGTGTAGCCTCCTTGCTATAAATAAGCTTGTAAGGAGAAGTACATATTTCTTTTTTAACTATGATTCTATTTGCCGAGAGCGCTTGAGACCTTTGTAGATGCCACCGTCTTTGGCTAATGTTCATTGTGCGCATCAAGATCCTGATTAGGTTCTTGTTTGTTGATTCTGCTAGACCATTGCCTTGAGGGTAATATTTGGAAGAAGTCTTTAGATAGATGCCCAGATTTAGAGCCCAATCAAGTGATTTTAGTGTCAAGGAAGGCTTTTGCATTATCGGAGATAATGGTTTGAGGAATGCCAAACCTTGTTACTATACCTTCAAGAAAGTCAAGGATGACTGACTCGGTTGATTCCTTGAGCGTAGCCTTACTGGTCCATCCTCGGTAAAGTAGTCTGTAGCTCTCAAAGACCCATTTATGTCCAACGCTTGAAGGTGGATTGATCATGCCTATGAAGTCGAGACCCCATTACGCAAAAGGTTGATCCACTTGGATTGGTCGAGGGGAAGCACTGCCAATCTCTTCTTTCCTACAAAGAAAGCACATTCCTTACATTTTTGACAAATTTATGTGCATCTCGCAACCAATGTAGGCCAAAAGATACCTATCATTATGATCTTCATTTTTGTAGTCTTGGCATAGAAGTGTCCACTAGAGAATCCATCATGAAATTATGCTAACACCTTTTCAATTTGTGTGCCATGATACACCTTAACAACATGCCATCAAGATTCTTCTTGAAGATAATTCCATCAATCAAAACATAAGGGATAGATTGTAACCTCGAATGTCTTCTCTTTGCCTTGTTTAAGCCATAAGGGTATGTTCCCTCGGAAAGGAATGTGATCATATCCTTCATCCAATCACACATGCTAGGATCTGTATTTTGCTCAATTTCTACACGTGGGAGAGATTCATCAAGGAAAAATGAAGTCTCAGATTCATTGTGTGCATCCTCAACAATCTACTTGCAGAGCGTGCTACCTCTTATTAGCTTTGTGGCTTTGATTGTCACATCATACTCCATGATTTTGGTCACCCATCTTGCTCTCTTTCTTTGATTTCTACTCCCATGATGAAGTCTCTAACAGAAGAGTGGGAGACTAACACCTTGATATGATTTTTGGGGAGCATAATTTTGAAATTTTTGAGCATGCACATAATGGTGTAAACTTGTTTCTCTATATGCATATATCTTAATTTGTACTCCTTTAGGGTCTGGCTGAAGAAAGCCACTGGTTGTTCCAACATTTGTTCATTTTCTTGTGTTAGGACATTAGTAACACTTACATCAACGCTATAAACATAAAGGATAAAATCCTTTGAGTAATTTGGGTTAATGAGTGTTGGCAGACAAGCAATCTCTTGCTTGATTTTGTTGAAGCTTTCCTTTCCTTTCCTTCTATTGTCCATCTGAAAGTTATGTCCTTCTTGAGCATCAAGGTGATGGGCTGAACCATTCTGAAAAGTTAGGAATAAAACACCTAAGAAAATTGATCTTACTAAGGAAGGACTGTAAGGCCTTTTTGTACGCCGGCAGGGAAAGAGCTAGGATGGTTAAAACGCATTTATGATTTATTGCAATGTCATCCTTTGAAACCACATGGCCCAAGAGATTTCCCTGTGCCAATGCAAAATTACACTTCTTGGGGTTAAGAGATACCTCATACCTTCTACATCTCTCAAATACTTTCTCTAGGTGTTCCATATGATCCGTGCTCTACTTTGAGAAGACTGTAATGTCATCAAGGTAAACCAATATAAACTCATTAATGTAACCTTTGAAGGCAATGTCCATGGCATGTCAAACGTTGCACCCACATTTGATGATTGAAGGGCATCTTATAATATGCATATGTTCCCCACTTGGTTGTAAATTCTATTTTGAATTGATCCTCTTCCTTGACCAGGATCTGATTGAAGCCAGATTATCCATCTAGCATTGAGAATCTTTGCGCGTCGGCCATAGTCTGCAGAATATGCTCCATTGAGGGAAAAGGATAATGATCCTCTATAGATGCCTTGTTCAAAACTCTGAAATCAACACAGAGTTTGATTTCACCATTCTTCTTGCACATCAAAACTAGATTCGTGACCCATGTAGAGTACTTGATGGGAAAAATGATCTTCTCCTCAATGAGTTTGGATAACTCCTTCCTCATGAGGGGCTCTATCTTTGGATTGACTGGTTGCTACTTTTGTCTGACGGGATTGATACTAGGATCAAGGTCAATAGAGTGTTGAGAAACACTTGGATCAAAACCTTTGAGGTCTTCATACTCCCATGAGAAGATATCACTATATTTTTGACAGAGAGAGATGAAGGCTTGTTTTTCATCATGCGTGCAAGCTTTACTAAGCAACAACTTCTTTCCATGCTAATAGTGATCTGGGAGCAGTATTCTAGTGTGATGTGAATATACTTTTCTTCACCCTTGAACTCATCATCAGGGCTAAACATTTTCTCTAAGGTGACCATCCATTTAGGCAACTTATTTGACTTTAGTTGAATCACTTGGTCACCATAGATGTCATGTAAGTTAGCTTGCATGCTTGATGAATGGATGATCTACGCGTCATTGTTGAACACTTGTCAGCTGATGTTGTTATCTAGAATGGATGGTTTAATCACCATCTTAATGTAATGAGTTTTTCCTTTAATAAAGTCCTCAGTAGGAGAGAAATGTGAACCAAACGCAACCATTTGATCAGCTTCCTTATTCATTTTATGTGGCACCACCTGCATTTTTAGAGCATCAAAACTCTCAAGAAGGTCCCAAACTCTGTGTCTATAAGCTTTGATAAGTTTATTCTTTATCATGCACTTGTTGGTAACTTGGTGGATAACCAATTTTGTGTCCCCAAAGATCTGCAGTGCCTTAATCTTCTTCTTTTCAAAGCAATAAACAAACCATGTACCAACGCTTCATATTCTGCCACATTGTTAGAACATGTAAACTGTAAACGTGTGCGAAGAAGAATTTCTCATCCTTAGGGGAAATGAGAACAACTCCTGCTCTCAAGGCGCTTATGATTCTCGGATCTATCAAAATATAACTTCCATAGACCAGGGTTCTCTTCACTTTGCTTGAGCACGCGCGACAACACAACTTCTTCTTCAAGAATGTAATAAGTACCAAGTCCAGTTTCATAAGCTTCCAACTCTTTAGCATATGGGTCAAATTTATGGTGCCTCTCCACCCACTCATTGAGTACTAGATTAAGAATAGAAGGTGGAAGAGGTTGCTCTTCAAAAACAAGCTTATTCTTCTTGGATTAAACAATTAACTTGGAGAGGGGATGGGACATATGACTCTACATGATAGGAAAATATTGGCTCAACTTGTATGGTAAATCGGTACCATACCTTGTCTTGAGTAACATATGAGACCAATCAGAAGACAAGTAACCACCCACTTTAGAAAAGTAAAGTCTCTTGACAAACATAAGGCAAACAAAGGGGGCAGATCAATGATTGACACATCTTGAGTTATTTTTAGACTTGGACATGCATGGAGAGTTAACTCAAGATCCTTGATGATTCCTATGGAAGTGATAGTTGAACCATCGAGTCAGCAGGCTCCTTTTGTCATGGGGCTATACTTAAGACCTAAGACATCAAAAATCTTCTTAGGCATGACAAAAGTACTAACACTTGAGTCAATCATATAGTTATGGACAAGATGTTTTCCTATGATCAAAGACATATAGAAGGGTGGGGTTTTAACAACTTTACTTACTTGCTTCTCCTCTTCTTGGTAGATATTGATAGAAGCGCGTTGCTTTTGCATAGCTGGATCAGTGCGCGAGAGTTACGCCAGAGCTTCATGCAACAAGTCATGTTGGGATGGAATAGTCAAGGCATCCCACATTATAACATTTATGTTTGTCTTCTTCATCTAGTCCACAATGCTGAATGGAAAACCCACTGACTTATGCATTTGAGGAACAACAACATCCTTGCTTGGTTGCTTGGGCAGAGGCTTGACCTACCAAAGGAGGGGTATGCGCCACTTCTGAAGGAGCTTTACGCGAAGCCTCAAATGTAGGAACTTGAGCGCTTTTACTATTAGATGCCTTGGCTATTTGCTTTTGTTTTTGAGGGTCTGCTTGTGTTGCTAGAATGTGACCTACACACCGCACTCGAGCATTCTTTTCTTCTATCTCGTGTTATCCGCAACTTGGGTACGTGGTCTACTTCTATCCTTTGCAGCTTGGTTGATTGCAAAGAAGTCCTCAGCACCAAAGAACATCAAATTTTCCTCTAGAGGAGGTTCTCGCCTCCCTTGGTTATCTGCTTCAGGTGGGATTGTTGAAGGATCACAACTAGGAGCATTCTGAATCATGTAGGCTTACGCATGTGCAACATTAGCGCAATGATATTGACTATGAGACATATTGCAAGGAAAACACTATTTAGACTCCTGCGCCATGTTGTTCTAAACTAGGATAAGTGCTTGACTTGTGATGGGTGCTAGAAGAGGTTGTCTGGAGGAATAACTTGCAAAGGCAAGTGCACATTGACATGACATCTATCATTCTGCTAGTTTTATCTGTATCTTTGATTCCCATACTGATTCCACCAAGGTTGATTGCTCTGGCCTTGCGCCTGATTGGAACTGCTCTATAGGCTTGCGCATGCTGCTTCTCCAATGATATGACCTTGTTGGACAAGTTTATAATCAGGGCCTTCAATTCATCATCTTCTTTTTGTTGTGTAGGAGAGTAGGATGTAGATACAATCAGTTCGCGCACTCGCACCGGAACTAGAGTAATATAAGGCCGAGGCACGTGAGACATCTCGAGAATAAGGGCACATGAGGCCTAGGTGCCAACTTACCAACTTGAATGAGACTATTTTATGCCCTTATTACAATGTTGTATGCAACATGTAAGGTTCTACCTCCCATGGATTGAATCATGACTGAAATGTCACTATTCAAAGCCCTTAGTACAAGAAATTGTGTTGGGCTTTAGGCCTTACCACTTCAAGAATTCTATCCCAAGTCTTCTCGGAATCGATGTTGAAAATCACCATCTACTAATTGGGTGCGCATTTTGTTGTAGTCACCGCTGCTCCAATGGTAATAAATGATCTAATTTATCTTCAAAGTAATTGCAAAGAGTTATTCCAATCTCATCCCAAGTAGCAATAGATGTAGGTCTCAGGACACGGTACCATTGGAGTGCTTTACCCTTGAAAGAGGTTGTAAACAACCTGACAGTAACATCATCATGAGTAATTAGATAGAAAAATCATACATTGGCCACATCTTGAATGTGTTCAACAGGGGTGACTTGATTTTCTCATGTGAAGTATGGAATACTCTTGAGCGTGGTCGCTGACATATCATGTTGGGCATTGAGATTGAGCGGGCTTTTGCCAGTGAAACTGCGAAGTTCCTCGGGGGAGGTTGAAGTGCCATAGTAGGGCGCACTTGTCTATTTTGAGGAGTAGAGTACATGTGACGTGTTGGATATGGGGATGTGCACACGGAGTAAGAATTATGCGTGTTCTTCTTGGTGAAAGTTGGAGGTATTCAAAGGATCCTTCAGCTATAACACTCTATCTAGTATGCACTCTTCTCATAAAAGGCACTCAGGACTGTAAAACAGGAGCTCTAGAAATGTTGGGAGTCACCAGATGTGTTGAAATAAGCCTCCAAAGGCTGGAAATACTAAGTTCACACACCAGAACTTAAGTAATATGAAATTTAAGCTTTCATTGTTGGTCCCACCGGTGTGCCAAAAACTGTTGGTGGTCAAACTTGCACCTGTGTCTTGGATCTAGAAGAACCAAGTTGTTTGAGACAACAATGGAACCATCTCCAAGTTGTGGGACCTTGCGCGCTTAAGACGGATCTTATAATGCCCGTTTAAACAACCACTTGAGACCCAAGAAACAACCTAGGGTTAGCTAGAAAAATTAGGGGATAATTTTTTTTTGATTTGAAGTGTCTACAATCAGGTTGCAAGACATCAGTTTACACTAACAGGTTCCAGAACAAAGCCAAACTACTACAACCTATGTTTTCCTTCATTAACAATTTCAAGTTCACCAGGTTCAAATTTTAGGGTTATATGTTTTAGTTAGGTTCAGGGAGTAATTTACCCCCATGCCTGCTCTCTAATAGGCTCAGAGATTCAACTAAATTTTTCTCCTACTTAATGCTTCCAAAATTTCCCTAAACCATTCCCAATGGATAGGAAATTTTCTCACCTTTCTGGTGATATAAAGAAGTCCTCCTAACTCCTTACAGAACTCAAGATAAGGCTCAAGCTAGGAGTTAGTCAATTTTTCCCCTAGGGGGACACGTGTCAAGAGGAGGAGAAAGCGCCTTGAATGGGTTGGTGGGTCGTGTGGCAGCTTAGGGAATTTTTCCCAATGCGGGCACAAGGGAAAACATTCCTCTACACCTTCGCAGGTCCCTGGAGGACACGTGTCAAGTCTGGTGCAAAGCGGAGAAGGGGTGAGGGGTGGCGGAGTGGCGGGGGATCCTCAAGCGAGTTATGATGCTAAGAGACAACAAGGAAAAAGGGGACACGCGAGCCCGCATGCCCATGGGAGAAAGAGAAGGCCAAGGGAAAAGCGGAGTTGCAGGCCATGGGGAGAATCTTCAAAATTTTCCCAAGGGTCAAAACCAAAATAACAAGGGGTCCCACCCTACCCGCTACCACCCCCAAGGTGCCACGTGGCACCTTCTCATTAGTGTCTGTTGGCCTAGTCATGGGCCAAAATGGAAAATTTTCCCCAAAAATTTTCAAAGGGTTAAGTTCGAAAGGAAATCCGCACCTCCGTCGTAGCCCCAAGAAGACATGTGGCACCTTGGATAGGCTGCGGGTCGGCAGAGGGAAAAGGAAAATTTTCCAAAAAAATAAATTCAAAAGGGATAAGGGTTAAAAACAAACCGTGCCTCCGCCATAGCCGTTAGAGGACATGTGGCGCCCTCTGATTGGCTGCGGGCCAATGGAGGAAAAAGGAAATTTTTCCCAAGTCAAAATTTTCAAAAGGATAAGTTTTAGTTCAGTCCGCCCCACTAATGTGCCACGTGGCAGGTCTCGATTGGTTGTGGGATGGTGGGGGCCGCAGACCTTTTTGAGAAATTTTTCCAAAGTTTAAAATTTAAATTTTTAACAAGTTTAAAATTTAAATTTTTAACAGTTAGATTAAATTTTATTACTTTTTGAATGCCAAATTGAAGTAAAACTTCAAATGGCCATAACTTGAGCTAGAGAGCTCAGTTTTGGGAAAATGAGGACTTTTCGGAAAGCTCTTGATGCCCTCTTTACACAAGAGTCATCAATTTGGGAATTTAATGAATTTTAAGTGGTAAATTTTGTGAAATCAATCTGCAGGATTTTAATTTGCAAACTGGCAATTTTCAACTTTTCAATTTGATCAAATTTGGTTTCCTCCTTCACTCAACATGTCAAATAGACATGGAGTATTGATCTAGGAGGGTTTAGAGTGTTTTAGGGAAGTATATTTGTTCAATTTAATCAAGATTGTATTTTTCCGACAATAGACAGAAAAATGATTATGCAAGTTCAAAATTGGATTTTTATAAAGTTTGAAAGTTCTTTCTTAAATGTTATGGTAAATTTGAGTTCCTTAGGACTTACCAAGTCTGAATTTCAATGTTTCATATCTTGTTGCTTGGTGCAAGTTTGAACTGCTCATTTTTATTAAAATATGAATTGCCAGAATGAAGTTTATAACAATGAACTACTTCTTTTAAATTTGTATATCAATTTTGTCATTTAAATGTGTGTATAGCTTCTAAATTAGTCCAATACATTTGCTTGTTAAATCAACCATTCAATTCTAAGTTAAAGTGCAGTTCTGATTTCAATCCTAATATACATTTTAAGAGAAATCACAACATTGTCCTTCTTCATACACATTCTTCTTTTTTTTCAAACAACAATCTCATTCTTTGACAACAAATCAATTCCAATACACAATACAATTTTGAAAACTAATGCAATCCTTTATTCATATTCCAATACAACTTTACAACTTATCACTTTTCCATTTGATTTCAATACAGTATATAAAATATACAACACTATTTCTTGTTCCTTTCCAAAACAAAAAATGGAAGATAGTTCTTTACATTTCACCATTTAAGTTCAATCTTTCCTCTATCAATGCACATGGTTTCACATTACAAATATTATACAACTCATCCACTCAAGGTGGGAAGGGTTACAATGAACTTGCTCAAAAGAATGGGACTGTCAAACTGTATATTCTTCTTGCTCCAAAACAACAACATGCTAGTTCTCCATCTTTTCATCTTTGATCACAACAAGGAAGGGGGAAAGGCAACACTCTCCACCCAACCAAGACATCCAATGAGAAGGGAGAAGCCATCCTTCCTCATTGGCCCCGAGCCCCAACCATATTGAAATAAGAGATGAAAATCAACACATGGCAACAATGGCTTCCACAGAAAACAAATAGTATTCCTTCACATGCATAAAACAATAAGAAACACAGTCCAAGCAAAAATAGTAGTTCACAACTACATTTGGAATCATTCACACAAAACTTAGGCTTGATCAAGCAAGCCAACAAGAGCAAGGAACTATGGGGAAACTACTTATGCCTCCCTATTTGGAATTGGGCATCCACCTACAGTCATACCACCAATATCACATATCAAACCCATAAACCTTATGCCTCCCAACCCCTCCTTATGCCCCCCAAAATTTTCTCCCTTATGCCCCCCAAGAGTAAGAAATGCAAGCTATTTCTTTTCTAGGTGGATCCCAAACCAAAGCTCCCTCCACAATAAAACAGATGCCATTGGCATTCCCTTATGCCCCCCATTTGAAATCCCCATAGCCTTCTCCTACACCATGTCTTAAGCAATCTACCCAACCAGCCAAGAACACATAACACATTCACCATTTCATACATGCATGCAAGAGAAAGAAAACATTCTAAAAAGGCTCAAGTTCCTACCTCTCCATAATGGAGTTTGTTCCAAGATCCACAAGCTTTCCAAATGTCAAAGTGCAGTCTAAAACCAACAATGTTCAAGCATGCAAAAAGGCTCCAACTCCTTCCACAACAAGCTCCCAAAACAACAAGCAAAAATGCACCCCAAGAGGAATAAACAAAGTTTCAACAACCACAAACAAGCAAGGAGTTTTGAATTTAAAGGAGAGGGAAGAGAAGAGGATGATGTGGATCCATGTGGGATGCCACATCATTCTTCCTCAACCCCAAGAGGAAAGTCAACATCATGCACCTAAACACAATAAATAAAATGACAAATTTACTTCCACACTCCAAAATAACCCATACTCCAAAAGGACTGAATTAAAACCATGTAAGAGAAGTGCAATTAAAACTTACAAATAGTCATTTCAAAATGCATTTAAAAGGCCTAAATTTAACCTCCAAACCATAGGTATGGTTGGTGAATCATTTTAAGAGGTGTGGGACAAGCTCAACTTGTCCCACAAGCCTCCAAATTTAGCCTCCAAGGACAAATTCGAATTCCTAAGAGGATGAAGTGTTTAACATTCCAAAATCTATCTTACATACTCTTACATATCCCTTACACCTTCTTACACATTTCTTACACACTCTTACAACATTAACATTTAAAATCAACAACTTCATTTATTACATTCTTATGACATATTGATTTATTTATTTTTACACATGATTAACCACAACATTACACAACACATAATAACTAAAGAAGAGGGTAACACATCACAAATAAACACATGCAACATTAATAAATTACACAAACCCATGGTCACATATAATGGAAATTCCCCATGGAAATCCCTAACAACATACAACACACACACACAATAGTTGCCATGGTGACCTTGTTGAATTCACCCAGAATTTCAATATGGTTAGTCTCTAGTCCCCGACATTGTTGTGATATTTAACCTGCAAAACACAAATACCTCCTTCAGCCTCATGGCCATATCAGAACATCTAAAATGATATAAACAACATCTCAAGATCATCTAAACACATGAATCACAACAATATCAAGAATTCAACATTATCATTTTAAATTAATTAATCAACTATATCATCATCAATAATCTTCCATACTAGGTCTACTCAAAATATCCAATGTCACAAGTCCAAATCAACATCTATAATATGTCCATGTCAAATCAGTATATCATCATCCACATATAAAAATGTCTCTAGTAACCATCATGCATAATAATTGAATCTAGATCAATAATAATCCATGATCTAACATCTAGCCTTCGTACTAAAACAAAACATAATAGTGTCCATAATAAGATCAACAAGATCAAGATCAATATCTAAAAGTGTCAAAGGGAAGTGGCACTATAGATCTCTAGAGAAGGCAGGTTCCTCTATTTATTTCTCCTACTACTGCTACTCCTAATGTTGAAAGGGAAAACTAAGCTAACAACGCCAAGGGACCAGGGATAAAAGGATAAAAAAGGAAAACTAATCTAAGGAAGGCGATAACACCATAAAAAGAGGGATGAACATTATCTGTTCTGAGCGAAAATGAAGGGAAAGACATGAAAGAAGGCTAGACACATTTAGACAACTAAAATGCATTTACTAGATCAGTTTCATGGAACATAACTAAAAATGGAACTGTAAGGGACATAGAGTGACACAACATGCACGCAATGTAAAAGAAAGGCAAGAAGAAAGAATACAAACACACTTAGGATAGAGAATAGTCACAAAACAATGCTTCCATTATTTCCATAAATGCATAGAATTGTTACAATGGCGAAAGAGGCCGATATCCACATGCACGAGCTAGATATAGAGGTCTAGCAACTCAAAATATAGAAATATGAAGTCCTTAGCCAAGTGCGTAAGGATCCAAAGTGTCCAACATTAACAATGAGTCCAACTCTTACATTTATAGATGAATCTATCAAAGAAAAAAGGAGGGTAAAATCCGATTTTGAAATACAACCACCAACAAGAAGCATTCAATGCCTGTAAATCCACTTGAAAATCTATCAAATACATTTCCCCAAGTCTGTTTGATGTGTTGGAGAAGGAAAGAGGGTGGATCAGATCAAATCGGGTGGTTGGAGTAATCAGATATGCTCATTAATTCCCATAAAGATGTTTTCCCATTTCTCACCTACTAAATCCGCCAAGAATTTGAATGTGAATACCAAAGACTATAGCCCATGTCAAGCAGCTCTCAATCGAGACTAGGCACGCGTTGTTATGATCCTCATGCGTGGATTTCACTAACGCCTGAGGTTTTAGTGTAACGGTTCGTTACATTTGGTATCGAGTGACCACCTGTTTGAGTCCCTGACGCAGTAGCATTGCAGTGTTCGCCCGATGCTCTTGTATATGGCAGGTGTGGTCCCGCTATACAGTGTGAAATCTAGCCCGGGGTCCAGGCTACAAAAGTGTGGTGGGATGTTATGATCCTCATGTGCGGATTTCACTAACTCCTCGAGGTTTTGGTGTAACGGTTCGTTACACGCGCTGATTGAGCCTTATAAAGAAAAGACATGGTGTCGCTGAATATTGTCTGTATGGGTCAGTATATGCAAGACACATGGCGCGTGAGGATTCGGGCCAAAGGATGATCAATTGTGCAAATGTTCTTGTCGTTTTTTTCCATGTGTCACTCATTGATTTGTTGCAAGGATTTGGCGCCCTGTTGGCACACTTTGATAGGTTACGTGTGGCACACTCAAACATGTCATAATGACATGGCACATAATGGCGCAAAGGTATGTGCGTGGAAGAATGAGGTGCAGTGGGGATGAAAAAAGGAAGGCGTGCATGTAATCACAACACGTGCGGAGGAAAAGGGGCAAACTGGTGAGCGGAGAATGTATCGTTAAGGCACAACTATTATAAAGTAATGTGTGGGGCGCGTGAGAGGGCCAAGGACTTAGCGATGAGGCAAGTAAGTACAAGGCGCGCGTGCATGATGAATAACTACTAGGAAGAAGGTGAATGTGCAGAAGATGCGCGCAAGGTAAGAGTGGAATAAAAAGGAAAATGAAAATGGAAAGGGGAGAAGGGGAAGCGCGCAAGGGCGCGCGAGGAAATAATGACCAAGTGAATGTGCCAAGGAGACACCCGAGATGCACGCCACTCAGTAATGAAGATCTCTGAGCCAAAATATGTATGTAAGTTGTCAAATAACTAGGAGAGTTATTTGGATAACAATGAACATATAACATTTTAGATCTCGATCTTGACTTTATGTAGATAACTTAAAGATAATTTTATGGACCATTGCTTGTCATTCTCATATTTGTATTTTTAGAAATGCATTTGACACATCTTCTATATACTTGTTTCATGTAATATCCTCTTTGTCCCTTCATCCATTCACAACATGAATATCTAAATTAAATTAAAATTAAAGTGAAGTACAATAGGAAATTGACGTGACCATCTTGTGAATGTAGCAGATAAGATTTTGGCCTTACAAAGACATGACAGAGAGGCGAAGCTTGATGAGAGTCGAGGCAACGAAAGGACCGTCTCGATATTTATTATGAAAGAAATGAAATGAAAGATTTTAATGACGTCCACGAGACTGGGGAGTCTATGGGACCAAAATAATTGATTTAAGATGAGTCCAATTTCTTTTCAATATCAGATCTTCTACTGTGAATCTTGAGCACAAATGCCGCAATATTTTCAATTCTTGGTTCTTTGAATAACTCATTTAGTCTGTCCACCTTCAAGTCATTTTCGTACCAAACACGAATATCATCATAGGCTAAACACTCCATGATGAAGTGTCATTCCGTCTCAACCACCCTTGTATTACAGAAAAGACAAGTTCTCCTTTCCCAATCCTCCTTGGGTATAGTCCATATACCGTCGCATAGAAGGTGATGCGATCCGGTCCTCAGTTGAGCTATTAAAATCCTTTCTTTACCCTTGATAGCTGCTCCAAGATAAGCTTTTTCATCATGCCCCCAAGTGGGGTTAAATTCTTTGATGTAATAAGCTTTCTTACGACCAATCTGCCTTGTCCACATGGCAGTCCTAAATTTTTCTATCACATATTGTTTTATTTCCTTCTTGTTGTTAGCACATTCCTGAAAGTTGATGCCCCACTTGTTCATCCATTTGTTGTTTTGCTTCATCCAAGTTTTCTTTCTACGCTCTAATTTTTCCTCCACAACCATTTTGGGCCAGCGATGATTATCCATGCTTTCAATCTTTTTCAAATAACTTAACAACCGAGTTATCACGACGCTTCCATTATTATTCTTACGAAACACATGAACATGAGGGCTGCAACGTCCCAAAATTTGAAGGGTACAAAAAAATTTCAGTTTGGAATGAAGGGAACGAAAGAATTCCTTGATTAATACTGTGATCCCCTTCCTTGAATAGTACTATAATCCCCCATAATTCCTTGATTAGTAACTGAATTTTTATGTACCCTTCAAATTATGGGACTTAGGAGCCCTCGTGTTTTTCATTAAGCCATAAAGAGAAAAGGCGAATATTCGAGGGCTGTGCATATTTTAACCATCTAGTCATTCTTTCGTCTTCCTTGTCCAGAAAGAACATCCCTATGTTAAAGATGGCGATGGAAGAAGGGAAGTGAAGTTCCATATGCGTGTATGGCAATGGTCGGGCATGAAGAGTTGCGGGATAAGCATAGATGGGGAGAAAGCAAATTAGTGTACATGAGAAAAGGGCACGCCAAGGGGGCCAATCCTGGATTTGATGGAGCTCAGCGAGGGCAAGGGCAAGGGCAAGGGCAAGGGCAAATGGTGGATGGTAATGGAAGAGCAACAACAACACCACCACCAGTAGTAGCAGTATCAAATGGGCTCCTCGATAGGAAGAATGAGTTGGGGGACTTATATGCTGCTGGCCTTGTCACTATTAAGCTGGACGGGTTCTCGAAGCAACAAATAGGGGATCTTCGCAGGAAATTGACTCAGGAATTGGAGCAGGTGAGGGGTACTTTCAAGAAAGTTGAAGCCAGAGAATTACGTTTGAGGTCAGGTAATACTGCCTCTCAAGGATGTAAGGAAGTTACATCCGAAGTAGCTTCTGCTGAGCCAATTACGCCCAAGCATGGCCTAACAGAGTGTAAGCCTATGACTATTTCTCTTTTGAAAACAACCAAGCCACAAATGATGTCGCAGACAAAGGAAAGCGCACCCCAAAGGCCAATCGCTATTATCGCAACTCAGAGTTTGTTTTGGGAAAAGAGAAATTCCCACCCTCAGACAATAAAAATCGAAATCGAGTGGTAATAAGAAAATTGCACGATCCAAACCACACGATTTATCCTCCCAGAATTTTCCAAATGAAGTCTCAAAGCAGTGCAATTCGCTACTCTCAAAGTTGATGAAACACAAGCACGGTTGGGTGTTTAACTCTCCGTTGATGCAGAGGCACTCGGACTGCATGATTATCATACCATAATTAAAAATCCAATGGACCTTGGAACTGTCAAGTCCAAGCTGGAGAAAAACATGTATAATTCACCCACATCTTTTGCGGAAGACATAAGATTGACACTCTCCAATGCCATGACTTATAACCCTGAAGGGCATGATGTGCATATCTTGGCTAAGCAGTTGATGCAGTTATTCGAAGAGGGATGGGAATTTATATACGCGGAGCACATTGGAGGTAGGTTCAACTCCAGGTATGGAAGTGGGCAGACACCTGGGGCAAGTTGTAGTGTCAAGAAACTTCCTTTATCAGACATTAAAAAGAATTTTATGAGATCCGTAACTGCTGGGGGGTCATCCCCTTCAAAGATCGGACCTATTAATTACCCTGCAAGTAGAACTCCCACCGGCAAAAACCCAAGGCTAAAGATCCCCATAAACGTGCTATGTCTTTTCATGAAAAACAAAAGCTAAGTGCAAGCCTTCAAAATTTACCTGCAGACAAAATGGGGCTTACAGTTCAGATTATAAAGAAGAGGAACCCCTCACTATGTCAGCAAGATGAAGAGATAGAGGTTGACATAAACACTTTTGACACTGAAACGCTTTGGGAACTCGATAGATTTGTAACCAACTTCAAGAAAAGCCTCAGCAAACTTAAGAAAAAGATCTTCTTGCTCAGCAGGTGAAAGGTGCCAATGAGCATGGTTTGGCCAGAGACAAGGTGAACAACTTTTAGAGTGGCATTCTTTGAGTGTTTTTTCCCTATTGAATTCTCTTGTATATCTACTTGCATTTTGATGCTTGATTTGTTTCTGCAGTGTCTAACCACTGGATGTGTGCTGCTGAAGAAAAATATGAAGGGTATGTGGTCTACAACTATTCACATTTTAGTTTCTTATTTTATTAGTCTTAATATACTGTTCCTAGAATTGATAAAAACTAGTTTGAATGTGATTATGTCTTTTTACCTTTTGCACCTTACATTCATGTTGCATTTGGAATATCCTGGGTAGGAGAGCAAGGGGAAGAGGAGGTTGAAATAGACGACAATATCCCGCCTTCAAATTCCCCTCCTGTTGAGATTGAGAAGGATGGTGGTTCTGAAAGCAGATCCAGCAGTTCTAGCACCTCCAGTAGTGATTCTGGGTCTTCTTCTTGTGGTACTTATTATCAGGATTCTATGTAGATTGCATGTTTATGGCATTTGGAGAAACAGTGGTTCTATTTTTCCTTGTTTACAATTCTTATTCCTTTACGTGCTTTGGCTGCAGCGTTATTTCTTATCTATGTTATCTAATATCTACTAGTAGGGGTGATATTATTAACTTACCTTTGTGGCTTTGTAGACTCCGATTCAGGAGCTCCTCTGGAAGTGAGTCAGATGCCTATGCTGCAAATTCACCTATTTCTGGGTCAAAGGTGATGCCTCGGGGCTGATATGGACAATATTGTGGCAAAAGCTTAATGGCAAGTCTCTATATCAATTGAACTCTTGAAATGATCTAGCAAGATTCTTTGGGCACAGGTTTCTGGTTTCTTTTTTTTTTGTATGGCTTGATTTTTTTGTGCTTGCATTAACACTGAATTTTTTTTTATTTCCATGATGAAAGTTCCTCTCTACATGCATGTGGCTCTAGGATTACCGTGTGCATGATGTGAGAAATAATACCACATGGGAGGATTTCTGAGTTTTTTTTTTTGGAATATATAGGGTAAAAGGAGGGTTTTAGAAGGTCCCACAACCTTATACAACAGAGCCCATCAGGCCAGATTTAGCAATAAAAGTAGCAAAGCAAAAATACCCAAGAAGATTCCAAAAAAGGAGGACGAAAAACAAACAGAAAGAAAGAAGAGATACATCATAAGAGCTTTTTCAGCTCAGAGACTGCATTTTTTGCTCTAGGAGAGCCTGAGTCATTAGCAAGATGTTCGGCCAGTTTGATAAGCTCCGAGCAGTCATTAGCAATGGCAGTCTTGGTAGATTCACGTGAAAGCCTCCCATGCTTTCAAAGCCTTGAATGCGCGCTGAAGCTTGTTTAAAATAGAAGAAACCATGTCGACTCTGCAATTATCCCTATTAGTGTCAGCAGACTCAGGTTCAGCAGGTTTCGAGTCCAGAATCGGCGAGGAATGAGAAGTGTCAGCAGCAAGAACTTTGTCGTCGAAGAGAGTATTGTTTCCCTTAGACTGAGTGATGGTCAAGACGCTTCAACTGACCCCCCATGGTATGAATGTTTGAATAATTGCAGAAGTGAGAGCAAAAGGGGTCATTTAACAGCTTAGACAGATGGGGAAGCCGTCGGCCAAGTTATCATTGCCCTCCCGCCACATCCTCAAATGATTAATGTGAAGATAATTCCCATTCGTGCGGAGATCCCCCGCATCATTACATAGCACCGTAATCAAAATGTCCATCGTTAAGAGTCAAATCAATTAACTTCGACATAAATGCCGCCGCCCTTTGAGAAGGCCATAGCGAGTTTTGCCGAAACCCGAATCAGCCCTCCATTCCACCAGTCAGCAATGGGGTATATCATTTTGAGTGATTTGGCAGAGATCATCCGGGAAGTTGTCTGTCCAGCTTTGCTGATTCTCAATGAGAACACCAATATTAGCAAGGAGGTCCGCCGCTTTATTTCCCTCCCGGAGGACATGCTGGAACTGGATTTGTTGGAAAGATCTTTGAATAATTCTGATATCAGCAATGATGTTCCGTATCGACCAATGACCAGAATCATTAGACTGCAGGAGCTTGATGATGTTGAGGGAGTCACTTTCAACTTGAAGGGGATCATCACCAAATTTGATAGCCAGCTCAAGGCCTTTGAGGACGGCCAAGGCTTCCGCACGATGGTTGGTACCAAATTTGAAGTTATGAGCAGAGGCAACAACAATATATCCCGAAGAGCAACGAAGAATGGCTCCTCCGCCAGAATTACCAGGATTGCCTTTCGAGGCCCCATCCGTGTTCAGTTTTTTCCAGCCCCTTGGAGGGGGAAGCCAACGGACTAAATCCCGAGCAGTGGAAGTGCCTTTACTTTGAATGGCCAACAACTTCTGCCACTCCTGGGAGTTACAGATTTGGATTTTTTGCTGATATTTGGCCCACATGATCGAGTTGAGATTTTCTTGGAAAGCCAGAGCAATCTGAGTAGCCACCTGAGCAGGTTCAAGACTTTTTTCTTTGAAGATTCTTCTGTTTCTTTCTTTCCAGATGCCCCATAATCCGTGAGGAAGGAGGAGTTTCCAAGCCAAATTCAGAATCGGATGAGTGAAAGGAGAGCTCCATTGAGAGAGGGTGTCCTGAATGGACTCCGGGAAGGTCCAAAACACTCCCAACCTCGATAAAAGCCACTGCCAGATAACTTGCGAAAAAGAACAATGGATCAAAAGATGGGCAGAGGACTCCGCCTCTTTAGCACATAACACACATTTAGTGGGGAGAGAGAAACCCCTTCTTTTCAGATTCTCCCCAGAAAGGAAAGCATTCTTAGAAGAGAGCCAAGAGAAAAAACCAATTTTGGGAATGATCTCATTTGGCCAGACTTTGGAAAGGGGGCAGAGTCAGCACTATGCATCGAAAGATAAGCAGCCTTAACCGAGAAAGAACCCGACGGGGAGAGGGGCCAAATAATCTCGTCCTCATTTTGGGAGAAAGGGATGTAGATGGAAGAGAGCACCGCTTTGAGCGATGACAGGAGCCTACTCTGCAGATCGCTGATATCATCCCAAGCCTTTATATCCCATGAGGGAATGGAGTTCACAATCTTCCAATAGCCCGAAGCTAATCTTCCTTGCTTATTAATGATGCTTCTCTTCACAGGGTCCCATGCAGGATTAAGATCAAGAGGTTCGTCCCCGATCCAAAAATCCCTCCAGAAATCAATAAGACGACCATTCCCAAATCTCCATTTAGTGCCAGCGCGTATAATGGGGAGGGAGCTAATAACAGAATTCCAGATGGCAGAGCCTCTAATTGGATTGGAAGTGAGCAGATCTTCGTTATTTGCCAGATATTTAGCTCTGAGCAGATGGGCCCAATTAGAGTCACCTTTAGCCACTTCCCAAGCAAGTTTGGCCAGGAGGGCCCCATTCATGTCAGCCATTTTTCGAAGACCAAGCCCACCATGAGAAGTTGGCTTACACACTTCCTTCCATGCCACAAGATGGATCCTCTTCTTTTCCTCAGTCCCTGACCACAGAAAGTTCCTTTGAATTTTTTCCACAACCTCCCTCACAGAACTGGGAATCTTGAGCAGGGACATGAAGTAAGTAGGGAGGCTTTGAAGGGTGGCTTTCACCAGCTGGAGCTTGCCAGCCTGACTGAGCAGAGCCCCTTTCCATGCAGCCGACTTTTTTGATACCTTTCAATGACAGGATTCCATAGAGTTTTAGATTGCTTTCCATGGAAGAGGGGGATGCCAAGATAAGAGGCGGGGAGATCCACAATATTGCAACCAAAGATATCAACAATCTTTCTCTGAGTCCTAGGGGCCGTGTTGATGAAGGAGATGCTGCTCTTGTTGAAATTGACAGTTTGCTGAGAAGCTGATTGGTAAAGAGAAAGGATATCCATTATAGCCCGGGCCTCAATTACAGAGGCTAAACTGAGCAGCAAAGTGTCATCAGCGAACTGGCTATGTGTGGCAGAAGGGCAATTTGAGGTGATTTTCATACCAGAAATGATAGATTGACTTTTAGCCGCTTCCAGAGCTCTGCTAAGGGAGTCCGCCATTAGGACAAAAAGAAAAGGTGACAGGGGGTCCCCTTGCCTGATACCTCTGCTGCTTTTGAAGAAACCCGCTGGAATGCCATTGATAAGAATAGAGAAGCAAGGGGTCGCGATACAAGAGAAGACCCAGCTACACCACTTTTTGTCGAAACCAAATTTTTCCAGGCCTTAATTAAGAAAGGCCAGCTGACTCTGTCAAAAGCTTTTTGCATATCCAATTTTAAGATCATTCCTGGGGACTTCGAAAGAAAGGCCGAGTGAATGGCTTCATGAACTGTAATTATACCACCTTGGATGAGCCGACCTTTTATGAAGCCGTTCTGATTGTGCGAGATGAGATCCTGCATTAGAGGTTTAAGTCTGGAGGCCAACATCTTAGTGATAATCTTATAAGACGTGTTACATAAACTGATAGGCCTAAAATTGGATACATCTTTAGAACTATGCACTTTTGGGGCAAGTGCAACGAAAGTGGTATTCCATTCCTTTAGCAGATTGTTGTTCACCTGAAATTCATTGACTGCTTGGAAGAGGTCCTGCTTGATGATTTCCCAAAAGACTTGGAAGAAGGCAGCAGGAAAGCCATCCGGACCCGAGCTTTGTCCCTCTTCATTGCAAAGACTGCTTTGTGAATTTCCTCCATAGCAAAAGGCTTGATCAGATTGTTGTTCATCTCAGGAGACACCAGATGCGGAATATGTTGGAGCATGTCATTCATTGATTGCTCCGGAGGGGGCAGGTCAGCCTGGAGAAGATTTGAATAGAAGGAGACAAGCTCGTTGGATATATCAGCCTCAGCAGTTAGCAAGGAACCCGAGGACGACACCAACTCACGGATCTTATCTCTAGCTTTATGCTTGCAAGCAGTGATGTGAAAAAATTTAGTATTACGATCTCCTTGTTCGAGCCAAAGGGCTCGAGAACGTTGCCTCCAATAGGTTTCTTCTTCTTTAAGAGTGTTGTGATAATCACTGAGGAGGGAGATTTCATGTTGGTGAAGATGATCCAATCTTCCAACGATTCTATTTGTTCTGAGACTTTTGCCAAACTCTGAGTTAGCTCCTGTTTGCGAAGCTTGATGTTGCCAAAGACCGTCGACTTCCATATCTTGAGTTGTTTTTTAATTTCTTTGAGCTTGCTGGAAAATCTAAACATACTAGAGCCCTCAATATTGATATTCCACCAGTTTGCAACAAGGGGGATCAGGTGGTTGTTTTCAAGCCAAGCAAGCTCAAACCTGAAGGGAGGATTCTTGGCATTCATTTTGTGATTTGCACTCAACAGAAGAGGGCTGTGGTCAGAGGCAGCCCGAGGGAGGGAGTTGAGGTAGAAGTCAGGAAAGAGAGAGATCCAGTCCAGAGAGCCTAGAGATCTATCCAATCTGCTTTGAATGTGGTTCCTGCCCAATCTGCGGTTTGACCATGTATAAGATGAGCCGTGGAGGTCCATATCCAGAAGTGAATTCACCCTGATGAAGTCAGCCAGAGCCTCCATGCTGACCGTCATGGCAGGCATACCTCCTGTTTTTCCGAAGGATAAAGTGGGCAATTAAAATCTCCCATTATTAGAATGGGAATTTTACCACAAGTGATGATGAAGTTAGTGATATCTTTCCATAATTTACCACGATGAGTCTCCAAGTTGGGGGCATACACATTGATAGCAATCCAAGAGGAGTCCGCTCCAATCTCTTGGAAGAGCATGCATAAAAAGTTGGGGTGCTTGAACAGGCATTCCCCTTTGAGACTTCTGGGATCCCAAAAGGTACAAAGCCCCCCTGAGTTCCCTGTTGAAGGTTGAGATTCAAAAGATGCCGCAGGCCAGATTTTTAGGAGGCGATCCTCATTTTTAGTTTGGTTTCCTGCAACATTATGATATCAGGAGAGTTCTGGAATTTGATGTCTTTGATAACTCTTTGCTTTTGTAGAGAGTTAAGTCCTCTTATATTCCAAGAAATTATCTTCATTTCTTTGGTTTGGGTTTGCTCCCCACCACCATGGGGATTGTGCTTTGAGTTCCTTGCGCGACATTTATAGCTGCTTCTTGCTGAAGTTTGATATTGCTCGGAATTCTCCCCCGAGCTTTTTCCATGCCTATATCGGGTTTCTTGTTGCTACTTCTAGTAAAACGATGATTGAAACTATCATCAGAGGAATGTCCCGAGGGGGAGGGGACAGAGTCTAAAACAGGTGGACAGAGGGGAGGCAGGGGGAAAGATTCAAGGAAGAGGGGATCGAGGGAAGGGGAGGGAAGGGAAGAGGAGAGGACAGTGGAGAAGGGGGAGGGGAGGAGGCAGCCAAGGATAGGTCAACTCCTTTGAGAGGAAGAGGTGGGGAGAGCCGAGGGAGGCAGAGGGGTGATGAGAGGTTGAAAGGGCATGGAGGGGGACGATCTCGGAAACAGGATCAGAAGAGGTGTTGATTTCTCCATCTTCAAGGAGAGCGAAGGGATTAGAAGTGGGGATGATCGGGATCTCAATAGAAGACGGTTTAGGGATAAAGTTTTTTTTTATTTTTGGGGAGAGGATTTGGGACTTGGGTTTTGGTTGAGGTTTAGATGGGCAGCTAGAGGCCCGATGACCACGTTTTTTGCAGAAGGAGCAAGCATGAGGAATATATTCATAGTCAATGGGTTGTTTCCAGTTCCCCAAGTCCAAAGAAGCTCTATTTCTTTTGGTAAGGGACAACTGACATCAGCATTAACACAGAAACGAGCATGAATGAATCTAGTTTTAGCTTTTGTTGCTTGATCTATAGCAATTAAAGATCCTATTGAGAGAGCAATACCTTCAATAACCGCCGGATGCCAGAACTCCAGAGGGAGCCCCGGGAGGCGAACCCAAATTGGGGCTTGGGTCATGGATTCCGTGTGTGGGTTGAAACCAGGAGACCATTTCCTGAGATAGAAGCCCCGCCTGCCAAAAAACCACGGACCACCTAACAGTGCTCTAGCAAAGTCTTCTTTCATGCTGAAGGAAAATAATATGAAACCATTAGGCATAGCCGCTATTTCTAGCGCTCCACATGGTTGCCATTTTAAACGAGCCCATTTTTTTATATCTTCCAATGGGGGTCTAGGGCCCATCAGTGTACCCACCAAGGACAGATCACGAGAAGCAGCAGCAGCCTCCGTGATGTGAGAGGGGATGCGCAGGGAAAAAGATCCATCAGACAGTGAAGGGGATAGCTTTTCCGAGCTAGGAGCTGATGTGGAACCCTCCACAATTTTTGTCCAAACGTCGGGCGGCTTTGGAGAGAGGGACCCTGACAAGAGGGACCCCTGATCCGGACCAGAGGGGTCCGGCATTCGAGCCAGCACCAGGGACAGCAGACGGTTTCAGATGGAGCCGTCCTTCTTTTCACGAAACATATGGGAGGATTTCTGAGTTCAAGGCTTTGAACATTCCCAAATTTCAAGTAAAGATATGACAAATACCGAATGCCTCATTAAGGGCCACAGATTTCCACAGCGAGTGTAGTTGGGTATATGTTGAATGAAAAAAATAAAGATGTGAATGGTGTTATGTAATATGTGCCGTTACTCAAATATGAGAGTAATTGTGGATCTGTTTTGATTGGTGTAGGATTATCTCCATAAGTTAGGCAGTGTTACCAGGGTTCTTGCATGTGAATAGCAGGGCAATCCTGTGCAATAGCTTCTATTGGGACCAGCTAAACCTTCAGGAAAAGCTTCTATGACCATATAACAGTACGTCCACAATTCACATTTATTGCAGGTGTCGAAAGGGAAGACTGCCACTATTTCCCTTTAGTAGTAGACATAGTTTCCTTATGATATTCCTTCATTATTTCAAGTGCATAAAAACCAATGAGGCAGAATGAGCTTGATCTCTAAAAGTGACATTTTAAATTACCTTTAACATATTTAATCATTCCCATGCATTACTTCGGTTCCTGAAAATAACTTGAGGCTCGCAAATGACGACTGCTGAAGCTGCAAATCCAACACTGTGGAAAAGTTTACCCTCTATCATCCATGACTACTAAAATTTCTATTTATCTATGTAACATGATTTCTCCTAGAACTCGATAATTGACTCATCATGATGGGCAGTAAAATGGTTACCTCTGCTAGCTTTCCTGTGTATTTTGATTGGGTCTCCAATCTTTTGCCACTGACTTCCATTGAGCTTCTGCACTTCAGTGCAGGCCATTGAAAGATAAACCAATTTCTGCATAACCTCAATGGGAGAATCGTTGAGAACATGATCTAAGATAATGCTAAGCCAAGGATGAGAATGACCATTATAATGACGTGTTCTCTCTGGAGCAGAGCCAACAATGACCCAATGATTATGTCTGCTACACATTTTGTCAAGCCGGGCCAACTTGATGAGGTAGGGTGGTAGATGCCATCATTTGAAGCGTACAAAACATTAAGATGGTGATACAGCATCAGCCATCTGCCCATAGCCAACAAAGATCACCATTGGAATCAATCACAACCAAAAAATGCCTACCATTATCACATTGAGGATTGATAATAAGATTGATTACCAGGTAAAATAGCATCCAAATGGGGTAATCATTCTCTCTTGAATTAATTGGGGTAATCACTCCTCGTAAATTAATTCCATTGTATTCAATTCACTTTAACCAAGGAAATGATTTGAGTCCAAGAAATAATGTGCTTATCAGGGTCAGCACACCACCTTTGAGCAATCTAAATTTACCACTGACCACTACCAGAATGGCTAGTCTGATTACACTGTGTTAGCAAACTCTCTGATTGGTGAAAACTAGTGGCCTTAAAATGATTTACTTGGGTTTTGAATATCTCCATTTTTGGGGGATCAAAAAGAGTTTTTATAACCAGGTTAGCGTTGATTTCCACCATGAATTTTCAAAGACACGCTCTATAAGGCACCATAGAAGCCTTGAATATAGGCCAATGTTTCTGCAAATTTGTCTGTTGCTTTTCCTAAGTACCTCAAAAACCATATAATTTAAACTTCTATTAGAATTCCTGACAATTTCCCCCAACTCAATATCACTAGGATTGCCTTTAGATGCACCGTCCATGTTTAAGTTGACCATATTCAGTGTTGGAGAAGATTACTTCTCATGATTTTCTTTAGTTCATAATTTCTTGACTCCATTATTGAGGTGTCACGAGTTAAGACCCAAACTGGAGTAACTGCTATTGAGGGTCATTTAACTCGAGCAAATGCACGAGATTTGTTCCAATGAGTGTGTGCTGTGTCAAGTTCTATTTGAATGGTTATGAATTCTTTTGCAATCAACTTGGTTCTAATCTTGAAAAGCTTTTGGTAGAGATGCTAGAAGGTAAATGCATTGTGACGTATTCACTCTTTGATTCATCATTCTTTTGTTTGTGATTAATATATATTTTTTCCACGTGCTTTTCATATTCATTAATGAAAATTTGTAGGTTACTATTTTCCTAGCTGTATGTGCGTAATTTAGGTGGTTATGTATTATGAATGTCATTTTTGGTGCATAGTCATGTAACCCAATCCCATGACCTAATTTAGGTTATAAAAATAAAGACAATCAAATATAGTAATTTGAACTTAAATTAGGGTTGATTGGATAAATCTAGAGCGAAAGTAGACAGATAATGCTAAACAATGTACAACGGAATGAAGGACTACACAGTAGACAGAAGGACTGGAATCTGGTCGAGGAAGATGTCTTCAAGCAATCCAGGAAATTGTAGGGCCTAAAACCGTATCTGGACACTACTGGCGAACATGGACAATAGTGTTTGGAGTTTGAACCTGCCGGTAGTGTCCTAGGAGGTTTTGCGCTTTCTGCACCTTTTGGACCGTGTTCACTTGTCTTTGCCCTTTAGGGTTTTGGCATTGAAATCTCGCGATTTGCCGCAACAAAGCAGAAATCTCCTTTGTCCAACCTTAGCAACTCTCACTTAGACAAATGGATAGTAGTCTAAGACTAGGCCTAGACTGACTATAACATGCAATGCTGCACTATGTATCCAAATACCCAAAGGGGAAGCAAGGCACACATAGTTCTCCCAAGATCCTATATGAAATGCAACTATGAAATTGATATGCAATTTAGAATGATCCTTCTCTTGACCTTTGACACTTGGCACCATGCAACTTTGAACCCTTGTACTTCCGATTTAGCTTTGTGAACTGCTCTAGGGCTGCTCTTGGAAGATTTGAGATGTGTATAAGGCTTTTGTTAAATGATCTCCAAGGTAATGTTGAGGTGTAAGAGGTGATAATGACCTCGAGGGTCATTTGTACATATAGGCAACTCTTCATTAATTTCTCATTCAATTTGACCTGTGAATCTAACCTAGAATGACCTGATGAAAATGCCCATGTTTCAAAACTGGCCGTTCCTACACAGGGACAATATCGATGGAAGACATTGTTCGGGATCGTCGGGATTGGAACTTAGGGTTCTGTAAATGGAGAAATGCTTGTGTAGGTCTAATGGTGTTCCCATATAGACTGGATGCAATCTTGAGTAAGTAGAACTGATAGATAGAGGTGACCAAGATGATTTAAGTGTAATTGGAAGGGGTGATAAAAGAGTACTGAAACTGACTTTGCAAAGTGCGTAAGACCAAAATTGGGTGTATATAGTTGCCCCCAATCTTTATTGAAAATGCTATATTAAAGGGATTAAAGAAAATGCATACATGTATAATGTGATTATAGGATGTTGTAATTGGAATGTCAAGTCGTCCCAAGTGAGCATTTGAAAATACATGAATATGCAAGCAGATCATGTCTCTATAAGATGTTTAATTTGAAAACTTGAAACATTTAAAGAATTATATATTGAAACTACAAAAGCAAAGGAATGAATGTTCCCGGTGGTATGCGAACCATGTTGTGCAAATCCTGAAATACTACTGAATTTGGAGAGTGATACCCCTGTTTACAATGGACTTTGCATGGAAAGATAAAACCTGAAATATGCTTATAAGATGCCCCTAGTGTGGGCATGCCCCCAATGTGGAAAGGTTGCCCTTGGGTGTGATCACATGAAGCTATAAAGCATCAGTGTATCCATGATCATATGTAATTTGTATGTCCTGCATCTGAACTCAAAATGTTGTGAAAAACATGTGCTTAAAATGGATATGTTAATCACCACATAATATGATAAGCAACATCAAATAACAATATGTACTAACAACGCAAATGGTCCATATGTTTGGTTTTGTATTTTTGAATCTTGTAGCAAATAGATGAGAGTCAATCAAGTCAAGAGAAAATCCTACAAACAAAGGCCAAGAGGCAATAAAGCAAACAAAGGCCAAGAGGCCAACAAGCAAAAGGGTGCCAAGAGGCCAACAAGCAATCAAGCAAAAGGCCAAAAGGCACATGTTATGAAAATTGAAGAAAATGGAGCAACAAAATGATCTACGATTTCTTTCAAAACACAATGTGCACTAGGCATAAAAGTAATGTAGTCTCTAGAGAATGAGGATTAGTGATATGCCCCAATGTAGAATGCACCGTAAGAGATCCATGTCTCAAATGGATGTGTCAATATAAAACTCATAGTAGGTGCATTCCCCCAGTGGGCAAGTGGAGGTGTATATGTAAGCATCATCCAAAATGGAGCTGTATGAAAGGTATGATCATGAAAGCTCAACATGTTGTGATTTATAATGTCATTTTTCCCTCAAATTTTGGGATCAACATTTTGGGTCAATAATAATCATTGCATGAGGTCTTTAGCATTGTATGAGCTTGAAACATTAATGGAATGAGTTACCATTGGATAATAGGTCAAATTTGCAATTCGAGGAGCAAAGGGAGCTTGGCAGCGGGTAAGGTTTATAACCATTCACATGTTTTTAGTTCTACATTCACTCGGTGTATCGTATATGTGGCACGATTCTCTGGGTCACTTTGGATGCAAATTGGTTTCAAGGCTTAAGACTCAGACACTTGGTATAATGTCGTGTGCTTGGGCTATGAGGAAATGAAAGTGATTTCAGGCTGTTAAAAAGGCTTTGGAAATGAGATAGCCGAGAATGTTGACACTTGTCAGCTCTTCAGAACATTGGCTGTGGTAATGGCGAGGAGTTGAATAGTGACAGATGGTAGTGATTCTGTGAACTTGGGCTATCAAGAAGATTGGAGATCTCTTCATTATGGTTCCTGTACATGAGAACTCAGGATTTTGCTCTGTGGCGTGATCCCTTAGACTCGGGTTATCTAGAATATGTGTATAGGGAACTCAACCAAATCATGAAAAATGTTGCTTAAACATCATCCAATTAGTTGACAAGTGGACCAATAAGAATTAAGTGTGTATTTTATCCTTAGAAATGCAAATTGTGTATATATGCAGCAGCCTAGACATGTGGATTTATGAAAAACGATTGCACATTCTGGTTTTTAGAAATAGAAAGCACACCCAATGTACTCGACACTTTTAATAGTGTATCAATATATCCCATTTACAGTTTTTTTCATGAGATAACAATTTAATGGAGTGTATAATTTGAACAAAGTGTTCTTCGAAAACCTTTTGGTTTCTCGATTCGCTTAGCTTTTGGTCTTTGACCTCTTTTCTTGCTTTGTACTTCTTTCGGAAACCTTTTGGTTTCCGCTTTGTATGGACACATTTGTATTCTACAGTCCCTTTGACTTACTTTTTGTGGTCATTTGTTTGACATTAATATAATTATCTTGTCTTATCTTATCTCCATATATATATATATATTAGAGTTATGCTCTAGAGTTTCAAACACAAACAACAATGAGATATAATCAATTAAATACGAAATTGTATTAATACGAAGACCATTCAAATTATAGAGATCAAAATACAGTGCTTTATAAGAGTGAAATACGTATCTTTTATCCTCTCTCTTGTGTGTACGGGATCAGGCACCTTGGGCTATGGCTGCTTATCTATGGAGGAGAAATATCACATAAATCATACCTTGCCCTGGCCAAGAACCATCCGAGGTTGCACTTTGTACCCTTGGTTAGGAACACAAGATGCCCCTCTCCAAAAGTCCACCACCTGCCTTCACCTTTCCGCATGCGAGATGTCTGTAATTGTATTACAAGAGAGTTTTTAAAAGTATGATGACCCTTTTCAAAAATCAATGTTCACTTTTTATAGGTTTGTCTTCGAGTAGTCGACAAAAAACAGTAGTCGACAAAAACATAATCCAAAAGCCAAAACTGTTTATTACACTCCCAAAAACACATGTTCATAACAATACTGTTTATTACACTCCCATTAATTGGGTCTAATTTAATATTTTCACTCCCTTTTAACAAGGGTCATTACATTACACTTCCTTAATAAGGGTCACTCATTTATTTATACTCCTTTTAACAAATGTCAACAATAAAGTATTTCTTTTTATTCTTGTCTCCATCAATTATTTATAATGGGGATTTTGTCACATAACATTTCTCCCCCTTGAATCAATTGCTGCCCTCAATACGCAAGGTTCCTTTGAAACGCAATCAGAAATCACAAGATGATTAGTCAAAATAGAGATGGATATTGTTCATGAATATAATCTTCTCTTTCCCATGTAGCACTATCTACATCACAGAAAGTCCATTTAAATTTCACTTCTTTAATTTCTCTATTTCAGATTTCTTAAATGTCTAGTTCTTTTATCTATGATTTCTTCTAGTTGTATTTTGAATTCACAATTAGGTTCTAGAGTTATGTTTTTCCAATCAACAATGTGTTCAACATTATAAACATATTTCTTTAGTAAACTAACATGGAAAACATTATGGATTCTAGACAATTCAGGAGGTAAAGCAAGTCTATATGCTAGTTCTCCTATTCTTTCCAAAACTTCAACGTGATTGTAGAAGTGAGGTGCTAGCTTAGCATAATTTCCAAGTATTCAAAAACTATGCTTAAGCTTTACCCTAAGAAAAACTTGATCACCTACTTCAAATTCATGAATGGATATTTTTAATTTGCCCAATTTTTATATCTGTCTTGAGCAACTTTCATGTTTCTTTTTGCTGTATTGATAATTTCCTCCATTTCTTTCAAATTATCATATTCATACCATGACCTATGAACAAGATTGGTCCAAGAAATAAGTGTATTACAATTTTTTCCATACACTGCTTCAAAGGGAGACATTTTGGTAGTACTATGATACCGTTGGTTATTAGCAAACTCAATTAGATGCAAGAAAATTTCCCAATTCTTTGGCTTTTCAGCAGTGTACATTCTTGACATATCTTCTGAAATTCAATTCACCCTCTTGGTTTGTCCATCTGTTTCAGGATGAAAAGCAGTCCTAAAGCTCAAATTTGTGCCTAATTCTACAAACAAAGATTTGTAGATTAAAGAAGTAAATCTTGGGTCTCTATCTGCTGCCAAATCTTTTGGAAGATCATGTCAATGAAAAACTTATTTAACAAATAAGTGAGCTATGTCTAAAGTGGAGGTTTTAATTTTTGTAGGGAGGAAATGAGCCATTTTAGTCAATCTAACTACTGCTACCAAAATCATCATGGCCATTTCTAATTCGAGGTAAACCCGTAGTAAAATCTATGCTCACGAATTCCCATTTCTTGTCAGGTATGGCAAGAGGCTGTAACTTACCAGGTTACTACATTGCGTAGTTTTGAACCTTTTGACATGTTAAGTGTTGTTTAACATCTTTGTGAATATCTTGTTTAATCTTTGGCCAAAAGTAATTCTTTTTAATGGATAAGTATGTTTTTGAATTCGGAATGGCTTGCAATAGGTATATCATGAGAATTCTATAAGATTTGTTGCTCAAGGTCTAGGAGGTTTGGAATACACAATCTACCTTTATGGTATAACAATTTGTTGGTTCCAAGTAAGTAGGAAGTGAGTCTATCCTTTAGATGAACATTGGAAGTTATATTATTCAAGCCTTCATAGAGGTCATGAAAATAATTATCAGTAGGTAGCTTAGTTATAGTGGCTTGCTTACTTTCAAGAGCTAAAGCATTAGCACACATACATTTTCTACTTAGAGCGTTGACTACCACATTTTATTTTTCAGGAACATATTGTATATCAAAGTCATACTCACTCAGCAGTTCTACCCATCGTCGTTGTCTCATGTTTAGTAGTGGTTGGGTGATAATGTGCTATAATCCTCTATGGTCTGTTTTTATTATTTAATTCAAATTTGTTTCTAACAAATATGTTTTTATTATTTAATTCAAATTTGTTTCCTAACAAATAGTCTCTCCAAACTTTGAGAGTGCATGGACACCGCCAAACAATTCCAAATCATGGGTAGGATAGTTCTTTTCAATAGGGAGTAACTTCCTAGATTCATAACATATTACCCTATTATCTTGCATCAATACCCCACCTATACCAGAGCCACAAGCATTAGTGACTACCAAAAAGGTTTAGAATAATTCGGAACACACAAAATCGGTACAGTCACAAGAGACCAATAATTTTCTAAAAGCTTGCTCACACTCTAAAGTCCATCATTACGGTTTATCCTTCTTAGTTAAATCTGTTAGAGGAACAGCTATTTTAGAATAATTTTTCACAAATCTATGGTAAAAGACAGTCCTAGGGAACTATTGGCAGAGGTAACCTAACCACCAATGAGCCAACAGCCAATCTGGTAGGGAAAACCATAGTTTGCAAACTCAGCGAGTACTCCCCAGGTTGGCGAGTACTCACTATATTTTTAGGTGGGTGAGTAAACTCCCCAAAAACTCACTTAACTTGCCAGCTGAGTATTTGTTGATTACTCGTGAATTTTTTTTGGTTGGTTTCCAATTATTATTTTGAGGAGTTTTTGGAAATTGTAAATTATTGTCATTTGTAACTTGCATAGATATGCAGTTTATGATGATAATTTTCAATGTCAATCATCATAAATTCATAATACTTATCAGCTGGCTGTTGTATTTACATGATAATGTGATTTTGTACTCTATTTGTATTCAAATCTAATAGAAAACAATCCCCCTATGTTTTACAAACTCATTTGATACATTTTGTACGAAATTTATGTTTTTTAAAGAAATTTAGGTATTTTTAAGTTGCCAAGAATTGTTGAGTTTTTGCTGAATCAATTTTTTTGGGTCTGGTGAGTATTGGCCAAGAAATACGAGTATGCGAACTATGGAGCAAACCCTATTGTCGGGTACATAGAGGTGGGAGCAATATGGGTGTTACCGAGTGCATGGTTTAGGTGCAGGGGTGGATGCCCCTTGCATTTGTTCATGTGTTAGTGCAATCCTTGGACATGGGATCGTAGGCAGGAAAAATGCGATCATAGTGGTAGCGCATATTTGGGGATGATTCCTAAATGAACGAGGCTTGAACTTGGAAGATGAATAAGTCTCGTGCGAAAGTGTTGTCCTTGAGTGTCACTTGCTCAAAATAATAAAAAAACAAAATCTTGATTGCATATTGTTAATCTTCTCGAAGTATCTTGACCTTCAAGGATTCCATTTCTTATTTGATGTATAGCCGCAAGACTTTGCTATATTTGAGGACTCTGTCACTCCAACTATCATGCATGCCAACGTTTGCTGACAAGGCATGAAATGCAATGGTATAGTCTTGCACCACCTGTTCTTGACCTTGGTGCAACTATTTTTGTGAGTCATCACATCTTCATTGAGTAGTTTTGCACTCTAATGGCCTCTAGAAAGTTTATCCGAAGACTTACAAAATAAGATGCATATAGTCTTTACTAGATTTGACATACCTTGAATAGACATAACTATAACTTCAAGTCTTCAAGAACACCAAGGTAACCTTCAATATGGTCAAAATCAGCTGGTCACATTTTGCTCATCTCACTACAAATCTGGACAATTCAGGAATCATTGGATTGAGGAAAAACTTTGTTGACATGCTCCCAAGTCTCTATGATGGCTTCCTTTCCTTGAACGAGGTGGAGAATATCATCTTCAGTTGCCATTACAAGAAGCCCTCAAGCCTATACTTGTCTAAGCAATAATTTTTGCTTATATTTGGCATCGCAAGCTCTAATTATGTCTTGCTGACAATGCCCAAGAAGCTTTTGCAATGAAATAGATCCTTCATTTTTGATTCGAGTGATAGAATTTAAGGCCATCAACTTGAAATTGGGGGTGAGGGCTCCTATGATGTGCTTGCAAGTCTGATCATTGCCCACAATAAGATTACAAGTCTCATCAACCCCAGCATTGGCCAAATGATCAGCCATCCTATTGCCTTCAGAGTAGCAGTGCTGAACTTGCCAAGAGGAAATCCTTGTAAGCAACTGTTAGGCCCGACCGAGGATGTTTTCCTGCTTCTAACATTGCGATCCTTGATTCTTGATTGCTCTAATGATTACCATTGAGTTCCCTTCAGTGATTAATTTGTCAATACAACACTTCTCTGCCCTTTGAAGCCCAAGAACCAAACACTGGGGCTTCTGCCTCACTGTTAGAACTTGGAAGTTGGAACCATCAATAAGCTTCATGGAGGCAGCTCTTATCAAGGATCATGTGCAATATTGGATATCACATCCTGCCCCTGAAGCTCTCGTATTACCCCTGGCAGCCCCATCAATATTTAGTTTGAAGAAGTCTGAAAGAGTTGCTGACCTCTTGGAAGTTCTCAAACTTTGTATGACTACCTCTTGAAGCTATACTTGACCTATTAATAAGAGGGGACAACATCTTCCATCTGTTTAGAATGGAGATATCCCAGGTAGTCACGTTTGAATTAATAGACTTGGAGCGAGACATAATTGTCTTAGAAATGGTCACATCGATCTTGCTGATTACTGATTCTACTGAACAGGATTTTTCACAAAAGATGTTTTTATTTCTCTCCAACAAAATATCTCAGATGAGTATGGATGGGCCGACTTTCCAAATTGAAGCAAAAACAAGATTGGGGCGAATGGAAGCCAAATCTGTAAAGCTTGAAGAAGAAAAGTAGGTGTTTCCAATGCGCAAGTGAGTCTAGATTTGAACCAATCCCGACATTTTCCTGTGAAAGGACAACTAAGAAGAAGATTATGAGCGGCTTCTTCATTTTGCATGCATAAACAAAAACAAGAATGGCCAATCATTCCCAGCTTATGAAGGATTGACATGTGTGAGAATCTTTCCTTGAAGGGCCAGCCAAGCAAGGGCCCCAACTTTTGGCAAACATGCCTTATTCCAACACCCCTCCTTCAGCTACTCTGAACCAGGAGTTGAATTCACAGTCTTTCTTGTAATCAAACCTTATAGCATAGGTTCCAGATTTCACTCCCACCCACATGATCCCAATCACTTTTGAGACATGAAATTCCTCCAATAAAACTTTATGATCAATAGGAATAGGTGTAGCACTCATGTCCTTCCACCGAGGGCAACATATAGCTTAATCTTCTTGATCAACAAAATAATCCTTTTCTCCCCAAATGATTGAAAGGGTAGCTTTTGCTTCAATTAATTCTGGAGAATTTGCTAATAGTGGATGATCGTTCACAGAGCCCACCCCCAAAATCAGCTTTATCATCCATTTTAACGTCCCTGGAGATATGGTTAATAATTGTGGGGTGGCATCTGATCATGAAATTTTAAACATGTTAACCCCAGAGTGGATTGGCAATGGAAAGGGCCCATCTCAGCATTGGGAGAGTTCAAATATTTGCATTGAAGAAGATGACTCCATTTAGCCTGTGACTCAGAATATAAACCCGAAACTAGTTTGGCTACCAAGACCTACTTTTGTTTTTCAATAATTCTAATGCCAGACCTACCCTGAGATTTAGACACACGTATTTAGTCCCAACTGAGTAGGGGAACCTATTTTTTTCCTTCACTTGTTAAATAAAGTCCCTCGTGATTTTATTCAATCGAGCTAAGCCTCCTGCAGGGGATTCCGGTAGGGACATCATATACATCAGGAGAGCATTCGAGCCTGATTTGATTAAGTCAAGTCTAACTGCCAGAGGTAAACACCTACCTTTCAAAACACCGAGCCTAGATTGAGAGGAGTTCACTAGTTTCTGTTAATGACAAGTCTTCCCTTTTCTGGAAAACAAAGCAATTCCTGATTATTTGTTCAGAAGTTGTCTGATTATAAATCCTAAAATTTCAACAATCCTGTTTTGCAAAGTCAGGGAGTGTTTCAGACTTATATTCATTGATCACCTATCCAGAAGCAATGGCATAGGATTCCACAATATTTTTTAAAGCTCTAGTTTCTCTTTTCCTTGCTGTCCCAAAAGTATCATATCATTGGAAAACTGCGGATGAATGCATACATGAATTCCATTGTTATTACTCCTTGAATCCTGTAAAGGAGGCAGGCAGCTGACATGGATGTTCCCAGAGCCCCAGCCATTAAGATGAATATATAGGACGATAGAGGATTCCCTTTTCTCAGACTCCTAGATGGTTCAAAAAAGCTTACTGGGATTCTATTCGCTAAGACGGGGTGTCTCGGTCCCAAGATAAAACTGAAAACCCAATCACACCATTCTTCAGAACAGCCAATTTTTTTCCTACAGCCTCGTGAGAAATCGCCAATTGACTCTGTCGTGGGTGTTGCTTATGTCCAACTCAATAATCATTCCCTTTTTGCGGTTAGAAGTTAAGGAGTGAATAATCTCATGAGTGATGACAATCCCGTTTGAGATCAGCTTGCTGGGCACACAACCCCATTGTCTTGAAGAAATCAGAGTTGGTAGAAGAGGCTTTAATATTTGAGCAATTGCTTTGAAAATGATTTTCTAA
Source organism: Taxus wallichiana var. yunnanensis (assembly GCA_018340775.1). Classification (NCBI taxonomy): domain Eukaryota; kingdom Viridiplantae; phylum Streptophyta; class Pinopsida; order Cupressales; family Taxaceae; genus Taxus; species Taxus wallichiana. The sequence goes on from CM031235.1 coordinate 489,909,122, forward strand.
ATTGTGTTACATAGAGAGACGTGTCTGAAATCCCTAAAGAAGGTCGGCTTCTCGGATTTTAGAATGAAGGAAATATAACACTTTGCTGAATCTATGTGCCAAGTGCACCGATAGGTGCATAGTCAGTTGGGGAAGAACAATGCACAATACAAATGATGCACAGACATGAAGAGAAGAGAAATGAAATATCAGGTAGGAGACATGGTGTTTGCACATTTGAGAAAGGAAAATTTTCTGTTGGGAACACATGATAAGCTGAAAAGGAAAAAGATGGGACGATGCAAAGTGTTCAGAAAGTTTGCATCCAATGCAAATGAGATTTAGTTTCCTGACATTATAGATATTTCAAATATTTTCAATGTGGCAGATTGTTATCATTTTGAAGAACACAGCACTAGGGAAAGTACAAGTGCAAATTTTGAAGAAATTAATTGGAGTTAGTTGATGCATAAGAAGGTACGCATGGAAGCAGAGAAAGTGACAGATGTAATAATTGAAACAACGTGCAACAGAGAATACAAGGAATATTTGGTCAAGTGGAAAGGCAAAGAAGTTGAGGACGCGACCTGGATAAGCAACATAAGTTGCTAGATATGGAATATCAATAACAAAGCTTGCATGTGCAGAGTTCATGGTTCTTTTAATTATTTGGAGTGTATGATGCAGGAGCATCCAGGTTTACAGACAATCTTGCCTCAACCAAAAGCAGTTAGAGTAGGCGTAAGTAGTTAGTGTGTTTAGCACATGTTTTGTTTGCAACATCAACAAAGCGGTTTAGGTTCTTGATTCTAGAACAGTAATGAGAATTTGGCACAGGCATATACTTCATGATGCATCACAAGAATTTTGATATGGTAGCTTGATGGCTATGTGCAATCAAGGACATTCAAAATGCATTGCGGCACTTCAACATTGTACATACATCTTTGGGGAAGTCTTAAAGGATAGCATGACCACTTGTATGCTTTGGCACAACACTTGTATTTCTGGTGTAGGATCATAACATTTTGCGGATTGTTGAACCTTTTCAAAAAGGAAGCCTTCCATTGTGTGAACAAAAGCTCGTGTTATGTCCATAGGTTCCTCTTGGTGGCGCACATCCATCTATGAAGCTGCGAGGTCATTGGAACTTATACTCAAGAGATCAATTTGAAGCTTTCCACAAACGTGCATTGGCACACGATCTTAAGGAATGTGAATGTTGTGATCACTTGTTCATTTGCATCGAGATTTACATCAGTGGGAGCTAAAGAGAATCTACCTAAGTATTGTGGTTAAGCCGACTTGTGTTTCTTGGAGTCATGTTATGCTTGTAATGCGTTATCGTGCATTTGGGCACTATCTTTCATTTAATGATTGTAACATATTTAATGTTTGTGGCATGGGTCGAAAGGATCATTCAATATTATACAAGCTAGGATGTAGTTGAGAGCTATATTGTAAGTAGTTGGTGCTTGGTTGTATAAGAACTTACCCTTATGCTTGAGAGAGGTTAAGCATTCGGAATAGCTTTTGGAGAATAGATTAAATTTTGGAGATGGAAGAAGATTGATATTGTTAGATTGATAGATTGTAAAGCATCTCATTAGAGATTTTTGAAGACTATATTTGTTTTGCGATTAGTCTAGTGTGTGCATGCGCACAAGCTTTATTTCCTCATTCAAAATCAATAAGGTGTTGTTTCAATTTGCTTCGTGTGTTAGGCTGCTAATCGGGTTTGTGATGTGTTTGTTATTAAGGTTGCGTGGTCTAAGGCCATCCTTAATTGGATCCTCTAACTTTGTTTGCAATTCTAAGTTACCGAAACGTTTTGGATACGGGAGCGGGAGCAAGGTGTCCGATACGCGAACGGCAAATTTTTTTTTGACCCCGGATACGGCGTAGGATACGGCAGACAAAAACTATATAAAAATTAAAAAATATATAAATTTCAACCTTCTAAATAGGAATTTAATTATTAACCACATATTATGCATATGAAAGACAAGATAAAAGACAAGTTATAAGCTAAATAAGTGAATAACCACAACAAACAAGCTAGGAAACCGATAAAACTTAGAAACTTAAAAGCTTAAAAGTTAAATTAAAATTTAAAATACTTAAATCGAACACAATGTGAATGTCATGAATCTTTAGAGGTAAATTTTATTGTTTAGAGGTAGCTTTTAGGTTTTAGATTAGAAGAATTTATAATTTTTTATTGTTGTGTGGCTTTAAAAACATTAAAAAAAAAAAAAAAAAAATGTTTTTTTTAATGTGGGAGCGGGTAGGGGCTGCGGAAACGCCCGGGTATGGCCCGTATGCGGGCGTTTCTGCAGCCCCTGCCTGCTCCCGCTCCCGCTCCCGCTCCCGCTCCCGAGGCCCCTACGGTGTTTCCGGTAACGTAGTTTTGCATCACATTCCTGTGGCCACGTCCTTGCTTCCTCATCCAATTAGTCTTCACTCATTGTTCCACCAGTGCAGTTATAGGCCATTTGCTTGCGAATTTGCTAATTGCGGCCAAGGCCCTAAGGTTTTGATTTACTTAGGCAAGATCACTCACTGCCTCTTTGCCTTGAGGGAAAGCATCATGGAATTCTTCTTGAGCTGAATTAGGGCAGAAAATTTTGAGCACCATCTTTGAGTTGAATTTACCTTTTTTTGATCTCTACTTTGTTGACTCCATTACTAGAGAAAAACTGCTCTTTTTAGTCCTTTAGAGATGATTTGAGTCCTCCAAGCTGAATCACTATTCATGGCATCCTCTTTCTTGTCTCTTTCTATTTGTTCCTTTAGTTGCCTGAAATGTTGATCCTTTCCTCGCTGCTCCTTTCCTTCTCACTCATTGTCGCTCACCAATCCATCTTACACTTAATGGGACTCCCATTCTAAAATAAGAGCCTCATTCTTACCTCTATCAATCATGTCTCTTTATTGATGTCCCTTATTTATTTAATTTTATGCATAAATCCGATATGGTATAAGAGCTATGCAGATAAGATTGATGTTTTATTAAATCCCTGACTGACATTTGAGAGAGATATTTTGGGTTAGAGGGTCAAAGAATAAAGATGAACATGGATTGAGGGCTGATAGTAAATTCCTTTGAAGTGATTTCTAGAATAATTGGGAAATTAGGGCCAATCTTTAAAGGTGTTTTCTAAGAAGAAATTTGTGAAAATCTGTGTTAACCACGCTCAACAATAAAAGGCATACATCTTATTTATGCTTGTTCCAAATGCCATCAGTGACTATTTTGTAAGAAGAATTGAGGGCATTATTCAAGTGCCTAAAATCTATAAGAACATAGCAAAGATTGAAAACAATGAACAAGGGAGCGAGTTTACTCAACAGGGTTCTATCAACAATAAAAGTAAGTTCTGCATTGCTTATTCTTTTCCTTTCTCGAAGATGTAAAAATGTTTACAAGATGGAAATGAGGTTTTAAGGTGGGTTCATGTGGGTGTTTTTGCGATTTGTCGTATGATCAAGAGGAAGAAACAAAGAAAATCAATAGTATTTTATTAGCTTCATTTTTGTGGAGAATTTTCTACTAGGATGATGAAAATATGGCTATAAATGATAAAGGAGAGGATATAACTTGATCCTAATGTTTTGCAAGAGACATGTACTTGAGGGTCCTGGGTCATGCCCCTCACATTTCCCCTGTTTTAGGTGGTGAGATATGCATTCCCAATGTGTCTGAAGCACAAGGAATATTTTTTTGGAGCAGGGATGTCTCTTTAATGCCTAGGGGAGCAGATTACACCTTGATGTTTCCTAATGGAACGTGGAAATGTGTGGACATCCCTCAATCCATTAGAACATGTTTGGGCAATGATATCCGCCATGTCCCAACCTCATTTTAAAAAAGAACTTTAAAATTTAACTTGAAAATGCCTTTTTCATTTTTTGGCTTTATATGTGGCAGTAAAATTATTTTCTATAGTGTGGAATTTGTCCTAGTGTATTGAAATCCAACTTTGGTAGAAAGAAAAATTATTAGCTTTGGATTCTAGGCATAAGTTTGTTCATAATAGATATCATGTTTGAAGAATTAACGTGAAGAAACATTTCATGTCCAAGCTCTCTAAAAAGTAGCATGTATGAGAAAATTAATCATGCTAATCAGCATATGGTTTATGGTCGAGGAATTATTAGCTGTCTTTAATTAGTTCCCCTCCCAAGCCAGCTGAAAACCACCATGTTCTGAAATCCAATCCTAGTTAATGGAGTTCACATTGGTTCAAGATACTTGAGATTGATACTCTACTAATTTTTAAGACAAAACAAGGAACATACACATTTGTAAGTTCTATGGTAAAATACATAATTAGAGATTAAATAATATACCTACTAAATTGATGCGGGATCTTTTGGGTTCACAACCAATCCCATATCACCTAAAAACAAGTAGGAGTAGATGAAATAAGTTTTAACACCTTATGTTGGTTGTGAACTCAAGTCTCTATACTACTACTACTAAGGATGAGTTCAGAATGATGAGATTGCATTTTGTGGAGGAAGCACATCAATGTGCCCTAAAGGAAGAAGAGAAGTTGTCTAGGAGACAACAAAATATTCTAATAGGTAGAGGAAAGTTCTCATGAGGTAGAGGACAACATAACCATGAAAAAATAGTAAGCACTTCTCGGAACTCTCGTCATGTCTTCTCGAGTAAGAGGATATCCTTCTCGAGTAAGAGGATACACTAGACGAGGAAGAGGTAAGAGGATTTAAAAGAGAAGTTGTCTAGGAGACAACAAAATGTTGTGAGAGGTAGAAGAAAGTTCTCATGAAGTAAAGGACAAGTAAATGATGGTAGAGGACAACATAACCACAAAGGTGATGCATGCACTTCTCGGAACTCGTGTCATGCGTCAAGAGGTAGAGGATATCCTTCTTGAGTAAAAGGATACACTAGACAAGGAAGAGGTAGAGGATTCATAAGTACATGCTTTAGATGTGGAGAAACTGGGCATAAAGTGTTTGAATGCCCACAAGTGCAACAAAACATCGGTAAAAAGAATGAGTTTAGGTGTCACATTGAGCAAGTAAGGGAGGTGAGTGTTGCATCACCCAATCACACCGAGGAACCAAAACACAAAATCTCTTATGGTGAATAGTGTGGTGAAACATGCAAAAGAGGAGATTGAACCAAAGTGGAGAGAGAATATTCTTAGTATCATACAAGTCTAGAGGTAAGTGTTGTAAAATTATGATTGATAGTAGCAACACTGATAATCTTGTATCAAATGAGATGGTAGAAAAGCTTGGTTTGAAGAGGATTTCACACCCAAACCCATATAAGGTGTCTTAGTTGTTGAAGGGACCTCATGTTTTGGTAAATGAACAATGTTTGGTTGCTTTCAAAATTGGGTCGTATAGAGATGAATTTTTGTGCGATGTTATGCCGATGGATGTATGCTATGTGTTGCCAAGAAGACCTTGGCATTCGATAGGAATGCTTTGCATGATGGCGGTGGCAAATACCTACACCCTTGTGAAGGATGGCAGGAAGTATATTTTGAGTCCCTTGAAGGAAAAAGGAGAGGAAGTGGACAATAATTGAAGGATTTTGTTGTATTCATAAAAGAAATTCTTGAAAGAGGTGAAGAACGAGAAGGCTTGTTTTGTGTTTATTCCCAAACTATTGTAAGTTGGGATTATAGAAGAGGCATTTGGTTTACCTAAAGACAAAGTATTTGTTGAGCGAGTATGACGAATTCATTTCCAATGATTTGTTCAATGGTTTACCACTTGCGAGGAGCATCAGTCATTAGATGAATCTAATCCCAAGATCTAGTTTGCCAAACAAGACATCATATATGTTAATACCTATGGAGAATGAGAAAGTGAAGAAACAAGTGCGGGAGTTGGAGATAGGACTGATTAGAGAGTTTTGAGCCGGTGTCTTTGTACTAGTAGTACTAGCACCAAAGAAGGGAGGAGAATGATGGATGTGCACAAGCTCTAGAGCCATCAACAAGATAACTATCAAGTACAAATTTCCATTGCTTAGGATGGCTAACTTGATGGATCTTGATGGATTGTTTGAGTGGAACAAGATGCTTCATCAAGATTGATATGAAGAGTGAATATCACCAACTCAAAGTTAGAGAAGGGGACGAGTGGAGAATTCCGTTCAATAAAAAGGATGGTATGTACAAGGGCTTGTTATGCCATATGGATTGACAAATGCTCCGAGCATGTTCATGACACTCATGAAGTGTCGAAACCATTCTTTGGTAAGTTTGTTATTGTGTATTTGGATGACATTTTGATTTTCTTTAGGATAAATAAAGAGCACGCGATGCACATAAGTGTTCAGAAAGGTTGAGGGAAGAGAAGTTGCTGGTTTTATGGAGTTGGTTTACTCGGTTTTGTAATTTCCTAAGATGGATTGAAAATGGATTCAAAGAAGATGAGAGCTAGCTTAGATCGCCAACACCTAAGAGTATGTTTCAAGCGGTGAGTTTCCATGAATGAGTGACTTTATATAGAAAATTCATTAAAAACATCAATAGGGTATGTGCACTCACATGTCATAAAGACAATGAGAGCAGATAAAAATAGGTTCCAGTGTTCGTGATGAAGGTGATTAAACAACTAGTCTTAGAATTGCTCGACTTCAATAAGGTGTTTCGGGTTGATTGTGATGTTAATGGCTTTGCAATATGAGTTGTTTGGAGCATGGTTACTGTGTTTGGCCGGATCGGACCATATCTGGTTAGACCTGGATTTTTTTGAGATGTCCGAATAAATCTGGTCCAATTTGCCCTTCTTTTTAATTTAAAAAAAAGCTAAAAAAACCTTAAAAGTAGAATTTGTAAATGTAAAAAGCTTTAACCCTAATCCTACCCAAAAACACTTAGAAAAGTGATAACAAAGTAGATAACATAACATAAAGAAAGAAGCAAAGCAGCTCGCGAGTTTGAGGCCTCCCGGTTAGAAGGCGAGTTTGAGGGTAGTTATTGACTTTGTGATATGTGTGAATGTTCATTTGGTTCCGATCGACTCCCGACCTCGTAATCCCACTTCCCGTTGACTCCCGACCCTATAATTTGGAATCGTGAATGTGTGACAGAAAGTTTATTGCTTGTGTGTGGCGGCAAAGGTGAGTTGAGGTGTTTGATAGTGGTGGTGGTTGGTAGTGTTGCTAAAGAGGAGCTCAATGGGAGATGTGAGTTAGTTGTAAACTAAAAATTTTATATATATTTGTTTTAGGTTTAGAATCTTAGATAAATTTAGTTTTCGTTTTAAATATATGAATTTGTGTTTATTTTAATTTGATCATTTATCTTTTATAGTATAGTATATATTAATATAAAGTTACTAACTAAATATTATTATTTAGTTAATTTTATTGGAACAATAATGCTAAGTGGGTTTTAACCCCTTAAATTGTTCTTATAAGATTATATTTAATTATATATTAAATATAACTATAAACCTTAGTTTATAGTTAATAAATAAAATATGAATATATTTTTATTTATTAAATATAAACTTAAGTTTATAATTAATTGATTTTACATCAATTAGAGTGGAAGGGTGTATCTCGGGAAGTCACACTTGATCACCCTCACTTAAAAAGAGCACATGAGGCCCGGTATAAAATAACATAATTATGTGGAAGGGAGATGAAGTGAGGTGGGAAGAAAATGTTCTTCTTTGGACTGTAATTTCTCAATAATGGAATTTCTATTGGTTTGTTGGTTTTTACCTCTTATGAGGTTTTCCCACATAAATAGTTGTCTCGTGTTTTTTACTTGTGTTTAATTTAATTCATATAGTTTAATTTATAGTTTAAATTAACTTGGTTAAATGTTTTACTTGATCCTCCAATATGGTACTAGAGCGGGTTATTATTAAAGGTAAATTAATTTATTAACTTTAGGTTTGATTTAATTTAGTAAATGACAACCGTAAAGGTTGTTGGGGTGGTTATAACCTACCCGGGGTATATAAGTGGACCCCCTCATTTATTCATACACATATCCCTATCATTATTTTTTACATTCATCTATCTCGGAAAGATATTTTCATTCTAAAGGTTTTATTTATGCTTAAGGGTGGCCCACCGGAAATTTATATTCTGCTGCTAAACAAGTTTTTATAATAATTTTGTCTATTTCTTTTATCTTTGACAAGGATTTCAATCCTAAATGTTTCAACATAAAATATTCAGAATTTATGAATAATTCTATCTCATGCAATAGCTTCTATGAAAAGCCAAAATAATACTACGGGTATAGATCTATTCTCAACTACCAATAGCCTCAATGCTTTATACGATCAATTTTTGTTAGATAAGATAAAATAATTATATTAATGTCCAACGAATGACCACAAAAGTAGGTCAAAGGGACTGCAAAGTACAAATGTGTCCATATAAAGCGGGAAATCAAAAGGTTTCCGAAAGAAGTACAAAGCAAGAGAAGAGGTCAAAGACCAAAAGTGAAGTGAAGAGGGAAATCAAAAGGTTTCCAAAGAAGTACAAAGCATGAGAAGGGAAGAAGAGAAGGAAAAAGACCTAGATGAAGTAGTGGGGAATGTCTATCCAGAATTGGTAAACCCATCTCTCCTAACATTTGAGATCGACCGAAAGAAACTTAGAATAGTGTGATGATCTGAAGAAGAGGAAGAGGAGGTGAGATGATGAGAACTCTCCTTGTGCTGCCATATGCCGAAAGTAGTATGTTTCAAGGGCCTGGTGGATCTAGTTCGCCCTCTAGTACTGGGACTAGTATAATAGTGCCTGGGAGATATCGAGGGGTTAAATATGCCCCCTGAACCATACTGATCTGGAGTGTGACGCTGTCTGGTATCAATCTGGCACTTAGTGCCTCTCTCCGAGGGTAGAGCCGGAAAGAAGTGATCCTCTAGGGAGAGTCTGCTCTGTTAAGTGTTTGAATAGTGTGATCCCAAAGCCTAAGAGCCTCCTGCATGTATAAAGTCAGACACTTCGATCGACATATTTGAAAAAGTCAGTAAGTGCACAGGTCCCTTTGAAAAGACAATGGAACCTCCCCTAATCTCGTAGTAGATGGGACAATGGAAGATGAAGTGTGCTTTTGTCTCGACCTCCTGAAGACTGCATAACTGGAAAGTCTTGTCTAACTGATCGATCTAGTGGTTTGTCTCACTCCGAAGCCTATGAGAACCCACTTTGAATTGACCTGGGGGATGCAAAGAGCATGCATCCAATGGCAAAGGGTATACTAAGGACGGATAATAAGTCCGCCCTTAACTCCAAGAAGTGCTCCGCATAAAAAGCCATCTTCGGGTGTAACCCACCATGAGGGTTCACCCAAGTGGTGTGGATGAACTATCTGTAAATATCCTCTCTGATGATCTTGTTTAGCTCATGTCTGGAAGGTAGAAGATGAGTGGTGCATCCAAGGAGTATCAAAAAGGAGGAAGATAATCCATCCTAATACTCACTGACTCTAAGAGAGTAGAAGCCCTAGCGTACCAACAATGAGCACGACCCAGAGAATCAAAAAGGGCAATGCTCTTCGAGGAACAATATGCCAAATATAGGTACTTGTCTCTCCCCTCCATCGAGTTAGCAAAGCTCCATATATGGTGCAAAAAGGAAACCAGGTCAAAAATGGTCTCCAACCTGAAAGGATGGGCCCCAAACTCTGTAAGAATGATGTGATGGGGAACAGATTGCTTGCACTTGATGAAGAGACGAAGGAGAAGTGTTTGGACTCTCTTGGCTGAAGCCCAATCGACTCGAGCAAAGAGGGCCCCCACACCATAAAGCCATAAAGAACAGTGGGTCTAATAAGGGAATCCATGAGGGACATCTTAGAGGAGATGTCACGAAATGGTGCCGAAAGTACTATCGCTCAGGGAGAGCCAAGCAACCGTAACCCTTATTGACACATGGTTGGAGGGCTTGTCTCTCAAACGTGGACTAGAGAACTACACACCCAAGTAAGTGTAGGTATCTTGGTAATCTCAATCTCCTCCCCCCTGAAGAAGAAATGGAGGTGTGAGGTCTTCAACCCGTTGAAGACCATAACCTTGGTTTTACCAAGTTGACCGTCAACATTGCTGGAAATCACAAAACAACCCTAAGGCATCGAACCTGTCTCTCGCTTTATAGTCCCTCAGAGATGAGGCTAGAAGGACCACGTCATCAACAAACAAAAGGATAGATATCAGAACCTGGTGGAGGAGGCACCCATCACCGTCTTGGATATGCTCACGAAGAAAGGTCTCGAGCTCATCAATGTAGATCCCAAACAAAGTGGGGGACAAGGGGCAGCCTTGTTTAACCCCAACAATACTCCTGATGAAATCTGATGTCCCCCAAACAATACAGGACGGCCAAGAATAGTCTCATATAAATGCATGATGACAGTCAAAAGGATCTTGAAAATGCTAGTTTCGAGCCTCTGAAAAGAGCCTCACGAGGAACAAAATAAAAAGCTTTTCGAAAGTCTACAAAGCAACAGTAGACTTTTGATGAGCGATGACGTGCCTCCTCAATGATGGCCTAGAGAGTGAAGATATAGTCAATGGTCCAGTAAGCGATCTAGAACCCCCCCGCCCCTAGCTCTGAGTTGTCTTTGCTCCAACTCCTGGAAAGCAACATGTGGAGAACAATAACATAAAGTTTCGAGAATGTATGGCCAACCACGATAGTCCTGTAATTATTAGGATCAGAATGGGGGCCCGATTTGTGTATCAGGTGAATGGAGTGATGTGACCAAGTCGGTCGGAAACCTAGATCATACCACGTCGTTGAAAAGATCAACCAAGAAACTACCCAACCCTCTAAAGCCAAACTTGAAGAATTCAACCTGGAAGCCCTCCTCATCAACAATCCTACTATTGTTCATCACTTTGACAACCCTCTCGATATTCCCTGGAAGTGAACAAGTAACATGAGGAGGGAGGAGGATCAACCTGGATACGAGGCTACCCAGGGATATCATATAGAGTGGAGGTGTGAGAGAACATGGACTCGGGGTTAAGATCGAGAGGAAGGGGAGAGTGGTAAGGGAGGATGGTGCGCCAGAAATGTCTGGGAGAGTGTTGGAGAGAAGAACACAAGATCCATCTCCTTAGGGAAATAAAGAGACGTTTCTTATGTCGAAGAAGACAATGGTAAGAGGCTTTGAGGGAGGGATAGGAGGGAAGGGAGTGGATGAAGGCGTGACGAAGCTGGCGGTGAAGGAGTTTGCACTCATCATCGTACCACTTGTTCATAGGGAAAGATTTGGAGTTATTGGGTTGATGGGAAGTCGGGGAAGAGCTAGTGGAGATCCTTGAAGGGAGATCCACCGCTCTAACTGGATCCAAATGAACTCGACAAACTCATTCGTGATCACCAACGAAATCTTGCTCCGGAGGAAATATCTATACAAACAATCCATACCCCCGAACTCCGTGACACCACCCAAAGACTATGTTTCTGTTTGCAAGCAAAGTACCAATGGTAGCCTCGTGATCCCCTGGAAGTAGTCATACAAGGCTCTTGTGTGTCTCCGTGAGGAAAAGAATGTCATACAATTCAAGGGCATCATACATAAGACCAAGTGATGACCAAGAAGAACCATTACCATTGAATAACTAATGGAGATACCTGCGTACTCGTCCCCTCTCTTTTCGATCCGTCATTTAGAAGTCCTGTGTCGGGCCTCCCATCCGAAGGGAAAGTGTCGCCGATGACAGCCTCGAGATTCGTGATAACTTCCCATTTCTTCGCCCGACAAGTAGCCAAAACTAATTCTCTCGAGCATTTGAGCTTCGCCACTGTGACTCGATAAGATCTTCGTCAAGGAAAATCTTGTTAGGGAGAGAGTGTAGCACCCGTTTGGCTCTGAGAGCCCTAAGCTAATCTGTTGCTGATTTGAATCTGAGGAAAAGAGTGGAGTCATAGCCCTACCAAGTTCTTGCGTCTAGAGCAATATTGGGAATATGCAGAGTATCCCGAAGAAACCCGTTCCCAACCACCAAGGGGTCCAGTGATGAGTGAGGTAGAGGGAGTCCCCTCACCTTGAGATTTAATTCCTCTCGCTCTTGGTACGTTCCTCGGATAACTTGGCATGAACAACCTCCTCAACAACTGCCATAGGGGAGGGAGACCCATCTTTTCCAACCTTGAGCCCATGACTTGATGTTTGTTTCTATTTCTTGTTTAAAAGAAGCCTGCTGCGATCTAATCTCCTCCTTATTTTGAGGTCCAGGATTTCCACATGCAAGGTATTGTTGGGAGGATTGAGAACCTTGTGCCCCTCACTGGTGTGGATCCTTTCTTTTAATAAAACATTTTCCGATTCGACTGCTATAATTCGGTTGGAGAGTTCATGGATTTCAGTATGAAGAGCCTCATTAGCGAGTTCCACTTTTTGAACCCTGTTGATCAGCTTCTGAATGAGGTTTTTCATGTTGTCATCATAATTCTGCTCATCCAGTTTTGAAAAATCAATTATTTTGTTATTTGGGTTGGCCATCTCCACATGGTTCGTAAAATTGGTGTGAAGGAAAGGAGGGGGAGGAATTGTCTGGATTGGTGTGACTGAGATGGATGAGCAAGGTGAATTCCCTGGTGGCATCAGATAGGTAGAACAACAAGATTAACTAGACGCGAGCAAAATATGAGCTGGAAACCGTGAGTAGAAAATAGGAAAAAGGAATCGTGAGCAGGCAAGAGGGTTTCTTCCTAGAAAACGCGAATAGAAATGGGCGGAATAAACCGCAGTAGAAGAAAACACTAGTAAATGAATTAGAAATGCTTCAACAAAGGTCGTAAAAAGCTAGAAAGCAGAGACAAGGCTCACGTGATACAAAGTAAGTTGTCGCCAACCCTTAATGCCTCCCAAAAGTGACCTGTAATTGATGTGAAGAAGAGACCACATGGAAAATTGAGAGAGATGGAGAGAGTGAGTTTCAGAGTTTGAGTCACAGCTAACCTCCTTCACGCACAATTTCTTTAGTTTTTGGTAAGGCATGAGATTAAAGTTGCAGGTGCGTTAACAAGTTTGTATCGGTTCTTGCTCGACGCGAATTGAGCCCTCATGTAATCGACACGATGAGTACCACAACAGTCGTGGAAAGTATAACACTAGATGGTCACAGGTGCATTCACAAGCCTGTATGTGGTTCGTGCTTAGTCGCGAGTTGAGCCCTCATGTAGTCGACATTATAGTCATAGTAGTCGTGGAGAGTATTACAATTTCTTTGGTTTCTGTTAGGGCACAAGATATAGTCGCAGTGCATTCACATGCCCGTATCTCCACTCTAGAGTTATAACGGTCGAAGAGAAATAACATGGGATGGTTGTAGGATATAGTCGAAGATTAACGAGCCCTCATGTAGAGCTCGACAAGAATGGTAGAGCTTGACGGGAATGTCACCGCATCGATGTTAATGCAGAGCTTGATGGGAATGTCTATGGGAATGCATTCATGAGCCTTTATCTCCTCGCGAGCTATCATTCAAAGTTCATGGCGAAGAGCATTATAATAGGTATGAGAAATTTCCCAAGTTACAAGTTCGAGTCCATTAATTTCTTCATACATTTGAGATTTTATTTGTGAATGGATTATTGTGTTTGGAAGATGATTCATTATTAGAAGTCGATGTAGGTTACATTCTTTCTCTTAATAAATACCATGCTCATCCTAATTTTATTTGTGATTATATCTTGTTTGAATTTCAATTTTTAACTCATTTTGTCTTGGCATATTCGATTGAGGGATTGCAAATCATGATAGTTGTTGTGGATAGCGGAAGAACTTTAGAAATCCCACTGGTGAAATCCCTTTATTTCCTTTTAAGTCGGGGTCGTATTATAATATTGAGTCTTCCTTTGTTTTTGCTATTATTTACGAAATTAAACTATTAAATTCCTAATTTAAACAACTTTTCTGCTCCTTACGGTAATAAAATTGAAATAAACTATTTTTGGGTTTCGTAGCTCTCCGCTCTACCTTCGAAATGCATATAAGAAGTTATATTTTTGTTGAGTATTTTAGGAGAAATTAATTTTAAAATGACAAAATAATTATGAGTGTTGGAACTATATTTTAATCTTTTGGAGCCTTGATTTGAACAACTCTGCTGCTCCTTATAGTAATAAAATTGAAATAAACTATTTCGGTTTTGTAGCTTTCCTCTATACCTTCGAAACACATATAAGAAGTTATATTTATGTATAGTATTTTAGGAGAAAATAATTTTGTAAAATGATACAATAATTATGAGCGTTGGAACTATATTTAAATCTTTTGGAGCCTCGATTTGAACAACTCTACTACTCCTTATGGTAATAAAATTGAAATAAACTATTTCTGGGTTTCTAGCTCTCCGCTCTACCTTCGAAGCGCATATAAGAAATATTTTTGTTGAGTATTTTAGGAAAATATTAATTTTCTAAAATGACAGAATAATTATGAGTGTTGGAACTATATTTTAATCTTTTGGAGTCTCGATTTGAATGCCTCCGCTACTCCTTGTCATATGATTAAAATAAACTACTTTTGAGTCTTGTAGCTCTTTGCTCTACCTTTGCAATGCATATAAGAGGCTACAATTTCACCATGTAGTGTAGATAAAATTAATTTTCCAAAAATGACATATTTATTAACAAAACTAACGCTATCTTTGTGAAGGGGCATCAAGTAGAAAAGTTGTTCAAGAGGCTTAGACGGAGCATAAAGTATAAATGGTTCGGAGCCGGAGTATAAATGGTCTGGAGCTGGTAGTATAAATGGTCCGAGTTGGTAGGATAAATGGTTCGGAGTTTGTAGTATCAATGGTTTGGGGCTGGAAGTATAAATGGTCCGGAGCTAGGAAAAAAATGTGTTAAATCCAATAAGATGTTTATAACAAGTTAATATATTTAATAAGTATATAGTAAGACATCAATGGATTTATTTTTAAAGTTATGAAATTGTTTATAAAATTAACAAGTCACCTTGCTTGAGTTTTAAAAATGCAGACCATGAATTAAGTGCACGGGAAGGACAAAGGCTCCTAGTTCTTTTGTGCACAACTTTGGACTGACGCGGGAAAATATTCATTAATAAATTATGTTTAATTTCCATTCTAATTATTTGTTAATAGAAAAAGGGGAGTTGTCAATTTATTTGTAACCTTAGTTTTTTCTTAAAAGTGCAAATTATAAATTAAAATGAGTTCTAATAATTTTAGCATGAATAAGTCACAAATGTTGAATAAAACTAACTACAACATCTGGAAGATTTGATTGAAAGTAGAATTCATGCCACAAAAACTATGGACAATTGTAAAAGGCACGGAAGAGTCACCTACAGGAAGATGAGCAATGACAGATAATGTTTTTGCATTTCAACAAAAAGTGCAAGAAGCAATGTCAATCATTCTGCGAAGCGTACTTAACCACCCACTAGAAATCACGAAAGTTTGAACGAAGCTTGGGAATTGCTAGAATCAATGCACGCGAAGGTATCCGTCTTTCTATGATCATAAAATTGATTCTCAAACTAATGATAACTCCCATGAAGGGGGATGAAAAAGTAGTTAATTTTCTTGCTAAAATTAAAAATATTAAATCTCAACTAGATGGATGTAACTGTGATTTAATTCAAGACAAATTGTTATACTTTATCATTCAAATGAACATCCATGAAAGGTTTAGGAACTTTATTTCCATCTTAAACTCAAAATATCAAACTGAACAAGATATTCTTGACTTATCTACACTTAGTGCTCTCTTGATTCAGGAAGAGCAAGTAATGACAAACTTTGATTCGAAGGAGAATGCCACTCAGACACTTCTCGCTCAAAAGCCTAAAAAGAAATTCTCCAAGTTCAAAAGAATCAGAAGTTCAAATCAAATTTTAAACCCCTAGTAAAAATAATTAAACAATGAATAATCACCTAAAAGTCAGTTTTGATAGAAAATGTCATAATTGTAGGAAATTTGGTCATAAAAATGAAAATTGTAAGATAAACAAAAATAAACCGAAGTTTAACAATTAGAAAGGAAACAAAAGTAATCAAAATCAATACAAGAACCAAGAGAATAATCAAAAACATAATATTGTTGCTTTATATGCTGCATTTTATTGGTTTGTGCGTTTTTACCTCTAATAAGGTTTTCCCACGTAAATAATTGTCTCGTGTTTTTTACTTGTGTTTAATTTAATTTATATGGTTTAATTTATAGTTTAAATTTGCTTGGTTAAATATTTTACCTTTATCCGATCCTCCAATAAATTTACATAATTTTTAAAAGTATTTTTTTACAATTTTATTCTATTATATATTGCGAGTAAATAATGCATTCAATATAAATAATAGAATCAAAATGAAAGAAACTTTATTCTTTTATTTTTATAGTTTATGTAAGTTTGCAAAATAAATGAATAATAAATTATATAAGTTTGTAATTTTTTTATAAATTAAAAAATAAATGTGTAATGTATATTAAAATATGTATTGAAAATGTTTACAATTTTTGGCAGGGAGGTAACTTATCAATGTGGTAAGTCATCTATTGGAAATGAAATACATTGTCCAACGAGACACTAATCTTAGATATTTGAAATGCACACTATGTGGGTCAAATATGAAGGGGACAATAACAAGGGTTCAATACTATTATATGGGGGTCTAGATGTGAAGATTTTCCCAATAACGATAGAGCAAGAGAAGGATGCTGAATTTGTTGGTTGAATTCAAACCAAATATGAATTAAAGACACTTGCAATATCATCATCAACTTTAAAGAAGCTAAAATCCAATGTAATGAGACACAAATTAGCTCTTTTAGTTGCTTGGCTCCTTCATCAACATTTGCCCAAGAAAGTAAAAGTGACAGGAGATGTCTTAGCCTTCATTGAAATCAATATGGAAGCAAAGAAAAAAACATGAGATTGACAGATTGGTGGGTTGGTTTTCTTATGCAAATGCCATCCCTTTCAATGTTGTTCAAAATTTGCTTACAAAAGCTATGGTAGAGAGGATTGCACATTTTGGGAAAGGTTGCACAATGTTGTCTTTTGAAATCCTAAGAACTAGCTTGCTAGAAAAAGAGGTGACAACAATATCTAGTGAACTAGATAAAATTAAAAAGATTGGAGAAAATCAGGTTGCACTTTGTAATAAGTGATTAGTGGTTTGACACAAAGCGAGAGGCCCCTCCTAAACATTCTAACACAATGCACAAAATGCACGATGTTTATCAATTTGATTGATATGAGCAATAAGGTGAAAACTACAAATTTCATTTTCAAATGCATTGAAATTAGAGAACAATATGTAGTCGAGATTATTACAGATAATGCAACAAATTGTAAAACAAGTTAACTTCTTATGGACAAGTTTCCTCATCTGTTTTGGACTTTATGTGCAACTCAAGTTTTTGATCTTTTTCTTGAAGATTTAATAAAGTTGGAGTGGGTAAATAATGTCGTGAGAGAAGGGAAACAAATTTATGAGTTTATATGTAATCACCGCTTGAGCTTGAGCTTGAGCTTGTATTGCTTATTTGCATCTAATTTTATCTCTTTGCAAAGTGAGGTGGAAGAGAGGAAAATTCTAAGAAAAGTTGTGGTTAGTGAAGAATTTGCACAATCTAAAGTTTACAAGGAAAGCCTGCAAAACATGTCGAGGGAATTATCTTCGGAAGTTCATATTGGGAGGGCACAAAGAAGGCCCTAAAGGTGTTTGAGCCACTTGTTCAATTGGTGAGATTGCCCAATGGCATGAAACCTTGCATTAAATTTGTGTATGGGGCATGGACTAAGCAAAAGAATAAATAAAAATACTTACAAATGATTATGAAAAAAATCAACGTATACGAGACATTGTGGACATTCGATGGGATATGTTACATCGCCCTATACTTGCAGCATGGTGCTATTTAAATCCTAAGCTTATAAAGGTGGATCATGCTGCAAATGAGGAGGTTAAGAATAATATATTAGAAACAAAACCAAGTTGGTTCACAATGACGATGAGAAGGCTAAGGTGAGAAAGTAGCTCACTACATTCAAGAACCAAGAGGGCATTTTTTCTTATAAGGAGGCACAAGAAGACATCGGCTGCATGGATCCCCATTTATGGTGGCAAACTTGTGAGTCTTTTACTTGGCTACAAAAGTTTGTTGTACATGTACACAACTAGTGTACTAGTGCTTTTGGATGTGAAAAATTGGAGTACACACAATTTGATTCGCACTAACAACATGAATCGACTAGGATCTAAAAAAATGTCGGATCTTGTTTGACGCAACAATCGATGTTTGCTTGAGAACAATCTTGCAAAAGATGACAATTCTCATCTTGGAGAACCATCCTTCAAAGAAACTTAGAAAAATATTGATAGTGATGATGAGCATGATAGAGGATTAGATGATGGTGCTAGCATTAGTTTGATCTTGAAGTAGCCTTTGATGTTGCAAATGTTTGAAACTTTTAAATTTCCTTTCAGTATTGAGCTTAGGCTTTAATTTATGGATGTTTTGCACTCTTTTAATGTTATTCAAATTTCAAACTCATGCATTTCTCAATTTTACGAGCTTTAATTTTATACTTTTATACTCATTATTTAGAAGATGGATATGTTTTACATGACACACACACATGCACACACATGCGCGCACACACACACGCACACATGCATGTGCACACAAGAACCAAATATTTCTGATTTTTTCAGAAACTTTGGATTTCCTTATTTTTATCCTTCCGAATGGATTTATATTTCTAAACTTGGTAACGATGGTTTGGAGTCGGGAGGGTAAGTTGATTGTTTCATTTTTAATCTATGATCAAGAGTTATAGGACATAGTACAATCTCTCAAGAAGTGGATGCATTATTTGTTTCCCAAGGACTTTTTGTTACATAGATCACTAATCAACATAGTTACTGGGACGAGGGGACGACGGACGGGGTTTTTGGGACGGCAAAAAATTTCTAAATTTTGGGGACGGCGGGGGGACGGCTGATTAAAAAATATATAAATATTTAAAATAAAAAGATATAGTGACTAAATTATATAAATAAGCTGAAATAAAACCATTTGAGATTTAAATAAGGTGAAACTTGAACTCATAAACATCATGATCAAATACATTCCTTAATACTATAATATCAACTTCAAGTATATTATAAAATAGAAAAGTAAAACCATTCTAAATTACGATTGATCAAGTGACAATAGCTGATATTCATATCATTAATCTCATAGCCAAATACAGTGTACACCAACAATTGTCTATTGTCAATATTACAAAAAAGAGGACAACTACAAGTATCATAATCAAACTAAAAACCGGAATCAACATCGAAACAATATCCATGAACTCATCCTCATTTGGTACTAGCATCCTCGTCCTCAAAGGTAAGCCCAATCAATCCTCCTACACTGTATTGTCCTCTTCAACCTGCCTCGGCTCCTCGGGATTTACATCCCACCGTAATGCTGGAGTCTGTTTGTACTCAGGTGTCTTGCGATCTATAAGACGCAAAGCACCGTGTGCAGCCTACAAGCTTCTTTCCTCTCGCAGAGGTGACCCTATTCCTCATAACAGAGTGTATCCAACCATACATAGACCGGTTCCTCTTAGAGGCAGAGGAGCTAGAAACTTGGGAAAGGAGGCGAATGGCAAGTGGTCGTAGCAGTCTTTGAAGCCCATACAGTCGCCACCAATTCACTTGGCTTCTCTGTCTTCACTCTTACCCTGTCTGCCTTTGCTGATGTTTTGTACCCATCAAGTTCAGTGAAGTCAAGCCACTCCATTATGATATGTGAAGCCTCTTGTGGAGTGTACATGTTTTGAAGGCCTTCATAAGGCCCCTCTTCACCTCATTATCATCCAATGGGATAACTCTGCCTGGCCTCACCACATACCATTTGGGATTCAGTGCATACACAGCCATATGAAGAGGAGTGTTCAACTTCTCCCATCTCCGTTGAATAATGGGCTGTATATGTTCATTATAGAACTCCAAAGTGGGGTCCCTCACCTGAATAATTGCCTTCATTTGCCCAAGCATGCTGTCAATGCACTCGTAGATCTCACCAAGATTGGGGCTGTTAGAATCCCCATATTTGATGATACTAAAAACTGGAGCTATGATTGATATGATGTATTTCATATCAACCCAAAATGTTTCACGCAACACCACTTCCTTCACTCTTTTCCCTTGATCTGTCTTGGACTCACGCCACCTAGTCCAATCCTGTGTCATAATCATAATTTGCAGGGGCTCTGCAACTCAGACATCCTCTCTAACAAAATAAAATAGGATGCAAAGCGAGTGTCAACTGGTTTCAAAAATTCCTTCTTTGAAAAATTTCGAAAAAGTGCCAATGATGTGTGGTGATTACATATGAACTTCTGCACATCTCTGGCCTCGGTCACTATCTGATTAACCCACCGAATCTTCCCTATGTCTTTCAATGCATTGTTCATGGCGTGCACACAACATGGAGTCCAATAGATATGCCTATGTTCCCGCTCCACTAGCTTGTTTGCTGCTCTGCACACATAAGCTGCATCTGTGACAACCTGTACAACGTTTGAAGGTCCAACCTCCTCAATGGCATCCTTCAAAATCTGATATTGAAACTCAACATCTTTCCGCTTCCCAGAACAATCAATTGCTCTCAAGAAGTACGGTCCATCTTTGCAAGAGACAATGATATTGATGAGAGGACGGTGTCTAATATCCGTCCACCCATCCATGATAATGCTACATCCATGTGACACCCATGTCACCTTCATCTCCTCCATCAATAGATTAACCTTGGAATAATTTCTATCCAAGATTGTTGTCCTGAGTTTTGTGTCTCCAAGAGGCACATAACTTGTACCTGCTTTTGCAACCTTAGCCATAACCTCCTTGTAATAAGGAGAGCGAGCGGCATTAAATGGAATCCCAACAAAGCATAGAAAAATTTCCCAATAACATCATCTGCCTCTTCCCTTGCCTTTGAATCAAACATGTCAACAATTGAATTTGGGGCTGCCCCCATGGCCTTTCTCTTCCCTCTGCTTTCCACTTCTGACACTCCAAAACTAGAACCAGCCAGAGTATTACCATGTTTGCCAGTCCTATGAGTGCTCAATGGAGTATTAGCCGTAGAACCACGAACTTCTGGCACTTTTTCTGTGGTATTTCCATTGAAGATTCTCACCATCTCAGCTCTCTGCTCTAGTGAAAGGCCCTTACAAGTGCCAACCCCCCTTCCTGTAAGATGCAACAAGTGTGCATTGGTCCTGGTGATACTGCCATGCCAAGTCAGTGCACATATGTTGCACTTCCATACTTTGCTCCCCCCTCCAGACTTGGGGTTATCAATTATTTGGGCAAATTGTTGCAATGGCTTCTTATCAAATGGTCCAATGGCAAATTTGGACAACATTTGAGAGGGGCAATTGGTAGCACTACCAACTGAACTACCAGTTGCCGCTGCCACTACATTTTGTGTCCCTTCTTCACTCTCCCCCATTGTGGCATCACCAACTCTTCCATGGCCACCTATCTCAACTTCCTGTTCAACCCTCTCCTGCTCTGATTCATACTCATACTCAGTCTCAGAAGAATAACTCATGGTGATGATTGTTCTGATGAATTAAAAACAACCATAACTATATGATTGATTGAAATTTGATTATGTAATGATTCATGAATTAATTTTTAAAAAAAAGTAGCCAATATGCATTTTTTAAATCGTACAAACTATATGCGTGATTATATTGTGAATGTAGTTGTACATGCAAATGTTAAAAAAGTAAAACCCCTAAAAAATGCAAAATATACTATAAATTTTAAACTAGAATTTAGAAATAAAATGTAATTAAAAAAAAAACGTAACCATTTAAATTTTAAATTTTACAACCAAACCCTATGCAAGATGCATTTTTTTAAATCCCACAAACTATATGCATGATTGCATTATGAATGTAGATGCAAATGCTAAAAAACAACCCCTAAAAAATGCAAATATAATATAAATTTTAAACTAGAAATAAAAATGTAATTAAAAAAAAAATAACCATTTACATTGTAGTTTGTACAACCAAACCCTATGCAATATGCATTTTTTAAATCCTACAAACTATATGCATGATTACATTGTGAATGTAGATGCAAATGCTAAAAAACAGCCCCTAACAAATGCAAATATAATCTAAATAAAAAAAAAAAAAACTTTAACAAGTATTGTAAGCAAATAAAATTATAAATACCTCTTGCTAATGCTCCCTCTTGTTCTTGCTCTTGCTCTTGCTTGGTGTGAATATGAAATGAACCCATAATGTAAATTTATAACATAAAATGGCACTTTTAGGGTTAGGGTTAGGTTAGGAATGTTGCTTTTATGCTTTAAGTGTTATGCAATTAAAAAAATTGTTTTTAGAGTGTAAAAGTATGTTTTTTTTTAAAAACACGCCAAAATGCGTGGGGGCCGTCCCCCACACGTCCCCCATGTCCCCGGGACGTTTCCCTCTGCCGCCAGCCGTCCCCGAGGCATTTCCTGCCTCTTTTGCACAAAAGGAAATGTGGGGGAAACGTTTCCCCCACGTCCTCGCATCCCCGGGGACGTTTGGGACGCCCTGGATGTGTCAAATACGGGGGACGGCGTCCTCGCGTAACACCGCTAATCAGTGTAATTGATCAATAGTCAAAGTAGTTGATTCAAAGACATACAAAGGATGAATTTCTACAAAGTTACCACTTCTATAGAGTCAGCAAATGTAAGTGGAAGTAGTAGGATTTGATTTGATTCCATGAAGGAATTGTATGATGAAGACGAGGATTTAAGAGATGCGTGAGAAGCATGCAAAGATTGATTATGGACAAAACACCAAGTATCTCTTAAGAAGGATTGTTATTCATAGGAAGACAATTGTATATATCCCAATGGTTTATGTGAGAGAACTTGATCAAGGAGAAGCATAGGGGAGGACTAGCTGGTCATTTTGGTGTTGACAAAACACTCGTGCAACTAGGGAGAATCACTATTGACTCGAGAATGGGGTACTAGATGTGAGAAGATTTGTGTAAGGATGTAAGATTTGCCAATTGGCAAAGGGAAGAGTCAGAAAGCAAGGTTGTATTAACCTGCTAATTCTAGAAAGGCTATGGGAACATATCAACATGGACTTCGTTTGATATGTTTGGCCTCATTTGGTCGGCCTCATTTGAGAGCCCCAAGACATGGCGCCACCCTCTTGTTATAAATAGAGGTTGGCATTAGTTTAGGATATGTTTTGGAGATTATTCTTATTTTGGTGAAAGTTGGCTAGTGTAGCCCTTTTACTCTCTCTCAAGGACGAAACCCCTTGGGTTGAGGATCTCTTCCAAGGACGAAAACCCTTGGTTGGGAAACTTGTGAAGGACAAAAACCCTTCATGAGGTTTTGATTGTGCAAGCTGGTTGGAAAAGCAATAAAGAATCTTTCTCTTGCATTTGTGGTCTTCTTGGTGCAATATTATATTTATTCATAGTGGAGCGACCCACTTTGGTGTGGAATTTTGGTATGTGTGATACTAATTTGATAAATCTGAAATTACCAACTTATTCTTCATAATTTATAAGGCCAATATCTTGAGTTTCATGATTTTTGGTGCTTCCTAAGTTGAGTTATGAATTTTTAAAAATAATGCTGTAGAAAAGGGTTTCATGAAATTCATCTCCATATTTAGGGACCGTATTAAAAATTAGATTTCTTACATTACATGATTGGTGATGATATACCATAAATTTTGAGACATTAGTGAAGCTGATTGGAAGGGTTTTGAAGGCACGAAGTTGGGGTTGAAACCCCAAACCAGGTCACTTCCCAAGAAGGGTGTTGGCTGGCTGCAGTTAAGGGTTTTTATACATTTATTTCAGTCACTAACAGCTCACTAACAATCTGAAAAGTGTTGTTTATCTTCAGCTTTTGATCATTTCTTGAGTTCCCGAAAAAGGGACATTACACACATTTGACAAACAATGATGAGCAAGAGGATGGCTACTTTTCTGAAGTACCTTCCCCATCCACGTATGTGTCATCGTACATTCACCAAGTGCTTTTATGATGCAATGTTTTCTTGCAAGGCCAAATGATAACACCTCGGCTAGGAATGCCATGCCTCACACCTGAAACATTTCCCCATGAATATCACTTTCTGAGAGAGCATATGGATATAAGAAACGAGTTCCTTTTGAAGGATCCATTTAGCTAGAAGCAGGTTGAGGAAAGATAATGAGCTTAGTTAGCTCAAAGCATGAAGTCAATTTTAGTTCTTCCCGAGGGAAATTGAAGGTAACTTGCAAGCAAACACTTGCTAGGAGGGTGCATAATTCTGCACAAACATCTATAGAAGTAGATCACGTCCACCGAGGGACAAATTGTAATCTCTGCTTAGTTTGAGTTTGTAAATGGAACATGAAGTGCAATGTCCACATGCCATGTAATCTTTATATTGAACTCAATAAAGATAACGTTTTGTGATGTTCCACCATTGGGCGAATCTATTGGCAAGTGAATTTTTGTTGCATGGTCTTAAGGTTATTGTTCACTCGACCCCTTAACCATGACTACATCACAAATCATTATATTATATAACATATGAAGGAAGTTCTGAAAGAGAGGATAGTAAGAATAGTTAGGCTGATTCACTATCTCTATTATCCAAGCATCAATTTCTGTCAGAGAAATGAATATGGGATGCCTTCTTAAGTTGCTTTTTGGAGTTAATTCTCCCTTTAATGCAGAATTGTTTCTTAACCAATAACTATCTTCAAGTTTTTAAAAATAATATTTAGTCCCTTGTTCCCTATAACATCCCTTAAAATTTGGGGATCTATCTAGATGTTCCTGAAACCCATTCCTGTTCTTGTGTCCCTGTGTACCGAAAATTTCAACAAATACTACTTGATCTCTTGGTAAAAATAATTACTAAACATACCTTTGTGGAAGTGTATGCCTGGTTAGATTGAAAATCTGTGGAAGGGAAAAGCACACTGTGTAATCAGATTATAGTCATATATACACTCATATAAGAGCTCAATGTGTGAAACTGTTCCTAGAATTGATTCTTCTAGGTGTTAAATTTTAGTTTCACCAATGCAATCTATTGTGGCAACACACCCCATTCCCCTTAATGAATGCGGATCCTTTGAAGAATTTGAATTTTCTTGTTGACTGCATTTTTGGTTTGGAAGATCACTGCATAATCTTAGGTTTTACTCTTTTAATGGTTTTCTTCCTATAAGAGAGCTTTCACGGGTGTGTTCAGTATTTTCAGTGTGTGTAGGATTGCTGGTTTGCAAAGGAGTTGGGTTGCACTCTTTAATTCTTTCATTTGCCATTTCAACTCCCTCAAGTTTTCACTTGTGGAGACCTAGCGGCTCTGCACAAATTGAATTCTTGAATTTGCTCTGTGCAACTTGAATTGGCATTGTGTGGCTTGAATCAACTTTGTGGGGTTTATTGCGGCATTTGCACGGTTTTGAGTGGCATACCACAACACTTTGCGACTTGATAGGAGTTGCGGAAAGATTAAATGGAGAGTTCACATAGTTCACGGACCGCACAACATAGTGGACGGAAGCAGGCGGACTATGGAGCACTATGAATGATAGTTTGTAGACTGCAAATCACTGGAAATTGGCTGAGTCGCGAAGCACTATAAACAGAGATGTGCGAACCACTAAGCATTACAAACGGTGGATCGCAATCCACACAAAGCATGCACAATACTTCGCAGATTGGGCCAAAGGTGCGGATCAAACATCATCTAGGCTCTGACCATGCCTTGCAGCCTTGGACTCAATTTGGGTCTGCAATCTTTATGGGTGGTTGTGAATGATTGAAGCCATGCGGTGCCCATTTTGTTCTGTTTCGAGTTGTAGACACAATCACAATTACAATGGCCAAGTGTTTGTAAACACTTTTGCTTTGAGATTAATCCCACATCCACTAGGATGTAAACACGTGAAGTGCTTAAATGACAGAACAAATGCACATTGTAGTGGAGCAAGCAAGAGGGCTCTGCCGGACTTAGATTTATTTTGAGGCTTGATGTTAAGTGTTAAGACAATGTCCAAGTTAGCGTAAAAGTTTATAAGTCACAAGGCATTTATGCTAGAGCTCCTAGATCATGCTAAGTGTCGTGATCTAGTGAACACAAAATGTGAAAAGAAATGCAATCTTGCCCCCATGGTTTAAAATAGTCAGTGGCTCGCAGTTGCTTGATTACGCCATGACATGATAGCCTAGACTCGTGGTCTTTAGCGGATCGTGAAGCTGACCAAAATTGGGACAAGCTCCACATACATATTTCATGGATGATTGACGCATGCCATTATCCTGTATTCTTATGTCTCGCAAGAAAATGCAGGGAGAGAAAAGAGCCCCTAGCCTTTGGAATACGATTATATGGAATGTCGACAAGTGGCAGATTTCTGCGCTTGCACACATGGAGAAGGTTGAAGGCCAAAGATTAATCTACAAGCGACTACACGGATTCACGACAAGTGGCAATCCCTGGTGGAATTTCGGCCAAGATCTATGCTTTAAACCCTTATGCCCATAATAGTCATGAATTCCATATTCCGTGGGATGTAGCAAGTGAGCGGCGGCACGCTGATAAATGTGGCAGATGTTAATGTTGGCAGTCAAATGGATGCCATGCAAGCAAAGGTTGGGCCCAATGTCGTAGTGGAACGACAAATGTCATTCCCTTGAGCTTCCAAAGCTTGTGGAGTACACAAAGGGCAAAGGACAAGTAACAGAATCGGCTGGGACCACTTGGAGCTACCAATGCCTTCCTAGCACGCTGTGTTTATTGCAACAAGTTTGGGGTATATCCCTTTTTCCTTGGCATTTAGTGCGAAGCTTATGACCTTCTTGAAGGTCCTCATCTTTGAAGTGAGTGGCTAGAAATTGCTATAAATATCTTTTGTAAACATATTGTAGGGGAGGTTGGAAATAATAGTGAATACAAGCTTTCCATGGAAGAGGAAACATAATTCATGCCTTGTTTCTTTCCTCATATTTTCAGTAACTCCATTGTTAATACTTCTCTATTTTGATTTCGAATGAACTAAGTTGTTAGTGGATCAAGTTACATTGAGCTCATGCTAGTGTTATAGTTGTCGTCAAACAAATTGCTATGGATAGAAGTATGTTAGTAATCTGCCATATCTGTAATTGTTGTCACCCGGAAGTGCACCCTGATAGAGAATGGTGTGTGTACTCTCTCTCTTGTTGACAAAATTGGAACACCTCAAGGCTGTGGGTAACCTATGTCTAAGGTGAACCTCCAGAGAGGGCTGGTTCCCTTGTGAATCACCTAAAAACTTAAAATTTGACAAGGAAAAGAGAGAAGGAATGCGGGAAAAGGGAAATAAGGGTGATACACCAATAATTTAACACATGCATGTACTTGTACACACAGGAAATCAAAGATCCACACACCTGCACAACTCTAAGCTATTTTGCAAAATTAATTCAAAGGTTTAGGAGAAAGGACAGCGGTAGAGGGAGTGGATTCCACACTAGAGCAACACAATATTCCTATCAAACACAATGAAAACTCAGAAAACAACGATATGAGAGGGCAAATAGAGATTTTTTTATTCAGAGGTGCAAATACAAAGCTAGGATTGCAAAAGCAAAACATCCCAAGTATGTGTCTGTATATTTTCTACACTAGAAATCAGCCTATATGAAGATGACTGAGCTTTTCCCTCCCCACAAAAATAGACCGCTGTTTTTGGGACTGCTGTTCCTTTTATTTTATTTAATTATCCTTTCACTTTTGGCTGTTGGCGCCACTTCTAAAACAAAAGTTGCTCTTTTATTTAATAAAATTCCTCTCTTTATCCATTTAGGGCGCATGAGGGTGGACTGCAGCAGTTATTTTATTTAATTCTTTTCCTCCATCTTTGTTTTATCTGTTTTGTCTCTTCCACATGCACTTTATTCTTTTGTTTCTTCCTCATCCCTTTGGTGCAGACTTTGGACTGCAACAACAGCTGATATTAATTTAATATTTATCTCCTCCACCTTTGGTTGGCGCATGGCAAGTAGACTGCTGCATTTTATTTAATTTATTCCTTCTACTTTGTGCAAGGTGCATGTGACTCGACAGACTGCTGTACTTTTATTTATTTTCCTAAATCCATGCTCCTTAATCCATTTATGGCGCCAACAGCTAATTCTGGACTGCAGCAGTTCTTATTTAATATTTATTACTGCTTTATCCACCCTTGGCTCCACAAATAAGAACAGCAGCTGCTTTAAATAATTAAAAACATGCTAATTTTAATAAAAGCATTCTCTTTTCCTCCACTCATGCACTCCAAAAATAGAACTGGACCTTCATCTATTTTAAGTACTTCCAAAAATAACCAATCCTCCAAAAATAGCCAAGTGCCATTTTAGCCATGCTAGTTATAGCAAAACTATTTTTGGCAACTCTTCCAAAAATAGCCAATTTTCCAAAAATAGCATTGTGCTATTTTTAGCAATCCTTTGCGTGGAAAATATGGTAACAGTAATCTGCCATAGTTGTATACCAAACAACTGTAGATTTGTATGAGTTGAAGGTTCACAAAGAATAGTTCCTCAAACTGTGTCTTATCCATTTTAGTCTGAGCATTTGCTAGACTGTTTTGGGTAATGGTAAAACCATAACAGAATCCACGAGAGATCATTCATCGTGGAGCATTGCAGTAACGTTTGGAAATCCTATTTTCTGCCACACCCTCTCTCTAGTTTATTTTGATACATGACCCATTTTTAGTTTCATTTAGCTTCATTGAAAATGCAAATTGTTTGAGGTGATGCAACCATCTTAATTGGCTGGGTAAATGCAAATGTTTCCTTTTATCTTGGTAACTTTTACTTTCTTTTTAGAGTCTATTCACAACAGACTACTTGGAGAGTCCAATATTGCAATTTGTGCCTTGGTTAACAAACCATTCAATCCTTTGGTGCTTGGTTTGTGCTCGCAAATTTCTATGAGCACTAAACTCCTATCAACAAGGAAAAAGCTGGTGCTAGAAGGGGTTTTTTTGAGAAAGAAAGCTGAACCTGATAAGTTGCTGTGTTGCTTCCTTAAACATAGAGAAAGCCTTCCGTAGCCTTCCTTTTGAATGGTTTGAAGGAAGCTAGATCCCCAATCTCGCCTCACTAGGTCTAAACCACCCTTGTGTGTGCCTGAAATAGATAAATTCGGCTATCAATGCCCGGTTAAGGAGAACCGCGAAAGACATCCCCGACCCAGGTGATCCCTCTATGTTCCTCAACCGATTAGCCAAGCTCAAGAGAGGGCCAAATGATTCTATAGGGGATTTCAACTGTAGATTTAAAAGCGTTCATTAGAATATCCCAGTCACCCATGGCCCCAAAAGGGCGAGCCTTATAAATGCGTAATTGAATGTTTTGGACCCACGAACTCCCTGTCTGTGAGAATATCTGCTCCAAACTCTATGGCATCAGCCTTTTCAAACACCCTTTTGGCAAATAGGCAGAAAAATCCCTAGAGACAATGATATCCCTTTCGCCCACAGAAATGCCTCAGCCCCTTCAAGGCAAGCTCCTCTCAACCAACAAATAAGTTTCCCCATACTTAATATGTTGAAGAACCCCAAATTTGGCGGATCATACATGGGAAAACATCGAGGAACTCCACGCTTTTCAGTTATCTCAGCGATACTAGAAAGGACGAATCATTCCCCTATGTTGAGCTCTACTGCTTGTCAAAAGGCTGTCTGTGTTTCTCAGATGCAACAAAAGTGAGATTCATTGTTGATCGATTATTTGAAATAGAATTTCTCTCATGTTGAATGCAACAAATCACATGCAAATCCGATTGTTGAGAAGACTCCCACACTTCCACAAATATAAATGAATGCTTTACACATAAGGACATTGCAAATGGTTTTTTTTCTAGAAATGAATGATTTATTTTCTGACTCTGCAAGTGACATGGAGGAAGAGGTAAAGGAATAAAAGTTGGGACATCACATAGATTCCTATATACAACCATGCTTTTCTCTCATTATTTGAGCATGAAATCGTTTGTGGAATGATTAACAATGTTTCCGATAACATTGAATCTTTAGATTTGCAGGTTTCGTTGGAAAATAACTCGGTGGATCTTGATGTTGCAGATCAGATCACGGAGGAGTTTTTGAACAATGTCGAGGAATGCCTTGAAAATGAGCCAAGGGACAGCGAATGCACACTTGAGGGAGAGACAAAGGAATATGATGCGGAGGTACATCTATTCCACATCTTTGAGGTGGAATATCTTCCCCTAGCTGAAAATCCAGAGTTTGTTCCTTGGGAATGCCCAACAAGCTGAATAGGGCAATGAATGTAACCTACACATTTGGAAGGAATATGCAAGTGCTTCTTTGATGGAAGAAGGCTTTGGGAATGAGAGGGTGGAGAAAGTCCAAGTAGAGCCGAAGGACGAATTCTGTCCAGTATTAGTCCATGATTATGGGGAAACATGTTTAGGGGATGATCTGGATCACAGTGAACCAAACGTTGGTGATACCCTTGCTCTACATGACACAGCCATGGTTGAGCCTCAGGGAAGTGATTCCTATGTGTTCATTTGGTCTGATTTTGAGGTACATTTGCTTGAACCTAGTGCTTTTGATGATTTTATGTTTGGTAAGAGTCATTGTGCAGAACAGAAGCTTCTGAATCTCCTCAAATATGGAATGAAAAAATTGGATGATTTGTGGAAGGAATTCAAAGATGTCCATGCTAGTTTAAGAACTATAAAGGAGGAAGGATTGCTTTTCCTCAGCTGTGGGGGATATTTTAGACCAAATTTTCAGATTCATCCTCCCATTTAGTTGCAAGTGTTTAGTTTAGGCATAGTTTAGTAGTAGATTAGTGTTAGATAAATTTCTTTTATGCTCCGTTTGTTTTCTCGCTTTTGCTTTGCAGTGTGGCTGTTGTGTAGATTAATAAAGATTTTTTCACCCTATAGAATAGAGTAGTTTCGTCTCTGCCTTATACTTTCTTAGATTAGTTTGTTTCCTATTCTGTTTTGGTGTTTCCCGGTGTGTTTGGTCTTTTGAAACGTAGAAGGAAGTTGCTGCCATCTCTCAACCAACCTTAAGCTTTGTGAAAGCTGTTGCCACATCTGCGGAAGGTTGTTCAAAGTCGGACTTCAATGTGAGATGTTTAAATTTCATCATCAAAAGCAAAATCCTTCAATAAGTCCTTAAAACAATATGTGAATGTTTGTAATGCCATATTTTTTTGACTTTTAAAAGTAAGCACAACTAAATATTTCAGATTTAATGTATATTGCATAACTATATTTTGCAGATTTCTAAACAAACAAAACTTTCCAATGAAGACATGTAAAATAAAAGAGCTCATGATCTCAATATTGTAATCTTTCCTTTCTCCCTTTTTTTTTTACAAGATTCTTGCAATAATGAAGAGAAAACTTCTTTAGCAAATGACTTAAGTTTACAATAACATCAAATACAAAAATAGGTGTTTTACAAGAAGGTGAAAGCTTCACAAAGCCACATTTATTTACAAAATGAAAGTAATGCCCTCAAAAGATGAGGATGACCAAGAGGACCAAGATGGCAAAGAGGCTCCAACTATCTCCAAACTTGAGTGTTCTTCCAAGGATGCTGAAATAAGAGACAAGACTTGTTTACCACCCAACCAATAGGCATCATCACATGCCTTTCCATGGTTGGAAGCCATGCTAGCCTCCCCCAAGCCCATGGGAGAGAGGAACAAACTTCCACAATGTGCACAAGTATAATGGGGATAAAACACAACAAGAAATACATAGGACCATTTAATACACTTAGACAAACTACACATGGTAAAACAACAACATGAGGAGAACAAGGTCAACCTCACAAAGGGGGAAGAGAAGAAATAGGATGCCCAAATCAAAGGTGTCCAACCATAGGAGCACCTACAAAAGCATGTTTACAAAACTCCTTATTCCTCCTAATCATTCATCCTCCTTATTCCTCCGTTATGTCATAGGAATCCTTCTTGGGAGAATTTTCAAACCCACAAGGGTTTCCTCACCAAGAATGGGGAAAGGTTCAAACCATATGAACCTTTCTCTCACCTCAAACCATATGAGGGGATGAGAAGGGACCTTCATGGCTTGACCAACAACCATGAGGTTTGAGAGGGAAATCCCTCTCTCTTCCCCTACATTCTCCAAAAACCATCAATCCAAATGATGGTGGAGAGAGAACAAAAGAAAACAACAAAGAACAAATAAACAAACTACATTCACCATACAACTTTACAACACATCATTTCACACACATCATTTTATTGACCAATGCATAGTTAACAAGATAAGCACAACTAGGAAAAAAAAGGATTAAGAATCTTACCTCTACAATGCTTTCCAAGACTCTAAGCTTTTCCCTTTGTCCAAGCAAACTTCCAAGCTCCCAAAATTCTCCAAGTTCTCCAAAAAAATGAGCCAAAAAGACCCCTTCATTCCTATGAGGAAGAATAAGAAAAAGAACCCAAAAGTTTCCTCACGAATGGGAAGGTGAGAAGTGTCACCCCCTCTCCTCTCAAGAGTCAAAGATTCCAAAAACCAAATAAGTAAAAGTAAACTCACCTTTCAGCCCTTATCACCCAAAATACTAAAAACGAAAATAAAACAAAGTGAAACAACTTTTAACAATTACACAAACCAACTATCTTACATGGATGGTGACTAAGGAGGGCAAAATGGGAGGGAAACTCCATCCAAACCTTGGAAATAAGCTCCCTATCTATTAGGTAGGGTCCAAGGGCCCATTTTTATGCTAAGGGAACTCCCAAACTCAAAAGGGGTCCCTAAAAATGCCTAAAATAACCCAATTTCGGGTTTGGCATGCTTGGGCACAAAGGTAGAGGGTGTGGGGTCCACCCAAGGTTCACATGTGGTCCCCAATCCCTTCTACCAACACACACACACACCCAAAACCATCACTTAAATTAAGATGAGATCATTAAACCCCTAAATTAGTTTACTTAATAAAACACACCCTAAACATAATTAATTTTTGCAAGACATAAACACATTACAATTGAGGGTTCACCCATGGTGCCCAATTAATAAACCTATTCTAAGGCCTCAAACATTTATCATGGTTAGGACTCAGCCCGTGGGCCCCTTGTGCCAATTGCATAGTTGCCCGAAACCCATGCTCTCCTATACTGCACACTGCACACTCATTGCACACATTAACCATCATCTGTCAATATAATAAACATCATCTACACATCACAAATTCAATCAAACTTATAATGTCCTAACATTATTATACAATTGATAGTGCAATGCATACAATTATACACATAGTTTGCCACGAATCATCCACAGATAAAATTACAACGACATACACTTAGGCTAGCATGGGATTACCATTATTAAATCCAAAAACTAAATCATTAATCAAATCGACCGCAAGAAATCAACATCTAACCAATAAATCTCACTATCATGTACCCTGTTAATGTCATCAACATCACAAGAAATATATCAATATACGAATCTAGTCCAATTGGCGCTACGCGCCCAAAATACCATAATGTCCATGAGGATAAGATAACATAGCAAAATGTCCAAAATCTATCAGAGTCTCAATCAAAACATGTCTATGCATAAAGGAACCAACAGATAACTGGAGCTATAAAAATGTGGGCACTACATCCCCCTCTCCTAGAATTAGACTTCCTCTTGGAAGTCATTGGAAGAGATAGGGATATCTAGCCCTCAGTGGTGTAGCATCCTCCCAGGTAGCTGATGACTCATCATATCGGTCCCACTGCACTCTAACTGGTCCAAATCTCGACCCGAAGGGCCAACCTCCGGTGCTCTAGTATGCGTACGGGCTCCAGTCTCCACTTGCCCTCCATCCTCTACCTGTAATGCCAACCAATCCAAAACATGAGAAACATCTGGTACATATCTACGAAGTATAGAAACATGAAAAACATCGTGGGCCCGTGTAAGGCGTGGTGGCAAAGCTAGACGATAGGCAACTGGACGATGACCTCAAGAATATCAAAAGGCCCCACAAAATGAGGCGATAGCTTAGAACCCTTTCCATAACAGATTGGACTCTTATGCGGACGAACTCTCAAGAAGACTTTGTCACCCACTGAGAAGTGACGGTCAATCCTCTTGGTGTCCGCATACACCTTCTAGCGTGCTCTAGCCTGCTCAAGATGTTGTCGAATCAGAACAACCTGCTGCTCTAAATCCTGAAGATAAGCTAGCCCCAAAATAATCTTGTCATCCAGTCTGTCCCAACTCAACGGTGTCCTGCAAGGTCGACCATACAACACCTGATAGGGGGCCATGCCAATGGAGCTATGATAACTGTTGTTGTAGGCAAACTCAACTAAATGCAAATAATCTTCCCACTTCTTTTGCTGGTCCATCACATACATCCTCAACATGTCCTCAAGAACTTGATTAACTCTCTCTATCTGCCCATCTGTCTCTGGATGATATGCCGAACTGAAATTAATCTGTGTACCCAAAGCATCCTAAAAAGAAGTCCAGAAAACTGATGTGTAGATGGTCTCTATCATTGATGATCGTCTTCGGGATCCCATGCAATCTAACAATGTCCTCCATAAACACTTTGGCGATGGCCTGTGCATTATAGGTAACCTTGGTTGGTGAGAAATGCGCAACCTTGGTCAACTTATCCACAGTGACCATGATGGCATCATGACGATAAGAGGACATAGGGAGTCCTACTATGAAATCCATGGAGATCACATCCCATTTCCACTCGGGAATGTCATGAGGGTATAAGAGTCTGCGGGATGAGAATGCTCTGCCTTGACTCTCTGACACTCAAGACAACGTGCTACAAAATCTGCTATGTCCCGACGAAGACCCGACCAATAATATAACTCTCTCAAATCAGCATGCATCTTCTTCACTCCTGGATGTGCTGCGTATGGGGCTCGATGAGCCTCAGTAAGGATGAAACTATGCAGATCGCTCGCCTTAGGCACATAAATGCGCCTATGGAACCAGACAAACCATCGACTCTAACATGCATTCCGAATATCTACCCTCAAAAGAACCACGAGAATCCAACATCTCGCCTAGCACCCTCATAAAACTTTGTCCTCTGGAAGATGCTCAAGAATCCTGCCTCTCAAATCGATTACAGTGTCAATGAAGCAAACACATGTCATCGTCTACTAAGTACATCTGCAACAACATTTTCCTTTCCTTTGATATATTGTACCTCCATGTCATACTCACATAGGAACTCCATCCAATGCCGTTGACGAGCGTTGAGGTTGGTGAGAGAAGATATGTTGTAAGCTACAATGATCTCGTCCTCAAGATGAAAGGTCTACCCAAAAGGAAATGTTGCCAACACACAAGTGCATGAACAACTGCTGCAAGCTCCAAGTCATGAGTAGGATAGTTAAGCTCGTAGTCTTTGAGCTTACGTGACTCAAAGGCAATCACTCGACGCTCCTGCATAAGAACTGCTCCCAAACCCTCTAGTGATGCATCAGTGCAAACAACAAAATCCTCTGTCGGGTCTGGAACTGCTAAGATAGGTGCCGTGGTTAACCTTTCCTTAAGCAATTTGAAGGCCTGCTCACACTTCTCTGACCAATCGAACTTCTTCCCTTTCCTCTGAAGGGAGGTAATAGGGTGAGCAATCCTAGAAAAGTCCTGCACAAACTTGCGGTAATACCTGCTTAAACCCATGAAGCTCCTCACCTCAGTGCTGATGTGGGTCGTTGGCCAATCCATGATAGCCTGAATCTTAGAGGGATCTACAGAGATACCCTTTCCTGAAATAATGTGCCCCAAGTACTGAATCTCTATGTCGAAAGAAGCTACATTTTTCCAAGTTCCCAAACAACTTCTGCTCTCTCAAAATCTGAAGCACCTGTCTCAAATGCTCCTCGTGTTCCTCCTCGGAACGAGAATATATCAAAATATCATCGAGGAACACTATGACAAAGCGATCTAGGAAGGTCCTGAACACTCCATTCATGAGGCTCATGAAGACAGCTGGGGCATTGGTCAAACCAAAGGGGACAACAGTGAACTCATAATGCCCATAACGTGTGCGAAAAAGTTGTCTTATGAATATTTGCATCTGATATGCGCAACTGATGATATCCTGACTTGAGATCGATTTTGGAGAACACTCTAGCTCCCGCATCTGATCAAACAAGTCATCAATCCTGGGGAGTGGGTAACGGTTCTTTATTGTGACTTTGTTGAGTTGTTTGAAGTCTACACAAAGCCTGAGAGAACCATCCTTCTTCTTCACAAATATAACTGGCGCTCCCCAAGGAGATACACTAGGTCGAATGAGACCCTTCTCTAACAACTCCTCTAACTGAATCTTGAGCTCATGAAGCTCTGAAGTCGTCATCCGATAGGGTGCCCTAGAAATTGGTGCGGAGCCAGGCACTAAGTCAATGGTGAAATCCACCTCCCTACTAGGGGGTAAACCTGGAAGCTCTCCTGGAAACACATTTGCATACTCCCTCAAAATTGCGTGATTATCAAGGGGTGAATGCTTTGGAGTACTGTCGAACGATCACTGATAGTGATAGCAAACAACTGGCAACCCTTACGCATGCTCCACTTGAGTTGCTTAGCGAGATCATACACAAGGAAATAGGTCTCTGCATCCCTGAAATCACAACTGCACTACCAAGATCATCCTGACACTCAATGACCTTCTTTCTGCAATCCACCTTGGCTCGATGAGCCTCGAGCCAATCCATACCCAAAACTACCTGATAGGATCCTAAAGGAATAACTCGGAGGTCAAGTGTAGTGGAGAAGACTCCCAAATCAAGTACACAACTCTCCACATACGAGTCCACAACGAGTTTAGCCCCAGAGGCCAACTCAACCTGCCAACTATCTGGTTGCCTAGCCACCACTAGCCCACACTGGTCCACTATAGAAGGAGATACAAAAGAATCTGAAGCACCTGAATCAAAAAGTATTGAGACAGAAATACCCCTGATAGTACTGTTGTCTCAATGACTGTGGCCTGATGCTCAGCCTGGCGGTTGTCAACCGCTGCATATACACGATGGGTGTGTCCCACGTCACCCACCATCTGCTCGGATCTAGGAGCTCTCTGCATATCCGTAGTAGTGGGCTTGTGCGGACACATACGCACATAATGGTCTGGAGCCCCACAAATAAAACATCCTCCTGTACCCCTCTGAGATGGGGTCCCTCATGTACTCACGAACCGAACTGCTGGTCCAACCCTAGCAGCAGATCGTTGCTGCGGGCTGGGTGTGAGTGATGAGTACTCGGCCTCCTGTCCCTAGATCCACCAAAACCACCTCTAGATCCGCCTCGCTTTGAAAACTCGAGTCATCTACCCTCTCGATGTTGGTGTCCCACGATGTTGTGTCTTTGTGATGGGTGCGGTGGAGCTCTCGATGCTGTTGGAGAAGACCAGAATCCTCCTAGGGGTGGTGTTGCACCCCGTGCCCTCTGACTCTAAAAGGCCTGTATCCTATCCTGGAACTTGCTCTTGTTTCTATCTCGGTGTTCCTGTGCCTTGGTCTTATTCTCCTCAGCCAAGTAGGCCTTCTCAACGGCCTTCTCAAGCGTGGGAGGAGATAACATCCTAACAGCTCCTACTATATCTGCATTCAGGCCCCGAATGAACCTGTTTACCTGCAATTTCTCGTCTTGTAGGTAGTCTACATACTGCAAGAGATCCAAGAACCTGCTCTCATACTGCGCCACTGTGCCAAAGCCCTATCGTAAGTCGTGAAACTCATCGATCCTCTTCTGCACAAAATGCTCTGACATATATCGGGCCCCGAACGCTCCGAGAGTCCTCGGAGTCAAATGGAGCTTCCGCTCCTCATTCCTCCACCAAACGCCTGTTGCGTCTCGGAGGAGGTGTATGGCGAACCTAGCTTTGACATTGCTCTCATGAGAGTGCAAGCCAAAGCAGCTATCCAGGCTAAGGAGCCAGGACTCTGCCCCAAAGCCATCTGTCGAACTAGTAAAAGTAGGTGGCTGAAGGCAAAGAAGGTCTCGAATCACACTGCCTGTGTCTCGATCCTGGCGATGTGGTCTAACAGGTGAAAGGGGTCACCTATCTCCAAATGGTCCCTCGAAGCTGTGTGATCGGTTGTGATGAAACGAGGCCATCCTCTCGCCAAGGATGGAAGGGCTGCGTGACCTCTCTCGTCTCGGGTATCGTGCTCAGGTGGCTCTGAATGTGCGTCCTCGCCAATCAACTCCTCGTCTCCCAACTGAATGTCCTCCTCTCTCGGCTCTGTGGTGGTGGAAGGTGCTCCTGCACGACGCCTATCAGCTGCTGCAGGGTCTCTAATATCTGAGGCCCAAAATCGGGGGCCGGCGGCTCCGCGTAGGTGCACTACGTCCCGAGCCTCGAGCCGATCGTCCCCTCTTGGGTGCCATCCTGAACCTGAGATAAAAAAATGTTTTATAAACTTGTTAAACGTTCTTGAAAGCTTTTTTTTTAATTAATTAATTAATTTAATTATTATTATTATTGTTATTATCATTATATAATGTAACACCAGATGCAATGCCCCTTCCCGTTAATAATTAATTTATAATAATTATTAATTTTCCGAAATAAATAACACTATCCCAACAATAATTTAATTATTTTACTCTATTAAGCTCCCTAGGGTCATGATTAAAAATCTACACCCCTAGAAAATAAAGTCTTCCCCCTTT
Organism: Taxus wallichiana var. yunnanensis; assembly: GCA_018340775.1. Taxonomy (NCBI): domain Eukaryota; kingdom Viridiplantae; phylum Streptophyta; class Pinopsida; order Cupressales; family Taxaceae; genus Taxus; species Taxus wallichiana. The sequence continues at coordinate 489,947,824 of CM031235.1, forward strand.
TAATTTATTTAGTCTACCCACACACCCCTCTTAACTTATTTTCCAAACCCATTAAAATGTCATGTTTTAAGGAAAAGTAGGGTTGAAGGAGAGCCCTAAGATCAAATCCAATCTTGGCCCTTGATTTCAAACAAACCCTAAATTTGCCCTAGATTTCTCTATGGTATTTTATTTTATTTTCCATTCCTTTTCTCATTCATTTTGTTTCTTCTTTCTTTCTATTTCCCTTATTTTGTTTTCTTTGTCATTAGTGGAGGAGCTATGGAGTTTAATTGATTTTGCATTGTATTGTTTGAATATTCATACAATGAAGATAACTTTTTTTTTTTTTTTTTGTTAATCCATGTATTTTTCTTTTGTGAAACTTGTTGAGGAGAAACTATGGGTTTGATAAACATATATATTTTTTTGCAATCCCTTTTATCTATCTTGAATGGGAGAAGATAAAAAAAAAAAAAATAGGGTTTTTGGGGTATAGCAGCGGGCGGCGGGCTGTATTTCTTGGCTGCATTTTTTTGTTTTATTAATTTTTTTTTTTGTTGCATTTTGTAGGAAGGCAATGGCGGTGAGGAAGGAGGGACAGTGGTGGAAGGGTGCGCAGGGCGGGGGGCGGGAAGGGTAGCAGGTCGCACGCAGGGGAGCAGGCGGCAGGGGGGAACAACGTCGGCGCGGGAGAGGGGTAGGGGTCCGAGTGGGAGTTGGGGTGCACGGGGGTGGACGGGGGAAAAGCGGGGCGCGGGGTGGGCGAGGGGCCGTGGGAGGAAAGGGGCCGTGGGGCACGGGGTCGGAGGAAAGGGGCTGTGGGGGGGGGGGTCGTGGGTGTGGGGTGGGGGTTTAGACTAGTGGTGTGCGTGGGGGGGGGGGGGGGTTGGCCGCCCCGCCCCCAACCCCCAAAACAAATTTTGTTTATTATTATTATTATTTTTTTAATTTTATTTTATTTACTTTTTAATATAAAAAAACCATATATATATACATTTTTTTGAATCCATATATTATTTAGTATGTATATATATATATATATATATACTATATACTATATAATATATAATATATTATATAATATGTATATAATATTTGCTCTGCAACTAAATTAGTATATATATATATATATTTTTGTTATATATATATATATCTATTTTTATTTTTATTTTTTTATTTTTATTTTTTTGATTCTAGGAAAAATATAGAAAAAAATGTATATATATAAAATTTGTTTTCATTTCCTTGTTTAATACTACCAAACTGCAAGATAAACTATTATAAATCAGCTAATATAATCATTTCAATAAATCCTACAACTCCATAACACTAACTTTCCTTTAATGAAAATAGCTAAATAATTAATGCAGATTTCTACAAGAGGGAGATCCAACAACAAGAAAAACAAAAGATTTTCTTATAGTACTAAAGCCTCCTTCCAATAAACAACTTTCCTTTTAAAAAAAGTTACAAAAATTTATTTATTATTATTTTTTTTAACAAAGCAATAAGATAACTAAAATATAAATTACCCAAAGAGTCTGGGTGTTTGTACCACGGCTCTGATACCAAAATGTAATGCCATATTTTTTTTGACTTTTAAAAGTAAGCACAACTAAATATTTCAGATTTAATGTATATTGCATAACTATATTTACTGATTTTTAAACAAACAAAACTTTCCAATGAAGACACATAAAAAATAAAAGAGCTCATGATCTCAATATTGTAATCTTTCCTTTCTTCCTTCTTTTTTACAAGATTCTTGCAATAATGAAGAGAAAACTTCTTTAGGAAATGACTTAAGTTTACAATAACATCAAATACAAAAATAAGTGTTTACAAGAAGGTGAAAGCTTCACAAAGCCACATTTATTTACAAAATGAAAGTAATGCCCTCAAAAGATGAGGATGACCAAGATGGCAAGAGGATCCAACTATCTCCAACTTGAGTGTTCTTCCAAGGATGCTGAAATAAGAGACAAGGCTTGTTTACCACCCAACCAATAGGCATCATCACATGCCTTTCCATGGTTAGAAGCCATGTTAGCCTCCCCCAAGCCCATGGGAGAGAGGAACAAACTTCCACAATGTGCACAAGTATAATGGAGATAAAACACAAGACAAATTACACATGGTAAAACAACATGAGGAGAACAAGGTCAACCTCACAAAGGGGGAAGAGAAGAAATATGATGCCCAAATCAAAGGTGTCCAACCATAGGAGCACCTACAAAAACATGTTTACAAAACTCCTTATTCCTCCTAATCATTCATCCTCCTTATTCCTCCTTTATGTCATAGGAATCCTTCTTGGGAGGATTTTCAAACCCACAAGGGTTTCCTCATCAAGAATGGGGAAATGTTCAAGCCATATGAACCTTTCTCCCACCTCAAACCATATGAGGGGATGAGAAGGGACCTTCATGGCTTGACCAACAACCATGAGGTTTGAGAGGGAAATCCCTCTCTCTTCCCCTACATTCTCCAAAAACCATCAATCCAAATGATGGTGGAGAGAAAACAAAAGAAAACAAAGAACAAACAAACAAACTACATTCACCATACAACTTTACAACACATCATTTCACACACATCATTTTATTGACCAATGCATAGTTAACAAGATAAGCACAACTAGGAAAGAAAAAGATTAAGAATCCTACCTCTACAATGCTTTCCAAGACTCTAAGCTTTTCCCTTTGTCCAAGCAAACTTCCAAGCTCCCAAAATTCTCCAAGTTCTCCAAAAAAATGAGCCAAGAAGACCCCTTCCTTCCACATGAGGAAGAATAAGAAGAGGAACCCAAAAGTTTCCTCACCAATGGGAAGGTGACAAGTGTCACCCCCTCTCCTCTCAAGAGTCAAAGATTCCAAAAACTAAATAAGTAAAAGTAAACTCACCTTTTAGCCCTTATCACCCAAAATACTAAAAACGAAAATAAAACAAAGTGGAACAACTTTTAACAATTACACACAAACCAACCATCTTACATGGATGGTGACTAAGGAGGGCAAAATGGGAGGGAAACTCCTTCCAAACCTTGGAAATAAGCCCCCTACCTATTAGGTAGGGTCCAAGGGCCCATTTTCATGCTAAGGGAACTCCCAAACTCAAAAGGGGTCCCTAAAAATGCCTAAAATAACCCAATTTCGGGTTTGGCATGCTTGGGCACAAGGGTAGAGGGTGTGGGGTCCACCCAAGGTTCACATGTGGTCCCCAATTCCTTCTACCAACACACACACACTTACCCAAAACCATCACTTAAATTAAGATGAGATCATTAAACCCCTAAACTAGTTTACTTAATAAAACACACCCTAAAGATAATTAATTTTGCAAGACATAAATACATTACAATTGAGGGTTCACCCATGGTGCCCAATTAATAAACCTATTATAAGGTCTCAAACATTTAGCATGGTTAGGACTCATCCGTGGGCCGCTCATGCATAATTGCGTAGCTGCCCTGAAACCCATGCTCTCCTATACTGTCACCTGCACACTCATTGCACACATTAACCGCATCTGTCCAATATAATAAACATCTACACATCACAAATTCAATCAAACTTATAATGTCCTAACATTATTATACAATTGATAGTGCAATGCATACAATTATACACATAGTTTGCCACGAATCATCCACATATAAAATTACAACGACATACACTTAGGCTAGCATGAGATTACCATTATTAAATCCAGAAAACTATATCATTAATCAAATCGAACACAAGAAATCAACATCTAACCAATAAATCTCACTATCATGTACCCCTATTAGTGTCATCAACATCACAAGAAATATATCAATATACGAATCTAGTCCAATTGGCGCTACGCGCCCAAAATACCATAATGTCCATGAGGATAAGATAACATAGCAAAATGTCCAAAATCTATCAGAGTCTCAATCAAAACATGTCTATGCATAAAGGAACCAACAGATAACTGGAGCTATAAAAATGTGGGCACTACAATGTTTCATGTTTCTAACATGTAATGAGTGTTTGTTTTTGAGCTACCACATGAATTAGAGAAAGGTTCCTTACACCAAAGAAGTCGAATGCACTTTTAACACATTAAACTGCCTTTGGGGGATGACTAAGCTGAGTTCTCACTATTGTTTAATTTGTCTGATCATTCTTTCACCCGGCTAATCTGGTCTCTCAACCCTCAAAATTGAAAACAAAGAGAAGATTCAAGCTTAGTGTGTTTCAAAAGATATCTCACTTTAAGAGGGTGATTCTGGTAATCTCCACCGGGGCTATGGATGCGTGGCTGACAGTGAAGCAAGGCCTTGAGTGGAGCCAAAGGTATCTTTGTCAGGTATATAGACGACTGGATGACAACAGAGCAATGCATGAGCCTTCCCCCATCCATCCCATCAATACCAATATAAAATGCAAAAATATACATAGAATAAGTGCCCGTCAACAAGTTAACAGAGGTGTTCATTCTGTGCTGAATCAAAAATCATAAAGATAAGGAAAATAAATCATTTTTTTCACACACGTCAACGTTCAAAACGTGCAAGTACCGAGTATGTCAGGGGATAGTAAACAAATTCTTATTCAGCTGCTTATTGGTTGTATTGTATCAAACTTTCTTGTATGTTTATTGGGTCTTATTTTGGAGGATGAAACCAAAGATTTTGGAGTTCTAAATGATCTACAGTTTTCCCCTGTGATAGTTGCCATTTGTTGTGTAGCAACACACCCCATTCCCTTAATGAATGTGAACCCTCTAAAGAATTTGAATTTGCTTGTTGAATGCCTTTTTGGTTTGGAGGATCACTGCATAACTTGGGTAATAATCTTTTAATGGTTTTCTTTCTGTAAAAGAGCTTTCACAGGTGTGCTCAGTATGTGCAGGATTGCGGGTTTGCAGAAGAGTTTGATTGCACTCTTCATTTGATTCATTTGTCATTCCAACTCCCTCAGGTTTTCACACGTGGAGATTTTGCAGCTCTGCACAACTTGAATTGGCTCTGTGCAGATTGAATTGGCATTGCATGGCTTGAATCAACTTTGCGCGGCTTGAATCAACTTTGCACGACTTATTGTGGCTTTACACAGTTTTGAGTGGTGTATGACAACACTTCGCGACTTGATAGAAACTGTAGAAAGATTAAATGGATAGTTTCACTAAGTTCACAAACCATGCAACATTGTAGATGGACCACAGAGCACTATAAATGGTAGTCCACAAATTACAACACACTAGAAATTGGTTGCAAGCCGCAAAACACTATAAATAGAGATACACGAAATGCGAAGCATTACAAATGGTGGATTGGGAGCCATGCAACACATGCACAGTTGTTCACGGATTTGGCTAAGCCATGGATCAAGCATTATCTAGACTTGTTTGTGCTTTGTTGCCTTGGACTTAATTTGGGTCTGCAATCTTTGCAAGCGGTTATGAATGATCGAAGCCATGAAGTGCCCTTTTTGTAGGAGAGTCAAATATTGCAACTTGTGCCTTGATTTACCCGTTGGTGATCCTAAAATGAGAGGGTTAACAACCCATTCAATCCTCTGCTGCTTGATTTGGGCTCACAAATTTCCATGAGCACAAAACTCTCATCACTACAATCTTTCCTTAATCGATAGTTATTATCTAAATATTGTTTATAACTTTTAGACCTTTGTCCCTTGTAACATTCCCTGAAATATGAGGGGTCTACATAGATGTCCATGAAACCCGTCTCCCTATTCTTGTGTCCCTGCATACCGAACATTTGCACAAACACTGCTTGATCTCTCGAAAAATCACCACTAAACAAACCTATGTGGAAGTAGGAGGTTGATTTGATCAGAAGTCCATGTTGAAAAGGGTAAATCACACCATGTAATCAAGAACATAGTCTTACTCACACCCACATAAGAGCTTGGTGTTGTGGAAGTGTTCCTTGAGAAGCTAGCGAGTATTTTTGAACACGTGACATCTTCTAGAAGAAATCTGTGTACAAGAGTTTTAGACTCATCACTTCACGAAGAGGAAGCTTAGAGAGCTGGTTGAAATTATAAAGCATCCTGACAATTGAAATAGGGATAATGGATAGGACTCAAACCATTCTTAGCAACAAATCATCCACAAACTTAGGAGAGGGTTCAGGTTTGGGTTAGAAAATAATTAATTAGAATGACTAGTTTGTAATTTTCTGACCTCATGTTTTTGTAACGAATTGTGCATATAAGGAGCTCAAATTTGCAAATCTAATTTCATGATTGATCTTGATGATGGCCATTGGGGCCAGGAGACTTCCCATTGTTAGCCTCCAATTCCTACAATTCCATCCTCAAGATAAAGATCCCGTCACAGGTCTTGATCTTTTGAGGGATGGCTTCTGTGACTGGCTCCATTGTGGTGTCTCTCAATGATCGAACCCACTCAAGTGAAGATCATTTGGCAGTAATCATGAAAGATGGCCCAAAGTTGCACTTCATTTTCAGTAAGGGTTCCTCTCATGTCTCATAAAACCAATACTCTCTGATTTTTGCTTTCTCCTTGGGTATGGAAATAGAACTTAGAAGTCACATCCCCTTCATCCATCTGTTGCATTCGCCCCTAATTATAACTGTCTCGCCTTCTATTCCTTGTAAATGCAGTTTCTGTGTCCCCATTTGAAGCGTTACAAAATTAGTTATAAGATTATCAGTGATCAACTAGCTTAATAAAACCAAATTTTCCCTTTTCGACAACTGGGGATTCAATCCTTTAGGCCATTGCCTTTGCTATTTTTCTAGGAGACATTAATGAGGGTAATTGAGTGCCATCCTTATTCCAAACCCTATTTGGCCTCTTTAGGGATAAGCATTATAAGACCCGTGTCAGCAACAACTTATTTCCACTTCTGATTGACTCCAGGCACATTTTGAAAGCAGTTAACCTGATCACACTGCACATCTTTTAGTAGAACCCTAGCAGAAAACCATTAGAGCGAAGAGACTTCCCGATAGCAGCCTCCAATTCCTATAGTGCCATCCTCCTGAGAAAAACCTTTTTGCAGGTTTTGACCTTGTGAGAGATAACTTTTGGACCAGCCCCATTGCAGAATCACACAATGCTCAGAACCCATGTAAGTGAAGATTATTTGAAAGCAATCACGAAAGATGCTCATATTCGCACATCATTCTCAGTAATACCTTTGGTGTCTCATGGCAAAAGCTCGCTCTGATTTTTATTTCTCCTCAGGTACTGGAAATAGAACTTAGAAGCCGCATCCTTCATCCATCGAGTGCACCTGCCTTCAAATTCTTGTCCTCTTGCCTTGTATTCCTCATAAATGCAGTTTCTGTAACCCACACATGAGGTCTTCTCAAGCAGTTATAAGCATACTTAGTACCAGGAGATGGGTATGGGTACAGTTATGAGGAAATAGTGACGGGTATGCCATTTTTCAGAAAAATAGGAGATAAGAATATGATTGGTTTGAAGATCGTTTTGAGATTCAGGCAATTGTGGATGATACTAGTAAATATGTTCCTCATGTGATTATGTTTTATTGTTCAGGAAAAATCACACTTGTTTTTTGGTACAAGTAGCTACTGGTTTTACTATGACTTTTTACTATCGTGCCACTGTTCTAGAAGCTTTTGCCTCTACTCATTCTTTGTATAGTAAATTTTAGAGAAATCAATATTAAACAGTCTCATATAGTCTAACAAAAACATTAATAACTTTTTAAAGCAAAGACATTAGTTGTCAACAAAAGTCAACAGTAATTATATTAAAAGAAAAAAACACTGAAATTCAAGTCCCGAGACAAGTTCCAGTCTGCAAGGCGTGTCTGGTGATAGGAGACAGTTATCATTGCAACACTTATTATAAGATTATCAATGATCAATCTGCCATTTAAAAAGGTCAGTTTGGTCCTTTATGACAATTCAGCCAACTGGGGATTCAATCTTTCTGTTCAAAGAGAGGTCACAAGTTTGCATCCTGCAGGGGGTACGGTATGTATTCCTCGTACTTGAAGCAAAGTTAGATGCCTCCTGCATTCTGGGAGTACAAAGTAGTCCCATATGCTATAAGCCACCTGTAGACCCAAAAACAGGTCACCCAACCTTGTAAACTATAAAAGGACCTTTCCTTTCCTTAGAATTTTGTAGGAGATATTATGGAGGGTAATTGTGTGCGATCTTCCTACCATGACACATTTAGGAGTAAGTGGACAAACTATCTCAGATTTTCACTTCTGATCGACTCCGGGCACATTTTGAAAAATTTGGACTGATTGTATTGCACATATTTTAGTAGCATTTCACCAGGAGACTGCTGGGCCCAGGATACTACCCAATAACAGCCTCTAATTCCTACAGCTATATCCTCCTATAGATTAAACGTTCTCGCTGGTTTTGACCACCTAGTTCTGAGGTATGTCTTTTTGACTAGTTCCATGGCAGTATCATGCAAAGATCAGAATCCACTTTGAGGAAGATCCTCTGAAAGTGATCATAAACGGTGGCCTGAAATCGTACCTCATTCTCAGTGAGGGTTTCTCTAGGGTCTCGTAGGTCTAAAGCTCTTGTTTCTTCTTGGATATTGGAGTACAAGGTAGTCCCATATGCAATAAGCCACCTATAGACCCAAAAACAGGTCACCCAACATCGTGAACTATAAAAGGACCTTTCCTTTCCTTAGAATAAGTAGACGAACTATCTCATATTTTCACTTCTGATCGACTCCGGGTATATTTTGAAAAATTTGGACTGATTGCATTGCACATCTTTTAGTAGAATTTCACCAGGAGACTGCTGGGCCCAGGATACTACCCAATAACAGCCTCTAATTCCTACAGCTATATCCTCCTATAGATTAAACGTTCTCGCTGGTTTTGACCACCTAGTTCTGAGGTATGTCTTTTTTGACTAGTTCCATGGCAGTTTCATGCAAAGATCAGAATCCACTTTAAGGGAAGATCCTCTGAAAATGATAATGAACAGTGGCCCGAAATTGTACCTCATTCTTAGTGAGGGTTTCTCTTGGGTCTCGTAGAGCTAAAGCTCTTGTTTCTTCTTGGATATTGGAAATAGAAATTAGAAACCGCATCCCAACCGCATCCCCTTCATCTGTCCACTGCATGCACCCCTAATTCTAGCCCACGTTGCCTTGTATTCCTCACAATTTCTACGATTACAATACACTGACTAACTTTTGATTTAATTCATTAAAAGAGTCTAATCCCACCCTCTGTCCAGCTTGCTGCAATTGGAGGAGAATCTGAATTTCTTTTCATTTTCTTGATCTAGAAATCATCTCGCCTAGTCCTTTTGGTGTATGGTTGCCTTCCATCAGAGTGTCCATCCTCTGACACCTACTGGAGGAGGCACCAAATGCCAGACTCCTCCAGTAAATCTTCTACACTCCTCTGTTTTCCTTTTTAAATGTTTTTGATGTTGTTTGGTTTGTAAGGTGGGGTCCAATCTGGTAGAGGAAATCTCTAGAAGTAAAAACTCAAAAGTAACTGTTTTTTTTTATTCAAACATTTGTTGGGAACAAAGAAAAAGGTGTATGTTACATTATCAGACTCTTCCAGTAGCTCTTCTACATTTCCTCTGTTTTCCTTTTTAAACATTTTGGATGTTCTGTTTGGTTTGTGAGGTGGGGTCCAATCTGGTAAATGAAATCTCTAGAAGTAAAAACTCAAAAGTAACTGTTTTTGTTTTTCAAACATTTGTTGGGAGCAAAGCAAAAGATGTATATTACATTATCCGCTTGGAAATTTTCAAAATCCTGGTTTGGTTTTAATGTTTATGGGAAATGTGCTATTTTTGCAATCTTTTGCATTCTTTTGTATCTTTGGCTTTGTATTCTGCAATATCAGCTGACTGTTTGAAATATGTTTTTACATATGATTTTTGTGTTTTTGTTTTAGTTCATAATGTATTTTACATTAGTGTCCCATACAACACATTAATCTATTCAGAAAGCTGTAAACTTTGCTCATTTAATATGTGTTCATTGTCTGATAAATGATACATTTTGTTGTTTGCCCAGCAGGTGTCCCTGTATGAGATAACAAGTCAAAAGATTTTTTTCAGGTTTTATGTCAGTGGTCCTAATTGCTTTACAGGATTCAACATGGGCATACCGGTATTTGTGGTCAGTTTGCACTGTTATAGATGTCAACGGGAAGAGGAATTTTATAATTCTGTCAAGTCATCAGGTAACCAACCTTGATGCCATTGCCACCTTAAGGAGAGAATCAGAAATTCACATTCCGTACATTTTAAAAGGACATCCATATGGGGTTTAAAGAAAGATGATCTGTGTCAATAGAAAGGAGATCATCAATGAGCAATTTCTCTGTACGGGTGCTTTTTGTCTATTGTGGCCACATGGTAAAAATGCTCAGATGTTCTTCACTTTAGACATTGCATGAGACAGTGATAGACAATAAGCAAGAGGCCGAGATCGTACAATTTTATGACCTCCTTTTTTTCCCTTCATGTCAAAGGAAGAGATATCAGCTGCGTTCTATATTGTGAATTGTTGATTGGATAGATGTATTATATGATTTCTTTTTCAGTTCCGATGTCCTGAATTTCATAGAAAAATTGAGTTGTAAAATTATAGTTTACTTGTCAAATGTCGAGTTCCCATGAAGTCAAAAGTGTTCTGAAATCATTATTGCAGGTGTATGAATGGTCGATATCTGGCATGTAGTTAAGTTCTTATAAGCTAGAGTTCATCACCAATTATCATTTCACCAATCTCAGGAGGTTTTGGTAATTATAATTTAGGATTTTTGGTATTATGTATACATTCCGGTATGCAGATTTTAATTAAATTCTTATAGGAATATTCTGTTCATTGTTTTTGTTTATCAGTAACCGTGACTTGGCCATCAAGAGAGTATGGGTTTTAAGTATCTCTTGGTTGCTAGTGGAGCGAGGCTATTCTTTTAAATGAGTTACTCTGCATGGGGTGGAACACTCCTGGCCACTAACTGGAGCAGTCCAAAAGTCTCATTTTCATCACTTTTACAAGGTGGAGCATGTGCTAAGAGAATTATTGAATGGTCATAGGAGTATGTGGATATTAGGTTGACTGAAATTAACTCAAATAGTCTTTAAATTAGCTGGATGAAACTCGGGTATTTGGCTAATCTTTAGGGAAGGTTGTTTTGATAACGCATGGGTTCTTTGCATGAAGAAAATTTCTTGACCTTTATGTGAGGTGGATTTCTTGACATTTTGGGTCTGGGGAACAAAGAAGCACACGAGATTCATAAATTTATTACTTCTTGGTTTCTAACATATGCTGCTCGCTTTAGGGTTATGTAAATACTTTTATGTGGGTTGGTACGTACTGTTAGAAAAAATAGAAAATCTCCATACACATCTTGAAGTGAAATAAACAATAACATGAAATATGCAGATTATTTAAGAGATGAAATTGTTAAGACTAAAACACTCGATATCAAATGTGGAAAATCCACTTGGTAAAAATCTCTCAATTTAGTAGTATAGTACAATACAAGTGTAGTTTAAGGTGGTATCGCTTAAACACTCTTTCAAACTTAGCCAAGTAATGGTATGATGTGATATTATTTGGATGGCATGTACAACATTATATGCTGACGTTGATTTTTACGTGATACACTTTGTTATCAATGTCAAAGTTTATTTCTTGTGGTTTTGTAACTAAGCGGCATGAATGAAAAACACGATGACTGTGCACAAATACTTGGAAAATATACCCTGTATATGGAAATAGTCAACGATACATGAGAGGAAATGTGGTGTTAGTAATCAAGTAAGAGCACGATTTATTTAGGATTGCGCGGCCGATTTAATGAATAAAAGGAATGTTATAGAGACCAAAAGGTGTAGCAAGTGGTTGGGCTATCATTCAAATTCTATAAATGCCCTCTTTCTTCTAACATTTAATAAGATTGATGGGATGAATGAATTATCGGTAAGCTTTTAAGATTTGAGATATCTTTATGAGGGTTTCAAGGAGGATTAGTTGCGGAGTACGTTTATATAGTGCATGTATGTAATAATTCAGTGTCATATTATGACTCGGTGGTGTTAGATGCACATATTTGATGTGGATTGTTTCATTCTTTGTTGCGATTAATGAAATTTGTGGTTTTTGTGTATAGATTGGTACGATTGCTGTATGGTTTTGAGGTTTTAGCATCAAAATTGCGGGTTTTATTTTTCTGTCTCTTAATGCAAGCATTTCTCTAAATGTGATTTGCATAAGAATTGGAATGCTAATCGGCACTTTTTAAATTTTAACAATTTTGCGTGGGATGTTTAATGGTGGTGTTTAGTAGAGATCAAGTGGTGTTTTTTTGTATTGTTATTTACATCAGGAAAATTAGCGTCAGCCAATTCAATCTTAGTTTTGGCGGGATATTTTTAAAATTGGTTGGTTAGATGTTTTTGAAATTCAATCTATGTTACTCTCCACTCTTCACTAGGGCTCAAAATAATTGGTTGGAGCATAGAAATAAAGCCTGCACAAATTTAGTAATGTTTTCTGTTGGTTATGGAATCTGAACTAGGGCAATAAAACTCCTCAAATCCCACCTTTTCCCCTACAACATCATTCAAAGAATTACCACAATATAAATAAACGTACTATAATATACATTTAAGTGTGAATGCTGCAAGAAATACGTTCTTTGTAATATGCATTTTCTAATACAAATGTATTGTCATTGGAATTAAATGTTGCAAGAAAGATTGCTAGCAATGATTTTTGGAATTTAATGTTGTGAGAAAGAATGTTATGTGCAAAAATGTGTCGGGATTCACACGATACTAAGAATTGCTAATCATGCACATTTCTCTCAATATTGGTGCTTGAAATTTTTACTAACATGTATATTAAGAAACTCTGTTTTTTTTTTTCTCCCACATTAAAAAAAAACATTAAACACCCAAAGAATCACAAAACCATTGTTTATAAACATGTAGGTGAAATATATGCTTATTTAAATTTGTCAATTGAGTTTGTGGGTGGGATTTTTACATTAGTTTACAATAATGTTAATCTTAACACAATTGTGGCAACATCGCCACAATTTGTGTCAAAATTTTGAATAATGAATTGACGAGCTTTTTGATCTAAAAGGTACATAGATGTTGATGAAAACGAGTTGCATATTTGTGTCACCACTAATTCAAGCATCATAATTTTGAATAATGGATTAGCAGGATTTTCAATTTGAAAAATCTATAGGTTTTGATGCAAAACAATGATGCAAATTAGTCTTAGGTACAATATTTGACGCAGCCACAACATGGCCACTATTTTTTTGTGGTTTTTGACAAAACTTAACATATGTTGTGTCACTTTTATGTTAGAAAAAAATGACACAAAAGTGACCCAGATTAGCGTAACAAAACGTGAAAATGTAAAGTGGCAAAATCATCAAAATCTACTAGTGGTTCTCTATGTGAATTATGCATGTTTTATGCGAGTCTTTGTAAGCATGATCATTTTTGCATGTACTTTTTGGAGTTAGGGTTTAATCCAATGTTTTCTTGTGTACTTGCCCATAACTTTTTTTTTTTTCTAGATTTCATGTCACTATCCCACAATGAGCAAATCTCATATTGTTCTGACGTGCTTTAAGTCGATGTAGATAGAGTTCTTTGTTATGTAATGCATGTTAAGGTTTGATTTATGTAGTTATTTAGAAAGTGCACAAAAGGTCATAAAAACTTGACTAGAAAATGCTCATGTTGTCGGGCTTTGTTCCATTGTATCATAGGAGTGGACGAGTGCATGTCATGTGGACTTGTGAAACAAATTACACTAGAGTGAATCGAGGCTTGGTTTGGAGAAAGAAGGTTAGAATTTGTGGTAAAAAGCACGTGACAATCTATGATTTAGAGCATGGCTAGAGGATGAATTGTTTAGTGATTTGTACAAAGTGTTCTTTGTAGAGTTCTTTGAGTGGGTTTTTGCATATATTGTTGATAAGAGTTGAAATCTTGTATGATATTGAGGTTGGACAAATGCAAGATTTGAGAGGTTGAGATGAACATATGAGGGTTGGCCTTGAGTCGTCAACATTTGGTTGAGATGTGTCTTTGAACAACCGTGTTGGAGTTTGTTGTGGTGACTACTCGTGTCCTTAGCAAGTAGACTTCGAGTTCTTGCGAGAGTTTCGAGGATCATTTCTTAGTGAGATTCATGTCTAGATAAAGATGCACCTAGTTGATGTATGGTTTGAATCCACGAGGAGAATTAAATACTATTGTGTGGTGGCTACACAAATGAAGGTGAATTTTAGGGTTTTGTTGTGTCAAATCGGAGTAGAAAAGTAATAGATAATGTGACATAAAGAGAATTGAGGTTGTAGAGATATGCAAAGAGGAAACATAGGAGTTGAACCAAAGGGTTTTAGAAGTGCTTGGAAGTTAGATTTGATTGATGTTATTACAACTTGGGTTGGATGGGGAGGGCACACAAATGCATTGCATTGGAAGGAGTATTGTACCATTGAAGTCTCTACGAGTTTAAAGATATGGAAGATTGAGATGGATGAAGTTCTGTGGAAGATGAGGAGTATGCAAATTTAGAGGATGATCCTATCTGTCATCGACAATTGGTTGACGCTTTCACTGAGAAGATTTCTATTAAAGGAAGTACATTTGAAAGTGTTGATGTGAGTGGGAGAGATTTTTTTAGATAGATAGTAAAATTTTGTGTTAGAGCATATACTAGGGTCTGAGCCCAAATAACTGGTAAGAGTGTTCCTGTACCAATTAGAAGTATGGTGAATACACAAAAACAACAATGGAACCTTTTAGAAATGCTAGAGATGAAGTTTTGTGGGTTAATCTAGTGGTCCAACGCAAGTTCATGAGTGTGTCATAGATGACAACTCCTATGCCATCTAGGCAGAGGGTGCCTTCTCAAGTATGCTAGGTATGCAAGTTACGAGAGAAGTACTTTGGTTATCCCCGTAGGATTGTGTGTTGAAGCTACATCTTGGAACACTGCAGAAAGTGACAAAGTGCATTTGCAACAAGAAGTATTCTATTTAATCATTTTAAAGTTGCTAGAGTATAAAGGCTTGGAAGATGCAATGCAATAAATCATATGCATAAATGTGGATTGGCATGGAGAATGAAGCGTGTGACCTCATCGGTGATGAAAACAAGTGTATTTGATACTAGTTTGCTAGATCTTGCGCACATATGGTATATGAAGTTTGATCATTATTAGACAATGGTAAAATTTGATGAGCGAAGGAAACATATTTGAAAGAGTTTTACGTACCAAACATTGAGAAATATAACATTTCCATGTTAAAAAGAGATAACACAAGAATGAATGAATGAAAGTGCGTGTGTCTAAGACACATTTCAAAACTTTGTTATGTAAGATCTCATATGACAGAAATCTAGGACAACATGCTCAATGGTTTATTACCTCCATTTAGAAGACGTTTGGCGATGAATAATTTCATGGAACCCGGGGAAGCATTGGATGCTTCAAATGGAGCTCACATGGGGATAAGCCCATTTTGGAGGCTTAACTTTCATTAATGGCAACATAAACTTAACAAATGACATCAATTGGATTTGTGTCGAAACACAAAAAGAATTATGGTCTACCGATTGTGAGACAAAGGGCCACACGAAAAATAATTATTCCAGAAAGAGATTTTTGGAAATTTTAGGATGCGAAGTGAGTTTGGTAGTGCATGAAATGAGGAATTATCCATTGTTGAGGAGGGAAAATGAGATTGAAGAGTATGTTGGTGTAAAATTGGCAAGGCAAATACCCATGATATTGTTGATTATCGATTGATTGAGTTGTAAGAAATAAAGGCACAAGGATTGAGACAAGCTTTATTATTGTTGGATCAAAGGGGAGGATTCAAGTGAGGAGGAAGATTTCATGGACTAAACATACAAGGAAGAAGTGGTGGACTTGAGGAACTTGTTTTAATGGTGGGGTGTCTGTACGAACCCAAAAATTAGATGGTGCAACATTGAAACGCGACATGTCTCTAATGATGACAAAGAATTATCCCACGATGAGAATGAGATCCAGATCCCTCCCTCTCTCCTTTGCATTCCTCCTTTGACTCAAATGAACCGTTCTTCTTTGTCTTCAGACTTCAGTTTTGCCTACAAGACCACTTTTTGGCTTTTAACATTATTTTTAGTGGCGATTGTCTGTTGCGCCCGACGGTTGCGCAATCGCCACTTACCAAAGAGTGGAGGTTATGAAACCATCTTTTTGGAAATAAATATGGTTGCGCAACCACCCTCTCTCTCAATAGTGATGATCTTGTCGTCGATCAATGCGAAATCAAAACACGCATTTTAGAACACATGTTTTGATTTGTGTGTGATCTTCTCCCTTGTTTCTTAACCAAATTTTCTATTTTTGGGCTTGTTAGATTCATATTGAATTCCTCTTCTTCATTTATTAAATTTAGAATGTTGAATCCTTCTTTGGTTGAGTTGTCATTTCTTGATTGACACTTGTAGTTGACATCTTCTTTCCCAATAGTCTATAAAAATCACATCTTTATTCATATGATGGGTGGATTTTTGGTGAAGTGTTATGCTTTGCTGAAATATGGAGAGGGACTACATAGATAAACCAATGCTATTACTATGTTTTTACCTTTCGCTCACACTCGGTCATTTCTTTGTGCAAGCCACCATAACCAAGGTTCTTGATTTCTTTGTTACTAGTCACCATTCTTACATCCTAGGATCAATTGGATTTCATCATTGGAAGAGGATATAAAGCTGAGGAGATAACAAGCACATCTCACCTTTGGGAAGCTACCACAATACAGTAGTAACCAAGTTGGGGTTGTACTTAAATTCTTTGAAGCTTTGAATAATTGTTATTTGTTGTTATTCAGAAGAAGTTGTGTATTTAGATTATTAGAAGCAAAATATTCCATCACTTCCCATATACATTCTTTATTTAGTATTTCTTTCAAATCATTTATTACATAAATCTTCCCTTGATAACTTCTTCTTGACTTATCCCTATGGATATGCTTGAGAAATTAGTTGGAGGAAGAAGTGAAAAAATCCCTACACTTATTTTATTATTTATTTATTTCGATTAGTTTAGATTTATACGTTTGGGGAAAGTTAATACGGTGAAGAGAAAATTGCTTCGAGAAGCTTGTCCCTTTCTAGAAAGCTTGAGGAATTTTCCGAAGAAGCTTTATTTTATTAGATTAATAACTTTCAAGTACTTTCCCATAGAATAACACTATCAAACAATCTCTGTGCAACAAACGAATAACCACATCCTGGCTATTCCTGTTTTAGTTTTTATCTTAATAGAAACAATTTATTAAATTTAATCACTTCCATGTTTCCGTGTAATCGTAGATTTTATTTTTATTTTAATTAATCTTGAAAAATACAAAATCGATAGTTTTTAATTAGTTTCTTTCAATTTCATTTCTTTTAAAATCTTGTTAGAATACAAACAAATATAATAGATAGTTTATTTTGTTTTATTTAATTAATTGGGAAGGAATTTAGTTAATTAAAAGATTAAACACACTTGTATTTTATTTAAATTAGACTTCTTTCCATTATTTATTTAAAACTAGGATTTAAAGTAGTTTAGGAACTCAAATCGAAACAATAGACCTAGTCATTAGGAATTCACACTACCATTCATAACCTCTGATTATCCTTTGACCAACTTAGCTATTAGGAATTCACGCTACCAGTTCATAGCCTTTGATTATCCTTTAGCTACCTATTCTGTCTCCATCCAATCTCTCACATTTGGTGTCTCGACACGACCTCGGGAATTCAGTACACAGGGGAATCTCGTGTCATTTTTCTTGTGTACAAATTCTGGTGAAACCGATGTGAATGACTAGTTTTTTCTCGTTTCCATTTTTAGTCTCTTTTTTGTTGTTCCACCTTCTCCCTCTTCCATTATTTTGTGGGTATTTTATACCCCGAATATGTTTGGTAGAGAGTTTGATGGGCCATTTGGCCTTGATAGATATTATTCCCATGTTCAACCTCAACGATCCCCTTCCTTTCCAGGACAACTACACCAATAATGTGTAAGCCTCCCCTAGCTATATCTCAAATCCTACCAATCATGTGAGGATAGAGGAGGTCGATCAACCCCTAAACATTCAAGATGGTCAATCCAATTCAAATAATATGACTTTTATGGGTGAAACTGGTCCCCACACTAGGGTCTTATCAAGACCCCACATTAGCATGTAAGCGACAGAGGATGATATTTTTATGTGAATCACTGATCCACTTCGCACAATAGATGAGTCTTTGGAAAGGATGAAGACTCGTACCTCCGAGATGTTAAATAATAATGTAGTGGCTATAAACCCTGAAACTCCCTCTTTCAAGGAAAATAAGAATACCAATGTTGAACAATTTATAAAAGGGTATCACACATCCCCTCTGCCAAACCATACGCAACACACACCCAAACAAGGGGCTCAATCTTTCACAAATGATGTTATTTCTACACTATTAGGGAGGATTAAAGAGTGCCCAAACTCCATAACCAACTTGTGCAATGGGGAAGAACATGGGGTATCCCATAGATAACAAAGGATACACTCCTTCTACCAACACACAACCAATGCAACACCCCATGCAACAAGGTTATACGGTTCAATTGAACGTAGGTGATATTCTCACATTATACGTGTTAGGAATAAATAGTGTGCACATTATATTGTGGTAGCTAATGTTTAGATTAGTAATATTATTATATTAGTAAAAAATATAAGAGTTGAGAAAACAAATCACGTAGAATGTTTTAGAGGAGTGTTAATAGGGATGTGAAAGATTTAGGGAGTGAATATAGGTTGTTACAAAAACCTTCCTAGATTAGTGTTATGAGATATTTGTGGGGATGTTAGTAGTTAAGAGTTGTTATTAATGAGCCGTAATTAGGAACTCATTAAACCTATTTAAATGTAAGATGTTTTATTCAATATATGTTGAATGAATTATTGAGCTTGTGCTCATTCCCGAATAAGGGGTAAAACCCAAAATCTAGCATGCTAGGGATGAGTCCTCACTCGTATTACGCTTACCCTACACAAGGACTAGTTGGAAATTATTTCCCATACACTACTCCCAACAATGCAGGATTTCATAACCAAACACCCACGAATGCATTTTCTAATGCTACTCCTCCTTACATGCATATGTACTCAAAGTCCCCACAACCAAACATGTATCAGTTCCTGGCTCATTTACACCATTTCAAGGAACTTTATATGCTCGGCTAATGCCTACACCACAACCTATCCAAATCCTCCTCCTCCTCCCTTTCATCTGGGAAATTTCATTGGTGGAATCTTATGCCATGGGCCCTTACGTCAAATATTTTAAGGAACCCCTTGATTTCACCATATGGGGTGTCATGCTTCCATGCCCATTTCTCGATCTTCCTAAATTTAAAGGAGAGGGGGATCCTAACACTCATATCAAGGCCTATGCCATTGTAATTAGAGAGCTTCTTCCTTGGAATGTGGTGACGGCTAAGGTATTTCCAAAAACCCTTGAAGGGATCACATTAGATTGGTACTATCAAATCCTTGAGGCTTCTATCCACTCTTTCAAAGAACTTGTTTCCAAGTTTATCAAAGCCTTTGACATGAACAAGATGTTACGAATGGGAATCAAAGAGTTCTTACGTATTAAACAAGAACAAAATGAATCTTCCACTCATTTCATCCAAAGATTGCATCAAGTTATTTGTTCTTCTACGAGTGCGTCTAACATAAACCGAATGGAACTCTCGACCTCTTTCTCCACTCACTCAATCGAGAAACCAAGGAAGAAGTGTAGAAGTTTCCTTTTCATAGTTATGAGGAGGTGTTAGAAGGTGCCCTTTGCATTGACCAAGTGGTTATTGAAAGCAAACATAAGACTTATGGTCCCAATGGAAAATTGGTATTTCCTAGTAAAAAAACACTATCAAAACAATGGAACCAATAACCAAAGACCTAAATTTATGAATCAAAATCATGGTGTTA
This sequence comes from Taxus wallichiana var. yunnanensis, assembly GCA_018340775.1. Taxonomy (NCBI): domain Eukaryota; kingdom Viridiplantae; phylum Streptophyta; class Pinopsida; order Cupressales; family Taxaceae; genus Taxus; species Taxus wallichiana. The sequence continues at coordinate 489,967,817 of CM031235.1, forward strand.
CCACAGTTAGTCTTACCAACCAAGCAAAGAATCCTAATGTTAAAAACACGGTAACACTAACAAAAATAACAATAACAATAACAATAAATATAACATGGGGAATAAAAGAAGTCCTAATTCTATACCCTCTGTTAATGTGGTTGATTTCAACTATCCTCCCCTTCGACAGTCTCAAGCTTAAGGCAAAAACCAATATAAAAAGCATGTCCAAGGGGCAAAATCTACAATTACAATAACAATTTCTAAAACAACAACCAAGGTTATAATGAACAACAAAATCCTAATCAAAGGCCAAGGGATTACAATCCCAATCTATATTGCGGTTTTCATTGTGTTGTTGATCATGATTCATGCTCTTGTAGAGAATACAATAAGTTCATTCAAAGACTCCTATTGTTGATCATGATTCATGCTCTTGTAGAGAATACAATAAGTTCATTCAAAGACTCCTAGACCATCAACAACTCTTCATAGATATATTTCTAGTAACTCATTATACAAGACCCGTTGCACCTTAGAACGCAAACTTAGGAACTTATCGAGATTCGTTTCCCAAATGTCCTGAAGATGATAAAGTAAGTGTTATCCCAAAATAACCCCTAGGGTTATTTTCAATTTAACAAGGTTAAAAATGGAATTAGCCATTTTGAGGGTCAAAATACGTTTAAGTAGACATCAAATTCCACATCTCCAAAGTCTTGGCCATTAGTATTTAAAAAACTTGCGGGAGGATCAACTATCCATTATCGAGTAATATTAAAAGGCCTCATGATTTTCATTTGGCCGTCAAATTTAATGCCAAGGTCAACAGAGACACACGACATAATATCAGGGAATCAAGCAATAGAAAACATGGTAGGATATTGATGCTCCTCACGGTCCAAGAATTCCATGGACCTTAAGTCCACATAATCAATTAGGTTGGATAGGATTTCAGGTCCAAGATTTGGTCAAGTAAAGTCAAAGAACATGCGGTGGGTGAAGGCAATGATAGATGGCGAGAAGATCAATGGTCAAGGTGGAGACACACGTCATCATTTTGGCGTAGGGCGAGCAGATGAGATCCTGCAGATGTAAAGTCCGTGGAATGAACCAAGTTCAATAAGGCTTCGGGTCTGCGGCAAAGGAAAAGGTCAAGGGAAGCAAGGCTCTATATATGACAACATTTCTATGGAGCCAATAGTTTTTAGTCCACCCAGATAAAAGTTGTGATGTGAAGGCACAACCAATCAAAGGAAAACATGAAAGTGAGAGAGATCGACTTGAGACATACATGGATCCTTCTTTCTGGTTCATGCTTCGTAGGGGTCGATATAGTATAACTAGAGTTTTTGACATTGTGAGGATTGTGGAGTTTTCTCATTGGCTCATGTTCCATGGTAGCGGTCTGAAGTAAAAGAATAGTCTAACACTATGAAGGTATGTGGAGATTTATTATTGGCTTACACTTCACAGTGAACATACTTGATATAGAGGAAAATCCCAACCCCAAACCAATCAAAGGCTGTCGTGTGTCACATTCTTGTGCTTCATGACATGTAAAAAATTAAAATGGCCATAACTTTCACTTCAGAGCTCCAAATCACACAAAATCGGTCTCGTTGCAGAAAGGTTTCCTTATCTTCTCCTATAAGAAAAAAATACATTAGGGAATGGTCTTGTAGGGTACCCATGATGTTTTGAGAGAATTCAATATAGATTTATAGTGGTTAAAGCTTATAACCCACGTTGAAGAGAAAACCAAATATTTTCATTAATGGAAAGATAAAATCCAATCTCTTTCCCTCTTATCTCTCTTCATTCTGCTATATATTGTAAACCGATGCTTATTTCAAGAGAGCGCTTTGTTGTAATGAAACCATACCAAAATCATGGTCAAATTCCCATGAGTTTGATACATCTAATTTGGTCTCGTGAATGTACTCGTGCCTTCTTCCATGAATGTAATGGTTTGTGCATATTTCAAGCAATAAAATATTTTTGTGGCACATTTGTTTGCCCTAACTTGTTTTATTTGCATTCTTGCCTCTCTGTTTCATTTTTGGCATGTTGTGTGTATTTCCTACTTGCAGGTTCCATTTTTTTGTGTTGTCAATGCATGGGAAAGTTCAATCTGCATGGTTCTTATCTATGGCACATTTGTCTTCCCTCTCTCCCATGTTTTCTCTCTTTCCTTCCCCTTGTGGAGAGAAATCACCCATTTTTTCGGTGCTATCACCATATTTTAGCTTAGGATTTCATTTCCATGTATCTTTCTAACCCTTTTCTCTCTCCTTGGTCCTTGGAATTGTTAGTTTAGGATTAGTTAGCTACATTTCCTTCTTTAGGAGTAGTTTTAACATTAGATTTAAGTAGATGAACCAACCTTCTCTGGAGGTTGATCTCACTTTGTAAGTCCCACATTTGTGAGATCATCCCATGTTAGCAAAAAGTAGGGATCTGTAACAAGAAAATCCTAGGGTGCTACTTTTTGTGATAACAAGTAAGTCCTCAAAAAATAAACAAGGGTATTACTATTGGGACCAATGACCATGAAGCCTCAAATTCTCAAAATTCTTGGGTCTCCCCTGATCTAAATCAAAGAAACAAGACAAATATTTTGGGACTAGTCGAATTAAAAACAAAGCCATAAATCAACATGACAACTCAAATAAGAGAGTACACTTAAAAACCTCTCCTCACTTGTTCCCTTATACGGGTGACACTCCTATAGTCCTAAAATTTTTATGAGCATATGAATTGATTACGGAAATAAACACAACCTTTTCTCACATTTCATTTCTAGATTTGTTGAAGAATTCTCTAGTGCACCATTCCCCTTTGCTAGATGCATAAGGGATTGGTCATCTAATCCATGTTACGGCTCTACCTAAGGATCAAATCAATCATATTGAATTCAACATATATCCTTCGAGATAAAATGATAAGGATATTGGGTTTGTGTTTGATATAATCAAGATGCGATCCAATGCCGAAATATCCCAAAGAGGAGATCCCACATTGTATTTGTAAGTTTGGGTCTATAACAATTACATTAAGAGGGCATGATTGATGAAGAGGCCACAATGAATGTAGTCCCCTTGTCTTTATTGCAGAAGTTAGGATATGGGGAGACCAATTTATCCTCTACTAGAAACAGGTTGTGTGGCTATGATAGCCTTAAATGCACCTTGATTGGAACCATAGACGTTCCAATTTCCTTGGAACCAAAACCATTTTAACTAAGCTCTACATTATAGATAGGAAATGAACTATAACATGCTTCTAGGAAGACCATGGATTCATAGGATGAAGGCCATTCCTTCCATGTTATTCCAAGAGGTTAGATTCCTCCATTTGGGAAAGGTCTTTGTCACTCAAGGAGATCCTAAACCTTTCGATATACATTTAGAAAACGTCAAGAAGAAACCTGAAGTGTAACACCCATGTTATACTTTATCAAATTAAGTGATTTTTTTAAAAAAACCCCTTAATCATAATTAATGCCTTCAATGATTTTTAGCATGTGAAAAATTTAATCCATCATAAAATATTGTTTACAATCCATCTGATAACAATGATAACCATGTGCAGTTGTAAGGGTCCATTAGATCTACCCAATCCCCCTTATCATCACTCTAACTGAGTGAGTATATCTTGTATACTTTTGGTTAAACCTTTATAACAAAGTTTCTTAGAACTAAGTGCAAATCGATAAGTCACCTTGGAGAATAGCCATGCTGTAATCCAACCAACATCCGACACTAAAGAATAGGAGTATGGTGATCAGACAGTGTAATCAACTAGCTACACTACTTGGCCAAGTTTTCAAGCGATTAATGCAAGCTTAGTTTCATGACCACACATAAGTAAATGAAACTTGTCTCCATCACCACACAACCATCTCTACATAGTTATCCGGATCCCAATTTCGTTGTTTAAGAAGTTTAATTTTCTATTTCAAGAAGTAGGATCTAGGACTCACCACTCAATTTGAGAGTATGCTATCAATCCCATCTTAGGATCCCTATGGGAAAGATAATGACCACTTAATGAAATTCATCATTAAGTACTCACTATCCTTCCCATATCCATCCTAATCTAGTACGGATAGGGTTCAATCGAATGAAAAGGCGGGTCATACAACCCACACTTCATTCTCACAATTGTTATCTTTTTGAGTTAATACTAGGTACACCATTTCGTTACGTTGTTAGATGTCAAGACACATTATCCATTTCTAGATTGAGAACTATAGTAACTTACCTTATTACTAACTCTATTCAATATCTCTTTTCCTTGTCTAGCAATGTAACATTATTTGCTAAGGACATGTTTAGTTAATCATTTCTCATTTTATAATGATTTAATCTCGTCTTAGTTGTATTGTTTTAGTCTCATAAATTTATTATCTAATGTGTATGTTTCACTTAAACTCAAGGGATGTAGTTTGATGAATTATAGGACAACTTAAGGTTGTCGTATAATGTGATTATATTTATTCACGTCTACATAAATTTATCCCATTTAACAATTAATGAAACAATACTTAAACTAATGTATCATTATTACATTATAATTAATGTACTTTATTTTACTAAAGTACGACAGTACTATAATAATATTTTTGTATTATTGTTTCCATCTTTGTACTATTTACATTGATGACATAATTAATCATTCTTAATGGAACTATAATTCAACGATGTATACCATTAACTCATAAATGTATGTTGTTGTTAATAACATTCTATTTATTGTTCTTTGTTTCATTTAAGTATGATAACGATATAAATGTTATTCTCATTGAAATAATTTCTATCTCATAATAAGTGTGGAAGATTTTCGTAAACATACATTTGTAATAATATATCAAAAATAGTTTTGTACTTAATACTTAAAATTTAATAATATTAAAAACATATACTGTTGTAAAAACAACAAGAAAACCATCTTTACATCTCACACAATGTGATACCAACGATAGATATATTTATTTAACTTTATAAGGATAAATCCGTATTTGTCTCGAAATGATATTACATTTATTTTCAGATTATTACAAGTAGGCAAAACCTTTATATAAATATGCGAAATGATACTTTCGCTTTCCAATGAAATACAATAATCAGAAACATATTTTTAAATAATAGTATATGAATAAGTCACACGTATAAAATCCAATAATCACTTAATTTCTCTCGTCTCCGCACACTATAGGGGAGAGAATGTATACATGGTTAGTTCCACGAACTAGCATGAATTATCTACTCATAATCATGCTATTCTATATTGAAATAAATGATTATGATATGGTTATCCTTTAAGGCAAATCGTAAACTACGCAATACATACATATCATTAAGGAAAAGAAATAATACTAGTAATGAAAATTATGTTTCTAACAACACAATCCAGGTAGTAATGTCATTTTTGACTTGTTATTAATAAATTATAATTCTGTTTATTTATCAATAACTAAGTCAATATTTTATATTAGAAAATCCAATCCACAACTATAATACCAAAATAATATTATTAGAAAGAACTTAACTTAGTTTAATAAACTTGTTTATTCCTTAATTCCCTTTTACGATATTTAATCATTTATATTGATTAATCAAACAACTCAAAGACACCCAATTAAAATCTTAATAGTTTCTTTTAAAATAGATGTGGCGGATATGGGGAAACATCTCCATGACAAGTTCAGACTATTGCCATACATACTAACAATATTTTGCTACAATCAAAGCAATGTAATTAATCCAAAAGATCTCTTCATCAATATTCAACGCACAACTGGTTCATCCTTAACCGAATCCAAAAATGTATTAATACTCCGAACAGTAAAAATTTCATACCCAACCAAAAATCAAGTTTTTTTGAGCAAGGAGAAAATTTTATTCTTTTTAGGAAATGATCATCTTCAGACAAAAAATCAATATTTCTACTTAGCCATAAATATTAAACTTCACTATTTAATTAGTATTGGAAACTCAACTCTATGGGAGATTATTGAGATTTCAAACACGGTATTTACCCACACAGAAAAGTTTGAATGAGAAAGAGAAAAAAATCTTGCGAAATCAAATATTACCATTGCATACACAACTGGTAATACACTCACAACAATAAAGACCCACAAAGAGAAACCCATGACCAAATACGTTTTGGGAAGGGAGGAAAAAGGGTTCAATTAAAAACTGTAAATTTGTTTTTTCTTGAACACCATGAAACCAATTTCCATTCATATTCAGGTTACCTAGAAAATAATAATTTATAGATTTTTATATTGAATCTTAGACTCAAACCGATAACCCCAAAACCCTCCATTTTGCAACTTATTTCAATAAATAACAAATCAAACAATTTTTCCTACATAAATTGACTTTCTGTAAGCTCTACACGAGATGTATGAAGAATAAATTCATGCACATGTAAATATTTTATAAGAAACTTGTAAATCCATAAAAGACCCACAACTTCTTGCAACCTAAAAATGCCATTTTTAACAACAAAATTAAAATGCGAACAACAAGAAGGTTTAAAGAAACACACATAACCTAACAATTATTTTAACAAGAAACCAACATTCACCATTATGTTTATAAATACCCAATTTGATACTCTTTTTCCTCATCTTTTTCCCATCAAACATTTGGTAAAATCTTATAAATTCGTTCCATATTTTAAACTAAAAATAAAACCAAATAATAACCATTTATTTCCAAATAGAACAATAGGTTAAAGATTAAAAATCCATGCCTCTAATACACCCAAATTTCTCTAATTTCCTCTTCAAAAATTAGAAAACCAAATGTGTTTGCACGACCAAGTATTCTCAATTTTTTTCCAAAGAAAAATGCTTAATACCCAACACAACTCGCCATTGAAATAGCTCTTATAAACTTGCATGAAATCGATAACAAATTACCTCCATTTTCTCCAAACAATAGAGCAAAAATATCCATAAACAAGAAAAATGCAAATGGGAGAGTTGCATGACCTAGCTTCGCAATGCAAGCTTCTCCCCACTCCTAAAAACCCTGCAAATCTTCAATTCTCATTAATTTCTCGTAGTCCCCATCTACTTTCCTCCAAACTCACCATGCAATGAAATTTTTACCATATGCATGTTTTGATTTTTAACCAAATTTTAATTTTAATAATCATTTCTAAATTTAAACTTATCCACTTTTCATGCAAATTCATATGGTGACTAAATTAAACACAAATCAATAAGCTCGTTTAAAATACCAAGTTCCATAGTGGTGGTCACTGTTTCATATCACTCCCTTATTTCCCATGCAAAATGTAGTCATTTTTACTCCTATCACAAAAGGAAGGAACCCCATGCATGCCGGCCTATCACCCAGTAGAAGTTGAGCGCTCACCCGAGGCACACGTGGGTACCGAGTCTCTCTTTTATGTGAGTTTAGTGGGAAGCATCATCTATGATTAGTGTAAGAGTTCTTAGGAGGGAAGTTTAAGACAAACAAGAACCATAGGGCTCAGAACGACCTCTAGATCCTTGCAGTCGCTTCGGACCGAGTGCTTTAATAGAATCCAGAACATATATTATAACAGAAAGAATTATACAAGCATTCATCCATAACATGAAAGGAAAGGGAACCCATATGAGAGAAAAGTGCATTAAAACCATTGATATCCATGTCTATTTGTAATAGGTAACCTCATTATATTCATTGATTCATTACAGAGTGTCACGAGAGAGCAGACCGTAGTCATGCATATCTCTGGATGTATGTAACTAAGCTAACAGAAAAATAAAAATTACAACTCCATGCTTAGTGCATTCTTTCTGAATACAAATATCCACTCGCAGTAATTCTGCAGAGCTCGCTCACTCTCTAACCCACTATACCTCGTACTTCTTCTCTCTTTTTACTCCATAGGCACTTGTATTTATAATTCTCTACTTTGCCAGACTGCCTTCCAATGTCCTTAGATCGGTGCCAAGTGTTGAATGTGGTCCATGCGAGCATGCTTCTTCAGGCTTGAGCTTTCCACTTTACCTCATGATGTTCTTCTAGAAGATTCCATCTGGGGCATGCTCTTTCCTGGGCTAGCCTATCATTGGTGACATCTTATCCATGCACAATTGATCACACTTTTCATGTGTTCTCCCTGGGCACTCAAATTGACTAAGTCCCGAGCCTCCTTTCATGCATCGTGCTATGTGCTTCCCTAAGCCTTTCTCTCGTGCACTTTTTCCTTGCGCGCCTTTTCATAACTGGGACCCTGTGCGCCCACACGCCTTCATACTTGGTTAAGATTACGGGGTCAACATCACCCCACACTATGCCTGTTCTTCGTCCTCGAAACATTTCACTTGACCAAGATGCATGTTGTCAGGGAACCAATGAATCATCTTACACTTTACAAAAAGAATAAGGAATGAAAGAATCGGGAAAAAGAATGAAGAATGGGGGAGCATCAACTCAACAAGCTAGGAAAATCTTTCCGGAGGTCTGCCTCTAGCTTATTCCATACTCGACCTCACCTATGCCTTCTGGCAGAGGTCTCCCACCAGGGTGCTCACTTCATCAAAACTCAGGCCAACTCCTGGGTGCCCAAAACATCCACAATCTACTCCATCTCTTTGCCCAGGTCCTCAAGTTTATCCATCCTTCTAGTGATCTAGGGGTATAATTCCTTTAGCCGGGCCTTAATTGAGCTCCTTAAAGCTTCAATTGCCTCTGATTTCTTCTCTACTTTGGCAGGACCCTGTCTCTCTCCACCCTGTTCCCCTTGTTCTTTTCTTGGAACTCTTTTAGCTCTGCTTCAAGCATGGTGACCAAGGAGCTCACCACCTTATCTCTATCTGCATGCATGTATCATATGCGGCTTCTGCAGAGTAGGCAGTGACCTTAACCTCCACGAGTACTTGGTTGTACTCTATAATGATCTTTACCACCTTCAATCAGTCCCCCTCTTTCAAGCGCGTGGCCACTTCTTCAGTAGACTCCAGGGCCAAGGGTCGTCTCTCCATAGTGAGGATGTGCGTTAGGTCTTCCATACACTCCAGGAGGGATGAGTAATTTTGTGTGTGGCGCTAAGTTTGGGTGCTTCAGGAGGATGACACCCTTGATAGACTCCATTTTCTTGTATACTTCCTACACCTTTACTTTTTCTTCCTTTAACTCATGCCTTAACTGTGTGTTGATCAGTTCCTCCTATTTCAAGCTCTTGGCCTTTCTCCACGATAGTTCTTCCTCCTCCTTCCCTAACTTCACCTCTAGCATTCTAATCTTGTCATTGTGCACGAATAATCTAGCCTCGGTCTCGACCAGTGACCTTGTTCAGTGCATTACAGACCTACTCATCGAGAGCTCCTAAGCATTCACTAAGGGATTGACCCCCTTAGACTCTGGCAATGTGATGAGCACTCCTTGGTAGACTTGAAGTCTGGCTCATCAACGTGGGACTCGAACGCCCAAGAGAGCATCTTCTTGGTTCTGGGGTATGTGCCATCCTTCTCAAAAGACCCCATGGCTATGAGCCTTTTTCCATGGGTATGGTGCTCTGGAATCATCACGTGCATAACACCTTCCTTGTGTCATCAACATAGCCCATTACTGTCTCTATTATGCATCCAGAGTTCTTCTACTCGAGCAGCATACCTTTGGGGAAGCTTCTGTTGAGCGGGGCCTCCTAGGCTGTCATGTTCTTTTTCAATGTTCTCCTCCTTCCCCTCCTTCAGCACTATGTCCGCACTATGCTCCAACTCTTGGTCTACCAAGACCTCGAGCATTCTTTGTGCTTCTCTCTCTGCCACCTCTGTGATCTACTCTTTTGTAAAACTTATGGCTCCCTCCTTTTCCCTAGAAACCTCCTCATCCTCCATGTCTTTGGCGTCTTCCTCATCTTGTGTGCCCTTGTGCCATGTGAATACAAACTCTTGCTTCTCATCTCCACTCTCCTCTCCCGAGTCGTAGACACTAAACACATGTGGATCTTGGTCTTTCTCTGTCTCTTCTTCCTTTTGCCATCTTCTTCACTTTCATCCCCTCTTCCACCCATGTATTTCTCTAAGCTGTTGGTTGCCTCCGAGTCAGCTTCTTCATCAACCCTCTACTTTTTCTGAGAGGTGGCTCTTGATCAAGGGATTCGGCCTTATCTTCTTCCTTAGGTGATTCTTCCTTGGAGATGGGTTGCTAGGCGCCTCTACCTTTGGTGTCTTCTCCTTCACCAGGAGACTTCTTTCTCCACATGTAAGTGCTTGGCTTAGCACTCATGGATGGCATGCTCTTTGTCTGAGTAGTCTACACAATTGGTGCTTCTTCTTCTCCTCTCCCTCTTTTCTTGGACATTGGCTTCTTCTTCCCCAAGGGGGTCTTAGGTATGGAGACTTCATTCTCCAGATACACACCCTTCTCGAACTTTGGCCTTATGCGCAAGTACACGCGTGTCGCTGATCCTCCAGTGATGGGTAGCGTCATCGGCCTTGTCATTTGAATCTCATGCGATACATACTTTTCCACGTATGCATGCTTGCCACCAGGGTAATTCAACTTCTTCTCATCTCCCTATGTTCCCGGTCTAGCCTACCTAGTTCAGTCTTAGCTTCTTTGACTCTTTAAACCTGTTCACTCCCGCTTGGAAGTATTGGGTAGTAAATGTGAAGGGGAGCTTGCACCAAGGGCTCCATGATTCATCTATCAACTTGAATCTACCCAAGTAGTAGTGTTGGTAGACCATGAATTTAGCTTCTCCTCAGTGGTGCTAGGAGTTGTTTGGGGATTCTCCACTCTGCCCCGAATGCATTCCTCAGGTGCGTGTACCATTTTTCTAGCCGTGCCTTGTGGGGTGTTGTCATTGTATCATAGGCATATTTTTCAAACCTCTTTGTGGGTGAGGGATCCTCGGTGGGGTACTCCCATACAAATTTTTTGGTAGTGTAGGCACCCCAATCTCCATGAATACAATGGTGAGCAAGATGTTTCTGAAGAGGATCTGTCCCCTTCCTTCATGTTGACAATTTCCTCTGTAATGTATGTGGATAGGTTATATATAGTTCCCTCTGTAATCTTTCTACAGACATGTAGCCAAGGTTTGTTGACCTGTGTCCATCTTTCCTAGCCATTCAGCTTAGTCACTAGATGTGTGGCCATTTTCATTACGGGGTCCTTGATGTCTGAAATGTCATAGTACCGTGACCCTTTCTTGTAGGCATACTCGGTGATGGTCTCTTGAATAGCTTCCTTGTTGCCAAGGTCATCTTCTAGGCTATCTCCCTCACATATGAGGCCTGTAAATTATGAAATCAGTTGGGGAGTCACGTGCATCTTGTGCCTGCAAAGTGGAAGTAGTCTTTGTGCACCCGTGACATCAACCACTAGTACAGGTGCTCTGGCTTTCCAAAATAAGGCAACTCATAGAGTTGCAACAGCCCTGCCTTCTCCATTTTAACCTTAACATCATCATCGTATATAGGCAAACCCTCAGGTGTTTGTTTGTTGGTGGGGCGTACTAATTCAATGCCATTTCATTTTTCTATTGTGTTCGTGTGGTGATTATAGTCACTAACAGGTACACTTCTCAAGTGGGATTCCCATTCCTTCCCCATCATCACCCCATCTAGGTATTGCATCTCTGCATACCATTCTTCATTTGTGTCTACCACGGGTTCTGGTTGTTTAGCCTTGGCTTTGCCCTTTCCTTTCTTGGGTGCCATGGTTGAGGTATTTTTATCACTCCTACCCTCTCCTTGTTATTTTGTCTTACTTCTTCCAATCCTCGATCTCAGATTCGTGATACAACTCTTCTAACCATGTGCCCTAGTTTTTGAACCCTAACTGGGATAAAATCTTCACAAGACAACATTTCTTCACTCTCTCCATGCCCGTGTAACCCCTTCTGGTTCACAAATTCAAACTAGCTACTTCAATCTCACAGATCTTCCTTCACTCGATCGAATCTGAAAGCCCTAGTTTATGGAACTCACTTATATCTCAAACTCTTCTATTTTGCAAAGTAAAAATGAGAGTGCCCCTGACCCTTTACTTATAGTTTTCTCTTTTCTAAACATTAAATGCTACTTCACCTACCACCATACTTTGTTCATTTAATGTGGATTTTTCAAACAAATCCCATCTTCAGTGCCTTCCCTTATGTGCCCAACCTGCGTGAAAACTCCTCCAACCTTAAGCGCGTGAAACCGAATCCAACCTAACTGTGAGGAGACTCTTGCGCACGCGTAACCCATACCAAAGGCACTTCTTCTATCTCGATCCTTATCTCTCACCTACCTCGTGTTGCTTTCAAATGCATTTTCTCCTCCTTAGTACGTGGGATCTACAAGTAGCTTTACCCTGGCACTAACCATTCTTCCATCTTCCTCTTTATATACCTCTTTCAACCCGGCTACTCAACAAGGCTTTTCAACACAACTTCCTTGGTACTTTGATCACACGCTTCTTCACCTTTCTCCACCCCACACTTAAAGTGATGCGTGGTCCTCTACACACTTACAAATTCTCCAAAAATAGCAATAAGGTTACTGACACCCAAGGCATGCAAAAAAAAAAACAACAATGCGAAAGGGAAACACAAGAAAGGAAAATGCATAAAGGAAACTTCTAAACTAACTAGAAAAACTACCTTATTTACAAACACCAAGAAGACTTATTTATAGTAGGGCTTCAGCCTACTACCATTGAAGTGTCAGGAAACTTCGTCCCATCCAACACTTGTAACTGGCACGTGCCTGAATCAAGGATGTACGAGATTGTGTAAGGACCCAACCAATGGACTTTCAACTTCCCAGGATGGTGCAGAAACTTAGAATCATATAATAACACCATCTTCCCAACCTCAAACTTCTTGTTTCTAATATGGTGATCATGCCAAGCCTTTTGCTTTGCCTTTTCCATTGTTTGGCTCCATCGGGCAAGTGATCGTCTCTCATCTAGTTTCATTAGCTCATCAATTCTTTCTTCCAGTGCTTGTTCATTGGCTAACCCTCCTGCGTGCTATTCACAGAGAAGGCAACATAAATTCAACTGGAAAAAAGCTTCCATGCAAACACCAATTGAAAAGGTGTGGCTTTGTTTAGTCTTTTATACGTTGTCTATAAGCCCATAGTACTATTACCGATACCTTGTCATCCCAATCAAGTCTTCTGACATCACAAATCTTGGTCAAGGTATGACTCAGTATCTTGTTGAATGCTTCCAGTGGTTCCATTTTCTTGTGGGTGATAGGGTGTAGTCTTGTGATGAGCTACCATGAACTCTGATAATAGGATCCTGATGGTCTCATTCAAGAAATGTGTACCTCTATCATTGGTCAAACTCAATGGACATCCATACCTCGTGATAATGTTTTCCCATAAGAACCTTGCCACTTTGTTGCTACTATGCAATCTTTAGTTGGGGCTGCCTCTGCCCACCTTGTGAGATAATATGTGCAAGTGATGACATAACGTGACCTAGTCCTACATGCGTTGCTGGTGTAATAGGTCCTACAAAGTCTATCACCCACTTTTCAAAAGGCTTTGTGCTAGGAATAGGGTGCAAAGGCATTTTCATCTCTCTTGGTTTTGCCCAATGCATTGACAATGGTCACACACTTTACAATAATCTCTGTAATCCTTGTACAAGGTTTCCCACCATAAACCTACCATTAATATCTTGCATGCACGGTGGCATCACCTGCATAATGCCCACCCACACTTCCTCCGTGTGCTTCCTCCATGATGGCCAGGTGCTCATGCTCTAAGACACACCTGTGCAAAACTTCATCACGTCCCAATTTGTATAAGTCTCCACTGATTAACATGTAGGGTGTGACGCGTATGGCCAACTGCTTCTTTTCCAATGTCTTCATTCCATCCGGCACCACACCTTCCTTTAAGAATACTGCAATCTCCTCTAAATCCGAGGGGCACACATAACCTAAATAGTTGCGGCATTGCTTCCTCAATACTCTGCATGTCCTCCCCTGAATCAATTCTTGATAGATGATCAGGTCCATCAGTTACTTTTTCCAGGTTTTACTACAATGGTGAATTCAAACTCTTGAAACAACAACACCCATCGACATATGCATCCTTGTAGAACAGGCTTGTTCACTAAATACTTCAATGCCATGTGGTCGGTGTAGAACACAAAGGGTGTTTGCCAATAGATACTGCCTAAACTTGAAGAGTGCATAGATCATTGACAATGCCTTGCATGCTCGGTTGTGGTATAATTTTTCTCTCATTGGTGTCAACTTCCTGCTTGCAAAATAGAGAGGATGATCAACAATCCCTTCACCTGGCTGTGCAAGCACTGCTCTAATGGTGGTCCCTGAGGCATCTACATGAACATGAAAGGGCTTGTCCCAAGAGGGAAACCGTAAAATAGGCATGGTAATAAGCCTATCTTTTAATGTATCAAACGCCCCTCTTGTGCCTCTCCCCAATGGAAGGCACTTTTATGTCTAAGTAGCTCCTCTAATGGCGTGGTGATCTTGGCATATCCCTTAATGAATTTTTTGTAATAGCCCGCATGCCCAAGGAATCCATGCACTGTGCTCTGGCTAGTAGGCTCCCTTAACCCCATAATAATTGTAACTTTAGCGGGATCTACTAGCAAGCCCTCCTTACATATGATATGCCCCAATAAAGTCCCAAAGGGTGTAGCAAACACACATTTCTTAATGTTGAGGGATATCCTCAACTACCTACACCTCTCAAACATTAACCTCAAATTGTCACAATGGTCTTTAACGGACCATATATTATCGAGTCATCAAATAGACTGAAGAAATTTATGGATGAAGTCTGGAATGCTTGCACCACTATGCGAAAAAGGCAGTGGCGCATTCTTGACCCAAAGGGCATGACCGTATATGCAAAAATTCCCCACTCGGTGGTGAAAGTTGTCTTTCCTAGTCTTCCTTTGCAATCCGGACTTGGTGGTACCCTGAAAATCCATCCGTAAAGGAATAGATTTCGTGCCCAGTGACTCCTTCTAAAATTTCTTCAGTGAAGGGGGTCAGAAATGGATCAATGACACAAATTGCATTCAATTCCCTATAATCCACACAAATTCTAATCCACCCATCCTTCTTGATGTTGATTACCATTGGACTTATCCACTCTCGATTCTTCCATTACCTCAATGATCCCAGAAGCTATCATTTTTCTATCTCCTCCTTGACCTTTACGCGTAAGTTGGGATTCATTCGGTAGGGCCTTTTCCTAACCGGGTGCGCACCATCCTTCATTTTATCTTCATCTCCCCTAAGGAATGGTGAACGCCTTTGAGCTCATGATACCCGCGTGGAAATAAATCCTCAAATTCATGTAGCAGATCAATGATTTTGATACTTCCTTCTCTGTATCCAGTAATCCCCAATAATAGCTTCCTTAGGTTCTTCTTCTGAACCGATGTTAACTTTCTTCATCTTTAAAGGCTCATGGTAGGCACGTGTGAGCATCTGCACTATCCACTACCTCATGTGTCCCTACAGAATGGATAACATCTAAGCTTTCGATTCCTCTCCATCAATCACATATACCAACTTTCCCTTCTCTTTTTCCAAACACGTGCGCTCAAGTTGTAACTCTTCTGTTTCCTTTTCTTCTTCAAAACATGCCTCTAATCCTGGTTCACCTAGTAATTCCAACAACCTATCTTCCATCCTGGCACTATCCCCCATGGTAAGGTGCTTGATACCCTATAAGGCCTTATCAACCGATGGCTTGGTACTCTGATATTCAAAGGTTTGAATAAGGTCAGATGTGAGTTCTTTCCAATTCCTTGTTTGCATGCGTGTGTCTCGAATGAATGTACCATGCGCGTGTGTAACCCTGCAGTGTAGAATACAACTTGTGCACCTAGAGGGATGGTGGCAAAGCTTCCTGCCTTCTCTCCAGACCCGTTCACACTCCTGGATATGGAAAGAGGTGGGCTCCTTCCCATGGTACTCCTTGATGATGGTGGGTACATTGCTCTAGAAAAATCGATGAGAGAGAAATTCTTACCTCACACCACTCTAAAAGGCTCTCTTGATGTGTGGCCCACCACCGAGCTCATTGTGCCAAGCAAGACATAACTTAACATCTCCCTCTGTTCCTTCTCATCCTTCCATTGAGCTTCTACCTCATGAGAAAGATCTCAGGGAAGGCTCCTCCTGAATACTTGGGTAGTTCTTTTCCTCCAAGGTGCCTAACCATGCACGCCTTTATTACCTTGGTCACTGACCCTCTCAACTTACCATCCCATTAATTGTAAGTTCCATGTGCCCAATTGTCACATGCTAGATTGGTGGTATCACTCACTGACTGAGCATCTTCAAACTGGATAACCCCATTAGTAGGGTGTATCATCTCAGGGTCTCTGATTGAGCACATAAATCTTGTCAGAACTTCTTCCCCAATGGTTCAATATAGGGTGTCGACTTCCCATCAACCAGGGGTATAATGACCCATTCCTCCTTGTTCTCGAAGCTGATGTACCCTTTGTTGAACCGAAGGTCCACATTGTTTTTGTAACACCAAGGACACCCAAGTAGTCTTTGGGAAATTGTCTACCTCGGTGAGTGCAAGACTTGAAGTCCCAGTAAACTTGGCTCCTGGATAGTAATAGTTGCATCCTTCAAGACACCGATGGGCATTGCCTTAGTCTTGTTTTCCATATACAACACATTTGAAGATGGTTGTAATGCAGGTCTTCCCATCTGATGCCATGCATCAAAGTCAGAACATTAACCTCTGCACTGTGTGTAATGAGGATATTCTTTGAGGAGCCATCCATCTCAACTACATTCAATGTAATCTCCTTGTCATAGTCGAGGCTGTGAGGGGGAAGGTTCGCATGCAAGACCTATCTCTCATGCTCTTCTGCAGTGCGTGGTACCTTCTCTCTCAACTAGGATCCTAGTAAGGGAATGATATTCTCCTGCCTTAGCATTTTACACACCTCCTTGACCTCATCTAGGTCATCCTTTTGTGCCTCGACTCTCCTTCCTTGTTCCCCCTCTAGATTGCTCCTTTAGACATTGGATCTCCCCTTGTAAGCTCGAATAACATCCATGGTGTCCTGATATATCTCCTTTTGATGCGCGGGGTCTGGATACTTTCCATGAATGACCTCCTCCCTTGAAACTAGGGTTTTTGTCTTGGTACCTCTCTTGTGCATGTGGCTTCTGCCCTTGTTGTTACCAAGATAGGCTCCAAACCTTCATCCCATGTTACCCGGGGCATCCATTGTATGTCTACCTTCTTAATACTAACCATTGCAGTGCCCTTGTCCTTTTAGTGCTTCTTGATTCATGTGCTCAAATAATTTAGGCACTCCTCATACTTATGCTTCTTTCCACACCATGAGCACTGCAATAGGTCCAGGCACTCACGCTTGTAATGTTCTGTAGATCCACAGTTGAAACATGTTCCACATGGGAACTCACTCCTTCCTCCTCCATGGTTACCTCGACCACAGAATCCTCCTCGAAAACCTCTTCCATGTGTGCCTCCATTTATGCGCTACTCCTCATAACAGTGATCATTATCCTTGGAACCACTAACAACGCTGGTTTGGTGCACCCCATGATCAATGGCCTCATGGATCTGATCAATGAGCCTATAGTCCTTAGTGTCATGGGTTGTAGAGGTGTAAATTTTGTAGTAACAAGATACATTCTTCTTCACGATCACATGCTGAAGCAAGGGACATCTACTTGCATCATGGTCCCCATGAAAATTTCACAATCCACTATCAAAGTGTGTACCATCCTCTGGGGGAAATTATCCTTAATGTGTCCCTCTATTTCACAATCTTGTGCACCAAAAACCATTGCGAGTCTCATGGGCTGTGTTCATAGATAATTTTTCCAACTATTTTTCCATAGCAGCAATCTGAGCCTCAAGAATGGGCTAATGCTAATATCAATACTACCAACAACCTTGGCATGTAAGGCAACTTCGATGCTTCATGTGGAGTGCATAAAAGTTTTATGAGACAAGGCCCTTCTAAAGGGGTGATCAATCCTCAACAAACCACTGTATGCATCTTTGAGAAGGATGGATATCATATGATAATTTAGACAAGAGAGTTTTAAAGCATGCATCATACTCCCACACACTCTCTGCCATTCCTTGTTGAATCTCCTTCAAAGCGATGATGCTCTTCTGCTCGAACTAGGGATGTGGAACTCTACCAAGAATGCATTCTTTAAGGTAGTATAGTCCACCACCATTTGATGAGGGTCATACTTCCTATACCAGCTATGCGTGTGCCCTTGAAATGTGGTTACAAAACTGACTAGCCTTCCATTCTGGGGTTGTGACACCCTTTGTGTGCCATAGTAGTTCACACTTGTGAACATGTTCGCAACATCCTCAATGCCCCTGTAATCTGGAAAATGTAGAGACATTTCAAAGAATACTTGAGGTGGTGGTGGGGTCCCCTGTCTCTCTGAGCTTGAGCCTTGGTTCCCTCGGTGTTTCCTCCACCACCTGATCCACAAGGTCTGTGCCTCAGAGCCACCATATCCACTAGAACCACTAGGTCTAATAGGGCTTGTAGGAGCTGTGCCAAGCATGCCCCCATGGTCCCACTTGAATTATGTGCTGATGGTGTATGATAGCGCTCCGCTACCACTACTTTGTCCCGTGCCACTCCTTGATGCGAGACCAAAAGCTTGTACACTTGCTCCTTGTCAAAGACTCCTCAAAATACTGGAATATGTGCAGCCATAGAATGAGGGACTGTAAAATTATATCTCCTAGGTGCGGATATGTCTCTTCCACCGATATCAATTGGGTTAATAACACTTCTTCCTGGTTTGGGAAATCCAAGTGCCAGGGCTTGGTCACTGGGTGGGTTCAGATATGTGCCAATGACTCTCCTTTCTCCATGTGATGAACTCTCACTAGAAGCTGAAAGGGTCTCCCTCACATGCTTGCCAAGATGGGGTAGCACAGATTGCTCAGGTTCCATGTCTCTGCGTGAACCTCAACTCCTTCCCGCAATGTCTGTCTCCATAGATCCATCACACTAGTAGCTTCACATCATCTAACAATCTCCCTTTCACACACTTCACTATACTTGAGCCATCTCTCTTCCCTCTCCTTCTCTGTCGTGATATCTGCCATCTTCCTCCACCCAAGCTCCCTTACCCAGTGCTCAGAATGGTTTAGCCGGCCATTGGGAAAGCCTCTAAACTCATGGTAACCATCAATATCTTCATAGCTAGGGAATAACACGTAGAAATGTTCCTCTAGGTTCTCACAGAAATTCAAACTCAGCAACCTCCGGACAAGAATACGTGGAAATGGCATATTCCAGAGTGTAACTAGTCAGTACTCTTCTCCACCAATGATCTACAACATGGGTCCACGTCAGATCTGCATCCTGTAACCTTTGGTAGTCTTCTTCGGTCCATACATGTGATCCATAACGCCAACTTGATCTAGACGCATAGGTTGAAAGCCATTCATATAGTTCTATTGGGAAGTACATAAGAAGGTCTCGTATAGATCATGGTAGAGGTTCTCTTCTACCCATCTACGTGTATTAAACTCAGGTCAGTGTTGTATCTCTGAGAAAATTCATCCTCCGTGCTCTTGAACCATGATTCAACAATTTCCAATGTCAACCGCTCTGTCATTCCTCATTACACAGATCATGATGTATGTTATATCCCACTACAACTTTGAAAAGAGGTCCGAGAATGGAACCAAGATGTAGTCATTTTTACTCCTATCACAAAAGGAAGGAACCCCATGCATGTTGACCTATCACCCAGCAAAAGTTGAGTGCTCACCCGAGGCACGTGGGTACTGAGTCTCTCTTTTATGTGAGTTTAGTGGGAAGCATCATCTATGATTAGTGTAAGAGTTCTTAGGAGGGAAGTTTAAGACAAACAAGAACCATAGGGCTCAGAATGGCCTCTAGATCCTTGTAGTCACTTTGGACCGAGTGCTTTAACAGAATCCAGAACATATTATATAGAAATAATTATACAAGCATTCATACATAGCATGAAAGGAAAGGGAACCCATATGAGAGAAAAGTGCATTAAAACCATTGATATCCATGTCTATTTATAACAGGTAACCTCATTATATTCATTGATTCATTACAAAGTGTCACAGAGAGTAGACTGTAGTCATGCATATCTTTGGATGTATGTAACTAAGCTAACAGAAAAAGAAAAATTACAACTCCATGCTTAGTGCATTCTTTCTGAACACAAATATCCACTCGCAGTAATTCTACAGAGCTTCGCTCACTCTCTAACCCGCTATACCTCGTACTTCTTCTCTCTTTTTACTCCTGCAGGCACTTGTATTTATAATTCTCCTACACTGCCAACTCACCTTCCAACGTCCTCAGATCTGGTGCCAAGTGTCGAATGTGGTCCATGCGAGCATGCTTCTTTAGGCTTGAGCTTTCCACTTTACCTCATGATGTTCTTCTAGAATATTCCATCATCTTATCCATGCACAAATGATCACACTTTTCACGTGTTCTTCCCTGGGCACTCAAATTAACCAAGTCCCGAGCCTCCTTTCATGCATCGCGTGTGTTATGTGCTTCCCTAAGCCTTTCTCTCATGCGCTTTTGCCTTGCGCGCCTTTTCATGATTTGGACCTGCGCGCCCACGTGCCTTCATGCTTGGTTAAGATTACAGGGTCCAACATAGAATATGATCAAAACAATAAAAATTCTAATATTTAAATCTCTTCATGGTCCATAACCAATTTCATATTAACTATACATTTCGCACTATGGTCCATGATCATCATAACAACAATATCAACATTATGGTCTAAGACCATTAAAAATATCATTATTTACTAATGCAAATATAATGTGGTTTATGAACCATCAAACAAATAAGTCTTACCTTTCTAATGGTCAAAGACCACTTTTTCGATATGCTACATTACTTTTCAATTTAATGACTTATGGTCTATGACCAGATTATAATGCCAAGAAGAAGAATTAATAACCATACATTGTTGTTGCTTTCAATTTATTATATAATGAAAACATCATAAAATGAAAATGATAACATTTTTATTATAATTTTTTCGACAATACTCTCAACCAGTAACATGGTCAATACAAGTTATTATCATGTAGCAATGTTAACAAGAAAATGATAACCTTTCAATTCCAAAAATCTACATTGCACAATTAATGAAATTAGACGAGGACTTAATAAAATAAATCAATCACATAATGTAGAAATTGTACAATACACGTAAGTGCTTATACGTGCATTTATGTAAGTATGTGTACATGTTTTAGCATATGCATATTTATATATATAATAACATAGTTATGATTATTACACATTCTTTTTAATAATTAAGTCATTAACCATGATCATAATGATAGGAAAAGTAATTGTTTAATTATGGGGTGTGACATACTTCCTCCCTTAAAGAATCATCATCCCGATGATGTTATGTAATGTAAAAACATATCAAACAGAAAAATAGTTCACACATTGCTGCAATGCAGAAAACTAATTCACATTTTGTAAAAAACTTAAAGAATTTTTCTAGAATTTAAATTATTATTTTTCAGAAATTTTGGCCGTAATAGCCTTGAAACAACAATTATTGTAAAAAAGTTGGCTTATCACAATAATTTTTCATTGGTGTCAACATTATTACCAAATATAAATCAATAATTTAATAATAGATAATCAAATAATTATTTATATCACTGAAATAGATAAGGAAACACAATTTTCATCTCTTCCAGATTCTCCCAAGTTGCACTTTCTTCAGAATATTGGTCCCATTGGACCTTGCATTATGTAATATATTGATTACGGAGATGCAATCTGTGAGTTTCAAGACTTGTATAGGTTCAACCACGATTATTCTTGAGTCTAGAACCTGCAAAGAGTTCCAATTTAGGAGATGCGTTACATCTGAAACATACTTTTAAGTAATGAAATATGAAAAACATCATGCATCTTAGACAATGGGAGGTAATGCCGGTCAATATGCCATCATGATTATAAATTCAAGTATTTTGAAAGGTCCCACATATCTAAGTTACAGTTTGAAAAACTTGCCAAATGTGATTGAGATCTTTTTGGGTTTAAATCTTAAGAAAAATTTATCTCTAAGATCAAAGTTTATGTCAACTCTTTTTAGATCTGTGTAGCTTTTGTGCCTATCAATAACTTCCTTCAACCACTCACGAATGAGCTTCACTTGCTTTTCCATTTCTGTCAACATTTCAGGGCCCACTACCTCTCCATCCTTAGTACTATCCAAACTAATAGGAGTTATACGCCTCCCATACAACATTTCAAATGGTGACATTTTTAGTGAAGAATGATAAATGTTGTTATAGGAAAATTCCACCAATGGAAGATATTCTTCCCATCTGTATTGCTGATCCATGCAATACATTATGAGCATATCCTCCATAACTTGGTTGAATATTTCTATTTGACCATATGTTTTCAGATGCTATGCTAAAATGGAGTTTAGTTTTATTCTAAAGCTGAGTTTAGACTTTACTAAAATAGAGAGGCCATTCTAGGATCCTTGTCAGAAATATTAATTCTAGAACTCCGTGCAATCTAAAAATTTCATGCACAAACCATTTTGCAAGTACAGGTGAATCATCTTTTAGATTACCTAGTATGAAGTGAGCTACTTTAGTTAGTTTGTCAACCACAACTAAGATCATGTCATGCTTGTTTTTAGACATTGACAGTCCTTGCATGAAATCCATACTAATTACTTGCCATTTGTAATGCATAATGCTATGAGGGTACAACAGACCAACAAGATGCATGTGCTTTGCCTTAACATGATGACATTCAAGACAACAAGAAACATAATTTGTCATGTATTTCTTCATTACTTTCCAGAAATATTGTTGTTTTACATCAGCCAATAGTTTTTTTACTCTAGAATGTACGAGATAAGGAGCATCATGAAATTATTTCATGACTTTCGTTCTTAATTCATTTCCCAAAGGAACATAAACTTTGTTATCATATATTAAGAATCCCTCATTATCAAACTTAAATCCTTCATACCTTTTATCATTCGATATGCTACTAATGCATTTTTTACATGTTGATAATATGAATCAATTTACATTTGTTTCTTTACTTCATCTTTAAATTGAGTTCTAAGGGTTACAATAGTGGAAACATGCTTCCTACGACTTAGCGCATCAGCCACTATGTTCTCTTTTCCTTTAATGTAACTTATGTCAAAATCATACTGAGACAAAAATTCAAGCCACCTACGTTGTCTTACATTCAAATTAGGCTGCGTAAAGATATATTTCAGCCCTAAGTGGTCTATTTTTAGTTTGAAAGGCTTTCCCAACAAGTAGTGCCTCCAAACTTGCAAAGCGTGAACTATGGAAACAAGTTATAAGTCATGGGGAGCATATTTTAGCTTGTGCACCTTCAACTTTCTGCTCTCATACACAATCAGATGATCATTTTGTAGAAGTATTCCATCAAAACCTTCACTAGAGGCATTAGTTACCACAATGAAGCTTCCATCGGGGTCTGAAACTTTCAAAATATTTTATATTGTAAGTTTTTATTTCAAAAATTAAATGCTATTTCACACTTATCAATCCACACAAATTTTCTGTCCTTTTTTGTACGAAGTTATTGGAGGAAAAACTCTTGAGAAATATTTAATTTTTTTTTTCTGTAATAATCAGACAACCCCATGAAGCTTCTAGTTTCATCCATGTTCTTAGGAGCTGGCCATTTAATTATGACTTTGAATTTTGATGGGTTAACTAAAATCTCATCTTTATTGATTATGTGCCCAAGGTACTATACTTCATTATGATAGAATGAACATTTTGAGATCTTACCATATAGTTTTCTTCCTAAGCACATCCAACACTATTTTCAAGTGTTCATTGTGTTCTTCCATGTTTTTAGAATAAATTAGAATGTCATCCAAGAAAACTAGCACAAATTTATCTAGATATTCCTAAAAAATATTGTTCATTAAGTTCATGAATGCAATTTGGTGCATTTCATGAGTCCAAAAGGTAACACTGTAAACTCATAATGACCATATCTTGTTCTAAATGTTGTCTTATGAATGTATTCATCCTTTATCCTAAGTTGATGATAAATTGATTGTAAATCAATCTTGGAATAAATAGATGCATCTCACATCGATCGAAAAGGTCA
Organism: Taxus wallichiana var. yunnanensis; assembly: GCA_018340775.1. Classification (NCBI taxonomy): domain Eukaryota; kingdom Viridiplantae; phylum Streptophyta; class Pinopsida; order Cupressales; family Taxaceae; genus Taxus; species Taxus wallichiana. Next base: position 489,991,967 of record CM031235.1, read on the forward strand.
TCAATCCTTGGTAAAGGATATCTATTCTTGATTGTGGCTTTGTTAAGCATGTGATAATCAATGCATAGCATTAACGTGCCATCTTTCTTCTTGAAAGATATGAGAAGTGATCCCTAAGGAGACACACTCAATCTAGTTAGTCCTTTAGATAATAATTTACGAATTTGTGCTTTTTTTTCCATTAATTTGGTTATAGTTATTACGTATGGTGTCTTAGAGGTTGGTTGAGTTCCAGGTTTAATATCAATAGTAAAATCAAACTCACATCTAGGAGGAAGTCCAGGTAATTCCTCTAGAAAGACATTCCTATACTCTTGTAACAATAGATAGTCCTCCAAGGAAGTCTTACCTTCCTCACTAAAATCAGATATCTTAATGACATAAAGCATACAACCCTTGTTCTTAGCCTTTTTGAGATGCATTGCTGAAATCTGTCTTACTTAAAATTTTATTTTTATGCCCTCTATGATTGCTATTTTCAACATGTCATCTAGGCATTCAATTAATTTTTGTAATATTAAACTGTTTCTTTATGTTTAGACAACCAATTTACACCTATAATGACATCACAAGAACCTAGAGGAGCTACATATAAGTCTAGTAATGTGGTAAAAATAGATAGTTACAATGTTGCGTCAAATAAACATTGGTTTACAATTTGGAAAACATTATTCCTGTATTGCACAGTCCATGAATTTTTCATATAACCAACTTTATTTTTCATTTTTCAGCTAATTTACTAGAAATGAAGCATTTAGTTGCACTAGTATCAAATAAAATAGTTACAAGTAGTCCATATAACTTACCTGGAACTTCTATAGGTGTTTCTATTTTTCCATCCCGGTGGTTTGCCACTACAAAGTATGTATCTTATGTTGCTGATTATTTTCTTTGTTCCTCAAGGGACAACTATTGAAACACCTAGAGAAAGGAACCTTCCTTTCAAACTTATTGTCACCGCAACACTATCCTGTCCATTTTTCTTTGAATTTACAACGTGTTTTGCTACTGTTGTTATTCTTTACCATTTCTAACCTTATTCCTAACATTTTTCCACCAAGTATTTATAGGTGCCAATGGCCAAGGTGAGGTAAAAATATTATTTCTATTTTCATCCCTATGAGTAGATATTGCTTGTAGCTTTTACTCTTTCCTAATGGATTTCTCAAAAATAACTTCCATGGTAAAAGGACCATGGAAATCAACTTCACCCCCAATGATTGGGTTCAACCCCATAATAAATTTGCGTATCCAAAATTTCTCATCCTTCTAAAACTACATAACATACTTCAAAAATTTGGTGAATTTATCCCAATATTCAATCACACTTAGCTTACCTTGAGTTAGATTTTGAAACTTAGACATATTTTGATTGAAATACAATTGTGGTAACCAACGCTAGCAAAATAATAGTTTAAAATTTTCCCAACCGATATTATTAGGGTCAACTACCAACTCTACCTTTCGGTTATCCCACCAAGAGGATGCCTCATTAGAGAGATGAAAAGCACCATAAATATCTTTATTTTCTTTAGATAAGTCTCTTATATAAAAATAATTCTCAATTTCACTCAACCAGTTCTAAGCTCCATCTCCCAAGGTTGTCTCATCAAAATTGGGTGGGATGATTCATTTGATGTCCCTTGATAGCTCAACTACCAAGTGGGATATTTCGTTATTAGGATGGTTTCGACATTGGGATTTATAGAATTAGGATCTTCTACATTATGATTTATAACATTAGGATCTCATGTATTGAGATTCCCATTATTTATGTCTCCAACATTTGGGTGAACATGTTCTTTGTACACAAATTTCATTTTCTTTTTCCTCACCCATTACATACTATTCAAAGACAACTATTCTATTTCAAGTATCTTGAAGAATAACTAGAATCTCATCAAGTTTTTAGGATGTTGTTTCTTTAGCCATGTTGTTTTCTCTTTTATAACAATTGTGTTCTTTTAGACAAGAATAAAATATTTTATTAGGGTATGAATCCATTAAGTCCAAGAGCTGATTACCTTCAGCTCTGATACCAAATGTAACACACATGTTATACTTCATCAAATTAAGGGATTTTTAACAAACCCCTTAATCAAAATTAATGAATTTAATGATTTTTAACACATAGAAAATTAAATCCAGCATAATATAATGTTTACAATCCATGTGATAACAATGTTAACCATGTGCACCTGTAAGGGTCTATTAGATCTACTCGACACCCCTTATCATCAATCTAATAGAGTGAGTATTGTTGGAGCTTAAAATTTCACTCGTATCATAACATAATGAACTGGGGATTTCAGGAAACATGTAAATGTCTCCAAGTTATGGGACTTGCACTTGAGACATAACTCCAGAGAAGGCCGACTTCCTCTACCTATTTCTATCACTAAAACTACTTATAGGAAGGGAAATGCATATACCTAACACTATTGTATGATTCTAAGGGATTAGGGTGATAAAGAGATACATGAAAGGGAAACCTAAGCTAAGGAGAGGTGGTTGTACTAGAAATAGGTGATGGACACTCTCAGTTGAGTGAAAAGAAGGAAAACACACATAGGAGGGCGAGATAAATGTCCCAGTGCGAAACAACATTCACATACTCATTTCCATGGAGCACCATAGAAAAGAAACCTACAAGGGACATAAAATATGCACAACAAACAAACAATGCAAGGGAAAGCAAATAAGATGCAATAAAATGCAAACTAGGGAAGAGAATAGCCATAAAATATGAGTTTTATTTCTTTCAAGAGATGCATAATCAATTAAAATGCTGAAGAAGGAAAGTATCCACATGCAAAGATCCAGATATGAGGCCTACAACTCAAAATTATAAGGAAAAATGCTCTCAAAAAACCATGAGGGTCGAACCTTTACAAATGAGTAATGCTCAACAATATGTAGAAGAAGAAGGAGAGAAGAAGATGGAAAAGAGAGAGAAACTAATATTTTCAAATCCACCCACCAATAACCAACAACAAATGCCTACAAATGTGTATGTAACACTATCAAATATTCCTCCTCGTGTCATCTTAGCTTGTAGAAGAAGGAAATATACCAAATATGATTAAATCTGGGTGGTTGAGTCGACTGAATATGTGCATTAATGGGTGGAATCACATTTCCCCACTTCAACTACCAATTCCTATATAAAATATTATTTGAAAATCTAAGTGTGTATCCCACGTCAGTAGCTTTCCAAAAATACTAGGAGCACATGAATCCAAGCTCTACAACAAAAGTTATGGTGATTTGAAGATGTGTAGTACAAGCGAACATGCGGGACATGTTTCACATCCGATTGGATGAAGGATTTGGCCAAATATCTGTCTATTTTGTATTTTAGACCATGTTTCATGCTTTCATTTAATGTAAGGATTATGTGTGTAGTTGGCATGTTCTGATAGGTTGTGTGTTGTGCACTTCATATGACAAGTTGACACTTAGCACTCAATGAATGGTGCCAAAAATTACACTTGGCGTGTGTGCAAGATAAGGAGGAACGAGAGGAAATAATATAGAGGTTTTTGAGCATGCATAAGAGGGTGCATGAGGAGTGAGAATAAAATGTGCATATATGCAAAGGTATGCAATTATGTATGCAAGAAGGTAAGCACAAGACTGGGATGCCGGAAGTAATTATGAAGGGAAAGTGCACGAAGGTGGAAGGTGGAAGAGGAGTGAGTGCACACAAGAAAGTGCACAGTGTATCAAGAAAGAAGGGCATGTGCAAGGAAAGTATGCTAGGGACATAGAGAAAATACAAGGTAATTCCGTGGGCACACACAAGTAGTGTGCAACGATGGGGAAATAAGGAGAACACACAAAGAGTTTGCGCAAAGGGGACATGAAAGAAGATAGAATAATAAAGGAGAAAGTTGGGAGCATGAGGAAGGAAGTGAAGGGAAGGAAAAGCATAAGGAAGGAATAGATAGGGAATGCATGGATGCACGTGAAGAACTACAATCATGCGTATGTGCCAAGGTATAAAATAAAGAGCACGCGTAACCTACAAACCTAATGCGAGCCAACATGGAATTGTAAGTTGTCTAAATAACTACAATTTTATGAATTTTAGGGACATATTCTTGTTAGATTAGGAGATCATTAGTATTATAAGCATCTATTGGGCATGGAGTCTTCTTGAAAATCATGAATTTTTGATTTGTAACTTGAAGAAACACCCTTGAAGTCTCTTGAAACATTTTATAACTCGAATCAAATTTTTAATCTCATGTAAAAATGTTTCGATTTGAATTTATGAGAGGAAAACTGTATAAAAATTGTTGTATATTGCCTCTTTGAAAAATAGACCACTATTCTAGAAGTAACTGAAAAGAGCGTGCACAAGAGCACGTAAAAAAAAAGAACCATGTACAAACAAGACAATGTACACAAACCGCACTTGGAGGAATTGAAACTACTCTAATATGTACATGATGTAAAAGGGATTAATGAAAATGCTTGAGGTAAATAAAATTGACTGGGATTGGTAACACATCTCCATCAAGATGAGACAAATCAAAAGAGTTTCCCTTCTTACAAGAATTTATGATATATGGGCCACTCCAAAGTGCATCAAACATTGAATGGCACCTAGGTTTGACTTGTGTTAGAATCTCATTTAAAGACCAAATCACCCATTTTGAAATATTTAGGTCTATCCTTTTAGTAAAAAAATTGTTTGGTTGATTGTTGATGCCGTTCTAACTTGATCATGGTAGAGTTTCTTAATTCTTTGAGTTCAACTTGAATATTCCATTATGATTTCTCTTTGATCCATGCCCTCAAACCGTAGTTGTTGGGCCAACTCTAATGAAGGAAATTTTAAATATAAAGGAAGCGTAACCTCCTTACATTAAAAAAACTTGTAAGGTTAAGTACCTATTCTTCACCATGATTTTGTCTACCCAGAGTAGGCGTGAGAACTTTGTGTGCCACTTCCTTTGGTTGATATCCATTTTCCACTTCATGATCCTTATAAGGTTTTTGTTAGTAGACTCTACCAAGACATTACCCCGAGGGTATTAATTATAAGAATTATTCAAATAAATTACAAGGCTAAGAGCCTAATCAAAACTTATTGTACCAAGGAAGGATTTTGCATTATCATAGATAATGGTTTGAGGAACACCAAATGTTGTTATAATTCCTTTGAGAAAGTCAAGTATGAATGACTCAGTTGAATCCTTGAGTGTGACAAATTCTATCCATCTAGTGAAATAATCCATAGCTATCAATACCCACTTATGACCAGTGCTCGAAGGAGTGTTGATCATACCAATAAAGTCTAGACCTCATTGTGCAAAAGGCTAATTTGCTTGGATTGGTCAGATGGGAAGTGCTAAAAATTTCTTATTTCCTACAAAGAAAGCACATTCTTTACATTTCATGACCCACTTGTGCACATCTACGAATAGGGTAGGACAAAAGTATCATGCCTTGATGATCTTCATTGTTGTTACTTTTAGAGAAGTGTCTACCAGAGAATCCATCATGAAATTGTGCTAACATTTTTTTGAGCTACACACCATTAATAAATCTCAATAGTACACCATTAATATTTCTTTTGAAAAGAACCCCATAAATGAGTGCATATGGAATAAAATGTAGCCTTATATGCCTTCTCTTTAATTTATTCAGACCAAGAGGGTATGCACCAAAAGAAATAAATGTTACCATATCTTGCATCTAGCCGCATGCACTAAGATATTCATTTTTCTCATGTTCAACATGTGAGAGCTCCTCATCCGAAATAATGAAATCTCTTGATTATTTTATGCATCCTCAAAAAGGTGTATGCAGAGTGTGTTGGCTCTAACCATATTTGTGGCTTTGATAGTCACATCATACTCCATGATTTTGGTCACCCATCTAGCTCTTTTCTCATTGATTTCTACTCCCATGATGAAGTCTCTCACACTGGAGTGTGAAAATAACACCTTGACATGATTTGTGGCAATCATAATTTTGAATTTCTTAAAACCACACATGATGGAGAAGACCTATTTATTTGTGTGACTATATTTCAATTCATAATCCTTCAATGTTTTATTGTAAAAATCCACTGGATGCTCCAATCCTTGTTCATTTTATTGAGTTAAGAAAACAAGAACACTAGCACCAAATCCATAAGCATATAGGATGAAATCCTTTGAGTAATCGATATTGATGAGTGTTGGGGTGAAAGAAATTTATTTCTTGATTTTTTTGAAGTTTTATTTTACTTCTTCCATCCACCTTAAGACTATGCCTTTCTTGATCATGAGGGTGATAGGCCTAACCAAACCTACAAAGTTAAGAATGGATCTCTTGAAAAAATTGATCTTTCCTAGGAATGATTGCAAGGCTTTCTTGTGCACTTGAAAATAAAGAGAGAGGATGGTTGAAACTCATTTATGATCAATGAAAATGCCATCCTTAGAGACCACATGGACCAAAATATTACCTTATGCAACAACAAAGGTGCATTTTTGTGATTAAGAGACACCCCATTTTTTTTACATCTGTGAAAGACTTTCTCTAGATGCGCCATGTGGTCTGCGCTATGCTTTGAGAAAAATTATGTCATCCAAGTAAACTAGGATGAACTCATTTATATATCCTTTGAAGGTAATGTCCATGGCTCTTTGAAATGTTGTACCTACATTTGACAAACCAAAAGGAATTTTATGATAAGCATATGTTCCCCATTTGGTTGTAAACGCTATTTTGAATTGATCCTATTCCTTGACCATGATTTGATTGAAGCTAGAATACCCGTCGAGCATGGAAAATTTTTACGTGTGAGCCACAATCTACAAGATCTTCTCCTTAGAAGGAAAATGATAATTATCCTTTAATGATGCCTTGTTCAAATCTCTGAAATCAACCCAAAATCTGATTTCACCATTCTTCTTACGTACTAGAACAATATTTACCACCCAAGTAGAGTACTTAATAGGAAAAATAATTTTACCTCAATGAGTTTAGATAACTCCTTCCTCATAAGGGGCTCTATCTTAGGATTGACGGGCCTTTTCTTTTGTTTAATGGGATTGATACTAGGATCAAGGTTAATGGAGTGTTGAGAAAAACTTGGATCAAATCCTTTGAGGTCTTCATACTCCCATGAAAATATATCAATGTAATTCGACATAGAGAAATGAAGGCCTAATTTTTATCTTACATGCATTCTTTATCGATTAACAACTCTTTACCATGCATAATGGTGGCTAGAAGGTAGTATTCTTGTGCTACGTACATGTAGTTTTCTTCATCCTTGAATTTTTCATCAGGACTAAAGATATGATCTAAGGTAACCAACCATTTAGGTAACTTGTTTGTCATTAGTTGAATCACTTGGTCATCATATTTGCTATGCAAGTCATCTTACATATTTGAAGATAATTTAACCTCATTCTAAATGAACTGGAAAATATGTGCATCAATTTCAAACACTTTCCAACTAGTTTCATTGTCTAGAATGGATGGCCTGACCACCACTTTGATGTGCTGCGCATTACCTTGAAAAAATCCTCAGTCAAGGAGAATTGTGAACTGAGGTTGCCATCCGATCAACTTCTTTATTCAAATTTCTTTCTACCACCCAGAGATTAAGAGTTTAAAATATCTCCAAGAGATACCAAATCCTATGTTTGTAAAATTTGAGAAGCTTATTCTTTGTTTTTGAAACTTGTTTGTGACTTAGGGGACGACCAAATCAATGTCCCCAAAGAACCACAATTCCTTAATCTATATTTTCTCAGCAATAATAAGATCATGCACCAATGCTTCATATTATTCTACATTGTTGGAGCATGTAAATTACATCCAGTGTGCAAAGAATAATTTATCACTCTTGGGAAATATGAGAACAACACCGCACTCGCACCATTTATGCTTCGAACCATCAAATAAAAATTTCCATAGCCCAATTTTTTCATCATTATGCTTTCATTTGTAGGAAACAAGGCTTCTTATTCAAGGATGCAGTATGTACCAAGACCAATTTCAATAGTTGTATCATAGGGATCAAATTCATAGTGCTCTTTTTCCCATTCATCTAATAATAGATCATGTATAGAAGGAGGAATATTTTGCTCTTATGAAACTAAATCTTGTTCTTGGCCTTCTTGGATTAGGCAATTATCTTGGAGAGGGGATGGGTCATATGACTCAACATGGTAAGAAAATATAGGACCAGTTTATATGGTAAACCGGGCACCATACCTTGTTCTTAGTAACATATGAGACCAATCAAGACAAGCAACCACCCACCTTGGAAATAAAATATCTTGATAGGAAAATTACAAAAAAGGAGGTAAGTCAATGATTGAAACATCTTGAGTTATAGTTAGGCTTGGACATACATGAAGGGTTAGTTCAAGATCCTAGTGTGGTTAAAATATAGCCATCATGTTGTAGGAATCCTTTAGACATACTACTGTATTTCTTGAGACCCAAGACGTCAAAATTTTTCTTAGGCATAACTTAAATAATATCCCCTGAATCAATCATACAATTGTGAACAAGATGTTTGCCTACTATCAAGGACATGTAAAAGGGTGGGGTTTTGAAAAATTTTCTCACTTTCTTCTCATTTTCTTAGCATATATTGATAACAACATGAGGTATTTGAATATCTAGATCAATGTGCAAAATTTGCACTAGAGCTTCATGTAATAGGTCACGTTGAGATGGAATGGCTAGAGGATCCCACATTATGACATTTACATTTGTCTTCTTCATCTAGTCAAAATGCACCAATCCCCAAGTATTCCTCCTGGTCCTCCATACGTCTGATTTTCAGCCCCCAGGTGCTTCTCTCGAGCTCACTAGCCCAAATGCTCAACCATTGGATGATTGACAAGTGTCACGAGCATGCATGATGTGTAACTTGATGAACCTTTCATCCCTTTAATTAAAGGGACATCAGGGAAATAAAAATGTGCCCCACCCATGGTATGTGTTTTTTTAAATGCTTTAAAGCTAAACACTTAGCATATTTTCCCTCCATTTTTCTCCACAACTTCACACCCTGCTAGAGCTTTTTCCATTCTTGTCCAGAAATTATTGCTGCCATTGCTGAACCCGGACCAGCTCTATCAAATCATCCAAATCATGAAAATAAAAATATCTCAAAGGAAACATTTATTAGAGGAATGAAGAACGAAAGAGAGAAACAAATATTTCTATCCGAAATACCCTCATTACCTCGGATCAAGAAATCAACATATCTTACAAACCAATGCATGAATCAAAGAACCATTTTTTGTTGTGTTCATCATTCTCGAAGGCCATAACAAAATCACCAATAGATCTCATGTTTGTAGTAAGGATTGTTTGTAGTGAAAAATGTCCTTCTTGGCATAACGAAAACAAAAATTAGATTTCCCGTCAAACTAAAAATTAGTTTGAAGAGAAAATTCACCGGTGGAAAGAGAAAGAAAAAAACATCAAAAATATAATTTTCATCACGATCGGAGGAGAAAACCAGACCTTAAATTTTCAAGCTCTGTTAATGGCTGTTATGTTCGTAGTTACTACCAGGTGAAAAATTTAAAAATTTAAAATCTCATGAACTAGTGATCGGTTATGCCTAAAATTTCAGAGGGGTGATATTGGGAAAAAACCCATCTCAATTTTTTTTCCTATTGTGATTCGATCACCGAAGCATACTTACTAAAATAGTAGGTATTTTACATGGGAGATTGTTATTTTAGGTAAGCCACCATCTGAAGAAGCTCTTAAGGAGACACCGAACATAAAGAATGTATTCAAGGTGAAATTCGTTGAAAGGGTCATCTCAGTCCATAATTAACACTTACTAAAAATAATAAGTGATCTCATGAACACCTGCTAAAAATAACTAATTAGTCCAAAAGGCAAGGGGAGCACATGAATAAGAAGGAGTTCGAGTTGCAATATTCAATTGAGGTTTAAAAGAGCTGAATTTTCATACTTACTAAAAATAGTAAGTTGTCTCATAGGCACTTACTAAAAATAGTAAGTCATTCAGAGGATAGATTTCACAAAGGGAGCATTTTGAGAGTTGAAAATTTAAATTGGCATCTGCAGTTGGAGTTCAGAGAAGAATTATCACACTTACTAAAAATAGTAAGTGCTGATGAACCACAAAGTACAAGTTTTTAGGATAGAAGCTTGCACAACCTTTCACCTCCGAATATGAGATAGAATACAATGATGTCTTCTATATGGATTTCAATGATCTGAAGGCTTCGCATGATGACCAATGAAAGAGGGAAGATCGAAGATCAAGTATTCACAAGTGGGTTGTTTATATCTGTGGGAAACCCCATGTCCATACAAAGAACTGAGCTGGTTTTGGCCTGCTCACACCACTATGAGCCTACAACAAGGGTAATTCAAGTTGAAAATGGTGTAAAAATGGCAGTCATTAACCCTAAAACCATCTCACTCACTCTACAAATTCCAACATCACCCAACATGGTCATCATCATAAAGGAGAAGGCCATGCACAAGTGGGAAAAGATGGATGCATATGTGCAAGGGATTACACTAGGATCATGGATGAAGATAGGGAGAAAGCCCTTAAGGATGCCATTTTTTTCGAGATGAAAGTTTCGTGGAGGATATTCAGACGTAAGGAGAAGTGAACATGAGGGAATTTAAAGATTAGATGACCCTTTTCATCTTGAAAGTGACTGAAGGAAAGAAATGAATTGACTGGGGGTAGATAATTAGTGAAAATTTACATTTGCAACTACTCCAGGTACCCATGACAAAGAAGTTCCACATGAATTCTTATTTGGTCTATTTTCTCGTCAGCTCAAGGTCATTAAAAGGATTGAATCTTACACATAAAATTTCTGCCAAGGTGTCTCGCATTCGAGAAACTCCCAAAATTGGTAATGGAAGAAATTCATAGACACTTCACTTGCGTGAATGATGAATTCATGATGTACGTGGTCCAAACTTTGGAGGGTGATTTGGAGGCAAGGATGTCACCACAAACGGTATCCTTAATAAAAATATGGCTCCTTTTTCATATAATTCTCAACTTTATCCTACTTGTGAGTTTCCGGCTTCAACCAAGCTCTGATAAGGTTACCCAAGTACCTTAGTAACCAAATTATATTATTTGAGCTCTACAGTAGTTCATACATGTAAACAACTAGAATCAGGAGAAAGAAAAAGAAGCTAATTTCATTTCCCATCTCTCTCGGGGTGTTCACATGTAAGAATGCAAATGATGCATCTCATCTGGAGGATGTCTTCACATATTTGACTCTAGATTCCTACATTGCGGACTCCAATTTTGAAATTTGAGATGATCCTGACTCTTTTCATGTTCCAGTATTGTGTCATGATCCACAAATTGAAGACTATTGGTCCAATTGTGTTGATGAATTTGAAGTACGGGAGAAGGATAATATGAGTATGACAGTTGATGAGATGAAGAAATTCTAGTTCTCTTAGTATGAAGATATTTTTAAGATTACAGGACAGAAATGTATGATCTTGAGTATGTAGTGATCAAGGTTTCCCCATTTTCTCAAGTCAATTGGCATGTTTCATGAGTCATGAGATATAAAGTAACGAACTGAGAAAGTGGTCAGGAGAATGAGGGATTGGTTCCAGAGAAATAAAGACATGATCATCTAATCAAGAGGTACCCCCACAAGTAAAAAACAAGCTTCTCGAAAGTCATCGTAGAAAGTTTTGAAAGTTACTTCAAGTTCAAGACAATTTGGAGCAAGTTCAAAACAAAAATATGTAGAATTAGAGACTTCTTCTCATGAAAAGTCACCAAAGAAGACCAACACATAAGTAGGCTCGGTTGCAACAATGGAAGGGGAAGACCTGGTTATAGAAATGCAAGAAGAAGATCCATTATAGAAACATAAGTGGAGGAAGAGCATGCCATTCAAGACCTAGTATTCAAACCACCACATGAGGTATCACTGTTGTCGACACTAATTCTTCTTTCATTTAAGATATTCCTCATCTTCAAGAGTAGGGAATGGTTGATGCATAAGTCATAGATCCCTAGTCCGATGAAATTTTCCCATAGATGCAGGAAATAATAACACCTGATACTTGCACTATTCAATAAGTGGTGGCCCCTGATTTATTAGCAACTGCCTCATTGGATAAGGGAAGGAAAAGGAAGCTCATGCACATGGCCTTACAATTTTACAGTGGAGAAACACGTAATCAATATATTGAAGTAGCCTGATCGAAGGTGATCAAGCCAGTGGACGAAATTACTCCAGATTAGTATGAAATGATCACAATCCAACTAGGGTCGGTTACTCATGAAGGGGATTTACATATGTATCAGTAGTCTTCCACTCACTTGGTGGTAAGGAAAAAATAATATAAGAAAAATATTGATGAGCTAAAAGAACATGTGCAAACTCTTTCATCCTATGTGCAACATCTGGTGGATCGAATGTCACATAAATTTCCATCGATAAAGTTACACCCTTCATCATATTAAATCTAGGATCTATCGAGAGGACACATGAGCTCACGATATAGGGATGAGATAATAACGAATGGATCAACACAATTTCTGAAAAGGGAAATTCGGTGCTCCAAGAGGTAGTCAAACTCTTTGCCTACATGTGTGCAAATGCGAATAGGATGTGGATTCGTAGAGAAGATTTGGAGAAAGAAAAGGATCTCTGGGACCCTCTAGGTTAAATGGTGAGTGAAATGAGAAACACTCATTCTCAGGAGTTGATTAACATAAATTTTTTTGGTACCCCTTTTGAAGACTTGTTGTGCATGTGGGAAAGGACCTTTTGAAATCAAGTTTGAAACAATCAAATGAGCCATTGTTGATTTTTATGATAAAGAGGAACAAACATACAAGTTGCATGATAGTATCAATCTCTAAATTCAAAAACTTGGAGTGCATACAATGGGATAAGACACAATCGCTTTGATAAGTTGGATGGGTCATTTGAGGAGTATGTTAAAAAAGAGGTGGGAAATCCGTTATCCTTCAATAAGGATACCCTAGAGTTTCTCTTAGAGATTTGAGCCGCCATTTCACTCATTGTAGAGAAACATCCCTCATGGTTTTGGAAGTGAAAAAATATCAATGGTGTGTCGACAGTGGATAAAGACTCTAAGTTGTGTGTGTATTGCTCACACCGAAAGAGTGGAACCCAGTGGAACTGTCCTAGAACACGATTCGATGAAATGTTCCCATGGATGTAGGAAATAATAACACCTAATACTCACACTATTCAACAAGTGGGGGCCCCGATTTATCAAAAATTGCCTCATTGGCTAAGGGAAGGAAAAGGAAGTTTGCGCACATGGCCTCATGGTTCTACAGTGGAGAAATAGGTAATCAATATATTGAAGTATCCCGAATGAAGGTGATCAAGTCAGTGGATGAAATGACACCGACTGATTATGAAATGAGATCAATCCAACTAGGTCCGACTATCATGAAGGGGATTTGCATATATGTAAGCAGTCTTCCGCTCACTTGGTGACAAGGAACAAAGAATATGATAAAAAGATTTATGAGCTAAAAGAACATGTGCAAATGCTTTTGTCATATGTGAAACACCTAGTGGATCCGAATGTAAAAACAATTCCCATCAAATAAGTTACACCTATTAGTAGCTTCAAGCCATAATGTATCAAAATAATGTATGAGCTCATGATGTAGGGATGACCTAATAACGAATGGATAAGTGCAATTTCTAAAAAGGGAAAGTTGGTGCTCTAGGAGGTAGTAAAACACTTCACCTACATGTGTGTTCTGCAAATATGATGTGGGTTCTTAGAGAAGATTTGGAGAAAGAAAGGGATTACTGGGACCCTCTGGGTCAAGTGGTGAGTGAAATGAACAACAATCATTCTCAGGAGTTGATTAAAAGGAAACTTTTTGGCACCCCATACGAATAATTTTCGCATGTGTGGGAAAGGACCTTGGAAATCACATTTGAAACAATCAACCAAGCCATTTTTGAGTTGGATGATAAAGAGGAATAAGCATACAATTTGCAAGATAGTATCAATTGCCAAATTCAAAAACTTGGAGAGCTTGAATTGGGAGAAGACACAATTAACGATGAGTTGATTGGGCCATTTGAGGAGTATGTTAAAAAGAGGTTGGAAATATGTTATCCTTCAATAAGGACACCTTGGAGTTTGTATCGAGACCCGAGCTGCCATTGTACTCATTGTAGAGAAATATCCATCATGGTTCGGGAAGTGTAAAGATATCAATGATGTGTTTGATGGGTGAATAGAGACTCTAAGTTGTGTGCAGATTCCTCATGTCAACATAGTGGAACCCACAATGGCTCCTTTCAAGTAAGGACTTTGGAGAAAAGGAGATCTTGTCGGCAATAACTTGAGATTGAGACAGTTAGGAAGGGAGATCAAGTCCGATGGAGCAACTCATTCTTTTGCATGATTCTTCCTCTTTCTTCTTCTTCCTTCTCTCTCTCTCTCTCTCTCTCCTCTTCCCTCCCAATGTTTCTCTCTCTTCAATGTTCTAATTTTGCGTTGGGGTTTGCACTTTTTGATATGTATTTAAGTGAATTTAGAAACATGATGTAACATTTAAGTCACCTTGTTTTTATAAAAGGGATTTAATATTTGATAGGAATATGAACAACCTAAAGTCAAAATTAAGGCATATGAAGAATCACTGGGAAGATGAAGAGTTCTTCTTCTATAAATTGTAATGCACTCCTCATTTGAGGGTCTTCTTAGCTATTTTTGGTGAATTCATGAGAGAGAGATCCTTGTGAAAAATCAAAGAGATAAAAAATTCTTCCATTCCCCCATTCTCAAATTTCCTCTATTCTCATACTATGTACAAATTTTGTTTAAGCATCAATAAAAGGAGTTTCAACCCTCTTTTGACTGAGGAATTTATTGATAATTTGTGCTCATAAATTCTAATTGGTCTTGTTACTATTTGCAAAGTTGTTTCTTCTTAATTTTAATGTATGTGATGAAATTTCTAACTAATGTATGCAAGACTCTAATTTTCTACTTACAACATTAGTCCACCTATCTTACATTCTCACTCCCTTTCCCGCTCTCCTAGAAAATTATTCTCTTGTAAGTATTCACAATATTTTTCTATAGGGTCGGTGGAGTGACCCTCTTAGATCCCAGACGTGAGGCCAACCCAAATAAAAATCACCTTACTCATGCATGCATATACGGAAGCGCACCATGTAAGTAGAGGGACTTAGATTCCCATAGCATTGGAAAGAAACCCACAAATTTGTTCCCCAAAAATGTTTCTTGCCAATAGTTTTTGGTACCACCGTGGGGTAGGTTTAATAACATATACACCTGAATATTACTGGAAGGTCAAGAAAATACAAAAAAATTAGATATCCAAAAAAAAATATTTTTTGAACAAATTAAAAGCCTTATACCTTCCATCAATGGCTATACCTAGTAACCCTCCTGTTGAAATACCTGAATTGGTGTATCATATCTAAGAAGACATCAATTATGATTTGAAAGAAGGCATTTAACATAATTGACAAAGCTTCACAGAGTACTTCATTACCATGAGAGTACTTGACCTCGAAGAAGAAAATGCTACTGAATTAGAGATAAAGACATATTCATGTACCATGAAGAAGAGTATAGATTTTCAAGCTGGCGAATAGAAGGTATACCAAAAACAAAGACAAAGAGGAAAAAATGATCCCATCTTATAAGAACTTCAAAGAAGACAAGAGCTTCTCATAAATTGAAGGTCTCCATTTTGTCAAGAAAATGGTGCCATCGAAGTCGAGAATCATCAACCCATTGGATGTGGATTTTCCGGATATTAACAAGAGTGTTGAAACTTCACCGATGTTGAGAGATTGAAGAAGAATCTTGGGAAAGAGAAGAAAGATCTGAAGTAGAGATAAGAGCTAAAATTAAGAATATTGAAAGAGCTTAAGTGAAGTAGACACAAGAGTAGAGATGAAGCCGAAGCCTTGGAAAGGCTAAAATCCCAAACTAGAAATGGAATGACGTATCGTGACCATGAAGAGCGCAAAATTTTTTTACCATGGGGTGGAAACATTGGCCCACTTTACCTTGTGGAACCACTCCACAAACTACCAAAAGGCTCAAGAAAAAAACTTCCCAAACTTTAGAGGGGAAAATTCTCAACTCCCCAAGGAACATGTAGCAACATTCATCACTACTTGCAGCATGTTGGGCATGAACATGAAGATGTGTCAATCGACTCTTGTGAACTCACTTCAAAGAAAAATATACTCAATGGTTCTATATGTTACCCATAAGGTCTATCACTTGTTGGGAAGATATAAGAAGCACATTCAAACATAGGTTCAAATCTCACGAAGACTGCTAAGATATCTTCGTATAATTGGTACAAATGAAAAAGAAACTTTGAATCAATGAGATAATTCATTGCAAAATATAAAAATATAATAAGAAGAATTCCTGAAGATGTCATGCCTCCTGAAAATAATTTGAAAATATTCTTCATCAACACCTTGCCACTAGAAGTTGGTTTCTTCCTCAGAAGATCCCAACCCTGTAGATATTTAAAGGAAGCACAAGACCTCATGATCAAGACTGATGATCATCGATCTTGTCTTGTAAAGTAAAGGCCCCAATGGGAAACAAAAGGGTCAGAGTTCAAACTTGGTCACCATATAACCAATGTTCCAGAAAATGGTGATGACTTGGTTTCCATGAAGAAATAATTGTCTTAAATCACAATGTGGAGCACTCCTAGGAAGCCAAATCCTCTCGATAGACCTAAAATTACTCCACCTCCTTTTGGTTTGCTCTTGAAGCACCACTAGTTAATGCCACTTGTGAAACCGATGAGCTAAAGGAATAAGAATATATAGAATAACATGAAGAAGAAGATGTAGGAGATGATGATAACTATCTCAAGGTTGAGGAAGTTGATGGTGATATGCAAAATGGCCTAATTGAGTACATTGATGGAGATGAAGATGAAGATGATGAAGAAGCCCCAAGATTCTCATGTGTAGTTTTCACTTATGCACAATCCAAGAAAGGAGCTTCATCCTCAACAAATGCGGTGAAGGAAAATAAAAAGAAAGAAGATCCTCTTGCGAAAGTTCCACAAAACAAAATCATTAGCAGAGGATCACCACTACCACCTTCGATGGAGGCAGATAAAGAAAACCAGACCCACTTGTTAGCAAGAGTCACATTGCCACACCATGTAAGTCTCTAGTCCTTCTCCTAGTCCTAAATTTTCTAAAAATGATTTGTCTTCAAACGATATTCCTACAAAATCATCTAAGGTTCCACTAAAACCCACATTCTCACCTTCTTCTAAACCACTGCTCACACCTATGAAATAAAATTTGACTCTAAAGTAGAAAATACTTTTCCATGAAAATATTTCATTGTCCTTGGAACCTAAACCTCTCCCATCATGACCCCATTTGATTATATTTAACATGCAAGTAAAACCAAATTCCAAATCAAAGAGCTAGAATATTTATAAACACACCATGCTAAATTTGATAGGTTGGTCAATGTAGTCTATGGTGGTAGTGCTAAAATGTCAAGCTCAAATTCTAAAGGCCTACTCCCCACACCATCCATGCCACCTTCAAAAATATGCTAGCCCTTAGTGCCTCCAAAACCGATAAAATTGAACCTTTTTACCTGTCACTTCTCATCAAAGGATTCCAACTCAATAATTGCATCATAGATTCTAGAGCCTCTAACAATGTGATGTCCATGAAAGTTACAAATTCCTTAGGACTTACCCTAACAAGTAAAAATGGATTTTTCTCTCATATGGAATCCAACAAGGTACCATTGGTGGGAAGGATAAAGGATGCTCAAGTTGCTTTGGTTAACTTCACAAAGAGGAGAAAGTACTAGTCACCATCTTTGTATTTGACATTCCCGACCTCATTTGGAATGCTCATAAGAAGAATTTTCACAAGGATTTAGGTGGTGAAATAAAAATGGATTGGTCCTCTGTGACCATACCTATGAAAGGGGAGATGAAGAAACTATTTCCGGTGTGTAAGATGAAATACACAGTACAAAAATCAGATGATCCAAGGGTGAACATTTTGTTCCAAGGTGGTGGGATAGGAAACTATTTCCTCACATCGTCGAGAGATGAAAATTTTCCTTTCCTCACCATGAAAGAAGAAGAGGAAATTTGTCTTATGGAAGATGAGATGCAAGATTTTTTTTGGCATGAAAGACAACTCATCAAAGGAGTGACATATTCAATAGAGGAAGATCGACTACATAATGGATGATTTGATGCTTTCTGAAGACTCCACTGATAATGAAGAAATGAAAAATGATGATTTGGGGTGTTCATGAGTAATCTCTCTTTAGAATTTTATTTTTCAATTAATGACAGGATGGAGATATGTGAAGAAGTAGAGAAAGTTGAGGAATCAAATTCTCTTCTCAATTCAATCATGGATGAACATATGGAGGAGACCAATTTCATTCTCGAAACCAAGGAACATGATGATTATCATGAGGATGATATGGATTTTGAGCTTGAAGGTGTGCCATTTCCACAAATCATGGACCTCTTCTCCTTTTTGGAAGGGTTCATAATTGAGTTTCCCATACATACATAAAGAAGATCCTTGGGGAACACAAAAAACAGAAGAAGTGAGAAGAGTTTCTTCAAATAAATCATGGGAAGGTATGGATAATATTTTTTACCACACCTTCTGAGTCAACATATATAAACTCTCTTGAAAACAAAGATGAATCTGTGATGAATTGGAAGAACCATCCATGTAAATCTGTAGAGTAAATTTAATTTCCTCAACTAGCCTTGAAATATTGACTCAAGACATGGAGATATAAGATAGGTGTGAATCAATGAGTGCTCCTTATTTTGATACACCTATGTGTGATGTGGATATGGATAGTTAGATAGGATAGATAACTAATGAAAAATGTGAGAGTGAAAGCATGTATTCTTCTCTCGACAATGCAAGAGGAAGTTCATGAAAGAAAAGAAGAAAAGTCCTCGGAACTCCTTTAGACATCTTCAATTTTGAGAACAATATTTTTTTCATGGTGGGAGATGATATGGAAAACATTGGGCCAACTCACGTGGAGGAGAGTTGTTCTGTAACAAGAGCATTAGAATATGTTTAAAGCCACATTGATCACATCACTTTGGAACTTTATGCAAATACAGAGAATGAATATGGTAATGAGAAGAGATCAGAAGATTTAAACAAATTGAAAAAGGATCAACACTGGAATGACGATGAAATGTTCAAAGAAAGAGCGGTGTTATGGATAAGCATGGAAGGCATCCAAAACTCTGAAAAGGATCTCAAAGAACATAAAGGCAAGGGAATTTTGGGGCAAAGGCTTGAGAAATAAAAAAATCATGTAGGATCATTCCTATGGAGCACACTGAGACAATCATGAAAGCACATGGATTTTATAGGAATTTGAGGAAACAAGGACAATTCCTTGAACCGATCAACGACTTTGCCGGATGTCGACATTCTACATTATCTCTTCGAGGGTATATCTCAAAAAGCAAAGTTCTTCAATGAAAGTGGAGTTGTCCCCTACCTTATACAATAGGTGATTGTTAGGTGTGTTTCCCTTTTTATGTGTGTGTCTTTTCGTTTCTCTGTGTGTTTTGTTTTTATGTATATTCTTCCTTATTTTCTCTCTCTTGTAAGTTGTACATGACTCGGCATGGCCCAATGGATAAGGCACTAGTCAAATATCATGCCATGTTTTCATTGTGTTTTGTACATACCATGTCCCCAAGATAAAGCCAACTATTTTCATACAAATATGCAATAAGAAAATTTATAATTTTCAAGCATGACAACGATACCCCGTGTCAAAATTTTCAAATGTTACCTTTCAAGACATGCCAAGTATACCCAAGCTTAGTATCATGCCTTACCCACTTAGTCCAATGACCCCCTAGTGGATGTTTACTCAGTTGCATAGGTGAATTAGGAAAGTCAAGTCAATCCCCTAGGTGATTTTAGGAGTTCTTGAAGAATGCCAATTTTGGGTAGTGTTGGGAAGGGCTACCATTGGCCTTCCCAAGATTAGTGCAACCCCTTGAGTAGAAAAAAGGATAAAAATTAAACATGGAGATGAATCGAAGGTCTAATAACATTAAGGAAATGATATTGGAAGATTCGGGAAGATTTGGAGGTTTTGGGGCAGATTCATCAAAAATAGGGTTCAGAGTCTAGGAAGTCCATAGGGTCAAAAATGCTAAAGCGCTTGGGAAATGATTCTAGGAACTCTAGAGGTATTTAGGAGATAAAAAATATATTAGGAAAGGAAATTAATATTTCTACAAGATGGTGGAATCGGATTCTTCACAACACCTAGGTGTAATAAGTCTATATCTTGTTTTTCTCAAGCTTAGTCATGAATCCAAAAAAACATTCTGATTTTTAGGGAATAAATGGAGGAATCAAGAGATGATATCCCCACCATTGTATTCCGAAGGAAATTTTCAGTCAAATTTATATATATTTTTTTCAAAACATTCCATCGGGAGCTCAAGTTATCGCCATCACAAATTGGCTCAAGGTGAGTGTTCCATACTTAGCCAATTCTCGTAAGTGGACACGTGTCAGCTCTAGGAGCCTAGAAATTTTTTATGTCCCTTGCATCCCTTAAGATAAGGGAAATACGGGAAATTTAAATGCACCCAACCCTATTTATCCCTATGGTCACCCATGGGACCCTCCGCATCATCAGGTTAGCCCTCATGTGCTTGTTGGAGCCTATCCTCTCATTGCACGAATGACCACAAAGTGTCGCAGCCTCATGCGATGTGAAAAATGATGACCCTTTTATCCCATTTGAAAATTTACATGAGGGACATGAAAATGTGCCTATCCCCTTGTGGCCCTCAGGTCATCAATACGACCTTCGACAGTGCAATATTCAACCCCCAGGAGCTAGTTGGAGCCAAATGCACAACCGTCGGATGCCCACGAAATGTCAGCACCAGGAGAGATGTGAAAAATGATGTCCCTTTCGTACCTTTACCTAAAGGGCCATAGGGTATAGTGAAAATTTCCCAGCCCTAGGTATGCCTCCTGGTCCTCCATACATCTGATTTTCAGCCCCCAGGTGCTTCTCTTGAGCTTTAGCCTAAATACTCAATTGTTGGATGATTGACAAGTGTCATGAGGAGGCGTGATGTGTAATTTGATGACCCTTTCATCCCTTTAGATAAAGGGAAATCAGGGACATAAAAATGCACCCCACCCATGGTATGTGTTTTTAAATGCTTTAAAGCTAAACACTTAGCATTTTTTCCCTCCATTTCTTTTCCACAACATCACACCCTGCTAGAGCTCTATCCATTCTTGTCTAAAACTTCTTGCCAACATTGATGTAACCAACTAGCTCCATAAAATAATCCACATCATGAAAATATAGATATCTTAGAGGAACATTTGATCGAAGGAATAAAGAATGGAAGAGAGAAACAAAGTTTTCCATCGAAAAATCCTCATTGCCTGCATTTGAGACGAAGAAATCAACATATCTTTCAAACCAGTGCATGAATCGAAGAACCATTTTGTTTTTGTGTTCATCATTCTTGAAGGCCATAAAACCTCACCAACAGATATCTTGTTTAAGTAAGGATTTTTCATGGTGAAGAAATCTCCTTGCACAATGAAAATAAAAAATCAGATTTCCCGATCAAACCAACAATCGGTTTGAAGAGAAAATTCACCGGTGGAATGAGAAAGAAAAACCCACATAAAAAATATAATTTTCATCACAATCAAAGGAGAAAACCAGACCTAAAATTTTCAAGCTCATTAATGGTTGCCATGTCTATAGTCTACCAAGTGAAAAATTTAAAATTTTAAAATCTCATGAACCAGTGATCGGGTAAGCCTAAAATTTCAGAGGGGTGATATGGGAAAAAACCCATATCAGAAAACTTCATTCCACCATGATCTGACCACCAGAAGCATACTTTATAAAAATAGTAGGCCTTCTATATGGGAGACTACTATTTTAGGTAAGCCACCATCTGAAGAAGTTGCGAAGGAGGCGGTGAACACATAGAAGGTATTGTAGGTGAAATTAGTTGAAAGGGTCATTTCTATCAGAATTGACACTTACTAAAAATAGTAAGTGATCCCATGAACACCTGCTAAAAATAGAAAACTAGTCCAAAAGGTGAGGGAAAACAAGGAGAATAAGGAATTTGAGTTGTAGTATCCAATTGAGGTTTGAAAGAGCTAAATTTTATACTTACTAAAAATAGTAAGTTGTGTCATAAGCACTTACTAAAAATAGTACGTTGTATCATAGGAACTTACTAAAAATGGTAATTCATTCTAGAGGATAGATTTCAAAAGGAGCATTATGAGAGTTGAACATTCAAATTGGCATTTGTAGTTGGAGTTCGGAGAAGAATTTTCACACTTACTAAAAATAGTAAGTTTCCCTTTCGAAAATAGTAAGTGTCGAGGAACCATGAAGTACAAGTTTTTTAGGACAAAATCTGCATAACCTTTCACCTCCAAATATGAGATAGAAGATAGTGATGTCTCCTATATGGATTTCAACAATCTGAAGGCTCACATGATGACTAAGGAAAGAGGGAAGATTGAATATCAAGTATTCACAAATGGGTTGTTCGCAACTTGAGGACACCCCATGTTTTTACAAAGCACTAAGTTGGTCTTGGCCTGCTCACACCACTATGAGCTTGAAACACAAAAATTCAAGCTGAAAATGGTGTGCAGCAATGAAAATCACTAACCCCAGAACCATTTCAATCACTGTACAAATTCCAACATCACCCAACATGGTCATCATCATGAAGGAGAAGGCCATGCATGAGTGGGAAAATATGGATGCATATGTGCAAGGGATTACACTAGGATCATGGATGAAGACAGGGAGAAAGCCCTCAAGGATGCCAAAAACACTTTCAAGATGCAAGTTTCATGAAGGATATTCAGACGCAATCACTCTCCTTAGCAGAGTGATGGGAGAAGCAAACATGAGGGAATTCCAAGATTGGATGACCCTTTTCATCTTGACAGTGACTAAAGGAAAATATTGAATTGACTAGGGGCACATAATTAGTGAAAATTTACACCTAAAATTTCTCCAGGTACCCATGATGAAGAATTTGCACATAAATTCTTATTTGGTCTATTTTCCCGCTAGCTCAAGGTCATTTAAAGGATTGGATCTCACACTTGACATTACTTCCAAGGTTCATGCATTCGAGAAACTCCCAGAGTTGGTAATGGACGAAAGTCACAGACACTTCAACCATGTGAATGATGCATTCATGATGTACGTGGTATGAAATTTGGAGGGTGATTTGGAGGCAAGGATGTCACCATAAGTGACGTCCTTAAAAAAAATATGGCTCCTATTTCATACAATTCTTGACTTTCTCCTATTTGTGAGTTTCTGGCTTTGACCAAGCTTTGCTAAGGTTGCCCAAGTACCTTAGTGAAAAAATTTTATTATTTAAGCTCTGCAGGCAGTTTATACAAGTAAACAATGGCTCAAGAGTAAGAAAAATGAACTTAATTCATTTCCCATCTCTCTTAGGGTGTTCACATGTAAGAATGCAAATGATGCATCTCATCTGGAGGATGCCTTCACACATTTGACTCTACATTCCTACACTACAGACCCAATTTTGACATTCGAGATGATCCTGACTCTTTTCATGTTCTAGAATTACACTATGATGCAAAAATTGAAGAATATTGGGCCAATTATGTTAATGAATTCAAATTATGGGAGAAGGATCATATGAGGATGAAAATTGATGAGATGAAGAAATTCTACTTCTCTTGGTATGAAGATATTTTGCAAGATGATGGGACAAAAATGTATGATCTTGAGTATGTGGTGATCAAGGTTTCCCCATTACCTCAATTCAATTGGCATGTTTGTGAGTTAGGATATATAAATTAATGAACTGAGAAAGTGGTTAGGAGAATGAGGGATTGGTTCTAAAGAAAGAGAGCCATGATCATCCAATCACGAGGTACCCCCATAAGTCAGAAACAAGCTTCTCGGAAGTCATTGTCTAAAGTTGTGGAAGTTACTTCAAGTTCAAGAAACTCTGGAGAAATTTCAAAATGAAAATCCATAGAATTGGAGACTTCTTCTCATGAAAAGTCACCAAATAGAACCAAGATAGAAGAAGGCTCGTTACAACAATGCAAGGGGAAGACCTGGTTGTAGAAATGCAAGAAGAAGATCCAGTGGCAAAAACACAAGTGGAAGAAGAGCACAAAATTTAAGACCCATTATTTAAACCACCATAGGAGGTCTCATTGTTTGTGAAACTAATGCCTCTCCCATCCAAGATATACCTCCTCTTCCAGAGTAGGGAAAATTTGATGCACCTATCATAGAGCTTGATTCTCGATGAAATGTTCCCATGGATGCAAGAAATAATAACACCTGATACTTGCACTATTCAACAAGTGGCGGCCCCTAATTTATCAAAAATTGCCTCATTGGATAAGGGAAGGAAAAGGAAGCTTATGTACATAGCCTCATGGTTCTACATTGAAAAATAGGTAATCAATATATTTAAGTAGCCCGATTGAAGGTGATCAAGTGAGTGGATAAAATGACACCAACTCATTATGAAATGAGCACAATCCAACTAGGGTAGGCTACTCATGAAGGGGATTTTCATATGTATTAGTATTCTTCCACTCACTTGGTGGAAAGGAACAAAGAATATAAGAAAAAGATTGATGAGCTAAAAGAACAGGTGTAAACTCTTTCATCCTATGTGTAACACTTGGTGGATCTAAATGCCACAAAAATTCCCATCGATGAAGTTGCACGTTCATCATATTCAATCCAGAATCTATTAAGAGGAAACATGAGATCATGATGTAGGGATAGATAATAATGAATGGATTGACTAAATTTTTGAAAAGGGAAATTTGGTGCTCTAAGAGGTAGTAAAAATATTTTCCTACATGTGTGTAAACTTTGTGAATAGGATGCGGTGCTTAGAGAAGATTTGGAGAAAGAAAAGGATTAATGGGACCTTCTGGGTCAAATGGTGAGTGAAATGAGAAACAATCATTCTCAGGAGTTGATTAACATGAAATCAATTTTGAAGCAATCAATTGAGCCATTTCTGAGTTGGATGATAAAGAGGAACAAGCATACAAGTTGCAGGATAGTATCAATTACCAAATTTAGAAACTTGGAGTGCTTACAATGGGAGAAGACACAACTGCTAATGATTTGATTGGGTCATTTGAGGAGTATGTTAAAAAATAGGTGGGAAATCCATTATCCTTCAATAAGGATACCCTAGAGTTCCTCTCAGAGATTCGGGCCACCATTGCACTCATTGTAGAGAAACATCCATCATGGTTTAGAAAGTGCAAAGATATCAACAACATGTTTGACGGGTGAATAAATAATCTAAGTTGTGTGCATATTCCTCATGTCGAAATATTGGAACCCATAATTTCTCATTTCAAGTAAGGAATTTGGAGAAAAGGATATCTTCTTAGCAGTGTGAGATGGAGACCGGTTAGGGAGTGAGATCAAGTCCGATGGAGCAGCTCATTCTTCTACATGATTCTTCTCTCTTCTTCTTCTTCCCTCTCTCTCTCTCTCTCTTCCCTCCCAATGTTCTCTCTCTTCAATGTTCTAATTTCATGTTGGGGTTTGCACTTTTTGATATGTCTTTAAGTGAATTTAGAAACATGATGTAACATTTAAGTCACCTTATTTTTATAAAAGGGACTTAATATTTGATAGGAATATGAACAACCTAAAGTCAAAATTAAGGCATACGAAGAGTCACCGAGAAGATGAAGATTTGTTCTTCTTCTATAAATTGTAATACACTCCTCATTTGAGGTATTCTTAGCTATTTTTTAATTCATGAGAGAGAGATCCTTGTGAAAAATCAAAGAGATAATAAATTCTTCCATTCCCCCATTTTGAAATTTCCTCTATTCTCATACTATGTACAAATATTGTTTAAGCATCAATAAAAGGAGTATCCAACCCTCTTTTGAGTGATGAATTTATTGATACTTTGTGGTCATAAATTCTAATTGGTTTTGTTTCTATTTGCAGAGTTATTTCTTCTTAATGTTAATTCATGTGACGAAACTTCTAATTGATGTATGCAAGATTCTAATTTTCTACTTCCAACATTAGTCCTCCTATCTAACATTCTCACTCCCTTTCTCGCTCTCCTAGAAAATTCCTCTCTTGCAAGTATTTACAAGATTTTTCCACAGGGTCAATGGAGTGCCCCTGTTGGATCCCCAACCGCAAGGCCAACCCATATAAAACTCACCTTACTCGTGCATGCATATACAAAAGTTGCACTATTTAAGTAGGTGGACTTAGATTCCTAGAGCATTGACAAGAAACCCAAAAATTTTTCCCCGAAAATTTTTCTCGCAAACATGGTTCTACCCATCTCTTGTATTTGGATATTGATTTCTAAAGAACTGATGGATTTATTTAAATCATTGACAAGAACTATTTTTGAAGGCTTGTGCCTACTTTGTTTATAAGGATATAACCTTATTGGATAAATTTATAATAAAGGCCTTCATTTCTTTATCCTTTTTTTTTTCTTTGGGGAGAGTAGGATATGGAGGCAACAAGTTGGAATCTCTAATCAAGAATGGGAGAAATAAAAGGCTGAGGCACTTGAGGTAGTTTAGGAGACAAGGGTATGGGTAGTCTAGGGGTTATCTTGTAAGCTTGGATTTAGCAATTTTCTGCCATAATGGATATAAGATTGGTATCGGGAGCTACGAAACGCCCATAAATTGTATCATTACCGCAATGTTATAATTCAAATCTCTTAAAAATTAAAGGAAGGCACCTTATGGAGTTAGTAATAAGAGGGATAGGATTATGTCCCATTTTTTCTGAAATATGAATTTAAAATCAACCATTAGCTCATTGGGAGCTCTCTTTACCATTGCAAGTTTTTCTAACATGGATATGTTGTCACATTTCTCCTCAAACTAGTTACAAAGTGTGGTGCCAAGTCCATCCCAATTAGTGATAGAGGAATGTCTAAAGCTTCTGTACCATTGAAGAAATTTTCCTTTAAGTGAAGAAAAAATTGATGAATAGAGCATATATTTGCAATATATTGAATGTGCTCAGTAGGGGTAACTTGATTCTCACCCATAAAAAATGGAATAATATTGAGTGTAGCTATTGGTATATCATGTTGCATGAGAAGAGCATAAGGACTTCCACATTGAAGATAAAAGAATTCAAATTTGTGTATTACACCATGGATAGAAAAGATATGAATACCATGGTAGAGCATGATGAAGGTCTACCAAGAGGAGGACTAGATTGTGCCTTACACATAAAAGATGGGTATACACACACAAAGTGGTTCTGCTACTTATTTTTCTTGAGACGCATGAAGATATTTAAAGGATTATTCAACTACTGTGCTTTATCTAGTATGTATTCTTCTCATGAATAATGTACGAGGAATACTAAAATCATTAGATCCAGATCTTGGGAGTTTCTAGATGTTTTGAAAAAATCCTCCAAAGGATGGAAATAACCAAGTCACACACCAAAACTCAAGAACAATGATATGTAAAAATTTCAATGCTTGTCCCATCGGATGTGCTAAAAATATTGGATCTCAAAATTGCTCCAAGACTAGATCAAGATGAACTAGGTCTTTGAGGTAACATGGTACTGTCTCCAAGTTATGTGACTTGCACTTGAGATAGAACTCCAGAGAAGGCCGAATTCCGCTACTGTTTATACTACTATAACTACTCCTAGGAAGGGAAATAAAAATACCTAATAGTAATCTATGATTCCAAAAGATAAGGTGAGAAGGAGATGCATGAAAGGGAAACCTAAGATAAAGGGAGGTGATAACACCAAAAAGAGGGGTATGAACACTCAAAGCTACGTGAAAACAAAGGAAAATGCACATAGGGTGGGAAGAAAACGTGATGAGAGTATGAAACAACATTCACACACTCATTTCCATGGAACACAACACAAAAGAAACACCGTAGGGGATATAAAATACACACATAAACAAAAATTCAAGGGAAATATAATAAGATGCAATAAAATGTGAACTAGGGCAGAAAATAGCCACAAAATAAGAGTTTTATTGCTTCTAAGATATGCATAGTCGATTACAATGATGAAGGAGAAAAATATCCACATGAAAAGAGTAATATCTAAGGTCTTCAACTCAAAATGCAAAGGAAAAATTCTCTAAAAAATTCTCTAAGAAAACCAAGAGGGTCCAAACTTTACAAATGAGTAATGTTCAAAAATATATAAAAGAATGTTGGTGAGAAAATTTTTCGGGTGGAAAAATTAGGTGTCTCCACCAATGTTCACGGGGCTACGCCCCTCTGCATTGAATGGTATAACTCCCATTATTGAATGTAACTAATCCTAATCCTATCTAAATGTTGTGTGTGGAAAAATTGGTCAGGGATCACATAGGGACACTCCACTAAACATGTGGCAAAGTGCTTGTATAAGGGTACAAGGAAGAAAATTACAACGTTGAGGAGAAAGGGGGAAATGAGTCAAGGAATTTTTCTCCCATGAGTAGATTATAGAGCTTCAAACCCAGTAACCAGAGTAGCTCATTATATAATATAGAAGAAATAAAAAATGAAGTGGTTAGCGAAAAAAATGAAACCCATTTAAACACAAAGTTCTCTAAGGCTCATTCATCAAAGATTAAAAGGTCTATTTGATCACCATTCTTCCAAAGTGCATACAAAATGGAAATAGAAGAAAAAAGAAAGGGAAAATAGAAGAAGTGTAGCCTTTATTTCATGTGAAGTGATGAATACAAAGCTTCAACAAAACTATCACAATTCATAATGCTACAGAGTAGAAGTTCGTCAAAATTCGGAATCCTTGGAATGGAGAGGCCATCCCAATTTATATCAATCTAAATTATCCTTTCACCTCCCTCATATGACTCTTCATTTCCATATTCCACTTGTGACCTTTCGTTTTCCATAAATTAATTATTTCTCTTATAATTTTGAGAAAATACTTTTACAAATTTAAAATAGGTCACTTAAGTGAATAAGACAAAATACAATTATGAGACCTAATATAGAATTAGAAAGGAGAGAGAAAGAAGGGAGAGAAAGAGAGAAGGAGATCCAATGAAGGATAAGTTGCTTCGATGGAGTACACTTACCCCTTCCATATGCTATGATGAAACAATCCAATGTAGTGGACTTTGGATCCTCAAATGCCTCTCACCACCGAAGACTTGTTTGCATGAGACATATAGACACCAAAAATTAAGTGTTTAGAAACATTGTTGAATGAATCCTTTGGTGACCACGAGTGTCACTCACAAAGATCCCCTATGAAGAGATTAAATCCTTGAAACTAATCCCATCATGGCTCTTTGCAACATTGCCACACTGCTATGCTGATTTGGACATCCTGATGAAACACACCATGAACTATCGATAATAATGGTCGCATGAGACTCTACCTTGCACATTATACATAGAAAAACAAAAGCCATTAAATGAGTGTCAAAATACACTATTGAGATCCATTGTAAGAGGCCTCACTATCACCTATTCCTTGACATTTTCGATGATAGAGACTGTGGTGGCTTCACACATGTGAATCTGAATTTCATACTTCCTTGAAACTTACTATATTTGGAAAGGACACTTATTTTCAGAAAGTGTCAAGATTCTGCCTCATTGGTCCCCAACTGATGATGTTGACTTGAATGGTTACCCCTCTATGCACTCCTTCTGTGAAAACTGATTTTGGAATGACTTACTATTAATAGTAAGTGCCTACAAGACAACTTACTATTTTTAGCAAGTAGTGATTTTTTGCCCGATCTAACTGCACCAATGAGATCTACTTGTATCACTACCCCTATGCACACTTATCTTTCCCTAATTGATATTTTTGGGATGACATACTATTTATGGAAATTACCCATATAGGGAACTTACTATTTTTAGTAAGTGATGATTTTTGTTGCTTTCTTGGACTGACTAGTCAATCTAACCTTGTTTTCCTCCTCAATGCACACTGTCTTTGTTGTAACTACTTACTGGTGATGACTTACCTAAAATAACAATGCTTTTCAAAAGTGTTTCTCTAGTGGTCAGTTTGGGATGAAATGAACGTTTTTGATATGGTTTTTTTTTCCCAATGTACCCCTCTAAAAATTCAACTTGATCCGATCTGGGAAATAAGAGATTTTAAAAATCAAAATTTTCTATTGGAAAATAGAGGTTTTCTCAACGTAAAAAATCTAGGTTGTTCATGGAAAAAATTCCTTTTTGATTCTCATGGCACCTGAAAAACTAAGAGAATGCAACAAATGACATCTTGATTCGTCGAGTAGTTTGCAAGATATGAACAATTCTTCTTCGGGTGACTTCGAGGGTTTTCTGGAAAAAATATTCATTTTTCTTTGTTTGAATCTAGATATTTTTGTTATTTTTTTGTTTTCAGATCATGGGGATTTCATGAGGTTAATTAAATGCCAAAAAATTGGATTTAGTTGCTGGAAAAAAATTTCTAGTATTCCGACAGCATATGGAGGTGTGGAGGAAAAAATGGTGGAAAAATGACTAACTGTTGGCATATATAGCTTGAAAATGAGAGAGGAAGGTATGGGGTGAATGTTTATGTCCATTTCATACCTTTTTGAAAGGTACAAATGGTACATTAAATTACCCTTCATCCTAGGCTTGAAACTTGTCACATGTTCATTTGTTGTGCAACTTTGAGGAGGGGGCTAAAACAGAGCACCTAGGGAGCTGAGAGAGGTGGTTTCCGGGTCATATGGGTGACCAAAAGGCTTAATGGGAGTGGGGTCATATGGGACATGAAAATTAAATTTTACCTCAAGTTGTCACGTGTCCCATCAAAAATTTGATTAAATGTTGGAAAGCTTACCTTGGGAACCAACTTGCAAAGACAATATCTTGAGCTCCGGGATGAATTTTTGAGTGAAATATTATATGATTATGCATCAAAAAAACTAAATGACCGAAATGATAATGGTAAAAATATCCAATTTTCACTGAAACACCTCCAAATGGCTCCTTATTTCTCGGGATCACTCGTTGTGTGCTAGAAGAATGAGCTACCTAGAACAATGTATGAAGTTTCAAGAAGTCCCATCTTTTCCACCATGTAGAGAATTGAAAATTATTTCCATAGGTAATTTTTTTGGCTTTCAAATCACTATGGAGTACCAATAATCCTTATTTTAAGTTCATGTCATGTTTCATGGTGCATGCTCCTTTAGGCCCAAAAACCCGCTTTCCTGAATTGGCTCCAAAACCTCTAAAACCTCCCTAAATCTTTCAAAATAAACTCCTTGATGTTCCTAGCACTTGCATAATCCTTGGTGATGAGTATTGGTAGTTTTTTCAATTCAATGATGATGCACCCAACTTAGAAAGGTTGATGAAATCCCCTTCTAAGCATGCTCAAAAACTCACTTTGCAAACCATTGCTCCAACATGCTTGAATGATCTTGTTTATTCCTAAATCACCTAGGGGGAATGATTTTTCTTTCCTAAATCACCTAGGGGACATTTTACATTCACTTGGGGATCATCACATACGATAGGATAGGGTTTGTCTTGTGGATGGATTGACTTGGGGGTGTCTTGGGAAGGTATGACTTTTGAAATTTTGACACCGTGGTATGGTTGTCCTATTTTTGGGTGAAGTTTTCCCATGCAAAAACACAGGACAATAGCTAACTTTATCTTGGGGACATGTAATGGATTGATTGCAGTGAGGACATGACATGAGAACCCCATAATCTCAATTTACTTCATGGAACAATGCCTTATCCATTGGGATTTATGGATTCATTAGAGAGATATGCTACACAACTTATTTTATTTAACACACACACACACACAAACATACATAAGGGAAACACACAAGAAGGAAAAAAAACACACAAAAATAAATGGAAATTATATATAGGGGAGGGATATAAATAGAGGCAGGGAAATAATATACACATACTCGTCAATGAGTTGAAAAAAATACATCCCATCATGGAATATTGAACTGAAGTTTGACCTTTGAACCACAAAAACTATTATTTGATCAAACCATGCTATAGTGATGGCTTTGCATGGCTTGAGAAGAAGAAGACATGCAAATGTACCATCTTCATACTTATATTGTATTGAGAAATTTCTTGTATCCAATGAACACTTCATTATCTTCTCCAAGATTTTTCATCTTGAGGCTTCCTCTTGATTACCTACAATCATGAGACACCATTCTTCCATTTCTTCAAGAGTGGGAAAATTTATCTCCTTATGGAGACATTCTTCATCTTTGGATTGCATCCTAAAATCATTTCCTACATTAACACAATACTTGGAAGGAGTGAGAACAAAGTGATTTTATTCTTTTTCAAGAACTTGTCTAAACATATCGCTTTGCCACTCTTAGTGACTACCTTCCAAAACAGGGGCCATATCATTGAGATGGAGGCCCTTATCAATCTCAGGGAAATGTGGCAATATGGGAACCTATTCAAGGCACATAAGAGCTTGAAGAATGGTGAATGCAATATGATTTTGAAACATTTCTCAAGAATCATTCATACCTTGAATTTGATATCTAGAGAATTTTCCATCAATATCCAATGGTTCGAAGTATGTCTTGGTATTATTCCCAAGATTGCAACCCTTAATTTATTCATAGCAAAATTATTTACCCTTGAGTTTATTTTTCCATGTGAACTCTTGTTTTACATTCGTGAAGCATTCAAAAGTGGCGGGGACAAGTTGGTTTTGAATACATTCCTAGTAATCTTAAAAATTTTCACCTTGTTCCAACCACTTTCTTCGATGTAAATAAGATTGAAATTTTACCTAATATATTCCTCCATGGTAGGGACATTGTCTTGTACATTTAATATATTCAAAGGAGATTCAAGAACCTTTCTTCTTTTACACTTACGAACTTCTTTGTACTATGTGAAATAAAAAGACACACTTTCACATCCGCTCTTGCTGAATAAGGCATTGGGGAAGTCATCAAATTCATCCATTGGCTTCACATCAAACATTGGTGAATCAAAATGAAAAGAACAAATATATTCATACATATCTTACATCTCTATAGCTTGAGTCAATAGTTCAATACTGAGTTGAGGATCTTCAATTTCTTCTACAATCTTCAAGATGTCTTACATAAATGGTTCTTCCAGGTTCACCATAGGCTCATATTCATTCTCATGAGAAGATTCTTTATGTTGTGCCTCTAAGAGATGGATGAAAATTTGATTCATACATGTCCATGATTCATTTGAAACATCCTATTTCACTTCCTCCATGCTTTTTGTTTCCAAGGATTCACTTTCTTGCAAGCATGGGCATACTTGATTCATGCAACCTTATGAAAGGAGAAGAGGTCCATGCTTTATGAGAAGGGTACTCCTTAAAGTTTAAAATCCATATCATCCTCCCTTGGTGGGAAGTAGAAAACCATGTTGGGGCAGTGGTATGGGAAGAATTTTCAACTCTATCTTGATCATCCATTATTGAATCCTCTTTCTCATATGGAAAATGAAAGACTTCATACTCACCGTGATGATCATTCTACTCCTTGGGTGAGAAGAGGTTGTGTTTGATCTATTCATTATCCTTAGCTTTAAAAAATAAGTGGGCCTCTTCCATTTGGTCATCCATGATTGAATCGGGAGGGAGTTTGATTCTTCAATTGTCTCCATTTCTTCATTCAACATTTCTTCATCACTTGAAGGATCAAAATAGGAAGGAAAATCATCCATGACCATCTTGAATTCACCATCTTTAGTCCATGATGCATGATTGATCTCAGGTGCTTCTTCACATATATCCATTCCACCATTAATTGAAAGATCAGAATTTGAGAGGAGATTATTCATGCTTACTTAAGACTAGTCATCTTGTACTTGTTCATCATTGGTGGAGTCTTACGAAAGCATCAAAAAATCCATTATGCAAAAATAATATTCCTCTATGAAATATATTACTCCTTTATAGGGTTGTGTCTTGAGATAGAATGAATTGATGAATGGTGATTCCATCTCCATGTCCTTCTCATCATATTCAAAGGTTTTAATTTGATTTTTAATGAAGGGTTCAAGAGTAAGATATTCTTTAGGAGCATCCAAGAATATTTCAGGGATGAACACTTCGTAGTATTGGGAATCCATCGTGTCTTCCTCCATAGGGCACATATCATCTTCTTCCTCCATTTGATGAAGTAATTCAAGATGTTCATACCTTCTTTGTAGAGCTAAAGCATACCTCAAAATCTCATGATAGACTTCGGGGTTAGAATTTCCTTCTATTATGCTCTAAATCCTTTCCACATATTCTCTTTTTTAGAACATTCATTTCTTCATCCATGTATGCAAGGAAGTCATCTAGAGAAAAGTAGAAAAGGGAAATGTTCTCAATTTTACAGTGAGATGTGCGAGATTGTAAAAATATTCTCTAGTGAATCCTTCATCATTTTCCATAGTGCCAATTTGATTTTTTGTCATCGTATTCTTCCATGGGACAAGTATCCTCTTCTTCTTCCTTTCTATGGGCTAATTCAATTTGTTCATACATCTCTTGTAAGGCTTCAAAAAATTTCAGAATTTCAAGGTATATTTGGGGATTAGAATATCCTTGTACAATGCTCATGACTCTTTGCACATACTCAATTTTCAAGGATGTCATCTCATCATTTCTATACACAAGGAAATCATCCCAAGGGAGGTTGATGAAAGACATGGTTCCAAGATTTTCATTTAGCTGTGTGAGATTGAAAGTATTACTTTTAGAAAATCCTTCATCTTCTTAGACTTCATACAACATCTTGTACCTTCTTTACATATTTTTCATTAGTATCTTGCATTTAGGATTGTCATCGCAACAATTCCCTTTTTATTTCCTTTGATGAGGCTTCTCGAAATTGTAGCCACCAAGATTTGATGAAAGGTTTTTTGCAAGCAATTTTTTTTCTTATTCTAACCCATCTTTCCTTAATTTTTAGAGACATGTAACTGCTCAAAGAAAGAGCCCTTTATGTCATTCTGTTGTCCTTGTTTTTGTAAGAACTGGTCTAGAACCATGGTTGATCAACAATTTGCATTTCCTGGTAGCCATACTTTTCTTCTTCTTTGCTATCACTCATCGATTCTTCACTCCAGTCTCGAAATTTATTCAATGTGAGTGTAAAACAAATGTGAATGGGATTCATTCCTTGATGGAGTTTCCTACAAAAATTATTTTCTTTGAAATCTGATTTTTTTTTTTTTTATGTTTTTTTTTTTTGGGTAGAGATCCTTTCTTGGGTGCACTTGGGAAAATATCTCCTTAGCAGAGTCACCAAAAATATTGGTGAGAAAATTTATTGGGTGGACAAATTAGGTGTCTCCACCAATGTTCATGGGACTGTGCCCCTATGCATTACATTAGACAACTCGATTATTGAATGTAACTAGTCCTAATCCTATCTAAATGTTGTGGGTGGCCAAATTGGTGGGGATCACACATGGACACTCCACTGAACCTGTGGAAAAGTGCTTGTATAGGGGTACAAGGGAGGACATTACAATGTTGAAGAGAGAGGGGGAAATTATTCAAGGAAGAGTACTTCCATGAGTAGATTGCAAAGCCTCACACCCAAAGAACCATATGTAGTAGTTCAACATCCAATATAGAAGAAAGTAGCAATGAATCTGTTAGTGAGAAAAATGAAACCCACATAAACAAAAAGTTATATGAGGATCATTCATCAAAGATTTAAATTTCTCTTTGATCACCATACTTCCAAAGTGTGTATAAGAGGGAAATAGAAGAAAAACAAGAAATGGAAATTAGAATAAGTGTAGCCTTTATTTCATGTGAAGTGATGCATACAAAGCTTCAACAAAACTATCAAAATTCACAATGCTATAGAGTAGAAGTCCTTTGAAATTTGGAATCCCTTGGAGTGGAGAGGGCATCCTAATTTATAGCAATCTAAATTTTCCTTTCACCTCCTTTATAGGACTCTTCATTTCCTTATTCCACTTGTGACCTTTCATTTTCCATGAATTAAGTATTTCTATTATAATTTTGAGAAAATACTTTTATAAATTTAAAATAGGTAACTTAAGTGAATAGGATGAAATACAATGATGAGGCCCAACAAAGAATTAGAAAGGAGAGAAAAAGAAGGGAGAGAAAGATAAAAGGAGAGACGATAAAGGAGAAACTACCTTTGATGGAATCTACTTATCCTTGCAATATGAAACGCTCCAATGTAGTAGAATTTGGATCCTTGAATGCCTCACACTACCAGAAGACTTGTTTACACATACATATGAACACCAAAAATTAAGTTTTTAGAAACACAGTTGACCGAATCCTTTGGTGACCATGAGTGTCACTCACAAAGATCCCTCTAAAGCAACAAAATCCTTGAAACTAATCTCGTCACGGCTCTCTGCAACATCTGCGACATTGTTATGATGATTTAGACATCTATATGAACACACCATGAACTGTCTAATAATAATGGTCACAAACTCCACCTCACACATTATACATAGAAAAACATAAGCCATGAAATGAGTGTCAAAAGACACTGTTGAGATCCATTGTAAGAGGCCTCACTGTCACCTATTCCTCAACATATTTTGATGATAGAGCCTGTGTTGGCTTCACCCATGTGAATTTGAATTTCATGATTCCTTGACACTTACTATATTTGGAAAGGGCACTTATTTTCAGCAAGTGTCAAGATTATGCCTCATTGGTCCATAATCGATGATGTTTACTTGAATGGTTACCCCTCTTTCCACTCATTATGTGAAAAATGATTTTGGAATGACTTACTTTTAATATTAAGTGCCTAAAAACAACTTAATATTTTTAACAAGTAGTGTTTTTTTCTCGATCCGACCGCATCAATGAGATCTTCTTGTATCATTGCTTCATGCTACTTGCTCTTCATTGATTGCTCTTTTTGGGATGAAATACTATTTATGGAAAGTACCCATATAGGGAACTTAATATTTTTAGTAAGTGATGATTTTTTTTTCTTTCTTGGACTGACTAGTCAATATGACCTTGTTTTCCTCCTCAGTGCACATTGTTTTCGTCGTAACTACTTATGGTGATGACTTACCAAAAATAGTAGCCTCTTGTGTAAAATGGCTTAATATTTTTTAAAAGTAGGTTTTTGGTGTTTTATTTTGGATGAAATGAATGTTTTTGATATGGGTTTTTTCCCAATAGTGCTCCTCTAAAATTTCAACTTGATCGATGCCGGAAACGAGAGATTTTAAAAATCAAATTTTTCTATGGGGAAATGAGGGTTTGCTCGCCGTAAAAAATCTAGGAAATACATGGAAAAAATTTCTTTTGGATTCTCATGGAAATTGGAAAAATAAGATAATGTAATAAACAATATCTTGATCCATCGAGTAGTTTGCAAGATATGAATAATTCTTCTATGGGTGACTTCGAGGGTTTTTGGAAAAAATCTCTGTTTTTCTTCATTTCTCTTCATTTGAATCTGGATATTTTTGTGATTTTTGTGTTTTTAGATCATGAGGTTATTATAATTCAATTTTTTTAAATTTATTTTTTGAAAAAAATTTCAGCATTCGACAAACAGTATGGAGGACAAAATGGTGGAAAAATGACTAACGGTTGGCATATATAGCTTGCAAATGAGAGAGGGAGGGATGGGGTGAAATTTTATGTCCCTTTCATCCCTTTTAGAAAGTTTCAAAGGGGACATGAAATTACCCTTCATTTTAGGCTTGACACTTGTCACATGTTCATTTCTTGTGCAACTTGGAGGGGGCTAAAACAAAGCACCTAGCTAGGAAATTGAGAGAGGTAGTTTCTAGGTCATATAAGTGACCAGAAGGCTTAATCGGAGTGGGGCATAATTTTTTTTTACCTCATTTAACTTTTAAAAAGAGACAAATAGGATATGAAAATGCGCCTTCACCTCAAGTTGCCACATGTCCCATTAGAAATTTGACTAAGTGTTGGAAAGCTTACCTTGGGAGCCAACTTGCGAAGATGATATCTTAAGCTCCCAGATGAATTTTTGGGTGAAATTTTATATGATTACACCTAAAAAAACTCAATTAATCCAATGGTTATAGTTCCAATATTAAATTTTTATCACAAAACCTCCAAATGGATCCTTCTTTCTCGGGATTGCTTGTTGTGCGCTAGAAGAATGAGCCGTAGAATAGTGTATGAAGTTTCAAGAAGTCCCATATTTTCCACCATGTAGAGAATTGAAAATTATTTCCATAGGTACTTTTTTTGGATTTAAAATCACTATGGAGCTCCCAAAATCTTTCTTTGAAGTTCAGGTCCTCTTTCATGGTGCATGCTCCTTTAGGCCCAAAACCCACTTTCGTTAAATTGGCTCCAAAACCTCTGAAACTTCCCTAAATATTCCAAAACAAATCCTTTATGTTCCTATAACATGGATAATCCTTCTTGATGAGTAATGGTATTTTGTTCCACTCCGATGATGATTCACCTGAATTAGACATGCTGATAAAAGGCCCTTCTAAGCATGCTCAAAAACTCACTTTGCAAACCATTTCTCCAACATGATTGAATGATCTTGTTTGTCCTAAATAACCTAGGGGGACATTTGAAATCTATTTGGGGATCTTCACACCTGATAGGATATGGTTAATACTATAGATGGATTGACCTTGGGGGTGTCTTGAGAAGGTATGACTGGACATTTTTGACATAGTGGTATGGTAGTCCTATTTTTGGGTGAATTTTTCGCATGAAAAAAAATAGGAAAAAAAGGAGAGAAGAGGAGGGAAAAAAGAGAGAGAGAGAAACTCATATTTTCAAATCCACCCACCAACAACCACAAATATATGCCTAAAAATGCACCCGTAGCCTAACTGTCAAATCTGCCTTCCCATGTCATCTTAGCTTGTAGAAGAAGGAACAAGATCAAAGATGATTAAATATGTGCATTAATATCAGTGGTTGAGTTGACTGAATATGTGCATTAATGGATGAAGTCACATTTCCCCATTTCACCTACCAAATCCTACCCAAAATATGATTTTGAAAAGCCCAATGTGTAGCCCACGTCAACAACTTTCTAAAAATACTAGGAGTGCATGAATAAAATATTTGCAATATAAGTTATAGTGATTTGAATATGTGCAAGTATAAGATGAATATGCATGAAAACTATCACTATTTGATCGGTGAAGTATTCAAATGATTGTCTTCTTGTTTTTTATTTTTACCACGTGTCATGATTTCAATTGATGTAAGGATTTGGCATGTAACATGCATGTTTTGATAGGTTATGTGTTATGCACTTCATCTACATAGTTGATACATGGAACTTAATAATTGGTGTAGAATATTTCACTTGGTGTGTGTGCAAGAGCAAGAGGTGAGAGAGGAAATAATGTAGAGGTATGTGAATGCACGTAAGAGGGTGCATGAGGAGTGGGAAGAAAAGCTACAAATTTGCAAAGGTATGCAATTATGTGAGAAATAAGGGAAAAAGACCGGGATGCACAAAATTAATTGCGTAGGAAAGTGCGCGAAGGTGGAAGGTGGAAGAGGAGTAAGTGTGCATAGGTAAGCGTGCAAGTCTCGGGAAAGAAGGGAATGTGTGAGGAAAGCATGCTATGGACTTAGCGGAAATACAAGGAAAGTCCATGGGTGCATGCAAGTAGTGCGTAAAGACCGGGAATGAAGGAAAACATGCAAGGAGTATGTGTAAAGGGGACATGAAGGGAGGAATAAGAATAAAGGAGAAATGTGGGAGCATGTGGAACTGAAAACTGATGCGAGCCAAAATGGAACCGTAAGTTGTTTAAATAACGAGGGTGGTTGTTTTGGGCAAAAATATATCTTGTATACTTTTGGTTAAACCTTTATAATAGGTTTTTAGAACTAAGTGAAAATCCTATGTTTCACCTTGGAGAATATACATGCTATAATCTAACCGACATCCGAAACTAAATAATAGGAGTATGGTGATTTAAGAGTGTAATTAGATAGCTACAAAGATTTGGCCAAGTTTTCAAGTGAGTACTGAAATCTTAGTTTCATAACCGCACATAAGTCAATGAAACTTGTCTCCATCA
The DNA here is from genome assembly GCA_018340775.1 of Taxus wallichiana var. yunnanensis. Taxonomy (NCBI): domain Eukaryota; kingdom Viridiplantae; phylum Streptophyta; class Pinopsida; order Cupressales; family Taxaceae; genus Taxus; species Taxus wallichiana. Next base: position 490,032,132 of record CM031235.1, read on the forward strand.
CCGCATAACCATATCTACACAATTATCTGGATCCCAATTTCATTTTTTAGAAGTTTGATTTTCTATTTCAAAGAAGTAGAAATTTTCTATTTCGAAGAAGTAGGATCTAGGGCTCACCACTCAATTTGAGAGTACACTATCAATCCCATCTTAGGATCTGTATGGGAAATATAGTGACAAATTAATAACATTTATCATTAAGTACTCACTACCCTTCCCATATCCATCCTAATCTTGTACAAATAGGGTTCAATTGAATGGAAAGGTGGGTCATAGAACCCACACTTCATTCTCACAATTGTTAAATTTTTGAGTTAATACTAGGTACGTCATTTCGTTACAATGTTAAGTGTCAAGACACATTATCCATTTCCTAATAGAGAACTATAGTAACTTACCTCATTACTAAATTTAACGAGTATCTCTTTTCGTGTTATAACAACGTAATATTAGTTGCTAAGGATATGTTTAGTTAATCATGTATCATTTTATAACAATCCAATCTCATCCTAGTTGTATCATTTTAGTTTCATAAGTTTATTATCTAATGTGTATGTTTCAATTAAAATTAAGGGATGTAGTCTAATGAATAAAATGACAACTTAAGGTTGCCATATAACGTGATTATATTTATTCACATCTACATAAAGTTATCCCATATAAAAATTAATGAAACAATACTTAAACTAATGTATCGTTATTACATTATAATTAGTTTACTTTATTTTACTAAATTACGATAGTACCATAATAATATTTTTGAATTATAGTTTCCATGTTGTACTATTTACATTGATGACATAATTAATTATTCTTAAAGGAACCATAATTCATAGATCTATATCATTAACTCATAAATGTATATTGATGTTAATAACAATTTATTTATCATTTTTCATTTCATTTAAGTATGATAATGATATAAATGTTATTATCATTGTAATAATTTCTATTTCATAATAAGTAATGAAGATTGTCGTACTTATACATTCGTAATAATATATTAAAAATATTTTTACTTAATAGTTAAAATTTAATAATATTTAAAACATCTAATGTTGTATAAACAACGAGAAAAGCATATATACATTTCACACAATGTGATACAAATGATAGATATATTTATTTAACTTTATAAGGATGGATCCTTACTTTTCTCAAAATGATTTTCATTTATTTTCACATTATTACAAGTAGGCAAAGCCTTTATTTAAATCTACGAAATGGTACTTCTGATTTCGAATGAAATACAATAATATGAAACTAATTTTTAAACAATAGTACATGAGTAAGTCATATGCATAAAATCCAATAATCACTTCACTTAATTTCTCCATCCTGCAAATTATAGGAGAAATAATGTATACATGGTTAGTTCCATGAGTTTGCATGAATTATCTACTCACAATTATGCTATTCTATATTGAAATAAATGACTATGATATGGTTATCCTTTAAGTCAAATCATAAAATTTGGAATGCATACATATCATTAAGCAAAATAAGTGATACTAGCAATGAAAACTATGGTTCTAACAACACGATCCAATAGGTAGTAATTTTGTTTTTGACGTGTTATCAATAACTTATAATTCGGTTTATTCATCAATAACTAAGTCAATATTTTATATTATAAAATCCAATCCACAACCATAAAACAAAAATAATATTATTAGAAAGAACTTAACTTGGGTACAACAAATGTTTTTAGTTTAATAAAATTATTTATTCCTTAATGTCCTTTTATGATATTTAATCATTTACATTGATTAAAAGAAACCCTCAAAGACACCCAATTGAAAGCTTAATAGTTTCTTCCAAAATATCGATCTTTGAAAACACTATGGTGGATATGGGGCAACATCTCCATGAAAATTTCATACTCTTTCCATACCTACTAGTTGTCTTTTTGCTACAATCCAAGCAATGTAATTAATCCACAAGATTTCTTCATCAATATTTAACATGCAATTGGTTCATCTTTAACCGAGTCCAAAAAAGTATTAATACTCTGAAGAGTAAAATATTTCATACCCAACCAAAAATAAAGTTTATTTAAGCAAGAGATAAATTTTATTCCTTCTAGGAAATGATCATCTTTAGACACAAAATCAATATTTCTACTTAGCAATAAAGATTAAACTTCACTATTAAATAGTATTGGAAACTCAACTCTATAAGATATTATTGAGCTTTTAAACAAGGTATTTACCCACACAAACAATCTCAAATGATCGGGAGAAATCAATCTTGCAAAATCAAATATTACCATTGCTAACAATCAGCCCACATACACATACACATTGGCAATATGTCCACAACAACAAAGACCCATAAAGTGAAACCCATGACCAAATATGTTTTGGGAAGCGAGAAAAAGGGTTCGATTAAAAATTGTAAATTTTTTTTTCCTTGAACACCATGAAACAAATTTCCATTCATATTTAGGTTACCAGAAAAATATTAATTAATATATTTAATCTTAGATTCAAATTGATAACCCAAAAACCCTCCATTTTTCAACTTATTTCAAAAAGTAGCAAATCAAACAATTTTCCTACATAAATAATTACTATATGTAAGCTCTATAAAAGTAAGTAGTATATCAATAAAAACCCATAACTTTTTGTAACCCAAAAGCACCATTTTTAATAGTAGTAGAGTTAAAATGCGAAAAAAAAGGTTTATAGTAACACACATAACTAGACAATTTTTTTAACAAGAAAACAATATTCACCATTTTTTTACAACTACCTAGTTATTTACTCTTTTTCCTCATCATTTTTCCCATCAAACATTTTATAAAAATTATAAATTCATTCCAAATTTTAAACTAAAAATAAAACCCTATAATAACCATTTATTTCCAAATAAAACAAGTTTAAGAGTAGAATTCCATGCCTATAATATGCCCAAATTTCTCTACTTTCTTTTTCAAAAGTTAGAAAACAAAATGTGTTTGTATGAGCAAGTATTCTCCAATTAATTTCCAAAGTAAAAGTGCCCAATAACCAACACAAATCACCATTGAAATAACTCTTATAAAATTGCATGAAATATGATAACAAATTTCCTCCATTTTATCTAATTAGTAGAGAAAAATAGCCATAAACAAGAAAAATGTGAATGGGAGAGTTACACGACCTAGCTTGCAATACAATCTTCTCCCCACTCCAAAAACTTGTGCAAATATTTAATGCTCATTAAGTTTTGACAGTCCCCATCTAATTTCCCTCCAAACTTACCATGCAATGTGCATTTTACCATATGCATGTTTTGGTTTTTAACAAAAACTTAAATTTAATAATCAGTTCTAAATTTAAACTTATCCACTTTTCCTACAAATTCATATTATGTATAGACAAAAATCATAAACTTTGGGTAATTATCTAGTCTTGATTGCATGTTACTATTCATATGATTCCTAAGTAAGAAAATTACTAATTAACCCATGTCTTTGGCCACCTTTATTTGATTTCTATTGCCACTTTTGGTCTTGCACCCTTTTATCCTAGTCCACATTTTTACACCACGACATTCATCATCCTGGACATTAGCGCCCAGCCAGATGCCAACGTCAGTGCCCCAAACCTTAGTATAATTTGTTCACATATTTTGGGTCCTTTCCAACCATTTGAGCATCTTATCATTTTGGTAGTCAGCCTTTTCGGGGTTAATTACAAAATTTAAGTGAACGAATCATATAAATATAAAGTTATGTGATCATAATAAAGGACCAAGCACTAAGCATTAGCTATCACCACCTAAGGTTACATCCAAAGGCTATTAAAGATAATTCAAGCATCCATTATAGCATCCATTCAAGGGAAAGGGACTATATTCTTTTGCATACAATTCATAGGAGGGGAATTTCATTCTATTCCATGCACACATCTATTACATTTCTTTACATTTAGCTACTTTCTCGCTATCAAGTACGACATGCACAAGAGCCACCTAGGGCACGATTTCACACACACACACACACACACACACACACACACACACACACACACACACACACACACACACACACACCTAGAACTACATTAGGTATGAAATGTAGTGCAACACTCAGTCGTAAGTTCACTCGTTTGAAAGTTGAGGACAATCCAACCCCTTATATGCATTCTTTTATTTTTTGGATTTGATGCACTTTTGAGGGGTTTGTAGGTCAATATTTATTGTAAGTTATTTGCGACCTTAATGAACATTATGTGTCATACCAGCGACCAAAGGAAAAGGATAGAGAAAACCTTGTGACACATGTGCTCGCAAAAAGGTCTAGGGCATCCTCAGGCTCCCTATCCCTCTCTAAGCACCCTAGTCTAGGAAGATCGTTATCTCGAACAATTTTTTGAGGATCTCTCGTGATGCTTCTCCCTCTCTGTTCACCTAGTCAGCATAGTCTATAATTAATTACAAACCAACTAAGTCACTTTATCTCCTCTTTTTAGTTAGGGTTTCATTATTTCTTAACTTAGTTTTCTTGGATATGCATTGTACTTAATTTTTCCATTTATTTACTAATGCAATATAAATTATATTAGGCATATATTTCCATATTTCGCTTAATCATTTTGGTGAACTCGACTCTTTCATGCTTAGGATCCTCAATTTTTTTCTCATGGCTTATTTCCTTTTCTAGTATCCTTACTTCATTTGCTTAAAATGCACCCATCTTGTAAAGACGCTCTTCACAAAACCATAGCAATTATGTATCTCCCTATCAACATGTTGCCTTCACAAGCTAGTTCCATATTTGATCGTATCTCCTGTGACTATATTAGTTCTAATGCCAATCAATCTATTTGCAAGTATATTAAAGCTTTACATTCTTTATTTTAACATAAAATTTAAGCTATGGAATCCATGATTACATCTTTAAAATATGAAATCCAACCTTTTAAGAATGCTTCTCAGGATCATGCTAGTTCTTCTTCTCATTCTCATTCTATTTCTTTTACATGTGCTTATATTAGTGAGCCTCAAGATTTTCCATTACCAAAGCCTTTTGCATTTGATCAAAATGCTAAGAAAAATGACATTCTTACTAATCTCCTTAGTCATCAATTGATTAGTTTGACAACTACTCATTGATACACTCCTTATCGGCTAGTCAAATATCATGGTCTCTCATTTTACACTTATCATTGAATTAATAAACATAATGACAAAGATTGGTATGATTTACAACAAAGAATCAAGCATCTTGAGCATCAAGTTTTTATCTCATTCACTACACAACATCATGTTACATCGTCCTCTCTAATTGTTACATCTCAATGGGTTCCTAAAAATGATTCATCTATATCTAATGAGCATCATGCCATTGTTTCTAAGGTTCCTTCTACAGAGAGTCAAGAACTGCCTAAGAAACCACCTCTCAAAATCAATATAGCACCCCCTCCTCTCAAGTCATCTATGAAATTACCAAGTCAAAATACACAACCGCCTCTCAAAATCAGTCTACCTTATTCTCCTATCAAGTCTTCTACAATGTCATCAATCCCACCTAAGTTACCACCATTCAATATTCCTCCCCATCCTACTCCACTTCCATTTCTAATTCATTTTATCAAAGTAACTACTTTTTCTACTTGATAGACAAGAAACATTTCAAATTCCACCACCATAGCATGGTATACTATTTCTTCTCGCCTAACATTGTGTTGGCCCTAACTCTTATCATGACACAGCAATGCTCTCCCACAATGACAAGGTATCTTTTGTGTCACTGCATAAATCTTCATCATTGACACACTTGGGGGCATCGTACTTATTATCACCCTTTCTATCTCTATTAATTTTTTTCTAGCATGTCGTCTCACACTTAATGCTCTGTGATTTATGATTCATATTTCTTGGTACTTTTGAACCCTTTGATACATGCATTGTATTGCCATTTCCCGATGACACACTCTTGTGCTGTAGTTCACACTTGACTATTGAGGGCATACTATACACATGAAACTCACACACTACACATGAACATCTCTTTCTCAAAGCATCTACTCTACAAATTCATAACATATATTTCTGACATCTCACTTCTTCACATTGAGATCATTACCCTACGACGCACTCTTGTTCCACGATCCATACTCAACTTATGAGGGTCTATAACTCAAATGGACCTCACCATACTCACGTGTTTAATCACTCACCCATTCACTCACATACTTATACTTTACACTTTACAATTTTATGATCACATATTTCTAATACACATAATTCAAACCTTTTGCCGATGATGCACTCTTGTTTACAGTTCATTATTGGATGTTGAGGGGGAATGTATAAATTAATCTCATATTATGCATACAAATTCAATCGGGGGCACGTGGCTCTATCATTCACAATGCATCCCATCCCATCTCATCCATAACATACTTGCATATCTTGGTTACTTTTACTCTTGCTCACTCATGCCATGTACACTTTATTACACATAATAGATAGATATCTTGTATTACATTATCTTTATTATACACAAATGCACATTCACTTGCCTCTATAGTTGTGACTGCATATTCTATAAATCTATATATGCATCATGGATGCTTGGCATAATACCTATTACCAATCCTACCATGGCTTTTGGGGGCATCCACTTTCATACATTACAAGTGTTATTGTTTCATTTTGTTCCATAACACATTATTTTATCAGATTATACACATTTTGACATACTTTTTATCTACCAAAAATGCTAACGGGTGCTTCATGTACAACATTTTTATATAGGGATATATGCTTCCATGGTTGTCTATTACATTGCTTGTTCTTGCTTGTCATTATTTTCCACTATTTATGGGATTTTCCCTTTTTCTTGTGTGCACACTTGTCTGCTTTTGGCCTAGTCAGCCTTGATTGTCTTGCGACATCATGAGTGGTGTCCCATGTTTGAAACCCACTTTTCACAGTCTACATTATCTTCTTGTGTCTTAGCTTACACATTTTCTTCTTGTTTACTAGCTTACATTTTACATGCATGTTTACTTGTACTAACACTTGTCTCCTAGCCACTTATTTTTGTGTGCCTTGATTTTTACCAAAAAAATCCCTCCCCTACAGGCACATTTTCAAAGACAATCGGTCCTCCTTTCGAAATTTGCATTCTCCCCCATGACATCGCATGCACCCAAAAAGAGTGGGGGAATCATTTGGGTGAATCAAATACCCCATACAATAGTCTACACACACATTTCAACACAACACATTATCGATACGACACAGGTCATCAGTCATAGATAGGGATCAAAATCAAACTTGGGTCCTTATCACAACATAAATGCTAGTACACGACCAAGACAGTAGCACACGGGAGCCGCTGACCCTTCTTGAATGGTTGTGACTAGGGGAAGTTACACAACATTTGATAGTTCAACACAATCTAGAGAACTACACATAAAATATTTTACGAGGAACACAATCCTTAGCATCGACATGCATTCACTACACAACATTTGCTACTTTTGTGTTAGATCAAATTGTTAAAAATGGATCAGATTTTTACATACCATATATAATGGTGTTATACATTACGGGAGGCGAGTTAAAGGTTGGAGGATGACACTAGAAGTTTCTTCCTACACTTCTTCCATGTCTTGGCATGAGATCTCCCAAAAATCACTACGAGAACAATCGGCATGAGATCACCCAAAAATGCGTTCTTTTACAACATATTCGAGGATCCTTTCGACATCCTTTTTACTAATCACGGATCAGGTGCACATGTTTCTTTTTCACATTTTTAATTTTACATAATTCTTTACATGAATTTTACACATATACATGTGTATTTGATTACTTATTCATTCTTATCTTTTTGCAGGTCTTTCCATATGGGAAGAGATAGTCAAAATAATTCAACATCAACAACATCACACACATAAACATCGAAATGAAAAAATGGAACATAAATGACATTACAACATGTATTTCTGCCCTAGGGTAATTTTCATCATCATTTTTGCACTTTCTCCTCCTTATCATCCACGCTTCACATTTTTATCATTCCACACATTTATTTGTTTCTCAACACGCTTTCTCCATCAATCTACATGGTTATCAGGTATGCATATATTATATACTTTATGCTATCAAGATTTTTCTCAACAACATAAAGTGGGGGAAAATGTAGACACAAAATCACACACTTTGAGTAATTATCTAGTCCTGATCACATACTATTATTCATATGATTCCTAAGTAAGAAAAGTACTAATCAACCCATGTATTTGGCCACCTTTCTTTTCTTTCTATTTCCACTTTTGGTCTTACACCCTTTTTATCTCAGTCTTCCTTTTACACCCCTACATTCATTATCCTAGACATTAGTGTCGGGAACCCTTGTCCCCTCTAGGTGCCCTTAACCTTAGTATACTTTTCTCACATCTTTTAGGTACTTTCTAGCCATTTGAGCATCTTATCTTTTTGGTAGTCATCCTTTTCAGGGTTAATTATGAAATTCAAGTAAAGGAATCATATAAATATAAAGTTATGTGATCATAATAAAGGACCAAACACTAAGCATTAGCTATCACCACCTAAGGTTGCATCCAAAGGCTATTCAAGAGCATTCAAGCATCCATTCAAGGGAAAGGGACTACATTATTCTACATACACTTCATAGGAGGGTAAGTTAATTCTATTCCATGCACACATCTATTACATTTATTTATATTTAGGTACTTTCGTTGTCAAGTGTTACATGCACAAGAGCCACTTAGGGTACGATTCACACACACACACACACACACACACACACACACACACACACACACACACACACCTAGAACTACATTGGGTATGAAATGTAGTGTAATGCTCATTCATAAGTTCACTCATTTGAAAGATGAGGACAATTTGACCCCTTATATGCATTGCTTTATTTTTGGGATTTGATGCACTTTTGAGGGTTTTGAAGGTTAATATTTACTACAAAGGTTATTTGTGACCTCGATGAACATTGTGTGACATACTAACGACTAAAGGTGAAGGACACCAAACACCTTGTGACCATCCAATGGATATTGTTATGAGATTTTGGTAGACACAAGCACCCATAAACAAGTCTATAATGCTCGCAGTGCCCATATCCCTCTCTAAGTGCCCCAGTCAAGGAAGATTATCACCACACACAATTTTATGAGGCTTTGTGTGATGTTTATCCCTCTTTGTTTACTTGTTCAACACTTTGGCACAATCCAAAATTAATTTTGAATCAGATAAGTCATTTTATTTCCTCTTTAAACTTAGGGTTTCATTATTTCTAGCTTAGTTTGTTTGGATATGTATTATACTTAATTGTTCCATTTATTTACTTCTACAATACAATCAAATTAGGCATATATTTCAATATGTTTCTTAATCATTATGACTAAATTAGACACAAATCAATAACTATTTAAAATTCCAAATTCCACAGTGGTGGTCACAGTTTCATATTATTCCCTTATTTCTCATACTGACCATGATCAAAACAATAACCATTATACAATTTAAATATCTTCCTGGTCCATGAACACTTTCATATTAACAACTATTCATTTTCACACTATGGTCCATGACCATCATAACAACAAAATCAACATTATGGTCTAATACCATTAACAATCTCATTATTTACCAATGCAAATTTTATGTGGTCTATGACCCAACAAATGAATGAGTATTACCTTGGCCAACGATCCTGCACCGCTTGTCTACATTACGCCCTTAATCATATATCTTACATTGGATGTATATAGCCAAATTTTGGCTATCATAACTTCTTATCGTTATGTATCTATTTTATATATGTTATATTATTGTTAGTGGGTCGGCCTTGGTGTTGGCCATAACATAGATATATATAGGGGTTAGTTGGTAGTAGTTGAGGATCATATTGAGCATTTGAGTCTTATTGTTTGGTTTGGAGGTTGCCCCCTCGAAATGGACAAGCTATTCTATTTGCATATCGAGATAATTTATCTGAAATATTACATTCATTGGTGTTATATTTATGTTAATAATTAGATTTATACAAGTAGTTCCATTACAAGTGGTATTAGAGCTTGAACTTGGCCAACGTTCGCCAAACCCTAATTGTGAAGGTTCAACCATATATAAAAATTGGTAGCGAATTTTTTCGTAATTGTTTTTTAGAGTGGTAAAATTAGTCAAGTAAGCTCTCCTCCTAATTTTAAGAATTTTTGACTTGGTTTGCAAACATTATAGTGGTTTTATGTTTTTCATAATTTGGCTACCTAGGGTGAAATTTTTGGAATTTTTCAAATTTATTTACATTTACGTAAAGATGATTAAAAATTTGATTTTTTTAAAATTGTGCCAAATTCCTATTGAAATCCCAAACCCTAAATTTTGACCTTGATCCCTAAATCCTACCATTTTTAGGCATCATGGTGGGCCTTGACAAGAGGCAAAAAGAATCCCATCACTCTAGGTAAAACCCTTGACAAGGATGAGATAATAGTTGAGGATTTAGATTCAGAAGAGGTATCTACAAAGTCCTTATGGTTAGGGTTTACTTCAACCGACCATAAGGTCAACTATCTTGATTTAGAGTTGCAAAACCTCGAGGGTAGAGTGGAAAAAAAATAAAATGAAGACAATATTGGAGGATTTCATTCACCAATTTAGTTACAATATAATGGTTCATCATATCCTTTCTAATCATCCACAACTCAATCATACTCATATTAACTAGGGTGGATCTTGAGATCAAATTAATAGACAAACTAACTAGGGTGGATCTCTGCAAGCATGACCAATCCAAATAAAAACACTTTGTAGGCTGTAACATGATTCCAAAAGTGAAAATTAATAAGTTTGATGGAAATGACCCACTCAATTGAATTAACCAAATGGATAATTTCTTTGAACTTCATCAGATTCCATTGGGATAAAAGGTTACCATGGCATCTTTGTACCTCGAACCTGACCAATTTTTTTGGTATCGATGGTTATGTGCTCAAAGGAAAAAGAGTGGCCTCAATTTTACATGGAAAATATTCACCAAAGAGTTGTAATTACACTATAGTTCTAGTGTGTCAGAGAATTATTTTAGTCAATTAACAAAGCTAAGACAAATAGGAACAATCAAAGATTACATCCATCAATTCAAAAACCTTTCCTTACGGGTGGAAAATATTCCTGAAGAGAATTTGAATGAATTATTTCTTAGTGGTCTTAAAGAACACATGGAGCCTGAGGTGTGTATGTTTAATCCTCATAAGGTTTTAGATTTATGATCATGGCATGTAGGGCGAGAGGAAAATTTTCTTTCCAAAGAAGAAACAAACTGTCAATCGTACTATAAGAGATCGTAGCACCTTTCCACCATCATTCCTTGGCAGTTAGACTAACACATCAACAAATTGAATAAAAGAGAGCCAAAGGGTTATGTTTTAATTGTGAGAAAAAATTTGGACCAGGACATAAGTGTGCTGAAAAGAAGTTGTTCTACATTGAGGGGCCTAATGAAGAAGACGAAGAGGTAGAGAAAGATGAGGAATTAGGATATCCCCAACCAACAATAACATGCCATGTAATTTAAGGTATTAGCACTCCCCAAACTCTCAAAGTAGTTGAATTCTTAAAAAAATAGAGGGTAACAATGTTGATTGATTCGGGAAGTACTCACAACTTCATCAATCATAAATTGGTGGTATGCTTGAACTGCTTTGTTTATCCAACTCTAGAATGTCAAGTCATGATTGCTGATGGGAAAAATATTAGTTGTTCAAGAAAATTCCATAACATTAATCTCACCATGGGATATTACTTGATAAATATTAATATGTATGCCATTTCCATGGGAGGAGCAACCATTGTGTTAGGAGTTCAGTGGCTTACCACCTTGGGAACCATTGAAATGAATTTCCAAGAGTTGTTCATGCAATTACAATTAGAAAGGAGGACTTTTAAACTAAAAGGATTAAGAGAAAAGTCCCCACAGAAGGTAAGTTCTCATAATATGTAAAAATTTCTTAGAAAAGGTGCCGAGGGGTTTGTGGCACAACTATTTTCATTGGAAGCACATCATTCAAATAAATTTATACCTGAAGATATGAAAACAATTAAAGTTGAGCACTCAATGGTATTTGGAGAAATGAAAAAGGGTTTACCTCCAAAAAGAGACCATGAACATGCCATCTAGCCAATACCAGGGATTCACCCACCCAACATCGACCTTATAGTGTAACCCCTATATGCAAAAGCGTGAGATTAAGAAGATAGTTCAAGAGATGTTAGAAGTAGGAATTATTCATCATAGTTAGAGTGCTTACTCTTTCTCCTGTCATGATGGTACAAAAAGGATGATAATTAGTGCATGTCTCTAGACTACGTGGAACTCAATAAGTACACAGTTAAAGATAAGTTTGCTATTCCCTGTAATTGATGATTTACTAGATGACTTACATGGTGTTGTTTACTTTACAAAACTTGATCTTCATTCTACGGATATCATCGATTATAATAAGGAAGGAAGATATTCATAAAAAAACTTTTATGACACATGAAGGACACTATGAGTTATTGGTAATGCCTTTTGGACTAACAAATGTACCCTCTACATTTCAAATCTTGATGAATTCCATCTTTAAGAAATTTATGTGAAAGTTTGTTTTAGTGTTCTTTGATGATATATTAATCTATAATAAAACATGGGAGGAACACCTGCATCATGTAAATAAGGTGTTGGAAACTCTTGAACAACATCAAATTTATGCAAATCCTTCTAAGTGTTCTTTTGGTGTCAAGGAGGTTGAATATTTGGGTCATATTGTCTCTTATGAAGGTTTTAAAGTGGATCTTAATACGATAAAATCCATGCTTGAATGGAAGGTTCCCAAAACCTTAAAAATTTTCAAGGATTTTTGGGCTTACAGGTTATTATCGTAGATTTGTAAGGAATTATGGTAGCATCATAGAACCAATCACTACTTTATTGAAGAAGGAATATTTCTATTGGAATGATAAAGCTATTACAACATTTGAGAAGTTGAAGGAGGCCATGTGCACCACTCTGGTTCTAGCCACCCCAGATTTTTCCAAAACATTTATTATTGAATATGATGCTTCAGGGTATGGTATGGGGGCAGTACTCATGTAAGAAGGTCAATCCATTTCCTTTGAGAGCCACTAGTTCAAAGGTAAGAATATATTTAAACCATTTTATGAGAAATAAATGCTAGTCATACTTAATGCATTGAAGCAATGGAGACCATATGTAATGTGAAGACATTTCAAAGTAAAGACAAATCATGATAATTTGAAATAATTCTTAGAGAAAATCTATCATCGAAGAACAACATAAATGGGTCTCAAAAATGTTGGGTTATGATTTTGAGATGATATACAAGAAAGGGAAAGAGAATGTAGTTGATGATGATTTCTCTCGGAAGGATGAATCATCCAAGGCATTATTGTGTGCCATATCTCGTAGACAGGAGGATTGGATAGAGGATGTTAGGTCTGAATGGAAAAATGATCCAGTACAAAAATCTCATTTAGAATCTCCAACAAGATCCAACCATGTCAGAAAAATTTTCATGGAAAGGATATTCATTATGGTATAAAGATAGATTATATCTATGTAAGAATTCAATCCTTAAAAGGAAGGTTTTATTTGAGCTCCATGCTTCTCCAAAGTAGGGGCATATTCTTTCTTGAAGAATTATAATCGAATCAAACATGATTTTTTCTAGGAAGGGATAAAAGGGGATGTCCAAAAATTTGTGGCGAAATGCATGGTTTCTTAGCAAAATAAGGGCAAAAATTAATTCCCCAAGTATTTTACAACCTCTATCTATTCCTAGCTAGAAGTGGGAAGAGGTTTCCATGGAATTCATCACGGGATTGCCTAAATCGGAAGGTAAAAATGTAATAGTGGTAGTGGTGGTCGACTCACTAAATATGCCCATTTTTTTGTGTTATCACATCCATTTGTTGTGAGTACAAGAACAACAACCTTCAAGGATATAGTTCAGAAGCTACATGGGACACCAAATATTATAGTAAGTGATCGAGACCCTATCTTTACTAGTAATTTTTGGACTAATTTGTTCTCATGCTTGGGAACACAACTAGCTCATAGTTCCTCTTATCACCCCTAGTATGATGGGAAAATAGAGGTGGTAAACAATTTCTTGGAGGGATATCTTCATAGTTTTACCTTAGATAAACAAGTGAGATGGGTCTAATGGTTACCATTGGCATAATGGTCGTATAACACCTCATTTCACACTTCATCTAAAATGTCTCCTTCTTGGCATTATATGGGTACCATCCACCATCTATCACCTCATATTTGAGAGTCCATACAAGGGTTCGAGCAATCAAAGAACATATTCAATGCCAACAAGAGGTGATTTCTAGTCTTAGCAAGAATTTGGCCATGTCACAAAACTGCATGAAGCAGGAGGCATACCAACATCGCAGTGAAAGACATTTTAAAGTTGGTGATTGGGTTTTTGTTCATTTAAAACCATATAAGAAAATTTCCTTCAAATGAAAGAAAAAGGATAACAAGATTTCACCTAAGTACTATGGCCCTTATCAAGTGTTACAAAATATTGGTAGTGTAACATAAAACTGGAACTTCCTCCGCTACTTGAATTCATCTAGTATTTCATGTATCTTTCATGAAGAAGGTAATTGGAAAAACAATATTAACCCAAAAAGTGTTACCAGAGCTTGATGAAGAGGGAAAAATAATCCTGGAACCAAAATGCATCCTTCAGACATGCACTAAGAGATTGAGGAAGAGGGTCATCACTGAGTATTTGATGAAGTGGAAAAATCTAGACAATGAAGACGCAACTTGGGAGGATGCAAATTTCTGCAATAGCATCCAGATATTCTCAACATTGGGGAAAATGTTGCTTCAAAGGGGAGGGGAAATATATTCCCTTAATCATATATCTTATATTGAACACTATTTAAGTTTGTTTCAAATATTAGGAATGTAGTGTTCTACGGTTTTCTCCAAATCCGTAGAACAAAGGAATGAGAACTTCAAGGACTTAGGCAGTTTGTATCAACAATACAAAGGTTGGATTAGGTTTATAAGGAAACCATGAGGTCGAGAAATAATTTTAGTTGGTTGTGTTGTAGGGAAATAATTTTTAGGAAAATAAATGAGTTCAAAGGGCCATATAACACTAATTTAATGTTCCACAGTGTATTATTTTATATTTTTTTGTGGGTTTTCTTTTGAAAACCACATAATAAAGGAAATTGGTAATTAGTTGAAAGGAATGGGTTAAAGGGTTAGACACTTGCAGATAGTAAAATGTAATTTAAATAATATAAGGAGAAAATTTAGGAGCCCATGGATTGAAGGAAGGTTCAAAAGGTCATCTAAAAATTGTGAAATGAAGTAAAATGCCCGAGGGGTCTCAAATCCACACCAAACTTGGAACCAAAGAGCAAACCACCCTAACCTATATAATTTAATGAAGCATAATGTCCTTTTTTGAAGTATGATAGTGTGCGATAGACTCAAGGATTCATGTTATGTTTATTTCTTGCATTTGGAGGTGTATATGCATGTAATAGAAATGATCTCTATAAGAATTCATGGTGCCCACAATCACTCAATACATTTTTAGAAGTAGTCAGTTCCTTCTTTCTCATCCTTCTCCTATCTCTCTCTTATCTTTCTCATTGGGATGAATTGTATAAATACAAGTGCTTACGTACTTTGTATGGGTTCTTCTCCCTTTTTCCTTAGTTTATTTTCCATCTCTTTCCCATGAAACTCAAAAATTCATGTTGTCGACCTCTGTTAATCATGAATGGTTATTCCATAACATCAACCCTTTATGTGAGATGTAAAAGATTGATTAATGCAATTGTAGTTATTTTTTCCTTCAAATATTTTGTATTTGGTGTGAATTTCCTTCCTTCTTGTATGTTTTGTGTTCTTCTATGAATTTTCATTAGAGTTGTGTGTATATCTATGATCCCCATCTTGCAACCTTGCATCTATGTAGTTTAGATTTGGGAAAGTTTTAACTTCTTTTAGTGCTATCACCATCCCTATTAGCTTAGGTTTTTTTCTTGCATCTATCTCCTTGATCCCTTGGAATTTTCAGAATAGGACTTAATTATAGGAGTAGCTTTAACGTTAGAAGTAGGTTATGTTGTGCATGTTTTCTAAATCTACATTGCAAGGAAGGCATACTTTTCCAAAGGTCTATCTCAAGCCACAAGTCTCACACTTATCTAAATTCTCATGTTGTATCAAAACCTTAGATCTTCTTGATTCAAGTGCAAGTGCAATTTTGAGCTCCAACAGTTTTGGCATTCTTGATGGGACATTTATAAACTTAATCTTCATTATTGTTTATTTTTAGTGTGTCACTTTGTGATTTCAGCCTTCATAGGCATTCTTTAACACATTTGGCAATTCCTCTTATCAAATATTTTGATTTTAAGTATTTCAATCCCTTGTTTTTCATTATAAGAGTTCAAACAAGGTCTAGTGTATCTAGCGGTGAATGGTTTGAGTATCTATAGCTCTCACTAAGAAGAAATAAAAGACATAGATCCACAGATTCTCCAAGAATAATTTCTTCTACTCCACCTCTAGGTAGTGTATTTTCACATAATATATCAAGTTTAAGATGTATTCCATTCATGGCACATCAAAAAAACTTCCTTTTTTGAGTTTTAATTCTTAGTTGCCCAACATTATATTCTAGTGGCCAATTTGAAAAGTATACCCTTCTTCATTGGTGAAAACCCTACCACACCCAAAAATCACATTTCAATACATTTTTAATGTCTGTTTAGCCCATTTGGTTATTTAAGATGATGTTTTAGTTCAAATTCTTGCTTCTTTACTTAAGAGTAAAACACTTCAATGGTACAAAAGCTTGATACCTGCTTCTATTAACAACTAGGATGAATTTGGAACCACTCTTTGCTAATAGTTTGATGAGAATTAAGATAATATTTTACTTTCAGATCCGTTGACTACAATCAAGTGACCTCCAAGTGATCTCATGGAATACTTTAACATCAAGTTCCATAAAACGTGGGATAGAATTCTAGTACTACTAAGACCAAGCCCACAAGGTGCATTTTTATATTTTCTTAGAGCTCTAAATTTTGATATAGCAATTATAATTCAATCTAACGGTGCTAATCAATTACCAAATTCCTATTCAATATCCATTATGGATGAAAATTTTCTTATTCAAGCAAGAAACGTATCCCTTAGATTACGATGCCTATTTTCCCTAAATTGGCACAAAATTCTCAACCCACCATTTCCCATATTTTTTAACTTTCCACTTCATATGTTGCTTCCACATCATGTTATTCTATGAAATAATAAGAGATTTAAATCCTTAGTGTTCATCTTAAAAATATAGCAAATGAGATTATCTCTCTCAAGAGACAACAAGATCAAGCTTATAAACACTATCCTAACCCACAACATTGTTATCCAAAACAAGGTTTTAAATATATAAATCAAATATTTCCATAGAATTATCTTCCAAGAAATCCTCCAAGTGTAAATCTACATTTTCTAGCTCCCAACTTAAAAAAATCTATTATTTCAGTTTAGAATAATATGGACAAATGCTTTTAATGGTGTTATTCTTGTGATGAAACCCATCATCAATACATATGTCAAGTTGGAATGAATTATTTAATAGAAAAGGCTATCATGGTCCAAAATCCTTTATCTATGCAAGAACCATCTGTGGCTCCTTCAATAAGTAATGCGAAAGAAATTCAAGAAGATCATCCTAAACCTAACTTCATGTTCTTTGGACCTAAATATTTATGTGCGGTAAATAAAGCCATGAGCAACTCAAACAAGCCACAACTTCATGTGGCGAGATAACACAAGGTCTAAGAAGTGGAAAATAGACGTAATTTATCCTCTTATTTTTCATGTCTTGCATGATACTTTTAATCATTCAAGACTTAAATACAAATTCAGCCTCGTCCATTTTTTCGTTGGTCACTCAAGTAATACTACAGAAGGAAAAATTCTACGGGATATTCAAAACCACATTACATTATAAATTTTAGAATTATTAAGTTCCACCAACTAAAGAAACTTTATAGATAGAATAGAGGAGTAAAGAACATGTTGTGTCTTCATTGAAAAAAATTCAAGTATTCCCCTCAACATTGTGGAACAAATGAAGAAGACAAATTTCAATGTCACAATGTGGGATGTATTGAATATCACATCTCAAAGGGATATTTTGTAAGAATTTTTAAACCATCTTCCACCTCTTTAACCCCTCATGTACAAACTAAATACCATGTTCAACATATCTAAGCCAAAAGAGGAACATGTAAGTTCAATTTTCAAGCCTCCTCCTTTCTATATGTCTCTCATAGTTGGAAAGCACATTGTTCACAATTATATGATAGAATATGGTGTTAGTACTTCAATCATGCCAAAGAATATTGCAAATTTCTTGGTGATTGAGTATAATCCAAATTATAAGGGTGTCTTGTAACTTGAGGGACCAACAACGCAAGTCTTGAATGTAGTTAAATATCTTGAGCCAACTATCCATGTTTTCCCAAACCTAACTATAGTTTAAGACATTTATGTGATCAAATTTCCTCCTCTATTCACCCTCTATCTCTTTAGAGATTTCACATCCAAGGTGGGAAGATATTTTCTTTAGACTAGTCTTATATATTGAAAAGGACAAGGTATGAAACTAGATATAATATCAAGGTTGAACCTATATCAACTTATCTTGTGGAAGTTCATGATCCTAGTCCTATCAATACCAACTAAAAAATTCAAGGAGAAACAAGTAATGATCATAAACGAGATGAGACAATGAATTTATCAACTTCAATCCCTCATATTATTCTAGATGAATGGGAAAAAATAAACTCTGAGTTTGATCCTTATGATGTTGTTGTTCAAACAGGTATGGATACCTATTGCATTCATGAGGAAAATGCCACCATCCCCAAGCTACACAAAGAATAATATAATGATGCTTCTGGGTTATGGAATTTATATTTTCATGGTTTCAGAAGCACAAATGTAGTTGGGGCAAGTGTAGTTCTTATGTCTACAGAGGATAAAAATTTCCTCTATGCTCGTATAATCCATTTTACATATTGTAATAATGTAATGGAATATGTTGTATTGATTTATGGCCTACTCATTGTGGAAACAAGGCATATAAAATTTCTCCAAGTCTTTGGGGACAATTAATTGGTCATTCATCAAGTTATAGGTATATGTGCAGCCAAGAACAATATTTTGAGATCTTATAGGCATCAAGTGTGGGATCTTCTATTTTTTTTGAATTTTTCAACTTTAAGTGGTTCTGCAGAGGTAGAACAAAGAATCAGATCAAATGGCAGTTATTAGATCTCAGTTATCTCATATGGATCATCTTATCCAAGGAAATTAGCATGTTAATATTATTGTAAGGCCATCCATTCTATATAATGATGTAAAATGGAAATATTTTTTGAATGATGAACATATTGTCTAGTTTATTCAAAATGAAGTGGAATTATCCTCCAATTTGTAATCCATTCTTCAAGATAGCTATGGTGATAAGATCATCCAATTGTGGATGAAAAATCTACCCAAAGGATTAATTACCCTTGAAAGAAATTTTAATTTTGATGATGAGATAAAGGGAAAATTAGAAGCATGTCTATGGGTCATGAAGATTACAAATCACTATACATTATACAAGGAAAATATATCTTGTTGGGAAATGTATGCATTCTTTGAAGAACAGAAGAATTTTATTTCCCACTATCATAATTTTTGTGATGTATTTTCATGGAGCTATAAGGATCTAAAAGGTTTTTACCCCAACATTGTTCAACATGTTATTGATTTGGATCATATGGAGAAGCTAGATTGATAAAAACAAAGGCTGTAAATACCATGATTGAGCCCATCATGAGGAATGCATTATCCAAGCTCATTGAATTAAAAAATAATATTTCTTATCAATTATTCATTGTAGGTAGAAAATTTTGTTCATGTCAGAAATAATAATGGAGAAATAAAGTTATGTGTGGACTTTGAGGATCTGAACAAGGATTCACTTAAAGATCATCATACTTTTCCTTCCATGGAATAAATCCTTCAAACTATGGCTGGATTCAAAATATTCTCTATGATAAATGGTTATTTAGGTTTCAATCATATCAAAATCAAAGAATAGGATCAATATAAAACCATATTTACAACCAAATGGGGAACATATGCATATTAGAAAATGCCTTTTGGTTTATCAAATGTGGGTGCCACCTTTCGTAGAGAGAGTAAAGTATATTGATTTCTAAAAACTCAAATTAGATTGCTAATTTTTAGCTATATGACATCACAATATTCTCAAAGAAAGGACAACATCATATAGAGCATTTGGAGGAAGTTTTCAAGAAATACAAAGAGTGTGGAGTATCACTAAAACCTAAAAAGTACATCTTTATAGTTCCATAGGGTAAATTATTGGGTCATTTTGTTTCAAAGGATGGAATTATGATTAACCTAGAAAAAAGTCTCTATTATTCTCTCTCTATCATTTCCAACTCACAAAAAGAATATTTATTCTTTCCTTAGAAAAATAATTTTTTTAGGCAATTCATTCCTAACTTTGCAAGTGTAGTCAATTCCATCACCTTAATGATGAGGAAATATATTTATTTTAAATGGACCATGAAAGGAAGAGAAAGCTTCGACAAGATCAAATCCACTATAGCTCAAACACCAACACTCACTAATCTATACTTAACAAATAATTTTATCCTTTATACTTATGGTACAAATCATAACATAGCCATGGTTCTCACTCAAAGGAACAATGAATATTTGGAGCAACATGTGGCTTTTATTTATTAAAATACTATAAAACTTTGAACTTAGGTATAGTCATTTGGAGAAATAGGTGGTTTCTATCTTGCAGGATATTAAATTTTTTAAAACTTTTCTAGCCACCAACCACATAAAATTCTTAGTATCATACCCCATTGTAATGGATTTCATTATGGGAGTAGAAATCAGTGAGAAAATTTCCAGATGGTTAACATAAATTATGGATTTAGATGTAACAATCAAGGCCACAAAGTTGGTTGGAGGTGAAGCATTGTGTGAACAACATGCTATAGATATTAAGGATAATGAAGAAACTTCCTTCTTCATGGTTTAACAATAAGGATAGGCCACAAAGGATTCGTAACATATTCTAATCTTTCATCAAGAATACTTGTGGTGTGATGAAAACCCACATGACAAAGATACTTAACCTAGCCACATAAGTTAGATAGATAACATGGAAACACTTTTGGCAATTGGTGGCTATCCTCTTGGTTTAAACAAGAGAAAAAGAAGGAACCTTAGGTTAGATTCAATTCCTTATGTGTTAATTGATGGTATCATTTCCAAAAGAAATATAGATGGTGTCTTGTTAAGGTGTATTGAAGGATAATAAATGGATAATGTCTTGGCCGAATTTCAGATTAGCTCATTAGGTGGGAATTTTTCTACTAAGGCTGTAGAAATAAAGATCCTCAAAGTAGAATAATTTTATCCTACATTATTTGTAGATGCATATCAATGGGTTAGTAAATACAAAGAATGTGCCTTATTCACGAGCAAGAAAATATTATCATCCCTCCCTCTTCATCCTACTCAGGAAGATGAACCATTTTCTCAATGGGGACTAGATTTCATTGACATGATCAATCCTCCCTCTAGTGTGGGTCACAAATTGGTATTAACATTAAAATATTACTTCACCGGTGGATAGAAGCCAAACCACTCGAGGAGGAAATTGAATTATATATCCTTGATTTCCTTGAAGACATTACAATGAGGTTTAGGGTTCCTCAAACCATCATATCGATAATGCTAAGGAATTTTTTAGATCAAAATTTTCTAATTGGGCTCTTATAAATATATTTTACTTATAGACTTCCTTAAATTACTACTCCGAAGGTAATAGTTTGGTGGACTCAAATAACAAGAAATTTATCATAATCATGAGGACTCGTAGATCAATCAAATACGATGGAACACTAAAGTAAGGAGTTCTCTTTGGGCTGATAAAATCACTCCAAATAAATTAATTGGTAATTACCCATTTGTCCTTGTATATGGTAGAGAAGCTAGACTCTTGTTATCACTTGCACTTCCTTTATTAGTAATACCTCGGTAGTTGGAATTTGAATGAGCGGATCAAAGATAAATTAGAATGGAATAATTGGTTTAACTTAAAGAATTAATAGTCTCCATCATGGATCAGATATAGAAGAATCGTAGAGATACCAATTAGTTTTTTGATAAGAACACTAAGCCACATATTTTCAAATTCGGTGACCTAGTCCTCAAGTGGGATGGCTAAACTTGGGTGGAATTCCAAGTTTGATGCACTTTGGAGTGGGTTGTATATTATCATTTCTAGTAAAGAGGTCAAATATTTTGAATAGTCTAATCTTGATGGAGAGGCATTGAAAATCCCATTCAATGGAATTTATCTCAAACAATCCCATTAAGTTGTTCCATTACATCTTGTAAATACTTTTGTTGTGTTCTTTGTATTTTTGGTGATACTCTCCTCTTGTTTTGTATTGATCAATAGTTGAGCTCCTTTTCCTTAATCCTTGTGGTGATATCTTGGTTTGTAATAAGTGTTGGTGTACTCTCTACATGTTTCACTTAGAACATGTATGATTTTCTATTTTGTACATAATTTTTGGAGCCACTTACAATCATACACGGATCATCCCAAAGAAATTTCATGGAAAATCAGATAGTTAGAGAAATTTCTAATATCTATCCTTCACTCCACATATCAACTTTAGTTCAATGCTTGAGTTCAAGTCTTGAGAATTTAGGAGATATTTTTAAAGGTGAGATCAATTTTCTTAAATATATGTTTGAATTGATGCCCAATGGATGTTACAAGTAAGTTGGTCTCTATCATCTACAGGGTAGATTTCCCGGAGGTCACCAAACCGTTGTCCAAAAGTTACACCCTCGTAGTTTTATACAACTTATCAAAAGGACTTAGTTATATCCTTGTTTAAGAAAATTTACGGGACATTATTTCAGTTTATCGCAAATAGCGGGAACATAGTGTTCTTTGGTTTATCCAAAGTCGTGGAACAAAAGAATAATAACTTCAAGGACTTACGTAATTTGGGTCATCAATCTAAAGGTTTGATTAGGTTATAGGGAAGTCGCAAGGTATGAGAAACAAGTTTAAATATTCATGTGGAAAGGAAATAAATGTTAGAAAAATTAATAAGCTTAAAGGTCCACAAAACACTAATTTAGTGTTCCACGAGTGGGCTATTTTATAGTGTTATGTAGGTTTTATTTTGAACACCATGGAATGAAGGAAATTGGTCATCGATTGAAAGGATGTGGATAAAAGGGTTAGAAATTAATGGATAGTAAAATTTAATTCTAAGGATATGGGGAGAAACTTTAGGAGTCTATGGATTGAAGGAAGATTTAAAAGGCCATGTAAAAGCTCTGATGAGTCTCAAAGCTACACCAAACTTAAAACCAAAGAGCTAATCACCTCAATTGCCAGAATTTAATAAAGCATGGTTTCCTTCTCCGAACTCTTATGGCATGTGATAAAATCAAGGATTTGTGCCATGTTTGTTGGCTACATTTGGAGTTTTCCATGCCTATACTATAAGTAATCTCTGCAAGAATTCATAGCGACCACACTCATTCAATCCATTTTTAGAAGCATTCAATTCTAGCTCGGTTTTCCTTCTCTCTCTCTCTCTCTATCTCATTGGGAAAAATTGTTTGCTCAATTTGTAAGGGTTCTTCTCCATTTTTCCTTAGCATATTTTTGAGCTATCCCACATGAAACTAAAAACCTGTTTTTCGACCTCTCGTAACTCATAAATGGTGAATCCATTACCTCATAAATTCATGTGAGTTATATAACATTGGTTAAGACAACAATGGTTATTTATTTCCTTCAAATATTTTGTATTTGGTGTGAATGTTCTACATTTTTGCATGGCATGTGTTCTTCTATCAGTTTTCATTATATATGTGTGCAGATTTCAATCCCCATCTTACAACCTTGCATATGTTTCATTTAGATTTGGGAAAGTTACACCTTCTTTTGGTGCTATCACCACCCGTATTATCTTATATTTTTTTCTTTTATCTCTCTCCCTTGTCCCTTGGATTTTTATAATATGAATTAGTTATAGGAGTATTTTTAGCAATATAAGTAGGTTTTATTATGTGGGTTTTCCAAATATGCATGACAAGGAAGTCATCCTTCTCTAGAGGTCTATCTAAAATCGTAAGTCCCACAGTTAGAGATAATATCATGTTGTCTCAAGAGCTTGGATCTTCTTGATTTAGGCACGGGTGTAATTTTGAGCTTCAACATCTAAAAATTCTAATCCAAATTATTAATCTTAATATTTTCTAGTGAGAAGTGACTCCATGGTATTTTTTATGATTTTCCCATAGTTATATAATGCTCTATACCTCCCTTATCTAATAATTTCCTTCAAATGAAGATGATTGGCTCTGGATTTAATACGTTTTAGTAGATCAAGCATTATATAATGGAAATTATCTTCCCAATATATAATACAAATTGAATATTAGGTGTATGGGGTTATTGAGAAATTATGGCACATTGGCGCAGTAAGGTCATTACACAATGGGAAATTTTATATGGCCCAAGATATGTCTTTAATTAAAACTATGAAATTGGGTTTTCAAATACCTTTTGGTTTTATGAAAACCTCTTATAATAATAAGAAGGCATGGTTTCCTATTAATAATAGTAAATACTCATATATTTATGAATTCCCAATTTTTAATCACTCGGTGTTCCTTCTTAGATTTAGAATATGTGATATATGGAAATGATATTTGTGAAGTCTATAGAAGTATGGTAAGGCATTTCACTTGTGTTTAGGTATGTGACATATTAATATGGTGGAAATACTCAATACTAAGTAAAAGAGTTTTTACGAAGGCACGTGTACATATGAAAGAAAAAAAAGGGATTTTATCTACAATATAGTTTCTCTTGACTAGATTTTTGAGCAACATAAGTGAATCTTATTTATTTTATGAATTAATAGGGGATATGTAATTAGTATTAAACCGGATAATCATGCTACATAAGAGAAGGATATTACATATAAGAATATATTTGAGAAATCATGGTGGTTAAAAACATTTATATGTTTAAAGGAACATATGAAGTGATTTCTCTCAAATTTTTACAGTCTTAGAAGAATAGGATGGTGAAGCTTTAGGGCTTGGCCATCACAATGAAAATGAGGAATTGAGAAGAATTTTGAATTAAGGGAAAAATGGTTTTTTGTTAAATAGATAGGGAAATATTTCAAAGGTGATTTCCTTATCCCTAGAGAGAAGGTCCAAGATAGTGGAAAGAGAATCATGCATACTATTGGTACCCAAAATGGTTCTTCCTTTGAAAATAGCAACATCAACAGGTATAGTGGGATGCTTAGAGACAAATAGATCAAGATTTTAGTTTTTATAGCTAGGGATGATATGACCTACCTACCCTCCTACTTTAGGTTGTGCCTTCACTTTAGGTGAGAGGACCCATTTTGTAACTTGTATTTGTAAGAGTTATAAATGGATCAACAACATTTGACTCTCATTCCATGATATTGAAAGAAAACCTTGAGAAGACATGGTCAACACAACATAATCTAACTCTCATGAGTTGTCACTCTAGAGAATGAAGATGTCTCCTAAACAAGGTTCAGGTTACTAAAGACAATAATAAGACCTAATTGCTCCTGCATGTTTCAAATAAAGGATGGGTAAATTAACAAATCTCCTTAGCATTTATGAACAAACATTGCAAACAAGGGGTAGTTATTGTAGGATTTTATCATTTATAGATGGATTCTGTTGGGGGAATCAAGTAGGATAAAGTTGATTATACCATATTCTTGGGAACTTTTAACAAATGTTGGGAAATCTTACCACATAAGATGATGAAAACACTTCAGATAGTCAACGATGAACCTTCAACTAGAATATGTGCACCTATGGAAGCCCAAAGATGCATGGTTTCACACATTATTTAAGAATTTAACATAAAATCTCATGTCAAAGACTCAATTAAACATCAAAAATCCTTATCCATCACACCTAAGATACACTCATAGACTAACAAATAATCTATATTGGAAAAATGGAAGTAAAGTGAATTTAAATTGTTTATTGTGTGATGAAATGAAAGCTCTTCTCATAGCGCAATTGCAAATGCCACAATACTACCACAAGGATAAGATCTTGTGTGATTTAGAGGGAATTCTCTAACATAAGATTGCAACATGAACATGAATAACTACTTGAAATATCATCTCAAATTGAAAGTAAACACAAAAATGCTCATGATTAACACAATTAACTCAAGGCTCATCAAATTTATCAAGCAAGGAAAGTTTCATTTATAGTCTCAATGCTTGTCAATGGTTGTACACTTACAACCATCTTGACATGATTCATTTTGAAGGCTACATAAATTTATAGGTTTCGTAGAAATGTCTTTGGAAAAATGGATTTTCTCAATCTCTTTTCTCTTTTAATTCTCATAAATCTTAACCCCCCTTTTGAGAGTGTTCTCATCACCTTTATAAAATTCCATTCCCATTTTCCTTTTAATTTTCCCCCAAAATGTGGATATTTCACAAGTATATTCTGCTTTCCCAAAATTCTAGGTGTATCGATGACACTTTTTATGAAAATACTTTATTTGGCTCTCTAGGTGTGAAGAGTATGGGCCTTCTTCATTTTACTCTTATCATATATGACTAGAATACCATGTCATTGCTTGTGATTAATGTTTTCATGATTCCCTCCACCTGGTGATTGGATAGTTACTTTTGATATCCTTTGAGCACTCTGAGGTGACTTGAGGTGATGATGACACTTTTTTATCTACTATCCAAAAATACACCTTGGGTACTATGCATTCCTTCTCACATCTGCTTGGTTCAACTATCCCACGTGGTTCTTGTCAAATCTACAGTTAATTCATCAACCATGCTTATTTCAGATTCACTTCAACCTCTAAATTATCCTTGTGTGAATTGAGTAGGATCTTCCCTCATCAGGTGAAAATGATTTCTTTCAATTCAATCAATATGTGCTACTTCTACTATAAAACCTAACTTTATCCCATCACCAGGATGCATTACTTTTCTTATCTGTAAGTGAGGAAATTTTTCACAACCTTCTACTAGTGACATGGTGAGAGTACCCATGGAAAATAGTTTGAAGGAAATTTTGTCAGAAGATTTGAATCAAATCTTTGACTTGTGTGGTCTGATGAAGCTTTTGTTAGGGCCCTGTTTGACATAGAATGTGTAGAGACACCAGAGGGCCCTTGACTTATCAACAAGTCGGATCACACTTCTCACAAGGCTAATTAGGATCAGTCATGTCTTCACATCCTTCCAATTCATGTATTTTCATCTCTTTTGATGGGAACATCTAAAGACTCCTAAAACTGAAGAAATTATGGATTGAGAGGAGGCCCCAAGTGTCTAGGAAAACTGAATTTTAGTGTCCATTCCTATGTGATGAATAATTTGTATTAAAGGAGATTCCCAAGGAATCTTATGTGTTATACGAAAAATATTCCATTGACATTATGCCTACCATTTCTCACAAGGTGGATGAATTGGAGTGGAGGATTTCCTTTTTGGAGAAGGGAAGATGAGACTTAAACCCTCACAACCAAGTTCAATGCCAACACCATCTTTGGGAAAGAGAAAGGGTGAATCAAGCTCTCAACCCCCAATCATTATCTCAGATGGAGAAGAGGAGTTGTCCTTATCTATTCATCATTCAAGAGAAAAATATCCTCTACTTAGATAATAGGGGTAGGTTTGTAGTTTGGTTTCCACTCACTCAGGGTGCACTATGCTCCTTCATAGGGCATGGCCTCTTAGGTCCTCATAACCAATCCCTTCTCCAAGAGAGCACCACCCTTTTCAAGGAGATGGAAAATGAATCTAGCTCAAAGTCTCTTGTTCCTTCTGTCCCCGTGATGTAGTCCTTGGTCTTCCAACCACTCCATCCATTCCCCCTCAGTCTATTCTCAACAATTCTACCCTTCACAAAGGGAAGGGAAGACAACATTCTTCACAGGTGGCCTGGATCTTCTAGACTAGGTGTCTTCCTACCAAAAGAAGATTGAGTTAGAGAAGATCATGCATGAACCCCGAATGACTCTTGAGTCATTAATGGATATGGGGATGTCGTGAGATTTAGTAGGGTCTATCATGTTTATCTAGATAAACATAGGGCTCTAATGAATTCATGTTGAGGAAGAATAAGCTTCTAAACAAACTACCTCTTCTGGGAGGGAGAGCTTGCGAAGGAGTGAGAGGTCTCGAGCGTATGTATGTTTGTCTCTTATGCCTTTGTTTTCAATTATGTAAATGGACCCTTTTACCATGGGTTGGGCCCCTATAGAATCCCCATTTTGAAATATATGTGAGAAAATTTCAAATGATGTCACATTTATATTTTCACCTTTTGATATGCAATTATTTTTTTGTTTCCACATTACAAACTCCTTAGCTTAGTACTGGCACTAGTAATGAAAAGAAACTAGTATTGTTTTTTCAATGGTTCGTGATTATGCACTTTTCCTCAACCTCTTAATGTATTGCATCATCTCAAACCTATTGCAACTCATCTAGAACAGATGATTCATCTCATGGTGATTTGCAATCCTCCTCACATTATCTTGTTAGTTTGCAACACTTATGAGTTGCGTGGCTCAAACATCGCTTCATGGGGATTTCCTTCCCTCCATGGGCCTTTCCTTTCTTCAAATTGCACTCTGGGTGACATGTGGAAACATCCACATCCTACCCCTTTCTCTGACTTTTCAACTTGTTGGAACTTCCCTTGCCATGCATAAGCCACGTGGTGAATGCTCGCAACTTGGGGAGGCCTGACTTGCTATTCCTTTTCAAAGGTGTGTCGAGGAAACACGTGGACATTCTTCTCATCTTCCATGGGGCTTCCCATTTAGTGGTTCCTAAATTTTGTCTTTAATCCCTCCACCAATTTTATGGAAATTTTCTATAACCTTTATGACCCTCAAACTTTAAAAAGGGATTTTTACAAAAATAGATATAGGGTCCCACATGGTCGAGTCATGAATTTTCCTCTCAACATATTTTAAAGTGGAATAATTGGACATGTGAACATTAGAGGCATTAATCAAAGAAAAGGGTGAGATTATTTGAGCTCAACACATTGGCTCTAACTCGGGGATGGGTACCCCTTATGGGTGCCACAAGAACTATTCAATGTAGACCATGTGCCAAAAATCCATTGGGCTATGGAGTTGAATATCATATGTACCAGGTCAAGTGATAACAAACCATCCTCAAAAAAACAAACCGAGAAACCAAAGCAACTGGTCATAGAAGACTAGGGGTAGAAAAGGAAAAAAAGCACACACAAAAAAATGCAAAAACAAAGTAGGAAGACTATACATTATACATTGGTTCATACCTTTCTCTGAAAGCTAATCAAGAAAATGCTTTAGGTGCCTACCATTGACAAGAAACTCGAGCAACTCTCCATCTAGGTCCTTCAAGAAGAAAGTATGTTCACCAATCTTGATATCAATGGAATAAGGGCCCATCCATAATGCATCAAAATTTCCATGTTTTCCCTTATCCTCATGTCTATTGTCCCATAACAATACAAGGTCTCCAATGTTGAAGATTCTGGGAGTTACCTTTTTGTCAAATAATTTTTGATCTTTTCCTAAACTTCAAATGCCTTTGGTGGGACTCCCATCTTTCCTCATCCAACTTAATGATTTGGTTTATCTCACACTATAGGGCCAACTTCCTCATCTTAAAGTTGTTGGATGAACTGATAAGAAGGTAATTACAAGTGTAAAGGAAGGAGAGCTTGGACTCCATAAACTAGTTTGAATGGAATTTTCCCAGTGGCTCTCTTAGTAGTAATCCTATCTGCCCAAACAAAAACTTCAACTACTCTCCCCACTTTCTTTTGTTGATTTCTAATGTCCTTCTAATTATCTTTAGTAAATTTTTGTTGCTTGATTCATCCTATCCATTTCCCTATGGGTTATAATTAGATGCATATGTTAATTTTATACCATATTCTTCACACATAACAACTAATGGTTTGGCTTGGAAACTCATGGCATTGTCAACAACTATCTTCATGGTACACCAAACCTACAAATTATATGATTCAAGATGAAATCAATAACAACTGATGAGTCACCTTCTTGGTGGGGATAGCCTCAACCCATTTGGTGAAATAATCAGTAGCCACCAATATCCATCTATGGCCTACACTAGAAGGTTATGATAGTTCTCCTATAAAATCCATGCCCCACTACTTGAAAGGAGCCTCAATTGATATTGGTTGCGAGGGAGAGCACCTAGAAGCCTTCATTTTTCCTAAAATCTCTAACAACTTTCACATTTTCTTACCAACAAGGTTGTATCCTTGAAGAGTGTGGGCCACCAATAGCCCACCCTTAGTATCTTATGGGTAGTTACCTTTCGGAAAAATCCCCCACACACTCCCTCATGAAAGTCTGAAATTAACTGGGGCTTCATCCTCCATTACACATCTGAGAAGGACCCCTTCAAAGGATTTTTCTAGGACAACCCATAATCAGTGATGACATATTTTTGGGAATCCAACTTAAGTGTCCTCCTTTGATTTTTATCCAAATGCCTTGGACATTCCAAATTTTGAGGTAGAATATGATATTTTTGTACCATATAGAATTGATTAACTTCTCATGTACCTCCACATCTCTTCCTTCTACCTCATTTACTTCCATCACATGTAAGTTTCTTTCCACCATCAAGCTTTTCTAAGCCCAGACCTCTAACCAGTTTAGTGGTCTGAACATCCATATCATATTCCTACAATTTTTCACCCCATGACATCTCTTGTTGGAAACCTCCATCTCTGATAAAATGTCTTTGACCATTGTATGAGGAACATAAGCTATGACCTTTGAGCTTAGGATATATGACTAAAATATTTTGTCACTTTGACCAAGGAAAATCTATTTTTCCATAATGGTGTACTTCAACTCATCTCCTGTAATGCTTTACTAAAAAAGGAAATTGGTCTTTCATTTCCTTCCTCATTTTTTGCAATAATACAGATGTGATGGTGTTTTCAGATGCAAAAGAGAAAATTTGAAAAATATTTTTATAATCAGGGGCCGCTAGGACAGGAGCATTTTTAATGCCTCTTTGATCCTAGTGAAAGCTTGGATAGCTTCATCCTCCCATTTAATAATTTGATCCTTCTTCAACATCTTTCGTGATGGGGATAGTCATCTCCATGAAATTAGAAATGAATCTTCTTATGAAATTGATTTGGCTGAAAAAAGATTGGATACCCTTTTTGTTCTGGGGATAGGAACTTTCCCAATAGCTTCCACTCTCTCAGGATCAATCATGACCCCTTCCTTTGATACGATATGCCCCAAAAACTTGGCTTTCTAAACCCCAAAATGACATTTTCTAGGATTCAATGAGATATTGTATTCCCTGCACCTCTGTAACATCTTTTCCAAATGCTACAAATGATCACCCCTTTTTCTTGAAAATATTGTCACATCATCTTGGTATACAACTATAAAATCACTTATATATCCAGCAAATGCCACATCCATATCTCTTTAAAAGGTGGCACTCGGCATTCATCAAACCAAATGGAATTCTCATGTACACATAAGTACCCCAAGGAGTAGTGAAAGTAGTTTTGATTCATTTTGATTGCTTCACAACCACTTGGTTATATCCCAAAAATCCATCTAACGTAGACAAAACTTGACCCAGTGATTAATTGTACAACATATTATCCATGTTAGGAAATGGATAATTATCTTTCATTGAGGCCTTATTCAGATTTCTAAAATCTACACAAAGTCTTATATCCCCATTCTTCTTTCTGACTGGTACTAAATTTTCCACCCAAGAAGAATACCTTGTAGGTTGTATAATACCTCCATCCCTTGAGTTTCTTGAGTTCTTCTTGCATCTTCAAGGGATAAGAGGGGATTAATTGGCCTCTTTTTTGTCTGAATGGCTTGGCATTGGGTTCTAAAGGTATTTCATGTTGGAAAAGGTCCTCCCTATATGCCTTTAATTCTGAATATGACCACACCAAGAAATCTTGGTACCTCTTCAACAATTGGACATATGACTACTTTTCTTCTTTACTCAAGTTACTGCCCAACCATATTTTTCTAGGTTTATCATCAGTCCCCAAGTTGTGTTCTTCTACATCTCTCGAAACATGGATGTGTATGTGAACAACCCTATCAACATTGTCAAAATTTGATTCCAAGGCCACTAACCCTCTTGGAATTGTATTTGTTTTTAATTGAATAACCTCTAGCATAAAAAGAGTCTCCTTACCATCACATATAGAAACCATCGGTTCCTAGTCCATATTTTGATTTGTAAATTCTCCTTTATTTTGTAGAAACCTCTGAATTTGGGCATCATCTTCAAAAACTTGCAGTGTTTGACATTGTCAGGGACAGATGGTCTTGCCAACACTTCTATATCATACTCACAGTAAGGGGACATTGTACAATTGTCAAATCTGGATCCTAATACTACCAACTTTCTGTACAACAACATTTTGATCTCTGTTGTGATACAATATGTTGAAGGAATCAAACAACTCAATAAATTCCCATATTGCGTGCTTATATTGTTTCATCCTTTGATTCTTAGTTGCATAGAGCTTCCTGACTTGTTTAACCACCAAATTTGAATCTCCTTTGACAACCACATCTTTGATACCATACCTCCAAGCAATCCTTAATCCCAAAAGTAGTGCTTCATACTCTGTAATATTGTTAGTACATTCAAACTTAAGTTTAAAGGAAAACTTGAAAGTCTCATGATTTGGGGATATAAGGACAACTCGGCACCATTCCCTAAATTGGAACAAGCTCCATCAAACATTAAAGTCCAAGGGTCACCCAATTTCCCAAGATACTTACATTCATCCATGTTATGCTCTTTAAAATCTGCATAACCCACAAAATTATCAACATCTACGTTAGTATATAATACCTCATAAGATGTGTTCTTAGGATCCTCAATGAGATGTAACATTATTTTTTCTCCACATATTTTAACAAGGATTTCATATATTGGTATGGTTGCATATGAAAAATCCATCTACACACTTCCTCTCGACACTAGCAAGCCCATTTCCTTGACAACAACATTCCCCATTTAGTAGGACAATCCACAATGACCACATTTAGGTTAAAAATTTCCCGGATAAGCTGCCAATTATACAACCAAACCTTTGACATACCCAATCACCGACACTTCTCATGAATCCATAATAGTGCACTTTCCAAAATTTTTGTTACTTTGATATTCAATTCATTCATAACCTCAAGGGGCATCACATTACAAGAGGCCCCTGAGTCAAACATGCAGTTGTGCACTAACCTATCCTTTATGATCAAAGTAGTATAAAAAGGGTCAACATCAAGTTGGGATTCAATAAGAGAAGTGCCCAAATATACCTCAGGTGGTTCTCCCAAATCTTCTAATACTTGAGGTACTTCCAATTCTATAATGACAGGGGAGTATCCACATGATTCATATTTTTACATGGGGAAATGTATCCTCTTTGAATCCCAGTACTCAAATGCTCTTTTTCTATGTTCAGGGATTCAAAGTAATTCAACAATAGGAATTGTGACTTTCATCTGACTCAAAATATGGGCAACATCACATGGGACATATTTGGGTAAGACCATGTTAGGAGGAAGGGTAACAACTCCTTCTAGCGGTACAAGACCTTTCAAGGTTTGGGCATGAACTGGGGTACAAGTTCTATTTGGGATAATCAGACCTTTAGTTGGTGTATCCTTTCTAGGAGACTCATTTGGGATATTGGTAAGAAGTGGGGTCTTGGGTTTGGGTTGTAGTCCTCCTCCTAACAATTCAACTTATGAGATTGTATTCCTTTTCTTGAGCAAAATAACTGCATTCATGAGTAATTACTTGTCTTCCTTAGAAGGAATTCCCCCATCGTACTTCTTGATCATTAAATCCCTTAGATATTCAAAATCATGATTAGGTAAATCAAATGCTTGCACCATATCAACTTCAACATCATCATTAGGGGAAAAGGTAATACCCAAAAATGCAATCCCAAAAACTTTCTATGGTTCTGGCACTTATCATCTCAGTTGAAGTGGCTCCTTGTTATGGATTTTTAGGGTTTTCCATCATACATACATCACCATAGGTCTCATCATCATTTTCTCTTCAATTTTCTCAATAGGATCTCACAAGGGAATGTGGAAAAAAACACCTATCACACCATTCAATAGCATGATCTTCTTCCACCACAACAACTCTAGCAGTCAAAGGATCAGGATCTGTTTATTTTCTCTAGGTTGTTGTTGTTTATTTCTGACCCCATGGGTCCTTTTCCTCTTTCATCTATTATGTGATCACTCCTAAGATGATTTCCAAATCTATCTTGGCCCTGTGGTTTGTGTTGACCTTGAGAACTCTGTACTATTCCTTTTTTTCTTTGGAAAGCTTATAAGATATTTCTTTAACTTCTCTTCGGCCAAAGTTTTCACAACCTCCTCCAGATCCACTACCTTGTTTGACTGAGGTCTATCAGGATTAATCAATTTGACACCCTCCCTCTTAGGTGGTTTTCTAGCTGCCTTAATATTATTTTTGATCTGCAAGGCCATTGTAAAATCCTACCTTAAAGTTCTAGGGTTCTTATCTCTCAAATAATAATAAATTTTTTGTCAAAAGCATCAAAGTACTTTATTAAGTAGGATTCATTACTAGGCCTCAAAATTATAGGTAGTCTATTTAAAGTCTTATTGAACCTGGTATTGAAATCCTGGACAGACTCATTGGGATTCTTCTTTATATTCTCAAATTTAGACAAGAGGAACCTTGGGTCTATCTTATCCCCATATTGTAATCTGAAAGCATTCTTCATCTCAGTCCATGAATCTATTGAGTTATCTGGAAAATATTTGTACCAATCATGCACATCTTCTTCAAGAGTATGAATGAACAAATTTATATATATGTCTTCATGTTCTATTTCAAAATCCTCCATCATATTAAAAAAAGTCTCAAATGTTGGTCACTAGTGATGGCATTGTTTCCCTAAAATTTAGGCAACCTATTTCTTACATCTTTGGTACAACATTAGGATATCCAACCATGCCTCTAAAATTTATTGGTCCAAACGTGTTGAAAACAAAAGGAGGTCTAGGTGGAGGCTAAGCCATGTTATTTTGAGGAGGTGATCCTACAGGAGGATTAAGATAGTGTGGGACCAAGGGTATTTGGGATACATGCATATGATTTTCAAAGTAAATAACCTCTAGTGACTCATTTTCACAAAAACCCTTATCAGTCTTGAGTGATGAAGGAAATAAATGAGGGGCACTTATTCCAGATACAAATGATGACCCCTCACCAGTTGGAGTATTTAGATTCACCTGAGGACTATTTGATTCTGAACTATTTGAAGGTGTAGGATAATCCTCAACTATAGGTTGATCACTTTCCAGACTGGTATTTCCCTTTCTCTTGACTCTTGATCCCCTAATACCTTCCAAACTTGTCTCCTTTTGGATTTGTTTTCCCAAGCTCTGGAAACAATTTTCTAGTAGGGTCCTTGTCAAAGAAATACCTCCTTCCTTCCATTTTTACAAATATTAACAACAAATCTTAATTGATGAAGGTTAAGACACTGGTATTTACCAAAAATTTCAAACCAAAATGGAGTCACCACCAAGGATTTTCACCTTAGATGTGCCAAAGCACTGCAAGTAACTTGTTAAGCATCTATCAATGCTTAACGTGTACAAATTCTAACAGATTTGATCATCCTTTGTCAATATTTACCACTAACAATACAAATCTAGTGCAAATTTCACTAAAACTAGGAAATATTACACAATGAACCTCTGATCTTTCTCAATATTTATAAATCTTAACAAAAGATGATGTTTAAACAATGTATTTACATCTAAACACATAAAATACATTACCAGAGATCAATATGTGTAAGTATTTACATAATTAGTCCCAAAAATGGTGCCAGATCGGTGTTGGTACCCAAAATGGTTCTCCCTTTGAAAAATGAGCAACATCAACAGATAGAGCAGAAGAGAAGGATGCTTAGAGATAGATAGATCAAGATTTGAGTCATTTTGTAGCTGGGGATGGATTTAATTGACTCTTTATCACTGAGCTTGGAGAAATTGGATAACACCATGCTGAGGGTATGACCTACCCTCCTACTTTAGGTTGTGCCTTCAACCAGGGTGAGAGGACCCATTTTGTAACCTGTATTTGTGAGAGTTATAAATGGATCAACAACATTTGACTCTCCTTCCATGATATTGAAAGAAAACCTTGAGAAGACATGGTCAATGCAACATAATCTAACTCTCACAAGTTTTGTCACTCTAGAGAATGAAGATGTCTCCTAAACAAGGTTCAAGTTACTAAAGAAAACAATAAAACTGATTTCTCCTGCATGTTTCAAATAAAGGATGGGTAAATTCAAAAAATCCTTCAACATTTATGGAAAACAATGCAAACAGGGGTAGTTCTTATAGGATTTTATCATTTATAGATGGATTTTGTTGGGGAATCAAGCAGGATAAAGTTGATTATACTAGATTCCTAGGAAATTTTAACAAAGGTTGGGAAATATGCCCACAAGATGATGAAAACACTTGAGATAGTCAACGATGAACCTTCAACCAGAAGATGTGCACCTATGGAAGCCCAAAGATGCATGGTTTCACACATTATTTGAGAATTTAACACAAAATATCATGTCAAAGACTCAATTAAACATCAGAAATCCTTGATCCATCACACCTAAGATACACTCATAGACTAACAAACAATCTGTATCGGAAAAATGGAAGTAAAGTGAATTTAAATTGTTTATTATTGTGTGATGAAATGAAAGATCTTCTCACAACACAATTGCAAATGCCACAATACTACCACAAGGATAAGATCTTGTGTGATTCAGAGGGACTCCTAACATAAGATTGCAATAAGGAACATGAATAACTACTTGATACATCTCAAATTGAAAGAAGACACAACAATGCTCATGATCAACACAATTAACTTAGGGCTCATCAAATTTATCAGCAAGGGAAAGTTTCATTTATAGTCTCAATGCTTTGTCAATGGTTGTACACTTGTAACCATCTTGACATGATTCATTTTGAAGGCTCTGGAAATTTACAGGTTTCTTAGACAAGTCTTTGGAAAAATGGCTTTTCTCAATCTCTTTTCTCTTTCAATTCTCATAAATCTTAACCCCCCCTTTTGTGAGAGTGTTCTCATCACCTTTATACAATTCCATTCCCATTTTCCTTTTAATTTCCCCCAAAAATGTGGATATTTCACAAGTATATTCTACTTTCCCAAAATGTAGGTGTATCAATGACACTTTTTATGAAAATAATTTATCTAGCTCTCTACCAGTGTGAAGAGTATGAGCCTTCTTCATTTTACTCTTATCATATATGACTAGAATACCATGTCATTTTTGTGATTAATGTTTTCATGATTTCCTCCATCTGGTGATTGGATAGTTTCTTTTGATATCCTTTGAGCACTTTGAGGTGACTGAGGTGTGACATTTTTTCATCTACTATCAAAAATACACCTTGGGTACTATGCATTCCTTCTCACATCTTCTTGGTTCAACTATCCCACGTGGTTCTTGTCAAATCTAGTTAATTCATCAACCATGCTTATTTTGGATTCACTTCAACCTTTAAATTCTCCTTGTGTGAAATGAGCAGGATCTTCCCTCATCAGGTGAAAATGATTTCTTTCAATTCAATCAATTTGTGCTACTTCTACTATAAAACCCAACTTTATCCCATCACCAGGATGCATTAATTTTCTTATCCTGTAAGTGAGGAAATTTTTCACAACCTTCTACCAAGTGACATGGTGAGAGTACCCATGGAAAATAGTTTGAAGGAAATTTCATTAAGAAGATTTGAATCAAATATTTGACTTGTGTGGTCTGATGAAGCTTTTTTAGGGCCCTATTTGACATAGAATGTGTAGGAGACACTAGAGGGCCCTTGAACTTATCAACAAGTTTGGCTCACACTTCTCACAAGGCTAATTAGGATCATTCTTGTCTTCGTAACCTTCCAATTCATGTATTTTCATCTCTTTCGATGGGAACATCTAAAGACTCCTAAAAACTGAAGAAATTATGGATTGAGAGGAGGCCCCAAGTGTCTGGGAAAACTGACTTTTAGTGTCCATTCCTATGTGATGAAGAATTTGTATTAAAGGAGATTCCCAAGGAATCTTATGTGTTATATGAAAAATCTTCCATTGACACATTGTGCCTGCCATTTCTCACAAGGTGGATGAATTGGAGTGGAGGATTTCCTTTCTGGAGAAGGGAAGATGAGACATGAAACCTCACAACCAAGTTCAATTCCAACACCATCTTTGGGAAAGAGAAAGGGAGAATCAAGCTCTCAACCCCCAATCATTATCTCAGATGGAGAAGAGGATTAGTTGTCCTTATCTATTCATCGTTCAAGAGCAGCAATCTCTTTGCTCGAGATAATAGGGGTAGGTTTGTAGTTTGGTTGTCCACTCACTCAAGGTGTTATGCTCCTTCATCAGGCATGGCCTCTTAGGTCCTCAGCCAATCCCTTCTCTAAGAGAGCACCCACCCTTTTCAAGGAGATGGAAAGCTGAATCTAGCTCAAAGTCTCTTGTTCCTTCTATCCCCCATGATGTAGTCCTTGGTCTTCCAACCACTCTAGCCATTCCCCCTTAGTCTATTCTCAACAATTCTACCCTTCACAAAGGGAAGGGGAAGACAACATTCTTCATAGGTGGCCTGGATCTTCTAGACTAGGTGTCTTCCTACCAAAAGAAGATTGAGTCTGGAGAAGATCATGCATGAACCCCGAATGACTCTTGAGTCATTAATGGATATGGGGATGTCATGAGATTTATCAGGGTCTATCATGTTTATCTAGACAGCACAGGGCTCTAATGAATTCACATTGAGGAAGAATAAGATTCTGAACAAATTACCTCTTCTTGGGAGGAGAGCTTGTGAAGGAGTGAGAGGTCTCTGAGCAGTATGTTTGTCTCTTATGCCTTTGTTTTCAATTATGTAAATGAACCCTTTTACCATGGGTTGGGCCCCTATAGAATCCCCATTTTGAATTATATGTGAGACAAATTTCAAATGATGTCACATTTATATTTTCACCTTCTGATATGTAATTCTTTTTTGTTTCCACATTATAGACTCCTTAGCTTAGTATTGGCACCAGTAATGAAAAGAAACTAGTATTGTGTTTTCAATGGTTCATGATTATGCACTTTGCCTCAACCTCTTAATGTATTGCATCATCTCAAACTGTTGTAACTCATCTAGAACAGATGATTCATCTCATGGTGATTTGCAATCCTCCTCCTCACAATGTCTTGTTAGTTCACAACACTTATGAGTTGTGCAGCTCCAAACATCACTTCATGGGGATTTCCTTCCCTTGTGGGCCTTTCCTTTCTTCAAATTGTGCCTAGGTGACACGTGGAAACATCCGCATCCTACCCCTTTCTCTGAATTTTTCAACTTTCTGGAACTACCTTGCCGCGCATAAGCCACGTGGTGAATGCTCGCAACTTGGGGGAGGCCCGACTTGCTATTCCTTTTCAAAGGTGTGCCAAGGAAACACATGGACATTCTTCTCATATTCCATGGGGGCTTCCCTTTTAGTGGTTCCCAAATTTTTTCTTTAATCCCTCCACCAATTTTATGGAAATTTTCTATAACCTTTACGACCCTCAACTTTAAAAAGGGATTTTTACAAAAATAGATATCATGTTTATTGGATGAAAATGGATTTATTTGTCATCAAGTACATTACGAGAGAAGGTAGGTTTTCTTTGCTTTATTCTTATAATTTTAAGTTATTGGTTATTTAAGGCATAAGAAGATAATAAGACTTCCTTTCTTTCTATTAAGATATTTGGAAAGTATGTTCATGGGGGAAAATGGAGGAAATAGACATACCTTGTCCCATTGGGCAATTATAAAGCTTTTGATTATGGATGCAAATAATTCATCAACTGTTGTAAGGTATTGGGAAGTTTTATGTGAAATTGAGGCTTTGAGAGGAGGTCATGAAACACAAAAGAGAAATTTATTTATATTTCCCTCTATATCTTCTTCAGTGATTCTAGTGAAGTTGGAAAAAATGGTAACATATTTAACCAAAATGGTTAAGTTTAAGGGGTTATTAATCGATGGTAGATTATCCTAATCAATTATTTTATAAAGATAATTACAAAATATTAGGATAATACATGTAT
Source organism: Taxus wallichiana var. yunnanensis (assembly GCA_018340775.1). Lineage (NCBI taxonomy): Eukaryota > Viridiplantae > Streptophyta > Pinopsida > Cupressales > Taxaceae > Taxus > Taxus wallichiana. Next base: position 490,072,611 of record CM031235.1, read on the forward strand.
GAATGTAAATAATGATGGATAATGAAAAAATTTACTAGTGATAAGAGATAGAGAGTGACTCGGTTTGCTATTTTGTATTCTCGTGCTAATATGGATCAAGTTGATGACTGAAGGAGGTTTATAATGATATGATAAGGCTTCGTCTCTAAAATTAAATCATGCAAATATACTCATAGAAAATCATGTGGTATGGACCAAGGCATATGGGTGTTATCTCCCTTCTGTACACTTCCATTCTTTTATGATTTTAGTTCCTAAAAATTCATGGGTCTCGTGTATTGCTTCCTAATATTTTTTGTATGTTATTTGGACCTTCGACATTGTGTTATGCTCATTATGTAGTAGATTAAATATTCAAAACCCTAGATAGTCAGGGAGCCCTAAAAATAAAAATTAGTTGGGTTGTAGACACCCCCATGTATTGTTAACATCATCATTAATCCGAAGAGGATTAAACCAAACATTTTTCTCCCTAGAAAATGATATCTAGAATGTATGCAACCAAATTCATAATCATGAGCTTGCAACAATGTGATTTCACTTGAAATTTTTCCTATCTTGACTTGAAATGATATGTTCTTTATGATTCTAATTCTGAGTGGAGGACTACCCTAAATGAATATCTAGAATATATGAAATCTAAAGTGAGTTTTTGATATATTTTCTTGTGATTGCTCTTAGTATTTTATCATTATAATGTTAGGTGCCAAGTATATGAAATCCCCCTTCTTAATAAGAGATAAATTGTTTTATTATATATAAATTTTAGATATGGAGAACACAGGTAAAGCCAACTAGGATTGTAACAAAGAATTTCAAATTGAGAAAAGTGTGATTGGAGGGAAAGGGGTGAAAACGTCCGAGGTCGGCCAATATCATATGAATGTTATGGCCCTTTAAAGATACTATGGTCCCAAATGTATGTGTGGTTAATTTTAAAATGAAAATTATAATTTGTGAGGGTATAGCCTAATTTAATGAATTAACATGACCATTATGTGAATAGATAGATTGTGTGTGTAAGTAAGGATGAATGAGATATAGCTAGGGATGACATAATTGGTCAAATTGAGAGACTACGGGCTAGTGTAAATTTTTGTATAATTTGTATTGTTGCTAGACATAAATTATAAAAAATGAGTGTCTATAGTAACATGAAAATATGGGAATCTTATTTTACACTTGGGAGGTCCCAAATATTGCTAAAAACCAAAAAGAATCTCCTAGTTAATGCTCATGAGGAATATGTTTTTCAACAAGCAATATGAAATGGAAAATGGTGACGCAAGTGGAAGTTTGAGGGAACATGAAGAAGTTGGGGTTGATTGCGGTCGGGATATTGGAACTAACTTAAACTATTATGGGGCTGAAGGTGAAGATACTCAAATTGCATTGGAGTACTATATTTTCACACTATAATTATATATAGAAGATTTTAAGAATAGAAAAACATGGAGAGCTTGGATAAATTATCTCTCTTGACAAGTATGACGAGTAAGGAAACTTCTTCAAAGTGTAAATTTATGGTCTCTCTTTGCAATATATGGTTGTAATGCTTATTTCAAGTAAATCTGGACATATTCCAGTGAATCTAGACTCCAATATTACAAGTTTTGGTAGAAATATATCACCATTTTGTACATATTGGATTCCATTATAACTATTATTAGATTCCATTAGTAGTAATATTGGATTCCAATATTGTCATTATTGGACTCATTGGAGTTCTAATTTCACTATTATTGGATTCTAATTTCGTTATTATTGGATTCCAATATCACTATTATTGGATTCTAATTTCACTATTGTTGGATTCCAATATCATTATTATTGGATTCCAATTTCTCCACTATTGGAATCCAATATCTAAATTATGATTTTGGATTTCATTTTCAATATTTTTGGATTTCAATTTTGTTATTATTGGATTTCCACTCATAATCCTAGCGATCGCTAACATACATAATATTAGTGGTGGTTGCTAACTTACATAATCCTAATGACCACTAACTTACATAAGCATAGTGGTTGCTAGGTGAAATAAGCCTGGCATCCACTAAGTTACATCATCATATTGATTTCAAGTTACATAAGCCTAGAAACTGCTAAGTTACATAAACATAGCATCTGCAAAGTTACATAGGCCTTACATCCGCTAAGTTACATGATCCTAGTTGGTGCTAAGTTACATAAGCATAGTGGTCACTAAGTTACTTAAGCCTATCAACCGTTAAGTCACATATTTCGAGTGGCCACAAAGATCCATATTTTTAACATTTATTTGATCAATTTGTAAAATGGAAATCATTGTAATAGAACTTAGCGATTGCTAGGCATTTTAAAATAGAAGATAATCTAGAATATGTGAACTACTTTTATACAAGATAATAAATTTTTAGAGATTAAAGGTCACTATGATTTTCCATTCTATAAATCATAAAGAACAACAGAGAGTTAAGAGTTATGTTAAACTCATTATTTTGAAACATGGATTTGACAGTTTATTTTCATAGAAAATCAATTCTTTCGGGATAAGTATATTACAAATTGTATAAGTATTTATCCCTCTCAAGGGTATCTAGTCCAACCAATTTTAACTACAAAACATTAATTATTATTCTTGTAGTTGTGAAAGTATGCCTAAATAGATTCATGTCCTTGATTCAAGATATTAATTTGATCTCGTTTCCATATTTTTCTTATTTTCCATGACCAAATGACATTTTCTACATCAATCTCGATGTTTCCTTTTATTTTCACCACCATTGATTTTCTTTAAGCATTCTTAGTACTTTTATTTTTCTATATTTTCTTTTCCCGCGGGTTCCCACTAACTCACCCATATCTTTTGATCCGTTGTGTGAACATCCTTTATTGGAATTCATTCTACCTTGCCCATCTATATAGGTATGATAGGTACTAGATTTAATTTGTCTCGAGGTCTATCAAAAATAAGCTTAACATATATGTTCGTATTTGAAAGGACATTTTTAATATAGTAGTTATTCATGACAAGATGTTGTGCTCCTAGTATCTAATCATATATTGAGTTATCCTAAATTGTTTTTATCCAAAACAATCTCTCCTCATCATGTCAAAATTGACAAAGGGATTTTCTAGGGCATAAAAACATTTTTCCAATAAGAAATCTTTGGAATCCAAAATGCTTCTCCACCATCAATTGAAATCTTTTCCCAGTGTCTGATGTATGCATAAATAATTCTTCATAGGTCTTACATCTTTTTTTTGAATGGTACCATTGGAGGATTCGGGTAAGTAAGGTTTCCCACCCACTGTTTTCTAGATTTTAATTGGTTGAGACCATAAGACATACATGATTGATGCTTTATACTCCATGACGAGAATGTTGATGACAACATGAAAATTAAACATCTTTGGTTTGTCAATACCCACAATCTAGTGGTTTCCATCTAGTAGTTGTGGTTTTATAAAGGCCTTAAATTCATAAAATTCTTGAATAAGGTATAGAGTGAGTGTGTTGGACCCCTCTTGGCATGTTTTATAAGTTTCCATTATTTGTGGCAAAGAGAATGTTTCCAATTTACACAATGATGTTGATAATCACCCAAATGTCCCATCTATATCCTCATACATGTGACCCATTGGAAGGAATCTCACATACACTTCGTTAAAAACCCTTCGACAGCTTAGCATGGATGTAAACATAAAAAACATGTGATTTTTTTGTCACTTGATACATTATCTAGTTGCCAATATAAACCCGGTGGTTGTTTTCTAAATGAACTTGTATATATGTTCATAATATCATTTATATGAGGCTATTCATTTTTATACTTATATTCCTTTCACTTTTCATACACATCATTTTGTAACAGTGCATCATGTAATGGATGGTTTGATGTCTCACTACTATATAAAAAATCACCATATTTATCTATAAGTGGTTCTTCTAGCTTCTTGATACACTTTGTGTCAATGATGTCATTATGAAATTTTTTCCTTGCTCAATAAAAGATAGACCATAGTGTCCAAAACCCTTGTTTTTATGCCCATGTGTTAGCATATTGGTCAAGGTGACAGGGAGGTTAATAGCGTTTGTTATTGATATTGCTTTACTACCCGTCCATAGTATGCCAATTTTCATCTTATCTATTTTTTCATGCACAATGCTCAAGTAACTATTAGGATGTTCCTCTAATTACATTATATGAGCATAGTAAGTTGCATGAAAAATTTGAATGTAATCATTGCGTCATTTCTAGCACTCGATTTACTTATGCCCGTGTTTTTGGACATGAGGTGGTTGAACTTTTTTAAGCTCTATGAACTTGTCACATTTAGAGAAGAATTTTTCTTGGTGATTGAACATGAGATAAATATTCTTACCATATTTCGATGGGGTTTGAATATGATGTTGGAGGAATATTCAATACTAAAAGGCCCTTGTTACACTTTTTTAGTATGTAATCATAACTATAACATGCAAGCAACAGTCTCATTATTTCTTTAGCACCATCTTTTCCCACTGAATAAGACGCGTGTGTGATGATATATCATAAATTATCTCTACCATTTTAGATATCAAAATAATAGTGTTGGAAGCAAAATGGATTGAGAGGGGATGAATCATTCCTTACAAAAATTCAATCAATTTCATATTTTATTACTTAAACCATAAACCATTCAATAATTCATTAATGTGTGCATAACATTAAATCAAATGAACACAACCATGAAAGAAACATAATAACACAATATATAAGTGGGAAACCCTCAAGGGGAAGAAAACCCACTAAAAATTCTGATTATATTACACAAATAAAAATTATTTAGTGAATCACTAACTTCAAAAGGATCACCAACCCCTAGTTTAATAAATCACCAACCCTATAAGAAGCACCAACCCCTATTTTAGTGAAGCACCAAGTCCATAAAGAGGCTAGAACCCCTAAGATAATAAATAAACCACTCTACAACCTATTTATGAAGATATATGATGTATTGTTTCTACAAAAATTGATGGAGATCATTTATTCATCTCAAACACCTTCATACCTCTTACAATCACACACATGGGTTGCACTTTTTCCCTCTATCTCAACTAGTGCAAATTTGAATTCAAACTTATTTTTATGTGTACTCCAAAACATAAACATAAAGGAGTTTAGTATTACATCATAATTTATATTAAAAAATCCCAATGCATTCATAAAAATATTCATATTGAACCCATGTAGGTTGGACATTCTGAATGCACCAAACTAGCACAAAACAAGCTCAAAACCCCATCACCTGGATGAGCTAAAACCACAAACACCATAACCATGATTAGTAAATATCCAAAATTCACCACACATGTCAAATATTACATAAAAACATCATTCATGGTCATGCATAATATTGAACAAATCAAATTATTCATTACTCACTCAAGAAGGGTCATATCCTTCTCAAAATAGTTGTTTATAGGAACCTATCTTCACCTTTGGGCCTCAAGACCAACCAAGAACAATTAAAATATGGAATGTAACCTCTCATTGGAATCCTTGTGACCTATATATCACATCCCTACATTCTATAGCTCATGAAACATCCATATGTGTAAACCAAACTACCGTTCCACTTCACCAAACCGAATTGCCCAAAAATAGATTTAGAAACACAACTTTTTTGCACCCTTTATTCCAATTTAAAAACCTCTAAAGGTATTAAATATGAAAAAATTCATTCCTATTCACTATCCAATTCATATAAAGAATCAAATAAATCACCTCATGTATCTTCTACCTCAATCTTCTAGCAAAATTAATCATGTCCTCAGAAACAAGAAACCTTCTTCTTCACAAATCAAGTTAGATGACCCATAAAATTTCATAATTATGAGACAAACCATATAAAATTATAAATACCTCTGAATCCCATTTCCATAACATATTACATTTCCTTCTAAATTCAAGTGGAAGGCCTTCAACCAAGTCCATCTTTGAAAACTACCCCAAAACTGGCTTATGACTAGTCTTAAAAGATAGAGCACACTTTTCCATTTATAAGCACAAAAAATATCTTAAACCACAATTAAAATCAATTAAAACTCCCATATTAAAAAAATTCAAGTTATTTTACAACTTCTTTGGACAACATCCCAAATTGGGCTTCTTCAAAACTTATATTTTTAAGTGGGGTCCACTCATCACCACATGCTCTATCATACCTTTCTAGAAACCTATATGATTCTTATACATCATCAAATCATCATACTAGAACAAATAATCAATTCTGAGCACTTACCAAGTAAATATTTCCTACCGCTTCCAAGATAGGGTTTCAAGCACACAAAATGTTGTTTACCTTCTTAAATTTCATTCGTAAAAACTTTATGATGAAACGACTCCATTATTTTTATGAAATTATCTTAGCTAAATGTTAAATTATACTTGAAATAAAAATTTCCCATGTAAATCACAAAATTCATGGTGAGCATCAGAAGGTACAATTTGAGTTGGAAATCACCTTTTTCTTGGCCTTGTTCCACCAAAAACATCATAACTTGCTAAATTTTCTTCAAAATGACTCTAAAGTTTTCTCACACCTCTAGAAACATATGTACACCATCTCCAATCATCATAATATCTCAAATAGGTCTCCATATTCTCATACCATGCCATTTACATAACTAGCCCTTGGGGTTTTATATGGTTTAGTATAGGGTCAACTAAACACTATAACTCATCATGAAACCATCCAAAATTCCCACATAACCTTAATAAATCATTAATGACTCACCTACATGCATCCATGAGATTTCATGTCTCTATAACTCATCCTCATGCCTCCAAGCACATATACCTGGTCTAGATGAGTACCTACAACTCGGTATTCAACTTGTGCCTACACCCTAAAACTCATGAGAGTTCCTAAACACTACCAAAACATACTCTCCACACTACCTCTATGATATTAAAGCCACCAAACAACTCAAACCAACATTCTCCATCACCAAGGCTAGCTAGTTTACCCGACTAAGCTTGTTAGACCTAAGCCAATCTTACTTGAATGACCTCATGTAATTGTGAAACCACTTGATACTCCATGTCACCATCATATTGAGAATCCTCTTACTTTAATCCATCATCCTCTTTGTCATTAATTAAATTTTACATCAATGATAACACCTAGAACTCAATATGCAGATAATCTCCCTTTGTCTTTGATGGAAAACCACCTAAACTTCTCCCCCCTTTTTACATTAATCACATATATTACCTTTTACTACATATTATTCATCTTTCAGCTTCATAAGGTCACTTCTTGGTTGGAAACATCAACAAAAGTATTCACACTAGCTCAAAAACGTGTCATTTCTCATTAAATTCTGATTTTGCCTTCTTTCTCACTATGAGAACACTATAGTTAACCTTATATTGATGCATAGTACTTATGAACATGCCAAAAATTATAATACATGGCTAATAACATCTTTCTTACCTCTCTCTTGAGTGAAAAACCACATAACATCACCATTAGGGATTCAAGAACTTGTTTCACTTACCTCATACTTTGTTTCCTCCATAAGGGTACTATAACAGTCTTTGATTAGATGCATGCAAGGCATCTACCCATGTCAAAAATCATGACTTGAAGCCAAAAAAATCATCCATACCTATTTCTTTTCCTATTTAAACTTTTTAAGGCTCAAACTTGACTTGTCTCTTGCATATCTTGATCACATAGCTCCTTTAGGACCGAGGTCCCTAAATTGAATCTTCAATGTTAGTTAGACTAACTTTTCACAAGCACTAGAAGCAAACATACCTCATGATAAAAATATTTATGTCTCCCCCTGGGCCTATGGCATACTCTTATAACCAAGAACATAAAAATTGGTTTCTTACCTCGTATGGTTGCCTTGATGGAGAATCAAACACTTCAATATTGTCCCAAATCATCTTTTAAGTGTTTTTACTCTTTTTACTTGTTATTGAAATATTCTAGTGGCAATCACATGCTTACCTTGATAATTACCTAAATATCATCATTCACTCTACCTTATATCCCTTCTATTCTTCTATAACACCTAGAGAATAAAATCATGCTCCCCTAACTTGGAGATCTCTATATACCTTGTAGTACACCATTTTCTTGCCATCACAGACCTATAACACCTTATCAAGAAGAAATCATAACTCAAGAAGAAAAGAATCAACCAAATAGATCTTGCATCATTATTAACTCTTCCAAATAAATTTCCATGTCACCTTGATCATGATCTTGAGCACCAAATCTTACTCTCCCTACCTTAGACACCACCTATAAACATGTAGGATGTTATTTTGATACATTTGATATCATGCATGCTTGACTCAAGTAGGAAAACCACCATACAGACCCTAAAAACAACATCCCTCTATCATTCTCACCTTATTAGTGCCTTTTCCATTTTTAATTTATGACAAGAGAGCCTCCGCTACATTAAATGTTCATCTACAATCATGTGTCATGGCATTTTGACATACGGTAGCCACCTACAAAGCCTTGACATGAAGCATCTTTGATTGTAGTACCAAAAAAAAGCTTTGTGTGACCACATACTCATATCAATACACCATTTACATTACTATATACAATCTTCTCCAAACATTCTTAGCATCTTCTATATCTGATACAAGATGGATACAAGCTTCCTTCTCCCATGATAGACCCGTAGCCTCACATTCTTGCATAGACTCAAAGAAAACACTTTTGTCCTTCTTGAACATTGTTGATAATAATTTCAACTTATAAATAATGTTGAAAGAACTTGAGAGATGAGAATAAATCTTCTTAATAAACTTAACTATAATTAAAGAGTCAAAACTTACTTATAGGTCCATTCAGCTCATGATCATACCTTGAGCACATTGTTTTCTCATTCATAGATCACTCTTCCTTGTTACTTATATGAATTCGTTTAGAAAAAACTTCATAGATATATGCCTTTTCATAGTTTCCTATACCCTTTTAAAATAATGTGTATCCTTATTCATGCTAATTGAATTGTTAAAACATCAATATATCCTCTATATCAATTTCACTTATTCATACTTCTCACACAAGGCTACTAGCCCTACTTCATGAGTAATTCAACCTAAATTTTGATGCACTAACTTTCATAGAGAAATATTATTAGTTTTGAGTACTTGTTTTCATGGTTTACCTGTATACCTCATTTCACCATGGGCTTCTTTGGGGAGGATTGATAAAACTTCACTAAGCAAGACTCTAATTAGGTTTGTGGACTATGTCAACACTATGAACCAAGACTATCCGAAATCATAGGAAACCAATGATTTCTTTAACTATAAGACAACCAAAATCATGAGCATGAATATGTCAAGATAATATGTTCAAGATTGTATTGCTCCATTCAACCCGTAAGGCCTTAATTTAAAAAAACTCGTTAAACCACGGATAAGGTTTCCTAGAGTCAAGTATATGGATCATGACTAACTCTTGATATTAACTCAACTCTTCATCAATATTATGCATACCTAGAAACTTTTCATATCATATTCTTGAATCACACACATTTGACATGTTTGGGAAAACATCATCACACCTTTTATAGGTCATGTCATTTGTATATACCCCTTGCAAGAGCTTATAATATTGTGGACATCCTTTAATCACAACCTTCTAATTTGACTCATCATTGACTTAAGGAAGAATTTTAGACATATCATGATAAACTTATACCTTTATATATATATATATATATATATATATATATATATATATATACACCACAAACTTTGATCACTAAATCAGAATAGTAATTGACACAACAACTTGACATTATAACATCACAATCTTCCCTTGAAACTACAACTTGACCATGACACAAGATGGAATATCAAGACCTTGTGAAGGATCAACAAAACATCAAGCTTAGACAAGATAAGAAAATATCTTCATGTTACATATTGTTAGAGAACAAATCCTTTACTCATTACTTCATCTTCTTGTTATATCACAACAACTTGACTCCTTAAACATGACAAACTTTGTGATGATTATACAACCTTGAGAAGACATCTTGACTATAAACATACATTCCTTGATTGAGAAACCACAAACAACAATATAGGACTACACAACATACCTAAAAAAATTATCAACATACCTTGACACACTTTGACATCATACAAGTACATTTACTACAACATACTTCAGTCAGCTAGCTCCCCCTCTTCTCATTGCTTCATATGAATGAATACACCTCTAAGAATCCTAGTAGAGGCATATACCATTATGATGGGTCTAAAAGAATTACTTGAAGAGGTCCTAAGACCTCTTAGACACCTAAAATTCACCTTATTATACTTGAATTTTATCAAAAATTTGAGGCATACATTATCTTACATCTAAATCAGTTCTTAGAGGACCATTATTGTTCTTTCTAGGAACCCATATCTTGCCTTGACTACTAGCATGCAACCTAGAACCCTGAAAGCCTCTTTCTTGCACCCTATGACCTTAAAATATATTGAATTCCCTTTAGTAACCATGATGATATTCTATAACAACATGACCATCTTCATTACAATTGAAACATACCACTGTACCCTTGCCTTTGTAGCGTTCAACTTGACTAGGTGGGTCATACAAACAATATGTATCAACATGACCTCTTTAATAGAAATTGTAGCACACTAAATTATTATCTTTCTCACTCCTACTATCTCTCCATGGATGATCATCTCTAGAAAACCTCCTACACTCCTTTTCCCTATGACCAAAACCATTACAAGTAAAACAATAACCATTAAATGACCTTTCATACCTTGAAGCATTTTTTTCCTAATGGGATTTGTCTTCACATTGTCTTTGATAAAGTTTTCTTTATTTCCTTCCTTGGTGCTTGGTAATTCACCATCCTTGGTTAAAACATTATCTTCTTGCTTCATCTCTTTACTTTTGGAATCCTCATGAAACACAAACTAGTTCTATCACCTTCTAATTTTTAAATGCTAAGAATGTCATCAAGATCCTTAGAAATTTTTATCAAACCTCTAAAATTATCTTTATTTGCTAACTAGGTCAGAAAAATCTCTCTTAATAAGAGTCACTTATTATTCCTTATATTGCAAGTTTATAGTCATAGTACTCATTTGCATCTCTATCTTTCTCACAATTTCATCAATATTCTCTGTAACAACCAATGTTTCTCCTCTAAGTATTGAATATTTTCCTCATATTATTTAACTTGATATTTCAATTTCTTGTTGTTCTTCTCAGCATAATTCAATTCAGATTGAACACATACCAATTCAATTTCAATATCACCTTCTTCTTCCTTATAATCTCTGCAAGAACATGATATGAAATCACCTAACAATGTAGAACCACCACTAGTAGATCTCATGGCATATTTTGTCATGAACAAGACCTCATCTCCTACATTTCCATGATCAGATTTAGACTCAAAGTTTGAAACATCACTCTCATTTCTTTTTCAGAAGAATACACCTCTTCCTTTGTGTAAAAACTCTTCTTACCCTTCTTGTGGTCAAACTTCTTTCTTGTTTTTACTATATAATTCTGATTTTTATTTTCATGACCACCTTCATGATCATCATCACCTTTATTTTTCATGCCTATGAGAAAACATAGCAGAAAAGTGACCTAATTTACCACAATTGAAACATTAAAAGGAATTTTACCTTTGTACTTACCAGATCCAAAATTCAGTCTTCTAACAACGATGGAAAATAAATCATCATCATCTAACTCATTAGCAACATCATCAGCCTTAGAATTATTTTCCTTCATCCTCTTCTCAACCTTTAAGGCTATCTTCTTCTTGAGTGGTTTGTCATTTTGAACTCTCATCTCATATGCATTTAGGGTCCCATGCAAATAATCCATATTTAATATATTAAAATCCTCGGCTTCTTTAATGACAGAGACTTTGGAATCAAACTTAGGAGTTAGAGATCTTAAAACCTTTTGAACAACAAATTCTTCCTTCACATCTTCACCTAACCCTTTCATGGTGTTTAAAAACTTGTCAACCCTAAGTAAATATGTAGCAATAGGCTCATCATCATTCATTTTTAGTCCTTCAAACTGATTTCTGAAATTTTTAAGCTTATTAATTCTTACCTTGGAGTCTCCTTCATACAAAACCTGGAGTTTCTCTCATGTAGCCTTATTTTATTGGTAATGCATCACCTTAACAAGATAAAATTATCTTAGACCACCCATGATAGCATTCATAGCCTTTCAATTATCACTACATAGCTCTTGTGCATTACATTAGTTTATGGAGTAGTAGAGCAGTATAACCATCATCCATTGATTGATAAATATCAAACCCAAGGGACATGATGTGATTCCTCATCCTTAAACTCCAAAAATCATAGTTTACTCCATCAAACAATGGTGCCTTTCTAGTTAAAGATCAACTTTGCTGACTCGCAATTTTTTTCTTCAAGTATATCCTTTCAAGTGATCAAAATTCTCCAAAAGGAATTTCTATGATAGTAATTTTGGAAGTACAATGTATTGAGAGGGGGTGAATAATTCCTTAAAAACTTTAATACATTTCATATTTTATTACTTAAACCATAAACCATTCAACCATCCATTAATGTGTGTAATACATTCAATAAAATCAACACAAACATTAAAGAAACACCATAACACAAGATATAAGTTGGAAACCCTTAAGGGTAAGAAAACCCACTAATTTTTTTATTTTATTATATAATTCAAAATTATTTAGTGAATTACCAACTTCACAAAGAGCACCAACACCTAGTTTAGTAGAGAACTAACTCCACGAGGAGGCTAAAAACCTCTAAGATGATCAACCACCCACTCAAAAACATTTGGATGAAGATATATGATGTATTTTTCCTGGAACAGTGCCGATGAAGATCACTGATTTAGCTCACATGCCTTCAAACCCTTGTTCAAACCCTCTCTTCTTAAATTCTATATATCTCTCACTTTCTTCACTTGTCTTATCTTAAAAACTTGCACACACACTCTCAATAATTCCTTGGAATTTCACACACTTCTTTATCTCGATATCATGCATTCATACCTATTACAATCACACACATGGGTCACACTTTTTCCCTCTCTCTCAACTAGTGTAAATTTGAATTCAAACTTCACTTTTATATGCACTCCAACTCATAAACATAAAGGAGGTAAGTCCTACATCATAATTTAAAAACAATAAACTTAGAAAAATCCAAATACATTCATATTGGACCCATGTAGGTCGGTCATGCCCAAATGCACCAAACTAGCACAAAACAAGCTCAAAACCCCATCACCTGGATGAGCTAAAACCACAAACACCATAACTATGATTATTCAAGATCATAAATTCACCACACATGTCAAATATGAAAAAAAAAAACATAATCCACATGGCCATACATAAGATTGAACCATCAAATTATTCATAAAACACCCAAGAAGGATCATATCCTTCTCAAAACAATTGTTTCAAAGACAATATCTTCTTCACCTTTGGTCCTCAAGACCACCCAAGAATAACTAAAATATGGAATTTAAAAAATAATTAGAATATGTAAGACCTATATATAACATCCATGCATGATATATCTCGTGAAACATCCATTTGTGCAAACCATGCCAACTTTCCTCTTTACTAAAGTGAACTACCCAAAAAAGGAGTTTTAGAAACACAAGTGGTTTTCACCCTTGATCCCACTTTAAATACCTCCAAAGGTCTTAAATAGGAAAAAAATCATCCATATTCACTCTTCAACTGATAGAAATCATCAACTAATTAATATCATCCATCTTATACCTCCATCTTCTAGCAAAAGTAATCTTGTCCTAAGAAACACGAAACCTTATTCTTCACAAATGAATTTAGATGACCCATAAAATATCATCATCATGATACAACCCATCTACCAATGTAAATCCTTATGAATATTCTTTCCATAAAATCTTACATTTCCTTCCAAATCTAATTGGAAGGCCTTCAACCAACTCCATCTCTAAAAACTGCTTAAAATTGCCCCAAAACTACCTTAAGACTAGTCTTCATAAATAGGGCACACTTTTCCATTTAGAAGCACAACCATGATCTAAAACCATCATGGAAATCAATTAAAACTCCCATACTAAAAACATGTTAATTTATTTTGCAACTCCTTTGGACAACCTTTTCCCAAACTAGACTTCTTCAAAACTTGCATTTTTCAGGTGGGGTCCACTCATCACCACATGATCTATCATACCTTTCTAGAAACCTAGAGGAGTCCTCTACATCATCCAATTATATTTTTTTATTAGAGGTAAAATAGGATCCTATACATCATACATGATCCAACTATCGACTAGCACAACCAGTCAATTCTAGGCACTTACAAAGCAAATCTTTCATGCCACTTTCAAGCTAAGGTTTCAAGCACAAAAATGTCAGTTACCTTCTTAACATTCGTTCATAAAAACATGATGATGAAAAAAATCCACTATTTTTTAAAATTATCTTATCCCAATGAAAAATCATCCTTGAAAATTGAAATATCCAATACAAATCACACAATTCATGGTGAACATCGAATGTGTAATTTGAGATAGAAATCACCTTCTTCTTGAGCATGAATCACCAAAAACATCAGAACTTGCAAAATACTCTTGAGAATGACTCAAAATTTTTCTCACACCACTACTAAACCTCTCGTACACCATCTCCAATCAACATTATATCTCAAATAGGTCTTCATAATATCAACCCATCTCATTTACATTAGTAGCCCTTGGGGTTTTACATGGTTTAGGTTAACCCAAAACCCCCAATGAAGGGCCAATAAACTAGGGAAATGAAAGAATCAGTTACATTTTTCATACGGTCAACTCAATCGACAATATAACTTATCATGAAACCACTCCAAATGGCCCACAAAACCTTAATACATCATTAATCACTCACCTACATGTATCCATGAGCTCACATTGATCTATAACTCATCCTCATGCCTCCAAACACCTAGACCTTGTCTATATGAGTACCTGTAACTAGGTCTTCAACATGTACCTACACCCTGAAACTCATGTGAGTTCCTAAACATTCCTCAAACATTCCACCTTCATGCTCCTCAATCCACTAAGAAAATCAAACCAATATGTTTTATTACCTAGGCTAGCTAGGTCACTTGACTAGGCTTGCTAGACCTACAAAAATCTTACTAAATCACGTCATGCCATCATGAAACCACCGATACTCCATATGACCATAATATTGAGCATCATCGACTTAAATCCATTAACATATTTATCATTAATGGGATTTTACATCAATGACAACACCTAGAACTCTTACTTTAACACCACCTTCTCCCACTAAATGATACATGTGTGGTAATATATCATAATTTCTCTCTACAATTTTGGATATCAATACAATAATTGTGACAAAGGTTTGGAATTTTTTTCTATTTTTGCGATATTTCTATTTACTTCCCTCCTCTCACCATCTATCCAATATTGTCTCGTATCTATAATATATTCTCTCGGTATCCCATGACATATGTACCATGTATTTTGACATACATCCCTTCCACATAACTTCAATTTATCTATAGTTTTCTCATAATTTTGACCTTTATCATAATTGTTAGCATTTACGGTGAATGTATTAAGTTAAAAAAATTGATAAAAGATTCATTCATCCCTAGATTTATATTCCAAATTTGATTGAAAGCAATGAGAAATAGGTTAGAGAGACATCCTTCCTTACAAAAATATTTTTTCTCAACTTTAGACAAGAATTGATCTATTTTTTCCTTTTTCCCTTGCTTTTGGTGTACTAGATGGAGTAGTATTTACCTTTTGGTGTATGTGGGAGTTGTAAGGTGTTATCAAATTTTCATTACTACTACATTTAGAGTAATTAAATTGAATTGGATATACTATTTGAGGTAATGGATCTTCAAATTCACTCTACATTTTTACTAGTCCTCTTATGGAATTTATTTTGTCCTTACTTCCATAAACAAAACCATCAACTAGATGACAAGCCATCGAATGATAGATCCTTATGATATGGAACAACCCTTGCAAATAGGCATGATTATTTTATGAATATGCACCCTAAATGTATTATCATCGAAATTGTAAAAATACACCATGTCTCCTTCATAGAAATTTGTAATAGTCACTTCTACAACAAATTTATGTTCTTTTAAACAAAAATGTATTAAATTTTCAGAATCCTCGAACTTCAAAGTGTAGTCAATGACTTGTGTGGGGTTTTATGCCTAAATTTCATAATTTTCATTAACAAGAAGTTCAATTCTTGTTTTGAGATACACTATATTTTTAGTGGCCACAAAACTTCATGGTTGGGTTATATCCTTAAATAGCAATCATTTCATACAGTTATAATCTTTTCCACAAAAATACCAAAAAAATTTGGTCCCAACTCTACTCCTGAAATCACATGTTCTTCTTTTACCAGGATAAAAATATTTTGGCTATGTCACCTTCTTTTGGAGCACACTTATATTTTAGAACCACATATGTTGTAGAAAAATCCATCCATGTCTTTATGAGTTGTGAAACAATGGATTTCATTGTTAAAATTCAAACCCTCATCCTCATCAAATGTATCCTCTAATTTATTGATCACGATGCTATGTATGTCATCAAACCCCACATGTGAAACTTATGAGATCATATGCTTAATCATTTGCTTCCTTTCCCATGATATAATGTATCCCTTATTTTCAATGTCTTCTAGGGTTTCACAATAAAAATTATGTATGATAGTCTCACTTTACCATTGAATACAATAATTATTGTGATAGTGAATAAGATAGAACCCATGTATTTATAATGGAGTGTAGTTATTGATGGATAAAGTAGTCCCTCCACAACTTTCATACCATTAGAGAGTAAATGTACATGTACTTCTTCAAAAATAGAGTCCATTTTCAATGTATCAATAAAAAGAGAAATTTAGTAACGTGGAAAATTAAATATTGAACATATAGAGAATTTACAACGAGGAATTGTTATCCAAAATGTACTCCTTGCTCATTTTGTGGCTAACTCCTTTCATTCTTCCCTATCTTGTGCCTCAGTCATAATTTTTTGCTTTTTAGGCACTCAAAACTTTCTGGAAATGGCACCATTGAATAGAGCTCTTTCTCAGCTTTCCAGAAAGGTAAAGTTTTCCTCCTAACTCCATGTATTTTTGAAGTTATGGCTCTGGCAGAGTTTTTGTGGGAAAATTTCCCCTGAAGGCCCGCAGCCAATGAAATGGCGCCATGTGTCCAAGGAAGTGGCGGGTCAGAGGAAAACTTGGTTTTTTACCAAGTGTTTGGAAAATCTTTCAAAAGGGATATTTTTCCCCATAGACCCACCAACAAATCAAATTTTTCCATGTGTCCAGGGGGAAAATTGAAAAAATCGACTAAGTGTTGGCGCCATGGAGAAATTTTAGAGGGAGGGCCCACGCCCAATCATGTTTTGCCACGTGTCACTGGAGGTCGAAATGGTGGAGGGCGGAGGTGAACTTAGAATTTTGGTGAAGTGTTTTGGTAAAAGGTAATGAAGAAGCTTTTGTCCCGCGGCCCCGCCGACCAATCATATTATGCCACGTGTCCATGGGGACGTGGGGTAGTAGCGCAGACGGGGAGATTGGGATTTTTTCCCAAAAGCTAAAATGAAAAGGAAAAATGTTTGCCTAGGCCCCGCATCTAGTAAGACGCTGCCATGTGTCCTAGACCAGCGGAAGGTGGGGAAAATTTGGGAAATTTTCCAAAGGAAAAAGAAGGAAATTTCAAAGTGAATTTCCCCTCCCAAAACACGAGCCAATAGAATCTCGCCACGTGTCCGGTGGCGACAAAAGCATCACCAAGCCCACATGGAAAATTTGAAGGGAGAGGCCCACAATGAATGAGGTTTTGCCACGTGTCTGAGTGAAGGAATAGGATCAAACAACGATGGAAAATTTAGGAGGACAGGCCCGCGCCCAATCAGCACGTGCCACGTGTCCTCAGATCATCGGCCCGACGAGGAATTTTTGGAAAATTTTCCAAAGGGAAAAACAATGGAAAATGAAGCATTAAAGGCCCACACCTAATTAGAACATGCCACATGGCACCGGGATGGTGGAGCATGGGGAATTTTTGGAAAAGTTTCCAAACGACTAAAAAGTGAAAAATTTAAAATTTTGCCCGCCAATCCAATTTGGTCCTATTTTGCCCTAAAATTTCAAACGACCATATCTTTCAATCCAAAGCTCAGTTTTTCACGTTCTTTATATCAATGGAAATTTGGTGAAATTCTCTACAAGATTCCAAGGTTATTTTTGCTTTTTGATGGAGTTTGGAGAGAGAAAATTTTAAAACACCTCTGGCACGTGGTCATGGATAGAAATGATGTTTCAACCACCATTTTTAATGAAGAATGGCTCACATTCTCTCCCAGCATGGTGAAAAATGTCAGGGAATGGGCCTGTAAGGATGCCCATGCTGTTTTAATGTGTTTTGGGTCGGTGGTTGAATCTCTCCCATGTTTTCCCACGTTTCTCTCTCCTAGGGTCGTGGCTTACACTGTAAAAGCCAGATTTGGATCATTTTCAAAGGGTTGAACATCTTTTAGGTATTGTAGGCTCTCTCTGTCACTTTGAAAGTGATTTTTGTGGAAAAATCATACCTTTTCCAAGAGTGCAACCTATTTTTCCTCTCAGGTGTTGTAATGCAAGTGGTTTTGATGTTAAAATGACAATGCAGGCTCTGTGAATGAGTTTTAATCTTTTCTTGTGTTGTTTGATTCATTCATTGCGACCCTCCATTACGCTTATCAGTTTGTGCATGAAGTTTTGT
Source organism: Taxus wallichiana var. yunnanensis (assembly GCA_018340775.1). Lineage (NCBI taxonomy): Eukaryota > Viridiplantae > Streptophyta > Pinopsida > Cupressales > Taxaceae > Taxus > Taxus wallichiana. The sequence goes on from CM031235.1 coordinate 490,091,456, forward strand.
TGCATTTTTATGAACTGTGTCAATCTGAAGAAGTAAGAAATTCTCACTACTCCTTTGGTGCATCACCTAATTAGCACTAGTTTTAGTTTTTTGCAGTCTCTATCTCTGTCCACTTCGGAATTGAGAGTAGGATTTTGAGTTTGAAACCTCTGTATAACTTGCAAGTAATATATCTCGATCGGGGAGTTGAGGAACCAACCTCTAACTGGAGATTCTTTTCCCATTTTAAAAGTCCCACACTTGGGGAAAATATTCAATGTTGTGCAATCACACTAGATGTCCAAGATGTCAAACTAGAAGCCCGATCAACATCCAGAGTCTTGCTTGATTTGCAACAAATGAAATATCAATAACAATTCTAAGTTCAAAACAAATCATTAAAATGACAATGAGAAATTAAAAACATCTTATATAAACATCTCTGAAACCTCCTTCAATCTAAATATTGAACATATGGAGAATTTGGTTAGCATTCAAGACATTAAATAAGATATTTCCATCATTTATGCCACATCAATTTTATTATCATCATACATATATGACTATTTATGCCTACCTTATTCAAATCATGAAATGTTGACATTGAAAATCCTATCCAAATTATACTCTAAGGTAGATGTCATCTATTTTAGAACCTAACATCCTTGACATCAACACTTGGAAACCATTACCTCCTTTAACCTTTATATATAAGGGTTTATGTTAAGATGAATAGTATTGGAAATATTCCTTACCATTTTATTTTGGTAGTACTTCATGTGTTCTAACAGGTATTACATACAATAAACTTCAATATTCTCACACTCCCACTTATGATTTTAAAATTTCTTGTAGTGGCATATTAAAGTGTGAGAACTAACACTTTGAAGTGTAAAGATGGAAGAGTTTGTTTTCCACAATTGCACTCAAAAGTGCTAGTTCTTGCACTTCTACTTTGAGTAACATTCAATGATATAAAAATTATGAAAATATTAATAAACATTCAAGGTTATAAAATTTCACCGCACCAAGAAATTTTCTACCAAAAAATTATATGTTATATTTTTTTGAAAATATTACAAGGATTGTCAATCAATATTGGAATATGGTTAAATGCTAATTATTCGGACGTTTCCACAATTATTATGGTGATTTCCATGTTAATCCATCTTGTCATGTGTTTTCCATTAAACCATCTTGTCATTTGGACTCCATTAAACCATTAAACCAAACATTATTGAAATACATGCATCAATTAATATGCAATATTTCACGCATTTCAAAAATTTGTAAAATACCGCTTAATTGTGTTAGTTGTATATCTTTTATCATCAAAGTTTGCACATTCACATTTATACTCTCTTTCTCTTTGTAGGACATTGATCAAGGCATGCATTTCTACTTTATTTCTCTTTCCAAGATGTTGAAAGTAAGGCGGGATGTAAATTGCTAGAGAGTAAAGGATTTTGTTTGGATTTCCTAAATCAAAACACGGTATGTTTTCTCCGTTCATCCATTTTAAAACCTTGAAAAAATGGAATTTTGTAAATTATTTCTTCTAATTACATCGTAATTTAGGGATATTTTTAGTTAGTGCTTTTATTACCGATGACAGATGCATTATTAGGGAATTTTTTTAGAGTGTAGATGTGAGTGGGAATATTTCATTTCGTGTGATAAAACAACCAAATGTGTAACAAATATTAACAATTTTCATGTAGTTTTTGTGATAAAATTATTTATTTCATAAGAGACTTAATGAGAAAGATTGAGAGGCATTGATAGAGTAATCAAATTTGAAAAAAATCAAACATTGTTTACAAAATTAATTCCTTTTGCATTTACAATATTTGCATAAAAATCTATTATTTCTGAATTTATAAAATACATTTGAATCAAAGATACAAATCTTTGCATTTAAAATTTTGGCATTCTATGCAGAAACATTTCATGTAGATATTTTTACATTTGTAATATTGCATTCGATTTGACTTTGACACTTGACATGATTGGATCCTTGTTATGAACTCAACCATGTATGCATTCTACCTGGTTCACTCAACTAGATTTTATTCATTCGTTTTTGCTTTTTGGAACCCTATCTAAACCACGAGGCTTCTTTATTATTATTTTGGTATAAAAGACACTAACAAGTCTTGTTTTGTTACATTTTGGTTCTTTCATCTCGCATAGGACTAAAATATTTCCACTTGTACACGACTAGTTATTACATGTATTTTTTCATGATCAAATAATTTATTTCATAAGAGATTTAATATCATAGGTATTTATTGAGTCACAGAACTCAAATTTATTTATTAAAGTGTTAGTAGTTGAGACTACGTAAAGGGAAGTGAATGTCATATATGAAATGACATGAATAATAATGGAGAGAGTAGAAGAGTATTTTTGAAGTATTTCATATATGTTTTTCTATAAATTATAGGCCATTTCATATATGTTTTCATAAAATTGTATTTCCCACAATTACTTGCTTCATTGTCTTACTGTAAATAGGAAAATAATTACTTTTCTTACTTGCTTCAATGTATTTATATCAAATTTACTAAAGAAACTTTGCATACACCCTCATTAAGTAAAGGAAGTTGTTGTCATCCTTTGCGCGTTACCAAAGAAGCACTTATAGACTAAAATTACAGGTTCTGGATGGTTTAGTTAAATAAAGTAATGATATATTGAAACTAACAATTATAAGATGACAAGGTTGATTTTTCTTAATCTGACTTTAATAAATGTGATGAAAGATTCTTTACTAAATATCTTGATAAGATCAAGTAGAATACCTAAGGGAATTTAATTCCTTGTTTGTAATGGTCAAATAGGAGTTAAAATTCAAGATCACCTACACTACCAAGAAAGAGACATATGTATAAAAAATAAATCCCTTCACAATGTGCCAAGAAGAGCTATGCATAGATGGAAACAAAAGTTATGATTACCAATCTTCCTAGGGTATTCACAAACATGATTAATCGATCATCATGATGTTGTGAGAGTATCCTAGGAGATTTGTTAATATTTAACTTTTTCCGAACTAAGTAGAGACCTCCATGGTTGTTGAGAACTCATTTATCTGAGATATAGATATGGTGTTGTAGGTTGAACTTACACTTATGGAAAACATAATCCTTAAAATGTGTATTTTATATATTCTCCAGAAATTTCCTAGTGACCACTAATCTCTAAATTTCTTACTTTGATTTGTAGAAGACATATAATCCTGTGGAATTCCAAATATCTACAACACCCATATTTCGCATTGGTGTTTATATAAGAAAATGCCTAGTGATTTGTTAATCTCCTCTAATATGATTGGTTATTCATACACAATATTCAAATTACCTAGTAGCCACTAAGCCATTCATTACAAAATGTAGTATGTTGTCCATTTAAATTTTGTGGAGAACCCTAAATTTAGATAAGCTCAAAATAAACTCTTTATGTTTTTTCCATATAATGCATCTAAGCCATATAATCATGTTGACTAAAAAATTTCTACTACACACATAGTTCCCATTGTTTATTATTTTGAATAAAGAGGTGACTAAAAATCATAATAATGAATCTTAGTGCCCCATTAAGATATTCATTTTAATAACTAATAATAAGTAATGAGTGTTGTACATTATCCATTTATGCATCTAGGAGAATCCTAACATGTGCTAAGATCTAATTAAACTTATTATATTTTTATCTAGATGTATCTATAAAAAATGTATACAGTTATATATATACATATACATATATATATATATATGATGAGAACTACATAAGGATTTATCCCTCTTGAGGGTATGTAGTGCAGCACTTGGCTCCGCCAGGAATAGTCTAGTCAATATGATACAATTATAAATTATTAAAGAGATCTATAGACATATTGGAAACAAACTAATTAGAGCGGCGTAAGGCTTGACCGATTAAGAAAACATATATTACAGGAATTTTCTCAGTATAATAATAGTTATCCAAGTAAATGATACCTAGTGAACACTAAGATCTAAATATTTTGTAGAGGCTGCTCTTAGAGACTACTAAGCTCGAAATATATTGGATAGATTTATTAAATGATTTGTTAATATAAAAAAATATTTATACTAAGATTCATAAGAGTCATGTTGTAAATGTGAGTACGTCCTTTGGCTTAGTATTACCATCTTGAAGACCAGTCATTATATGTTTGAGTAGAAATTTTTTATTGATATTTACTCAACTAATAATTTCCTAGTGATTACTTAGTCTAAATATTTATTAGTCTTGTGAATGATGCATAGTGAATGCTAATCTCTAAATATTTTTTAGGGCTCAACAAGCTTCATTTTAAGACCCCCCTCAAAAAATAACTTAGAATATTTTGGCGAATCTACAAAATTGACTTTTGAAAAAATGGCGAATATCAAAAAATACATTTTTTGGAAAATTCGATTCGATATGATGTAGATTTTTGGGTTTTCAAAAGGTTTTTAGACATGAGTTATGTGGGAATATAACAAGGAATTTCCAATATTAGACAATTTTTAGGTAGACGTCCATCAATTTAACATTATACAACACCTGGATTGTACAACCATCTCCTACCTAGTTATCTCTCCCTATATCGGACAAAAGTATCTTCTCAGAACTATCTCTTCCAATCCTAGAAACTCATCTCACACATATATAGTTTGACGAATGTCATTATCTTTGTTGTCTCTATATAATTATACATGCACCATATCCTAAACTATCCCTTTTTTTAATCGGGGAAGTCTTCTGTTGAATAGACATCATTATCTTGGTTATATCTACATTAATGGATGTGTGGCATATCCTAAATCATCCTTTTTTAATTGTGATCATCTCGCTTTAGGAAAGTGTAACCTCGAATCTCTCCACCTATAATTTTCTCCATGTTTCCTAACCGAGATCCTTTGACAAGTATATATATCACTACGAGGTTCATTTATTTACTTTTGACAATACTTCTACTAATCTAAAACACTCTCGCGACTCTAATTTTCTATAAAACCATCCGAAACCATAACAACCAATGTTCCCAAACCCGCAATTGACCCACGCTTTGTTACCTCCTTGTCATGCATATTTTCAACAAATCTTTCAACAATGGATAGTTCCATAACCACTCCTATAACTTCCACCAAATTACAGTACAAAAATATCATGTGCCCTCAAATCACTACACTAATGAAACTCAAAGAAACACCTAAAGATTAGATGTAGAAAATAGAATTCATGGGGCTTGTCAACATGCCCCAATTTGAAACAGACACTCTTATCCTTGATTACTTGATCAATTCTTACAACCTTGCAGATGGAAGGTTTAATGTCATTCTAACTGATCATATATTTTCATTCGGCGTGGATCCCATAGACATCCATCAATTAATTGGTTTACCATATCCACATTAGATGGAAATGATTAACAAGTCTATTTTAACTGATGTTGATAAAAATATGTGGAATCTCATTACAATGTGTAGGTTGATGGTAAGTTCAATTTTATTTTTCAATTATTTTATTTCTTAATATTAGCTGACTATCCCTGCATCTAACTTTTCTTTTGTGGTATTGCAGATGTAGTTAATCAATCGAAAAGAGGCCTTGTTATACAAGGTTTTACACGTAATTTATTTCATCTAAAGATACCAATATTTCAATCCATGATTGTGTTGCGGGGTAGATCACTTGATATTCAACATTGGGTAGTTAAATATTTATTGTAGACACTGACAGGGAAGTAATTCGATTAGTGCACATATTTTCCAATTTAATTAAAGTAAATGTCAACAATGCTCGTTCCAATATCAATGCATATGATAAATTGAAGATTGTATTTTATTATAGTAATTATCTTCTTGATTTCTATCACGAATCTTTCCATCAATTATGTTGGTATCCAAATTGATTCTCCTGCGAGGGTTGAGCAACATCACGAAAATGACAGGATGCTTAGAGATAGATGAATCATGATATGAGTCATTTTTTAGCTGGGGAGGGGATTCAACTAACTCTTTATCACTCAGGCATTAGAGAAATGGATAGCACCTTATTGAGGGTTTGATCTACCCTCACTACTTTAGGTCATGCCTTCAACCAAGGTGAGAGGACCCGTTCTGTAACCCGTGTTGGTGAAGGATATCAAGAGATCCTTCTTTGCAAAATTTTCATGAGAACCTTGAGAAAATATGATCAATACAACACAATATAACTCTCACAAGTTGTCACACTAGAGAGTGGAGATGTTTCCTAGACAAGGTTTGGGTTACTAAAGACAATAATTGAATCCTGATTATTTCTGCATATTTTGGAAGTGGAAATTGTTAAACCTTTATGGATACATAGTACAAAAAGGGTAGTTCATGTAGGATTTATCATTTGAGAATTTTTTGGTGGGAATTTAAGAAAGATAAAGTTGATTATACCAAATCTTTGAGAGCCTTTAAAAATATTGGAAAACTCGAAGACAAAATGCTTCAAAATAGCCAAAAATTCTTCAACCATAAGGTGTGTATCAATGGAGGCCCAGAGATGCACGGTTTCATACACTCTTCAAGAATTCAACATAAAGGATCATGCTAAAGACTCAATTAAATGTTGAAAGTCCTTGATTCGTCATGCCTAAGATACACTCATAGACTTACAAACAATCTTTTTCAACCTAGTGAAAGTAAAGTGATTTTAAATTGTTTATTTCATTACAAGATGAAATATCTTCTCACAATGAAATTGAAAATGCTAGAATACTACCACAGGGATAAGATCTTGTGTGATTTAGAGGGATTTCAACATAATATTACAACAGGAACAAGAAAAACTATTTGAAAACATTCTAAAATAAGAGAAAACATAATTGTGCTCATGATCATCACAAATTCATTTCAAGGTTCATTAGATTCATCGGTAGGGACGAGTTTATTTTAAAATATCAAATATTTTCAATGGTTTTAAACTTGTAACCATCGTGACATGATTAAATCTAAAACACAGGGAAATAAATATGTTTCGAGTGGGTCTCTCGGGAAAATTATTTTTCTCAAACTTTCTAAGAAAAATTAACCCCCCCTATGCAAGTGTATTCTCATTACATTTATACAATTTCACTCATTCACTCATCCCAAATTTTTCCCCAAAAAGTATAAATCTTTAAGAGAATATTCCTCTTTACAACATAGTGTTTAATAATTTTTATTCCCTTGAAAATATCTTGCTTTCTGTTCTAGGTGGATAAATCATAAACTGATCAAGTTTCTCAATCCCTCACTACTATGTGGGATGCCATGCCATAACTTTGATAGTATTTTTAATCATTCTTTTATTTTGTCATGCAAGAAATCCCCTTTTAATAATTCTTAGGTGGCTCCATATGGCTTGATTTGACAAGCAATCCTTTTCACCTTTGAGAATACACCTTGAGAAATGAGTGCCCTCGCATGGATACAATTCGTGCCTCTCAAAAATGAGTTCCCTTGCATGGATTATATCATATATCTATGATGTGATTCTGAGTTGGCCAAGTGTAAAGAGGATCCAGCGGAAGCCTCCACGTGTCTCCTTGGTGCAATTACAAAGGTGAATTCCAAAGGCAGGTTCCCAAATAAGCGCAGACCCTCCACATGTTAAGAACCCGAGAGAGTTACATCGGTCGCTGAAAATTCCAAGCATGGGAAGGTCCAACGGAAGCTTCCACGTGTCTGTTTGGCGCAACTTCAAAGATGAAGTCTAGAGGTAGGACCTCAAATGAGTACAGGCTCTCCACGTGCCCTAGGCCTAAGAAAGTTGCCTTGGCCATTGAAAAGTCTCAGTATAAAGAGGATCCAGTGGAAGCCTCCATGTGTCTCTTCGGCGCACTTTTGATATGGTGCCCAAAAGTGGAGACCCCAAACAAGTGTAGGCTCTCCACGTGTCTCAACTGAAAAAGTTGTTGAAAAAGTTTAAGAACCAGTGGAAGGTGCCACGTGCCTAGGGTCCGAGAAAGTTGCATCGGATGCTTGAAAATTCTAAGTATGGGAAGATCTAGCGGAAGCCTCCATATGTCTCTTCGATGCTCTTTCAAAAGTAAAATTTAGGGGCAGGTCCCCAAATAGGTGCGGGCCCTCCATGTGTCCTGGGCTTAAGAAAGTTACCTCGGCCATTGAGAAGTCTCAGTATAGAGAGGAGCTAGTGGAAGCCTCCACATGTCTCCTTGGCGCAACTCTAAAGGTAAGACCTAGAGGTGGAACCTCAAATGAGCATAGGCTCTCCACATGGAAAATATTTGAGTTGAAGCGGGCTTGGGGATTGTGCTTTTCACATTTTATGACACTTAAAGAAATTGTGCATTTTTTGGATAACTTGACCCGCCTCCTTGCTTTGAATTTTCAATGCTAACTCAAACATGTGACATTATTTGGTCCCCAGTGGAATCGTGGCTCATTTTATAACTTTTCTCCTTTTCACAAAAAGGCAAAAATCTTCAAAATTCTCTGATGATCCACCTCTCTGCCTTTGAATTTTCAAACTGCCATGTTTCCTTTTGCGGGCCTTAGGCATTCCTTTTATATTTTCATTCCTTTTGCCATAATGCCTCAAAACACAAAAAGGGTCCACATTTCCGCAACTGCTTGATTTATGATAGGTGTACATATTTTTAGGGCCAAAGTAAGAAATTGCTCTACTACTTCATATTGTTGAGTAGCCAATTAGAATTCATTGGAGCCATGGGACCAATTGGGAATTTTTTACAAATGTGAAAAAAATGACAAGTTCACTAAATAGACCCGCCATGCCATGTCTAATTAAATATGACCACGTATCCATAGATTTTGGGACAGGATTTCCAGAGGAGACACAATCGTGGAAGATTCCCAACAAAAAAAATCCCCGTGGAGAGAAGAATGTAAATAATACCAAGGCTCAATGTGATCCACGACCCAATGAAAGGACTGACAATGACATCCTGGTGAAGGTAAAGAATTATGCACACCCATATAGGAGGACAAAAATTACATCAAACTAGGTGAGATGAGAAATTTTGAAGAAATAGGGTGAGATTAAATTGAGCATCAACAAATTATAAAGCAGATAAATTAATCGCAACAAATGAAAAATTACTATTGATAGGTTTTTTTAGTTGAAGAACAACATGTAACAATTGATTTTAACAATACAATAATTAGTTATTTTTTAATGCAATAATAAGAATAATTTATAATCTGTAAAGAATAATTATAATTGTGATAGATCACAAGGAGATTATTGCTTGGGGGTAAAGTCCCTCAGTTATTCTTCTGATTTTGATATGGATTCAGAAAAATTCACCAGTTTGATTTACTTGACGAGAAAAGAGATAGGGGTTTAATCACCCCTACTTTTATACCTCCACCACCACCTTTCCCTCCATAATTTTCTATAGGTATTTATATTATTATTTATAACTAAGCTACTAGCAGGAATTGCTAACAAGCTATCTAATTTTCTGTAAGTGTTAAAGTGTTTTAATATTTAAAAAAACTATTTGCATCAACTTCCAAGTTTGATAGTGTAAACCAAAATCAGGTTCACTCACAAATTTATATGGTCTCTTCTCCAACCATGCTAGGTAATTTATAATGTTTAATTTATTTTGTTTACTTGCAAATATTATATATAGTATTTACAAGGGTATAATGTTTAATTTTGTAATACTTTGCTTCTTGTAGTTAATAGATGAACACATTAGACATTAAATAGGCCTCCTTCGGTCCTGCTTACCACGGGTGGTAAAAACAAAAAATAAAATTTCCAAGGAATAATATTACATTTCTTATTGACTCTATAGGAACAATTCACCCTACAACCTTTGAATTTCCATGTTTTTCACTAGGTGGTATCCTAAGTGCAATTGGTACCCATATTCGAACCGGATTGAGCTCGATGATGATTTTTTGGGGTTTGATAGTGTTGACTCTAAGGTGGGTAATTATTTTTACACCCATGATATTATACAGAGTAATCCTCCACTTGCTCAACCACAATGCAATAAAATTTCCTTAAAATTAGAGATTTTCCTCCTCAACCAAGTCAAATTCCACTCAGGGATGATTATAATACATATTTTTTCTTCAAAAATATAATACTAGACACTATGGGGGCATAATTCATGAATTGGTTATGCCAGATATGGAATTATTGTGCACTTGGGATTACAAGGCCAAATTTTTTTATCAAAGAAATAAATACTGAATTACTTATAATTATGCTCAAAGGCACTCATTGTTCACTTTCATAGAGAGCCAACCAGCAAGGCTTGACCATTTTCTAAATAAAGCTTAGTCTATTACAATTTTGTATAATAATGATTATGATGTGGAGTTGTAGATATAATATTAAATAGGTTAGAAAATCTTAATGTTGAAGCCCAAGAATACTACAACAAATGGGCTAGAGACAAAAATAATGTTTTAATTGAAAATATAGAAAAATAAAATGTTGTGGTAAGTAATTTTTTAGACATGAAAATTTGTGAAATTATGAGTATTGCAATAAATTATTTATAACTTATCTAATACATTTATTTTTTGTATTCGAAATATGAAAATTTAAATAAATAAGCAGTTGTATTTGATGCACGGTTGAAGAATGCTCGTAAAATCTTGAATTCATTTATACAACTAAAAGAGAGACTTCTATTATTAAATAAAAAATATTACATTCAAAAATATAATCAAAGAGCGTGAGATGGATCTAGAAATCTTCTTGAAATAAAAGATAGGTGTTGATGCATCACTATTGTCATTCGAGAGATGTTGCATGGGAGGAGTAGAATATTCTTACCAATATCAATATCACAGCAAAGGATTTGTAGAAATTAGGATTTTTAGCACAAAGCATTATAAAAAATGAGAAATCTCCACCTCCATTACAAGAAGAAGCTAAAGTTTCCCCTCTGACACAAAATTTTAAAAAAATTACTTTCTCGAGTTAAAATATAGTGGCCAGCCAATTTTCCATTTTTTATTCTATGTGGCAGACGTAAGGACACCTATGACTCAAAATCATAGGAAAAAAAGAGAATTACCTCTAATGTGTTCTTATATGACAGAAATTTCCCAGAAACTTTGAAAAAAATGATGACAACCTAAAATTTGTAATTTTATTGGTCGATAATGTTTTATGAAAATATGTATGTCTTCATAAAGTAATCCACCACTTGTTAGTATGTATACAAGTTTAATTATGAATTGGAAACTCTATTTGTAGTTATGACACATTTTTTGAAAGTTTTGAACAATTTAATATGCACTCTTGTATTCAGATTTCTGTTTTCTTGTGAATGTTTTTATGTTACTATTTGGAGATGGTTTGCATGGTTTTAGATGTTTGGTGTGTTTTTGTTTGATTATAGAAAAGAATATTTTTTCATGTAGATATAAAATATTAATCACACAGAAATGGATCTAAATAAATCAATATCCTTCTTAAAATAAAAATAAAAAATATTAAAAATGAATTTGTTACAAGTAAAACAAGATATATAGTCTATTAAGACTAGTTGATACTTATTAGATACGATATATATAAATAATAAAATAATTTTTCAATAGTTTCTAGAATGTAGAAAGGAAATTAGGAGTCTAGAAATTGAAAAAATGTTGGAGAAACTTGTTCTTCATAAGTTTCCTTGAATTCTACTAAATTGGAAGTGTGTTTGGTGGATATGTTCGGATCCCCGCATCAGTCACAATATTACCTACTCCTCTTCTTTCTATGAGTGAATTCCATAATCCAAGTGCTCTTTCATAAGGAAAAGTTTCCATGGAATAACTCGAAACATACAATCTCAGACAATTTTCTAAATTTCTATCCAATCTATTACAAAATTTTGATTTTACAAAGGATAATGCACTAAATACTCTTTCATCTTTAATAGATCCTAGGATCATAGTTTGGCATAGTTCATATAGTCGAAAATACTCGTTAAAATCACCTCGCAAAATATTTCTTAAATAAATCTTCTTCCAAAGCCTTTTAATGGAACCATTTTTGTTGGATCATCTAGAAAATGAAATTGTTCTATCATAGTAAGAGAAAAATGTTGTGACTGAGAACTCAGTAACTTATTTTGCAAAATACCTTCAACTACAACATTGTTTATCTCTTCACACTTACAAAAATGTTCCATTAGACTATTCATGTATTTTAAAAATAATTACTCATGGAATTTTTAGTAACACACCAACCATATTCCAAAACAATGGATTCACAACTCCCATTGCTTTAAGTAATTTATCTCTTTTTAAACGTTCATGGATCTCTGTAGATAAATATTGAGAAATATTTTTCAATTTATTTCGTGTGTCACATAATATTGTTTCATTTAATTATGTGTCACTCTTACTTCTTCCAATTTTAATCCAACCAAATTTTCTCATCTCTGAAAAGTGTGAAGTGGTGTCTCTTTCCTATTAACTGTTATACACATATGATCATTTATATTAAATTTTAAGTAGCATCTTGGATTTTTAAGGTTGGTTAATGTATTCTAGCTTTCAAAAATAGGTCCTTGAAAACTTCCATCTAGAAAATATAAATTATCTATATTCGTGCATACATTATTTTTAATCATATGAAGTTAGTAATGTAGATGGAATGCTCTTGCGCATGCTTCATCAAAACATTGATCTCATTCAACATTGGAAAAATACCACATAATGTAAGTAAATTTTTAATATATGTTAGATAGTACAAAAAATATTTAGCTTTATCTACTTCCCTACAATATTTATACATAAAACATGTCAATGAAGGATATTCTTCAAATATTCTACAAGAAGGCTCATACATGGAAATCCATCTGGTATCTACATCTTTAAGAAGATTTTTCCCATCTTTTAATCCAATTACAAATTTCTAAAATTATAAAAAATCTATTTGGACTACTTGAATAATATGCATGCAAGTCACAAATGAGCTCCTCCACTCTAGCAACACTTTCAAATGTGCTCACAATTTTATATATCATATACATTCTATGTCCATGTAATGAGTTGTAATCATATACAATGCAACTATTATTTGTAGTTTAACATAGAGACCATTTATGGCCCCCTGTATTCTTGATGCACCATCAGTTCCAACACAAACTAACTTTTTAGCAATGGAAAAATCATCCATACCTGTTATATCCTTTAAACTTGACACCACCAATTTGTAAAGGTTTTTAGAATTACAATTTTCCACCATTTTATGAATAGCTAGGAGATGGGGTTTTCTTAATTCATTTACAAAATTATAGACATGAATGCAAACCCATGAATTGTTTTCCACCATTGTGACCTCATCAATTGAAAGAAAAATAAAATTTGCATTTTTAATAGCTTATTTCAAATCCTCCTTTTCCACCATAGCAAGACATTTTTCCATTTCCCAGCCATTGTTATCTAACCAATGTGATTGTGGAACATTTTGTAATCCAATAACCTAATACAAAATTTTATTATCTAAGAAATCTAAAATAGGTCTTCCCTTTTTCAATATATGGAATACCATAGAAAATTGAATACTTTTGGCAAGAATTTCAGTCTGCATAGCTTTGCCTAATTTCGTTGCAATTGTGTTACCTTTTTCATTTATATTTTTGAAACATTTTTTTATTTTTCATACTCTTTTGCATACTTTACATACAAGCAGTCTTTTTCATTTTTCCATTTATGAGTCCTTACTATGTGCCCATCCTTCTACTTTTGTGAAATATATATTTTCCGCAGTGTTTTTCAATAGTGTCTAATTTGAGTTGCATTGTATGATCTTTCCCTTGTTTCCAACTACATATTTTACATTGACATTGAGTTGGAATATCGTTACCATTTTTTGGCTCCATAGGTTCAATAAAAGGATATTTCGTTGGTCATCAAACTTGAAATTCTTTCCTATTGTCCAATTACTCCTCTTTCTTCTCGCATATTTTTTATTACTTCATTCAACTTGTGCCTCTAGATCTTCTGTAAGTATAATCTCATTAGGAATATCCTGATCGTTATGTCTCCTTTTTCTAGAAATAGAGATTGGAGTAGAATGTTTATCGAGGTCAGTCTTGGATGAGAATTTGATGTGTCTTCTCCTAGTTTGATATAGTTATCAGAATTGTAGTGTATTGATAGTTCAATGTCATCAAGGAATGAATGTTTTCATCAATAGGATCATCTCGAAATACATTAGTTTTTGAATGTGTTTGAGAAATGTCTGCATAAATAAGTGTTACAAAAATATAGTATTAATTATTTATATGATTAATACAACTAAATAAACAAGAGTAAAAAGAGTAAATAATCAATTTAATAAACATGAGTACAATTTATTAAACATGAGTACAAGGAAAAACAATATGGAAAATATATGATTAAAATTGTAAATTAGTAGATAGTACATACCTATATTTTCTGCAGATCCCGACACCAATTTATTTTTTTTTGACTTACCAAAATAGCCAAATAATGTCATCTTACTCTTTTTTGAACTGGAAATATCCTTCTTACCTTGTTTTCCATAATCCATAAATATGTCACAAATATTGAATATTGATAGATGGCTATAGGGTTGGATGTTACAAGCCTTCACGATAGAGGGTTGGGTGATAAAGGGGTGCATGGCAGGGGTAGGATGGGAAAGGGGCTAGATAGTAGCTATGTTGGATGATAGAGGTGTTGGAAGGATATGGGGTTGGATGGAAGCTATGTTTGACAACAAATTGTAGAACAAATGAAATTGGGGTGGTATAGGTGTAGGACGATAGGCTTGGATGGTCATCTCGTGATGAAAAGGAGACACTCATATTTTTGTTGATAGATTATATGTTTGAGGTATATGTATTATACCTCAACAATATGTATTATACCTTGGAAAATATGAGTGTAGTTTGATTTGAAATTTTGGTGAAATATATACATAAGTTCATTTTTAGTGTAAATAGTAGGCGTATCGACCCATATAAATGACATGTTAGCCGAAATTTTTGGCAAATGGGTGAAATATGACCGTAGAAAATTTACCATTTCTAATTTCCAAAACCCCTAATATTCACTAGTTTACAATAATTCACCACTAAAATTTTCCCTTTGGTGAGCATAGCATTTGCTAGGATCAAAATTTCATACTTTGATTTGTATTTTTCTCATCGAATTTTATATTTGAAACTTCCTAGAACCACAAATATCCTTTACAATGTTTTATTAGTCAAACTCTATTTTGAAATACCTATCGGTCATTTATCCATTCCTTACAACAATTATTAATGAATACAAAGGAATTATAATGCATGTAGTGTAATTCTTTACTCAAGATACAATAATAGTTATCATGTGAAGGATGACTAGGGACCGTCAATATCTAAATATTTTTTTGTGATTGAGCTTAGTATTTCTGCTAAGCTCTAAATACTCCATTTTATTTGATCTTAGTGAGCACTAAGATCATAAATATGTATGTCTTGACCCATTAAGAGTGCGTGTAGAGCTACACTTCGCTCGGTGCAATAATAGTTGTAGTTAGAATGATGCCTAGCAAATACTAAGCTCTAAATATTTAGTTGAGGTTGACCTTAGTGACCGTTAAGATCTTAATATTTTGAGGTGGTTGAGATTTACGACCATTAGGATCGAACTATGTATGTCTTGACCCCCTCAATAATGTACGTAGAGTCATACTTTTCTCAATGCAATAAAATTTATACTATAAATGATGCATACTAACTACTAAGTTCTAAATATTTTGTTTAGGTTGAGCTTAGCGATACTAGGATATTAATAATTTATTGTGGCTGAGATTAGAAACCACTTGGGATTAGAACTATGTATGTCTTGAGCCCTCAAGAGTGCATGCAAAGCCATACTTTGCTCGGTGCGATAATAGTTATCTTTTGTTAATCATGCCTAGTGATGGCTAAACTCTAAATATTTTTATATGGCTAAGTTTAGCGAACGCTAAGCTCTTAATATTTCATTGTGGTTGAGCTTAAAGATTGTTAAGATTAGAACTATGTATGTCTTGAACCATCAATATTGTATATAGAGCTGTAATTTTCTCGGGCAATAATAGTTATACTACAAATGATGCCTAGTGACTGCTAAGTTATAATCATTTTGTTGAGCTTGAGCTTAGATACCACTAATATCATTATATATTATATTGAAATGTCAACTAAGTTTTTATCTAACCAAATGTTCATAGTAGGAGACATAAGATTGTTGTTGTAAACCCAAGTGCATCATTCATTTCAAGTATTTATTTCTATTGATGATTGTTGTTGTGAAGGCCAAGAATAACTCTACGTACAATGGTAAATAAGGTTATGATTAACAAGGTTTATAGGAAATTCATCAGCTCCTTTTGGAAGGGGCATCCCACATACCAATGACAGGTCCCATCATCACGAAGCGGTATGAGTACCCTATGAAATTTTTAAATAGTTAACATTTTTTTCCTGATGAAACAAATCCCTCCATGGAATTCAAGACTACATTTATCCATAGACATGGATATCATTCCTTTGAATTCCAAAGGTACATGAAAGACATTGGTGATATTTTTTTATTCCAAATGGTTATTTTCCTAGCAGACACTAAGTCATTCCTTGAAATAAGTACTAATGAATAACATGGATTGTTTTATATAGTCCATTAAATTTTTGGGAAAGACAAAAAATGCAACTAAGCCCTAAATAAAATCTTTACATGCATATTTGGAAAGGTAATGTATAGTGCATAATAAACTTATGGATATAATATATGTATGATGGTATCGATATAGTGAAAAATCAAGTGGGAAGCTATGATGGTAAAAGCTGGACAAGTACAAAGCTTATGACAAACTTTCATGGAAATTATTAGGTCTCATATTGGATAAATAGGTATTTAATCCTAAGGTTATATGAATTTTTCAGGAATGTATATCTACCCCATGTTTTTCGGTGTTCATCAATGGTAAGCCTCAAGGATTCTTCAATACCGAAAGAGGGCTATGCTACGATGGTCCTCTTTCTCCATTTCTCCACATTATTGTGGTTGAAACTCTAAGAAAAATGTTCCAAAAATCAAAAAAGGGGAGAAGGTTGATGAGTATCAAAGTTGTTAATGGGATTGATAATCTCTTCCGCACCAATTTTTGATGACATTTTTCTTTGAGGAAAGGCTGATGTGAATGAGGCAATACTTATAAAAATAAATTATTAAATACTATAAGGATGTCTTTGGACAACTTATAAACTTCCACAAATGCTTTTCTTATTCATAAATTTCAGCCAACAACAAAAAATAAGGTTGGCATAAATTCTAGCTTACAGAATTAAAGTGTTGTTGGAAAACTATTTAGGGATGCCTATAAGTGGAAGTTAATTGGCACAGGATACCTGGAACCCACTAATTGAAAGGTTTCAAAAGAAACTAGCTTCATGGAAGGGAGCTCTACTAACTCAGGAAAGAAAATCCCAATTTCTAAAGAGCCCATTATAAAGAGTCTCTATTTATATAATGTCTATCTTCAGAATCCATGTTAAAGTAAGACACGTTATTAAAAGAATGCAAAAAAATTATTATGGTCTAGTATCGAGAAAAAACCAGAATCCCCCTTACTTCTTGGGAGAAAGTTACTAAACCAAATAACTATAGTGGATTAGGTCTCAAAAATATTTAGATCATGAATGAAGATATAATACTCAAGACAGTTATAAAATGTAAAAAGAAAAAGGAATTTGGGTATATATTCTACAAGTAAGATAAATACAGACTGTTAGCAGAATGAGTGTCACTTTTTTCAATGAGGAACTCCTTAAAGGATCCATCTTATCAAATAACCTCTCCCAAGCCGGGAATCCCCTTAGCTAGGAATCTCCTTCTTAAGGGTTTGTTTTGGAATTTTGGGGATGTAAATAACATTAAATTATGGGATGATCCTTGGTAGAAAAGGAGCCTCTAGGTAAATTTTAACCTTGGGTCCACTTAAAACATTACTATATAAAGGAATAATGTGTTTTCGTTAGAGACTATTGGGTTTTTAGCCATCTAGATCCAAAATGGACCAAAATTCTTCCACCTCCTAGTTATAATGGATCATAAAGACCCTTTTTGAGAGAAATATTAAAATTAAGAAACATCCACATTCGAATAGACTCAATAATGATGAGTTGATCTAGAGAAAAACCATTTCAGGAGACTATGAAGTTAAATATGGTTATGCCTTATCATTCGAAGAAAATAAGGTACACATGGACTAAGCTAAAGTCTAGAACAATCATTTAAGTCCCAAGATTAGTTTTTTAATTTTTGGAATCCATTCATAATAAAACCCTCACCATTGACAATATAAAAGGAGAGGAATGATTGTGATCAATAGATGCTCTTTTTGTAAGGAAGAATAATAATCGGTCCAACATATCTTTATGGATTACAAATTTTCTTTCCAGATTTTTGATACTATTATGGAAGTCTTAAACCTCTAATTTCCTCTTCCGAATGATCTTAATAATCTTTTGGATCAATGATCTTCCCCCTTTAGATAATCTATTATCATAATGGCTTGGAAATGTTCCTTGCCCCACATACTATGGGGTATCTAGAAAGAGGGGAACAATTGAATATTTAATAATAAATCTTCTAGACCCATCAAGGTTGTGAAGAAAATTATCCAAATACTAAAGGATAATATCTCAATTCTCAGCATAAATGGATGGAGTCATACTCAATGGAGTAAAAATCCATCCTAAAGGTGTTAAATATAATCCCTACCAAAGAAGGAACCAAATCTAAATATAAGGAGAGTAGAAGAAGTACTAAATGGAAACCAGCTTTAACACACTCAAGTAAAGTTAAATTTTGACGGGTCATAAAATTGAGAGAAGACAAAGCTGGTGGTGGTGGATTGATAAGAGACCACAAATTATTCTATGTTAAGGATTATATTGGTCCTATTAGGAAGTAATCAAATAACTACGCGGAATCCATGACAACATTATGTGGTGTAAAAATTCCTAGATATTCTCGGATCAAGAAATTGATTATCGAAGGTGACTCGCTAATGATTACCAAATCATTAGAATGGAAAATGAGAGTTGGATGGAGCATTAAAAATATCATTAGGGAGGCTATAAATATGATTGATTCATTCAAGGAAGTGGTTATATGCCACGTCTTCATGGATGGAAACATGTGTGCAGATAAATTGGCTAATTAGGGTGATGATATATATGAATGGATAGAATGGAAAGGATCCCATGTACCCTAGAGCCATGTCTCTAACCTCATTAATAATGAAAATATGGTGTAAGTGGGTCTTCTATAATCACAAGATATTGGATCATAATTCCCTGTGACAGGGGAAGGAAATATGATTAAACATTATTGACGGCGGAGGGTTGGCTTTTCCTTAAAATTTGGGGGAAAGTGAACCATAAGAGTTGTATTGAAAAAAATGTTGTGAATTAATATAAACCCATAGGGGAACCAAGATTGAATTGAACCCACATCTTATTTGGTGATTAAACAAGATTTGATGATGTGGCGAGTTCTCAATAGGGGTGGTTTCTCTGAATATATCAAAATACTAAAAGGTAATGACCCTTCTCTTGCTCTTGAATTTGGTCAAGCCTGTGATAAGGGTAGAGTTTTGATTAGGGGCATGGAAATTATTGTTACTGAACAATCCATTGCTGAGGCTACTGGCATGCCCATGGATGGGCTCAAGCTATTTAAAGACAAAACCATAGGAATAATAAGAAAGCCACCTTCTTCTTCCCCAATGAAAGAGTTCACTTATTTATAAATGACATGGATAAAAACTTCCTACCTAAGAGATGGGCGGATGTTTGCAAAGTAGTGATAAAATATATCATTTTAGAGGGTAAATTTAGGAATATTTTTTCCTAGCACTTTGTCCATCTTTAATTCTTTCCACGGGAACCGGACAATGAGCTTCCCTTTATTTCTTATGAGATTCTGACCATTTTAGTGCTGAAATTTACTGAGATGACAAAACTAACTCCCCATTACATCATGGTCTCATTTTACTTCTTTACCAGAATGAAAACCCCACTATTCCTTCCCAACCCCAAGCTATCAACTCAGATGACAAAACCCCGGCTACCGGACTAAAAAGCTTGAAGAAGAAGTAACCACTAAGGGAAATATAGAAGGTGTAGTGATGGAGGTTATTTTCAACCTAAAATAGGATAATCCTCTAAGGAAAAGAGAATTAGTGAAGATAAATTTGGTGACATTAATAGGGAAGATTGCTCTACAACACAAAGGTATCCATTGACAATTTTATTAAATTCACCAAATACTTAGTTCAATAAATGTAATAATGTCATAGGACAATTGTTCTTTAGGATAAGAGGATAAATGGTTTAAAGGAGAAGCTTATCATGCAAGAATAATAGGTGTCTATAATCTAAGATCAATTTTTGAGACTTGACTTCCCCAATAGAATAATGTGCACGATACTCAACAATTTGGATGAGGAGGAGGAAGTTATGGGTTTTGAGGAGGATGATCACCATGTTCCTTCTCGTACTATGCATTTCTCACTTTGGGGCCTAGTTCTAAGACCATCAATAGGAAGAAGATGAAACATTAGCTTACTATGGGATAACTCGTGATATGTTTTTTTCCTATTCCCTTTTTGGATTAGGAATTTTTCTGTTTTGTTTTAAAAAATATGTAATGAAGGAGGTTTTTTCCTTGTCTCTTTCTGAGTTGTGGCTTAGGCCAAGATTTTTTATCCTATTTTATCCATGGTTCCTTGGTGGGATATTTTTCTTCCCTTTCTTCTTGGGTTCGATATGTACTGTGGGTTTTTGGGTCCCCTCAAAACTAATATATTTACCTAATAAAAAAATTATATGTATACAAATTTAAAAAGTAAGGTTTAATTTTTTCTTCCATGGTTTTATGTTTTGGAGTTAGATGCAACATTCATGGACCTTTAATTCTTAATCATGGTAGGAGAACTGACATCATTAAATTTAGATTTTTATTTATATTCCTATGTAGACACCAAAGTAATTAGAGATATTGTGTTTTATCCATCTTCCTTAAATCATGAATTTAAGAATTACTCACTATTTTTTCCACCGTCATAAATAAAAGCCTTAATGTATATTTCATAGACAAAAAGGCATCTTGCCAGATCAAGCCCTAAGGTCCCAAGACATAAGGGAAATAAAAGATATGGTCTTCATTTAGTTTCTGCTAAATCAAAGGTGCTTCCATTTTTGGAACTAGTTGCTTTCTATCTAATTCTTTCCAAGTACAAGGAGTGGAAATTATTTTCTAAATCATGGAAAAAAAAAGTAGGTTATATATTTGACGTGCATACATAGTTTATTAAATATTATCATAGTCGAACACCTTATACAATACATACACGGTTGAGCCCTAGATGGCCATAACGAAATTAAGAGTTTTTTTACAAAATTAGGTCGTGGACCCAATAGATAATATGGATGATTTTGATCTGAGTGATATCCTTATTAAAATATTTAAACTAGGAGTATGTATTAGCATGGCCCTCATGAACATACTATATGGAAAACATTTTATCTCTAAGGTTGATGTTTCTGGATCCCTTTACTTTCTATGATTATTGATGAAGGAAATATTCCTTCGTTAGGGAAATTGGTTAGTTTTAATTTGGTGAGCCAAAGAAAAAAATTTGTGGACAATGGAAAATCATTTTACATGGGCTTCATATGTTTTAGATGTAATCTATGGTATTCTCAACTATTTGGAATTCTATCAAAATTGGCTTCATTTGTTCCCTTTTTACTAAATGAACTAAATTCAAATGCATATGCCCATCGGTTTAGATCTCATATTCAAGATATATGTACTTATTTGTATCCTGCTCTCTACCAACAAATACATGAAACAATGACACCTAGATATCTGTTGACATCCTCACTTCCATAAGGAAAATGGGATTTGTATTCTTATATCCATAATATATTGTTATCATGATTGAGGGACTCCTTACACCTCCTTTTCATCGGCTATACTATGTGCTTGAAAAATTGGCAAAACAAGAGGTGACATATCAGATTTGCAATGGTATTTCGAGAATTTCAAGGAGAAGAATCTTATAACACATCCCCCTCTCAGTCAATATGGGATGCAAGAAATTTAATAGGTTTCCTTATTTGAAAGTTGCATTGGCCCATAAAAATTCATTCCATCTCCCCAACACCCTCTAAGGAAATATGATTGCATGAAAAGGGTTTCCAAACACCTCGAGTCACTTAGATGACAGATAAATATATCTTATGCACATAAGGATGATCTCAATGAATGGGTATAGATTTCCTAGATATATGACATCATGGTTAGGTATAATATAAAGATGACAAGGGTAGTTCCCTTCGAGAAAACTATTAAAAATGAGGCTACAAAGAGAAAGTCAACATTATATTTGGATCCTTTAGAACAACATCATGTTCCCATTCTCTATGTCATCCAAGGTTTCTTGCATCAAATGAAACTCTATCTAAGGTCCA
The DNA here is from genome assembly GCA_018340775.1 of Taxus wallichiana var. yunnanensis. Classification (NCBI taxonomy): domain Eukaryota; kingdom Viridiplantae; phylum Streptophyta; class Pinopsida; order Cupressales; family Taxaceae; genus Taxus; species Taxus wallichiana. The sequence goes on from CM031235.1 coordinate 490,113,948, forward strand.
AAAGTCAAAAATATACCAAATGAAGCTCCAACTTTGGTGGCATATGCCTTAAATTCTTTAGTTGAAGAATAAGAGGTAATGGAAACTGAAATCTCAATCAAGGAAGCCTTGGTACAACCATATCAATATTCTCCCTCCACTCTACATGAAGAGAGAGAAGATTAGTTTGGGTAGTTTGTAATTTCTCACAAAAATAACCAATTTTTGAGGGACAAAAATATCCCTTAGTAAATATTGAATTAAATCTAAGGACGGGAACCGTACGCACTTGATGATTCAAAATCCTTTCGAGAAGGTGTTCGAGCTCCAAAAACCCATTTGTAGTATATATTTGTGGCCTAGATAGCCTTACTTATCTTTTCCTTACATTTTCCCTTTTCCCCTTTCATTATATGCTTGTTTTGGCCTTATGTGTCGGGACCACCGCCCTGCACGGGGCGGTGGCGGTTTGCAAACAAACCACCTTCGGGGGAAGGGCCTAAACCCCCCCCGCCCAGGGTGGTGGTCTGATCGATTTTTCCAGAATCTTCACATGAGAAATTACATGTGACGATTCACTTAAGTTTATCTTTTGAATGCATCCGTGAGTCGAATTTGCTAAAAATAGCTTCATTTTTCTTGGTTCTCCTAGTTCCTTCTATTTTTAAATAGATTTAATGAGTGGAACTACCTCTTCAATTCCTTGTGCATGAAGTAACCTTCTAGCCTCCATTCCTATATATTCCATGCTTGTATTCAAGCAAAAGGGCCCTGAGAATTTTGTGTATCTTGCATTGTTGTGCTGCAATAATCTTGCTAGGAATTGCATAGCCAAGTTCAGATCTCTTGTGCTATCTTTCTTCTACCTGCATTACGCCCAGATTGCTTCCAAGCTGCCATCACTCAAGCACCATCCTCTTGTTGTTGTTCTTTGCATTCCCATCCTTGGACTCACATGAATGCTCAGAGAAAGAAAGGAAAGAACTGAGGGGACAGATACTCATACTTCTGGATTTTCCAAAGCTCTTGCTCTTCCAAGTTGGAGTTGTGTATTTGTTTGCTTTGTTTTGTCAAATTGCATATCAAATAGAGTAGAGAAACAATTCATTTCAATTAATCAGATAGTTACAAGTAGATCAAGTCAATAGGAAGTTTTCTCTTCAATATTGCCTAGGGAAATAGTGGGTGAATGATAGCTTTGTTAGAGTCATGATTTATTCTTCACTTTTGAGGTAGAGTTGGAGAGATTTTATTTGAATTAGAGTAGATCTTAGATTTAGATTCACACATCTACACAGATAGCTAGCTACATCGGCCAGCTATTTGTTTTCTTTAAATTGTTTGTTAGATTAGATGCATTTGTCGAAAAGTTAGAAAAGCACAAAAATATTTATTTCCATAGATTAGCTTGTTTTATTGTTTTGTTCTTATATATTGAGAAAACACCAAAAATATAGTTTAGATTTCATTTGATAGATAGTTTATTCACTGAAAAAATGAATCAAATTCATTTTGTATGACCATCAATGGTCCACAATAGGAAAATACCTACTATGGTTGTGATCCTCTGGTCCCACAACCCAATGGGCTAGAGTTAGTAACTGACATTGACACAAGTCTGCGCTTAACAATCTTACGCACACCCACCACATACACAGAGAAAATAAGATAGTTAGAGACTTTAAACATAGCTTGCTAACAAGGCCTATGACTTTTGGACTACTCTGGGAATAGGATTTGACTGCATGTATGACCATTCAGGGCCTCAACCTCAACGAAGTCTTTGGTTGTGACCCACAAGTCCCACAACCCAATGGACCTACTAGTCAGTTAGATATCGACACTAGCCTACACACACATGGTATTCATATCCTCACCACTTCCACCGATATATCACACAACTTTCATTGTTGAACATAGCAGCCGATTAGGCTAAGACTTTTCTGGATGAGACCAAGAGAATCACCCTTAGTTCCTGCAGCTCCGCTACATCTCTTGTCTCAATTTCCATGACCTTGTCTGGAAACCCATATGAGGCACCTGCAGGATACTTTCCACGTATTCCACAACCCACCAATAGAATATCGGCTGAGCTAGACATCGATTGGAGTCTCGAGTAGCTATCATATCAGACCCTACCATTACACCCCTTTAGGTTAGGAGAGCATTCTTTTCCTTAGATTCACATAGATTCCATTATTGTGTGTCGAAGACATAAGGTTGCCCAATTAGCTTGGTCATCACCATCACTTTCACTCCCATTTCAAATTCCACACCGGCTGTCTTGGCATGACCTCGGGAGGTCGGGTGCAAGAAGGTCACGTGTTGATTTTTTGTCATACAAATTGGTGAACCCGACGTGAAGAGCTAGTCTCTAAATTTCCACTTTCATCCATCCTTTATTCTATGGGTATTCTTATACCCCAAATATGTCGGGATATGATGAGTATGGTTGACCCATCCCGAGGTTTTGACTTGTACCAACACCATTCAAACATACCACAACAGTCACCTTCACTTTCAACATGGGAAGACAACCGCTCATCCACTCAAAATCCTCTGCTTTAGGGAACCAATGTTGGTTCTTTGTATGTGCATCAAAGAACTAGATCAGATCACTCAGACTTACCCCCTTGAACAATCAAGTTCAAATAACATGACATTTACTGGAGAAACTAGTTCATCTCCTCGGGTATTGTTTCGACATCCCATCACCATGTAATCCGATCCACTCCCCCATCTTGATGAGGAGTATCTAGCATGATATGCTAGGAGTGAGAAGAAATTCCAACAAATGAACCAATATTTTGATAGGTTGCAAGGGCAAGGTAGTGTCCCACTTCAAAACAATAATGCTACCCCACCACCAACTGACAATACAACCAATGAGGGGTGGAAACATCATGAACAATTCATAGTGGGACACCATATTCCTCAACAACCTTCAAGGGTTCAACCAAAGGAGTCTAAGCAGGGCACCCCCATCAATGGGTGATGTCATTTCAGCTTTGGTTGATAAGGTCAAGGAGTTAGAGCTTGCCCAGAATACACATAATTCATACGCAGGGCAAGCATGGGACTCCTTCTTACCCACATAGAACCATGGGAAAATACCGACTTCCCAGAACCCACCAGTCTACATGAATATTCCGAACCATGTAGACTTGTTAACTGGGATGGGTACCTTGGGTATGCCTCCTCAAGCCACATATGGTCATCTACAATAGGCACCATCTAGAAGTGCATTCTCAAATGCTATACCAACTGGAAATGTGATGTTCCCTAGCTTCACGCCTTCAGCTCCATATCAAGGAAGTCAACCCCCATATATACACATGTATTCCAAATCTCCACAGGGGACATGTACACCTACCCAAGTCCATATGGACAAATGCAAGGGATGTCATACGCCCACCAAATATTTATGTTGTCCCATTTCAGTAGCCAACGCAGCCCCCACCTCCCCAACAAGGGTCTTCAATGGTGGAAACATATGCAATGGGGACTTATTCTGAATATCTCAAAGAACCCCTAGATTTCTCCATTTGGGTAGTCATGCTCCCGAGACCCTTTGCCTGATCTCCCAAAGTTCAAGGGGAGGGTGATCCAAATGCCCACATCAAAGCTTATGCAATGGCCATTCGAGAGCTACTCCCATGGGATGTAGTCATTGCAAAGATTTTCCCTAAGACACTTGAAGGTATTGCTCTCGATTGGTATTATAGGATACTGGAGGCTTCGATACACTCATTCAAGAAACTAGTGTTAGAGTTTATCAAAGCCTTTGATATGAACAAGATTTTGTGAATAGGAATAAGAGAATTTCTTCATATCAAACAAGAACATAATGAGTCTGCAGCTCACTTCATTTAGAGGTGGTGACATGTTCTCTACTCTTCCGCAAGTGCTCCAAACATGGACCAAATGGAACTTTGTGATTTGTTCCTCCACTCCCTCAACAAGAGAGATGAAGGAAGAGGTTCAAAAGTTCCCACTAAGGAGCTATGAAGAGGTGCTAGAGGGTGCTCTTTGGATCGACCAAGCGGCCATCGATAGTGGTCGTAAGACCTATGGAGAAAATGGGAAGTTAGTTACCCCTTCTCAAAACACTCGGCTACTCCAACAATACAAATAACAATCAAGGACCAAAGATCCTTAACAAGAATCATGGAGTCATGACCGATGGTGTAATTGACCAGCCCAAAAAGCCTAATGTTGTTAGTCCCATTGGTATAGGTACAATGAATAACAACAACAATGGGAATAACAATGGCAACAATCAGAGGAAAATTTCTCACCCTCGGTAAATGTTGTGGATTTTAATCATCCCCAACAACAGCAACAACCTCAGCCACAAAGACAAATGCTGACCCCAAGCCCTAGTCAATACCCCAACCAATTCTAGAACTAGGGGCAAGGGTTCCAAAGTGTTAACTATAATAATCAACAACCAAACAATAACCATGGTTTTGGACCACAACAAGGAACAAACCAAAGGCCTCGGGATTATGATCCTGACTTGTATTGTGGTTTCCATAGGGTCCATGGGCATGATGCAAGAACTTTCCATGATTGTAATAAGTTTTTGCAACATTTTTCTAGAAGACCAAAGATAGTTGTTTGTTGACATGTTTTGGCCAACCCAATTGCACCTAATCAAAACACCTATATGGGACCAGTGTCTCCACAGAACATGCCATTGGGAATCTTCAATGATCCTCTCCCCATGCATCAAAGGATGGAAGACTAGATCCTAATGGTTTGAATAAAGGCATTGTAATAGGGACTCATGATCATGAAGCCTCAACTTCATCAAACCCACAGGTGGCACCTCCTTTGGATGGTCACCAAAAATGAAGATCATAGGTTTGGTTGAGTTGGACATTGAACTCCAGATTAATGCTGCAACAAGAGCTAGAGACTATTCATCGCAGCCAATCCCGATTTACCCAGTTGTCTCGAATAATGCTCATGACATGCTAAGCAAGCCAAGTAGGGGCTTATGACTTGATCAAGTGATCTAACCAAGACCTTTTCACACATTTCCTTCTTAGATCTACTGAAGAATTCTCCCACTCATCGAGCCACTCTCTTGGAAGTGCTCTTGGTCTCGGCCATTTGGCTAATGTTACCCCACCACCAGAGGCACAGATAAACCATATAGACTTTGACGTTTTCCCTCTCCAGGACAGCCTCGAAAGGGATATTGGGTTTGTATTTGACATAAGCAAGATGCCTATGAGATGCCGAAATAGCTCGTAGAGGTGATCCAACCCTATTTTTGCAAGTTTGGATCTATAACAACTATGTGAAGCATGTGATGATCGATGATGGGGCAGCAAGTTAACATCATCCCCTTCTCTTTTCTTTAGAAGTTAGGATATGGGGAGACTAATTGCTCCTCGACGTGAAACACATTAAGAGGCTATGATAGTCTCAAGGTGACCTCGATCGGGACCATAGTATTACTGGTCACTCTTGGACCCAAGATGGTGCTTACTGAGTTTTATATTATAGATCGGGAAACCAACTATAATATGATTCTTGGTCACCCTTGGATACACCGCATGAAAGCAATCCCATCCACCCTATTCCAAGAAGTCAGATTCCTACATTTAGGGAAAGTCTTTGTCACTCAGGGTGATCCAAAGCCCTTTGACATACACCTAGCCAACTTGAAGAAAAGGCAGGGGTCCACTCTAAATTTGAGCTTCCCACCAACCTAGTTAAACAAACTGGTAAGCATGTTACTAGAAGAAAAGTTGGTTCCCATGATGGAATTAGAGGTTACAGGTTTGATCGAGGGTATTCCGGCCTTCAAGGATGAAAGTGTTGTTGTAGAGATAGTTTTGCTAGGAACTACAACAAATATTGTTGAACTATTAGAAAAGGATTTTCCTATCCTTCTTCCCTTCGATTCCATGGGTATGGGACATGCTTTGGGACCTGGTTCCCTTCAGCAGATGAGGTTTGCATGGTAGATGTAACCAAAATAAAAGAAGAACTTACAAAGGATGACTCAACATCTATCTTTTCGAGTGATTGCTGGACTCTCCACTTTGATGGGGCCAAGTGTCACTTTGGTGTCGGGGCAGGTGCAATCCTTACCTCACCCGAAGGAAGGGTTTTACCTTTTCTTTCAAATTGAATTTTGAATGCACAAACAATGGGGCTGAGTATGAAGCTCTTCTATTAGGTCTCATTATAGCCAAGAGAATGGGCATCCTCAATATTAGGGTGTTGGGTGATTCATACTAGTCACAAATCAGGTATCCGAGGTATACGAGACTAGGGATGAACACTTACAACTCTATAAAACTGTCGTGTTGGACCTAACTAAGGGGTTTGATTTCATATCAATCGAGGTAGTTCCACATGAACAAAACCTTTTGGTAGACTCTATAGTGACTTCTCACCTCACGCTTCACCCCAAGTAATGATTTAGAGGACACCAACTTCACGGTTTCACTCCGCACTGAATCCTTGATTCGCAAAGTGCCAGTGGTGTCAATGTTGACATACGTGGAAGCTGAGGGCAGTTTGACTCTTCGGACCCTATCGATGGGGATGAGTCAACCTTAACTTATTTAAATGCTTTGGTGGAATTACATCTTACTTGTCAAGAGGTAGACTTTTCCTTAATTCTGTGTTCCTCCTCTTATTTTGGGAATCCAATGATTGAGTCATCTCTGGGAAGAGATCTTGAAATTTATGAGGTAGAAGAGGAAGGGGACTTGGAGTTTCCACCAGCCCCGCCTGAGTTTGAGGAGGGTAATGCCTCCTTAATTGAGGGAATGATTGATATAAACATCGAGAATGGAGGAGGAACCAAAAATCTTAAAACTAGGGTCCTCTTTAACTCAGAGGAAGTAGAAATTCATACCCAAGTCCTTAAGGAACATCGGAAAGCCTTCGCATTTAGTTATAAGGAAATGATGGGAATCACACCACACATCATAGTTCACAATCTTGTTACTAAGCCGGATGCCAAACCAATTAAGTAGAAATCAAGACCTATGAAGCCAAAGGTAGCCCTTATGGTAAAAGAAGAAGTAATGAAGCTTCTCAAGTAGGATTTATCAAGCCTAGTTGATTATTCACAATGGGTATCTAACATTGTCCCCATTCTAAAAAAAAATGGAAAGATCCGTATTTGCATAGACTTCGGGACATCAACAAGGCTTGTCCCAAGGATGATTTCCGCTACCATCCATTGATGTTATCATCGATGCAATGGCATTTGGATTTGATTTTTGTCCCTCATGGATGGGTTTTTGGGATACAATCAAATCAAAATCTCTATCGAGGATCAAGCTAAAACTACGTTTATAACTCCTTGGGGAACTTATTGTTATGTCGTCATGCCATTTGGTCTTAAGAATGTTGGTGCTACATACCAATGAGAAATGACCTACATATTCCATGATCTTATTCATAAGATTGTGGAATCCTACGTGGATGACCTGTTGGCCAAGGCCAAGAAGTGCTATGATCACCCAGAGGTGCTTCGTATCATTCTCTCATGCTTGATTGAGTATGGAGTCACATTGAATCTAGAGAAATGTGTATTTGGTGTAATAGGTGGAAAGCTCTGGGTTACATTATATCTTCATGAGGAATTGATGTTGACCCGGCCAAAATCTAGGTTGTGTTAGAAATGGTTCCACCATCGGATGAGTCTAGTATTAGATCTTTCCTTGGGAAACTCGGTGCAATCCGAAGGTTCATCCCTGACTTGACCTTTTTTCATTCATCCAATCAACAATTTGTTAAAGAAATATTATAGCCTGGTTGGATGGAGGAATGTGATGAGGCCTTCAAGGTAGTTAAGTGATTTTTGTTATCCCCTCCCACGCTAATGCCACCAAGGTCAGATCACCCTTTGATCTTATATTCATGGGCTATAGATGTTTTTTGGCTTGTATGTTGGCACAAGAGGATGATGACAAAATGAGAATGGGTTGTTTATTTTATCAGTTAGATGTTACTCGATTATGAGACATGCTACACGTAGGTAGAAAAGGAATGCCTTGCCATAGTTTTCGTAACCAAGTGCTTAAGACATTACATGCTTAATCAAGAGACAAGGGTCATCATCAAGTCAGACCACTTACGGACATTCCTCATGCAAGGATCCTTGTCTAAAAAAGGGGCATTTCATTACATTAATGGGTGAGTTCAAGCTAATGTTTGTAAATCAAAAAATTAGTTAAGGGTCAAATCATCACAGATTGGTTGGCTGATAATCCATTAGATGGGGGTGATTTGGTAGATTTGGACTTTCCTGACGAGTGAGTGCGTATATTTTGTTGAAACCAGGCCCCCTATCTCTGTCTGTATGTCCTTGGTACACTAACATCATCAATTTCATCATGGACCACACGTACCAAAAGGGGAAAATGTCACAACAAAGAAGGTGGTTGCATAATTTCCACCAAGTACGTCATCTGGAGAATAGTGCTTTATCAGAGCCTTTGATGGAATGCTATTGAGATGTGTTGATTTGAAGAGTCTGAAAAGATTCTTTATGAGTCACATAGGGGTATGTGGTGGTCACTTCAGTGGCCATGCTACTACCCAAAAGATACATCGGATGGGCTATTTCTGGCCCACCCTCGAACATGATGTGGTAGAGTTTTGTGTGTAGATGCCACAAGTGTCAAGAGTTTTCCCATGAAATCCACATACCGGCACAAGCTTTACAACCGATCACAACTCCATGGCCCTTCTCCATGTGGGGCCTAGATCTGATAGGGAAATTCTCTCCCTCATCAATGGATGGCCATAATTTCATAATTACAGCCATGGAGTACTTTACCAAGTGGGTAGAGGCCATGCCCCTTACCACTTTGTCCTGGCTCTATAATCGCTAAGTTCATCTTGAACCAGATCATTTGTAGGTATGGGGTGCCATAGGTCATTATTTCTGATAATGGCACGTCTTTCAAAAATGATGAGTGTGTGAGTTGTGTGCAAAGTTCAAAATAAGTCATCACACAACTTCTCTCTATTACCCTCAAGCTAATGGACAAGCCGAGGCTACCAATAAGACTTTAAAGTCCATTCTTCTAAAAAATTGTTAAGGAGAATAAATGAGATTGGCATCTGAAGATTTTTTCAGCCTTGTGGGCCTACCAAACGTCGGTTAGAACACCAATGGGAGTGACTCCCTTTTCTTTAGTGTTTGGTGTTGAGGTAGTTCTACCACTAGAGGTCAAACTACCCAGCCTCCACATTTCATTACATGGGATCCTAGGAGAAGAGGGTTATCGAGAAGCTCATCTCTCCCAATTAGAAAGCCTCGATGAAGTTAGATTGAATGTTGAGCAATGACACAGTGTATATGCTGACCGCATGGCTCGGAAATACAATAAAAAGGTATATGAACGTGAGATCTATGAAGGAGATTTGGTGTTAAGGCTCGATAGCCAAATTGACAAGAAGACCGGTGAGGGAAGAAAGTTTAGACCTAGGTGGATAGGTCCATATCGAGTGGTGGAAGATTATAAAAATGGCACATTCCATTTGTGTACTCTAGAAGGTGAGGAGTTTAGTGAATCCATGAACTCCCTTCACCTAAAGAGATACTACGCATGATCCATCAACATTCTCATATGTACATTATTGCATCTGCATTGCATTTTCATTTTGTCCATTCATTTTGTAAAAAGTGTGATCAAGGAGCTTATCCTTATAGCAATCCCCAAGAACTTCTAAAAATATTGGAAAAACATTCAAATCATGTCTCTTCAAATCTTCATTGTATCATCAACTATTTTTGCATCATTTCATCAGTTCCAAACAAGGATAAGACAAAGTTTTGATAGTAACCATACCAAGGCCTGCATACTTGGTTCTACTTTTGGTTTCTTCTTAGGATAGGTGTCTTTTGTTCATGGTCTATTCTAGAAGCTTCATGGTGTCACATCCATCCCACATACATCTCCTTGGAAATAAGAACATTCTAAAGATTTTTCCCAAATAAGTAAGTCAAGTACAAATCAATAGAAAATTTTATTTTACACATTTCTTTTGCCCTACCAACCTTGGTGTTGAGCCTGTGTCTCTTACTAGTGACGTAGGGTTGGGAAAGGAAGGAAATGCCCTTACTCACCTATGCTTTTTCCATGGTGATGAGCCCATGCTTCCTACTGGTAGCATGGGGCAAGGTATAGGGGGTCTCTTTGACAAACCTAAAAGTCATAAACAATTAGACCAATTACTGGGAAATCTTAAGTCAAAGCAAAGTGGATTAGATGTTCAAAATTCCAAGAAGAATTCAAAACCTTAAAACCAGATTTTGTCAACCAAGTGGCCATCTACGGATCCAAGTCTAGATAAACTATAGAGAGCAATTCACATTCTAAACTATGAGGTAGCATTAGTGGGGTAAGGTTGTAGCATCCCAATTTGGCTCTGTCAAACCTCTATCTTTGTCTCACCACTACCATTCAACAAATTTCATGGCTTGTGCCCTTCCTAGCTCTCGGTGTTGAGCCCTCGCATCTTACTAGTTGTGTGGGGTTAGGAGTGGGGCAAGCATATCTATTCATCATATCATTATGTCATCACGTTTTGTCAAGACAAATATGAAGTACCGAAAATTGCAAAAGAAACTAAGTTTTAAGATCACATTGTGTTTGCATCATCATATATCAGCATCATGAAATACAAAAAGAAATCATTTTGTTATCATTTCACATCCATTGCATACATTCTGAAAAGCATAGGAAAGTGGAAATTCTAAACATCTAGATTACACATGAGAGATAAGCCAAAGAGAGTCAACTCGGATGCAATGGAATGCCGAACCAAAAATAGAGTCTGTATATCATAATGGATCAAGTTTGTATACAATGTCATCATGCACTAGGCATGGTCAAAAATGCTCGTAATGAGCCCGAAACACACACAAAAAAAATCATATAATGTCAAAAAATAGTATCAAAGCAATAAAGGCTCAGTCGGCCTATCAATCCCTATGGGATCCCTCAGATGGTGTGGCCATGCCTAGGGCTCTCTCCTTCTATGTGACGACGATGACTCAGAATGGACTGAATGGTGTGAGTGCTCATGGTGGCACCCACTACCCATAGCCTCACTATGAGAATGGCTTCGTCTCATCAGGCGCTCGGTGGTCTCGTACCCAGCTACTATGGCATGAAGGGAGGTCACCATCTCTCGTGATCTTCTAGATAGGAGAAAATACATCGAAATGTCGGCCAGTGGCTAAGGGCTGCCCTGAATCAGCAGCCAACTCAGCCGAGTCTTCCCGAGGGGATCAATAGGGTGTCCATGCATACCCACCGAATGAGCTCTCACCACTTGTGTATGGATGCTACAAAAGGAAAAAGAAGAGATAGTGAGCAAAGAGAAAATCACAAAATGTAAGTCAAAAGAGAATACTAAACTAAACCTATGAAAATCAATAAGCAAAAATAGAGAGAGGAGTATTGAACATACTCGGGTCTCCGGGCATCCATGTGGGATCAGTGGCTACTACGGTAGGTGCTGTTGGTGGTTATGGAGCCTCCCAAATCCAAAGGCATGGTGTTGTCCCATCATGGACTCATCATCTCCTCCAAGGGTCTCCTCTGAGACTAGAGTCTCTCTCTCCACGCTCACCTCCTCATGTGCTTGCTCTGAGGATCTCCTAGGTGTCATGCCACTCAGGGTCATTGTCATCTCCCTCGAAGGTCCTACCCCCTCATCCTCTCACCCGACTCCCCCTCATGTCATCTCCCACCTCCTCCTCAGAATCGAGTCCAAGTCAATCGGCTCATCCTCCTCCCCACTGTGAGCAGGAGCCACCCCAATCTGAAGTAAAGGTGCTTGAGGAGCACCAGCTGCTCATCGAGCCTGAACTACATGCCTAACTACAATAGGCACACCAAGAGTAATAACTATCCAGCCAAGATCCCCTCTAGGACCTCTCCATGCCTCCTGGATAGTCCTGTAAATAGGTGTCACTAGAGGAAGCATGACTAGGGTATGGAAGACCGAATTGCTGAGGTACCGGTCAAAGGGATGAATCTCTAGTCTCGGCCCTATCAACTAGCTTGCTCATGGAAGAGCAAGCTACCATCATCGTAGTCTCCTCACCCCATATCCCTACCATATCCTGATAGGGTGTGGGGGTCATGTCGGCCATAGTCAGAGAGGCCACCGACTGATGTGGAGTCTCAGAGCACTGACATGCCTATCCATCTAGCTTCCCGGATAGCCCCTGGATCTGACACCTCCACCCCCTACCATATGGGATGAAATGCTCGTAGACCCAACTCATAACTGTGGGGTGGCTCAACGACTTCCCCTATGCAATCTCATGACTCTGTATAAATCATGGTATGTGGTCCCCAAGATATCTTACTCCCCAGGCATACCTATGGCCATGAGCCTTGATCTGCATAATGATGGGGCCCCAATAGTACAAAAGTGTATCTCCCCCTTGTCCCCGATCAGTCTCGAGGATAGATACCCATGATGGCTTTTCGGAGGGTAGGAATGGGAGCAAGTAGCAATAGACCAAACCTTTATTCCCTTCTTCGAGCCAGAAGAGACAATAACATCTCCCATGTATGTAGCCTGTTGTCTCATCATGGCTCTGGACCCCATTGTCTCCAATGTTAGTTTCCTACCAAGTACTGGGAGACCAAGAATGTGATAGACATCCTCCAAAGTGATGGTCCACTCCCCCCTGACACCTGGGAACCGGAAAGTGTTCCGGTCTGCATCCCAGTAAGAAAATAAGTCACATAGAATATGACTAGCAAGAGCAACATGGGGCACCTGTGCTATCCCAGATGCCTACCTATTGTAGAAGATCTGTCTCAGCCTGGGTCAGCTGATCTAAAATCCTAGGGAGCCAATCACACTCTCTCTCTGCTCCAAGTGTATGTACTCCACCTTTTTTTGCATCCACCAAAACATGAGAAAAGAGCAAGTTAGTAAAGCATGCCACACAATAAGCTCATCAAAAACATAGTAAACTCTCAAAAATCTAAAAAAAAGGTCAAGTTTTGAGCATGTTTTGACGTTCTCTGTCTAGAACCGCCGCCAGTAGGGGGGGTTCCTGGACCACCGCCTTGAGTTGGGCGGCGGTCCTATGACCGCCGCCCTACTTTGGGTGGTGGTCCTGAACCAAATTTCAAAACACACCGTGAACCCTAAGGAAGACAAAAAATGATAAAATTGACCATTTTTGCTAGAACAAAAGCATGACCTATGGGCGCCCCCTAAAGACTTATTCAAGACAATTTTTTTGAAAAAATCCCCCTAGGTGAAGTTTTCAACATTTAAAATTTTAGGTAAAAAAGAAGGAAATAACTAACCTAGAGCACGCTGGTCGATCTCCCACACGTGGAGGCATGATCACGATCTCAACATGAATGTATTGACTGTATTCTCATCAAAAATGGTCACCGTAAATCCAGAGCTCCAAATCAATCAAACAATCCAAATCAACAATGCACAAATGAATTAGAAAATGAATTTGTTTTGATATATATATGGTCTTTCTAACCTCATCTTGAGTATATGTGTTCACAGGGCTAGAGCGTTGGTGTAGGTATATTTCTACATCCCCGCGCAAATGGTAAGTCCTCTTGTCATTTTAATTTAGTGTTTATTTTTGATATTTTATCTATCTGCACTTGAGTCTTTTTTTTTCTCTTAGTAGTAGCGGGAGCTTGGGTGGTGATATTTGACACATGGGCATGTTAGGTATAGCTTCTAACTCCCCATTTCGGGAATGCCATACTTGGACTTTACGTTTTATGCCTCTTTCATGGCTAAGATGCTTCTCCGAGGGGGCAATATGTATGCACCCAAAATTGCATGTGCTACATTGGTGGGAAAATGGTTATAAAGGTCCCAATGATGATTCAAAATCCTTTCGAGAAGGTGTTCGAGCTCCAAAAACCCATTTGTAGTATATATTTGTGGCCTAGATAGCCTTACTTATCTTTTCCTTGCATTTTTCCCTTTTCCCCTTTTATTATGTGTTTTGGCCTTTGGCCTTAGGTGACCAGGAAACCTTGCCCTTCGGGGTGGTTCGCAAAACCACCACCCTGCAAGGGGCGGCGGTCAAAACCCCCCTTGCTGGTGGCGGTGGTCCTGATCGATTTTTCCATAATCTTCACGTGAGAAATTACATGTGACGATTCACTTAAGTTTATCTTTTGAATGTCATGAGTCGAATTTGCTAAAAATAGCTTCGTTTTGCTTGGTTCTCCTAGTTCCTTCTATTTTAAATAGATTTAATGAGTGGAACTACCTCTTCAATTCCTTGTGCATGAAGTAACCTTCTAGCCTCCATTCCTATATATTCCATGCTTGTATTCAAGCAAAAGGGCCTGAGAATTTTGTGTATCTTGCATTGTTGTGCTGCAATAATCTTGCTAGGAATTGCATAGCCAAGTTCAGATCTCTTGTGCTATCTTTCTTCTACCTGCATTACGCCCAGATTGCTTCCAAGCTACCATCGCTCAAGCGCCATCCTCTTGTTGTTGTTCTTTGCATTCCCATCCTTGGACTCACATGAATGCTCAGAGAAAGAAAGGAAAGAACTGAGGGGACAGATACTCATACTTCTAGATTTTCCAAAGCTCTTGCTCTTCAGGTTGGAGTTGTGTATTTTTGCTTTGTTTTGTCAAATTGCATATCAAATAGAGTAGAGAAACAATTCATTTCAATTAATCAGATAGTTACAAGTAGATCAAGTCAATAGGAAGTTTTCTCTTCAATATTGCCAAGGAAATAGTGGGTGAATGATAGCTCTGTTAGAGTCATGATTTATTCTTCACTTTTGAGGTAGAGTTGGAGAGATTTTATTTGAATTAGAGTAGATCTTAGATTTAGATTCACACATCTGCACAGATAGCTAGCTACATCCGGCCACTATTTTTTTTCTTTAAATTGTTGGTTAGATTAGATGCATTGTCTGAAAAGTTAGAAAAGCACAAAAATATTTATTTCCATAGATTAGCTTGTTTTATTGTTTTGTTCTTATACATTGAGAAAACACCAAAAATATAGTTTAGATTTCATTTGATAGATAGTTTATTCACCGAAAATGAATCAAATTCATCTTGTATGACCATCAATGGTCCAGCAGTAGGAAAAGACCTATGGTTGTGATCCTCTGGTCCCACAACCCAATGGGCAGAGTTAGTAATTGACATTGACACAAGTCTATGCACTTAACAATCTTACACACACCCGCCACATACATAGAGAAAATAAGATAGTTAGAGACTTTAAACATAGCTACTAACAAGGCCTACGAACTTTTGGACTACTCCTGGGAATAGGATTTGATTGCATGTATGACCATTCCAGGGCCTCAGCCTCAACGAGTCTTTGGTTGTGACCCACAGGTCCCGCAACCCAACGGACCTACTAGTCAGTTAGATATCGACACTAGCCTACACACGTAGGTATTCATATCCTCACCACTTCCACTAGATATTATCACACAACTTTCATTGTTGAACATAGTAGCCGATCAGGCTAAGACTTTCTGGATGAGACCAGAGAATCACCCTTAGTCCCTACAACTCCACTACATCTCTTGTCTCAATTTCCATGACCTTATCTAGAAACCCATATGAGGCACCTGCAGGCTACTTTCCATGTATTCCACAACCCACCAATAGAATCTTGGTTGAGCTAGACATCGATTGGAGTCTCCGAGTAGCTATCATATCAGACCCCACCATTACACCCCTTCAAGGTTAGGAGAGCATTCTTTGCCTTAGATTCATAGATTCCATTATTACGTGTCAAAGACATAAGGTTTCCCAATTAGCTTGGTCATCACCATCACTTTCACTCCCATTTCAAATTCCACACCAAAACAAAGGATAAACTTCATAGGTCATTGAGATTATCTCCCAACTAGGGAAATAATACAAAAATAGAGACAGTAAAGGAAATCACAAAAAAGCAAATGTTACTCAACATTTTCTACTTGACAAGGCTAGTCTTCTTTTTAGAAATTTTATTGTGGACATAATAAATATATATAAAGATTAAAATATTTGTAAAGAATTCATTCTTATGGAAGAAAAATAATGTGATACAACAGGCCTTACACAAGCGTAAAAAATTCAGAAGCAAATTTACATGAGGACCCGGATCAACACCGACTCATAATTAAGCAAGAACCAAAATGAATCATAAGTGATAATATTGGAGAATAGTGGGAAGGAAATGAAATATGTATAACATGTAAATATATTAATATTTATAATTGATTGAATGTTCATGTATATATTTCAAATGTTATACTTATCTAAACATGCACATAGTAGTTGTACATCCAAAACTACCTAGCGTCCTCTAAGCTCACAATATCTTACTTTATTTTTATAAATATTAGTGACTGCTAAGATCCAAATATTATGTCAAGGAATAACCTAGCAAACACTAAGCTCAAAATATAGTTATTTAATTTTTAAATACTAGTGACTTATAAGATTGAAATATTATATTGTGAAAGTACCTAGCATCTGCTAAGCTCAAAATATGTTAATTTAATTTGTTAATATCCAAATATTATGTTTTGGCATGAGCTAGCGGATTCTAAGCTCATAATATCTTAGTTTAATTTGTTAAATCCTGTTAAATTTTTTAATATTTATATGTCGACTAGAATCATATCTGCCACTAAGATCTATATTTTCTAACGTTCCTATCATGCCATCTATGGAATGTTATAGGTTATGAAATCAGGGATAATCCTTTCAAAAGGTGAAAATGAATGGTAATCCTTTCAATGTGAGATAATTAAGTAGAACACTTTTGGATAATTTATATTATTATTGATTTAATCCAAAAAATATGAATTATTGTAACCAGTTGAATGTTAGATATCATGTCCATTCAAATCTTATCGGACGATAGCCATTAAGTTAATTACTATCCAATGATACAAAGTAAGGAACTCTAGAGGTTGGTGACCAAAGTAGGCTAATATGTATATTCTTTGTCGACAATATGGAAAAAACATTTTATACTTCATATATGAACTAATTATTATTGTATTATATTCCATTTATAGGTAAAATTTCTTCCTTATTTGTAATTCATTCTCGATAATTCCATTCATCAAAGGTGTTGATTTTGGAAGAAAAGAGATGAGGAATGGTTTGGTGAAATCCATTTCCTTAAAACTAATATGGTGACCTATGGTTGTTTTTTTATAGATGACAATCAAGAGGAGTTCAAGATGGTTCTATCCTCGAATTTATTGATTTTGGGACACGTGTGTTCAAGTCAAACACATTGACTTTGAATACAATAAGTATCTTATTCTGGATATGGATTTCAAATTTTCTTCATTCAAGAAATGGGAAATGCAAGCCTCAATAGATAGCTAAACATATTCCTGTTCAAAATATGGTTGGAATTTTGGGATGTTTATAGAATTTGAAAATATTGGTTTTTCAAATGTAGAATAAATTCATAATGGGATGTTTACAGTATTTAAAAATTTGTATAGAAACAAAAAAACCTCTTTTGTTTGTCATTTTTTTAATAAAAATATTTTATTTCACCTCCAAAACATGCCAAGTTGTTTACTATGCTGAGGTGAACATATTTTTTAAATTGGATATCAACCCATCTAAATCAAAGTTGTATGGGTTAAAAAAGAATACTAAATCAGCTACATTTTTGAAGAAAGAAACCACTATATTCAAGAAAATAGAACCTTCAACTATTTAGAAGTTTCATTTGTTTTTGTTCAATGGTGAAGTATTTTCAATTGATGTTTCAAGGTGCCATGTAGCACCTCTAGAATATCAGTATCATCCTATAGATGATGATAATATTGACCTTCTTTTCCACTTCATGTTGATAAATGTTATTCCTATATAGAGGGACACAATTCTTCTTCCCTTCTTGCAGTCTACAAATAACATTATGGAACTCCAAGATCCAAAAGGATACGATTTTGAAAGGCTCGCATTATGTCTCAGTAAAATTATATACCAAATCCATTGCTAATATTTGCAAACAACAGAATGAAGTAAACAAAACTTGGATAAAAACCAAGTTTATTGATTTGTTGTATAAAGATAGATCAATTTGGCAATCGTTAGGATGTCCTCAATGGCCCGGAGTGACAAAAACAAAGACAAATGAGTGGAAGGTAATGTATTTTAATTTTATTACATTGGTTATTAACATTTACTTTTTTGATATGCAAAGATAAAAATATGTTTTTCCTTTGAATGTAGAGCTTTGAGAATCAATTCCTTTCAATTTTCGTTATGCAAAAACTAAAGAGTATATGAAAATGAAATTTTCTATTGTTTCCTAATGATATATGGACTAAATGGACAAAAACCTTTCAATTTTTAAGGTCAGGTGGCCTTGTTTGTTCATCTATTAAGGATAAACAAGTTAAATTCTAGCCAAATTCACTGGAAATATTCACATCTAATTCATTTATGGATACTAGGGGAATGACCAACGAAGAACTATGAATACTAGAGGATAAAGTACAATCAAGGGATGTATGGTTAACTAGCTCTGTTGATGCTAGAATTATAGAAGAGACATTTGAATCTTACCGCGATAATAAAAGGAGATAGAAAATGAGAGAAAATTTTCTAAAATATTTAAAAAATAAACATCCAGATAAAATTGTATATTGCAAACATGCAATGAATCTAATCTAATTGAAAAATATAAATTGCATTAATCACACTACAAATTTTTTTATGTATTGTAGGGTGAATAGATCAAATAAATAAGAAAATATGATTCCCATGGAGGTGAAAATTGGTAAAACAAAAAAATACCCCGAGATGGAAGAATTTCTTCCCACCAAGGCTTAGAAAATATTATATACAACTATGTGATTTCAATGGAAAGAAATATATCACCAAGGATGGAAGATAAAATATTTTACTTTTCGGTGTGCATATCCAATCCATCTTCATCAAATTTATCATATATTCCTTTGACTAATCCTCTCAATGTTGAATGTGTGATCATGGATTTTTGTAATTTATCTAGTGATATTTCTTCTGATGTAATAATGGAGTTGCTAATAGTTATCAGAACTAGTGTGTTGGATTTTATTATTATTTTTCTCATACCAATTTCTTGTTCAAAAATGTTAAGAGAAACAATAAAAATATACATGAAAAAGGTTAAAGATAGTGGAGAATCAATTATGGATGGATGTTATAGATTCTATGACAACAATGGGAAATTTAAAATTTTGTGTCTTATGTACACAATAACTAGTGTGCACAATTGCGACAATAACAATGATGATAGAGAAGAATTCACTAGGGATTGGATGGAGAAACTACCACAAGAATTGGTAACTACAAGAGAAATTGGCCTACAAGGAAACATCCATCCTTTTCCTTATGAACTATCTTATGAGTTTTGGTCTGAGATTTTTAGTCAATGTCGTTCCAAAAATTCTCTAATAATAGTGATTTATGGCAAGTAGTGTTGCATTGCTTTCATTTTTTATTCCAATCTAACTGTTATTTTTATTGTTGAGACACATCATCAAGAAATGTTTTTGAAACATTACTATTCTCATTTGAAGAAAGGTTCATCACCAAAGACAACTTGAACAAGTGATTTTTTTAAATGGATTTGAACCGATATAAGCTACTTATACATTCATTATTTATGTAGGAAACTAAAAACTAATGAAGTAAATTTGAGCTCCAATTAGCTTAAAATTCTAGGATCTAATCAATTTATTGATGTACTAGTTTAAATTGAAGCTACACAACTAGTTCAACATGGTGATTTACCTTCAATCATTTTATAAATATGTTTAATGAGCTCTATTTTCAATTTCCATGTTTTTTTAATTTAACTATACTTTTTTTTTTTTTTTTTTTTTGATGATAAATGTGGAGAATGTGGGAACATTTGGCATGAATAAACATTCATATCTTAGTATGTTAGTCATGTGCATTTATAAAAAAACCACTAATAAGCACCATAAATGTGTAAGACATTAAATGTTTATGAAAATAACCAACAACCAAAGAAAGAAACTGTGGAGAGTGTGGGGGTATCTAGCACGAATAAGCATTCATAAATTGGTATGTTAGCCATGTGTATTTTTAAACAAAACTATTTATAAGGTCCAACAATTTATAGGAAATGATACCAGCTAACTCTAGAATACGGACCATTTTCAAAGGAGGAATAACCAAATAACCTATTTCAAATGTTCATGATGGCATCTAAAGTTCCACATTAGTTTTGACACTTGACATGTTGTATAAGATAAAGTTTAAGGAAACCCATTTTTAAGCTACGCTAACAATTTAAAACAAACCATAGATCTTAGAAGAATATGTGCATCCATGTTTGCTATAGTAGTAGTTATACTAGACAACCATACTTTTAAAAATGCTCCACTAATACTTTCAACGTCTTGTTGATCCACTATTGTATACCGAATACTTACATCAAATTAATATTGGTTTAGCTTCAACATCTTCATAAAAACTACATAATACTTGATCATGCTCATGGCCATGTAGAGAAGCACTTTCCTCGCCTCATTAAAGGTTATCCAGCAAAGTGTAGTCCAGCCAATGGTGGTATAGCCTAGTGGTTGTTAATCTACATCAATAGCTCATAACTATTGTGTGTTAAAGGGTGGTTCACCGAATATAAGTGTAGCCTAGTGGCCGCTAAAATTCATTTAAAATAAAGAAAATAATTGATATTGTACTTACCATATTACCACAAAGACCACTATGATTTTTCAATTAAGCTTTCATTTTCCATAGCATGAAATTGATTATTAATTTATTAATGATTATTTCAAATACATCTTGCATCAAAAAAACCATCAGTAGGGCAATGCAATCCAAGCCACAATATCAATAGGTAAATGGTAGCCTCCTAAAGTGTTGATATTGAACTTACCATATTACCATAGAGACCACTATTATTTTTCAATTATGCTTTCATTTTCCATAACAATAAATAGATTATGAATTTATTAATGTTTATTTGAAATAGATCGTGCATCAACAGATCCAACAATGGGTAAGGGTGATGCAAGCCAAGATGCAAGCTCAATTAGTAAGTGGTAGCCGCAAGCTAAAATGTTGTTCATTTCAATTGGTTAGAATTGAAATGTAACCAATTAAAATAATTTATTTACTTCCTTGCAGTTAGCCATAAGAATTATTTACTTATTTTATATTTTGAGGGCTTGCTATATGAGAAAAACCAGACATACTCTAGGGAGATGTCACTCAATCTCGGAAAGGAGACTATTAATCTGTGAGGTGGCCTAAAATAATTTATTAAATTATTATCACCAAAATTTGAAGTGGGATTCTGGTCCAACAATCTCTCTTTTGTTGATGTTGAAAAGATGAAAAAGGGATTCAATAAAAAATATCAACTGAATTGAATCCAAAGTATTCGGTTGGGAAAAGTAACATTACAATCTAATCAACGAAATTACAATAAGAGGTCTAGAAAAGGTTTATATTAGAAACAATGTTTCCTTCCATTCTAAAGACACATTTTTTATTACACTAGGTACAAAGGGAAACCCTCCTAAAAAAATTATGGCTGGGATGTGAAGAAAAGGAGAAAATTGTTCAAAATATATGTGGTTGATGACCAATTTATACAAAAAATTATCTCTAATAGTGTCTCAGGGATTGAATGTCGTAGAGGGCATCAAACATTTGGAGCAATAAAAACTAAATAACTATTTATCATTTCAAAATGTTATTATGATGGTATTGCTTAACATTATAAATAAGATACATTCATATGTTATTATGAAGGTACTTCTTAACTATTTTGTATGCTGATATTGTACAAATATAAGTTGGGAGTATTTATATTTTCACTTATTATAAGTTGAGAGTATGAATGTATAAGTTGTGTGTGTGAATTATCGAAAATTTTTATTGTAACAAAATTTGAGCAGTTTTTATTAATCAAATATGTATTCCTAAATTAATTTTGAGCATGTTTAAATACTATTTTTTATTCCAAAATAAAAATTGTATACCACATTCATATGAAATGAAATTACTACATTACAATTTGTAAAGATTCGTTGCCCTAAAAACATTACATTCAATTCAAAAAAATTACAAAAAAATATTCCTAATAGAATAAGAAACGATGAACACAATTTGATTTTTGACCTAATTCACCACCCACAACCATTTGATTTTTGATATAATAATAACAAAAGGGGTGTTTTTTTGGAATAATTCACCACCCTCAACCATTTAATTTTTTTATTTTCTTCATTTGTAAATAAGAATACATGCGACATGAAACTGATAATACTCAATATAAACAATGTTTTGGAACACATCATCCACAAGGATGATTCAACATACAAGAATTTAATAAATCTTGGTAGCATTGAGCTCAAAACAAAAAATTATTTTCGCATACCAAATGTGAAATCATTCTTACAACATCAAAAAAAACATTTTAAAATAGCACTATGGTCATCGGCAATAAAGTCAAATGTTGATGACATGATGCCTTCATTCCTTTATAACATTAGCTTACAGGTTCACAGCTTCGAGTTCATATTTACACAGGAAGATTACATTGATTCCAAACAAACCAATTATCAAGGTTTTGGGGATCCCAAATTATATCTCAATAATATTAACTCCATTTGGTGGTGGTTTAATGCATCGTATCATTTTTAAAATTCAGTGCTTATAGATTACTCTTTAGAGAAAAACAAGTTCAATGATGTGGAGAACTACATAATTGCTAAAACATTTAACATAGATTCTAATTCAGAAGAAAACTACTTGTTAGATGAGTTGTGGCCTTTTTTTTTTGTAACCATTATAGGACATGAAAGATGTCTAGGATATTATTAGATCGAAAACCCAATTATAGGAGCTTATTTTGTGGAAACTTTTTAATATTTATTTTGTTAATTTGGGAGCCCATATTCGAGAAGAGTGTAACAATAAAATTCATAAATTTTTTTACTATATTTCTACCTTTAGTAAAGGAATTTTAAGTTATTTCATATCTATATTTAAATATGAAAATATATCTCGAATGGTTTTACAATTAATTTGAAATAATTTCGTATCTATATTTAAATATGAAAATATATCTGGAATGGTTTTACATTTAATTACATTCTCCTAGTTTGGATCATCACCCTCTGCTAGTTTCTTCAGAATATCTTCAATAATTCTCTGGTTACATTGAGGTTCAATCACATCATACTAAATGAACCTGGAAGTGTCTCACATCTCTTGAATGTCATTATCCTAGCAGCCGCTAGGCCACAAGGAATTTTAATTATTCAAATCTATATAGTTTAATCTTAAAGACATTTTAAAAATAATAAGAACCTTATTACAAAGTATAAAAAATTCCAATAGTCGGTATTGCCAAGATAAAACGGAAACATGTTCAATTTATTGTTTTGCATATCAATGTTGGATTCCCTAAAATCATTAAACAATTTTCCCATATTCATTAATTTAATCTGTAATCTAATATATTGGACTCTAGAAGGAGGTATAATAGGTTCCAATATTTTAATTTTTGGATTCCAATATTTTGATTTTGATTCCAATATATGTGATTTTGGAGTACAATAAATTCCAATATATGTGATTTTGGATTCCAATATATGTGATTTTGGATTCCAATATATGTGGTTTTGGATTCCAATTTACATGATTTTGGAGTATAGTAAATTCTAATATGCAACATTTTGGAATCCAAAACTAGTAATATTGGATTCTAATATTACCTATATCTTTTAGCTTCTCATACTGAAATAAGTCCATATTTAGTGAAATAAGTATTTTGTGATAATTTATGTGAACTTCCTTGATAATTTTTTCTCTTCTTACACAAATTGGAGAGGATTCAAAAACAACTTGGCCAAATAAAGGAGGGATTTGGATATTGTAGGAATAATTTTAACATGAAATGTTGAAGATGGGGAAACAAACTAAAGATGTGATTCTAGAGTTTTGGATAATAAAAATAAATAGGAAACCCATATAAAAAAATTTATAGGACAATATCCTTCTTTCATGTTTACTTAGAACTCAATTTCTTGCATGCAAAGCACGTCCTAGATTTTATGCCATGGTTCTTAAAGAAAATAGGCTAAAGCTTCAATCGGTAGAATTAATTATTTGTAACCAATACAAATAACAAGAGCTAAACAAATTTTTAAAGTTTTCTTTTCTCGCTATAGAAGAACAAAAAAATCTTGTATGAAAACCCTATGTACATAATCGAGTACATCCACTAAAAGAAAATAGGAATCCTAACCCCTTTGTTGGTAATGTGGTATTGAGGGTTTTCTCATCCTATATAAAAATGAGGTGATGATAGAAGGATAAAGGGAATATTGTGCCACAAAATAATAATATGAGTATTTATAGTTTAGAGTGGAAACACAAAACCCACTATAATTAGGAATAAGTATATGAAGCTAAAGAAGAATATCCATATGTTATAAAATATGGATGGGATTATGAGAGAATTTGATAATTTAGGCACGAAAATACCTTCATAAGTTAGGTTTTAAATCTTATAGTGGATGTTGTTTTAGATGGCACCTTCTTCCCTTAGCATTAAAAATGAGAATTGATGTCTCTACTAAATGTGAGGGAGGAAAAATTAAGGGATAATTTCTACATTAGGTAAAGCATGGGAATTTGATTAAATGGTTTGGATTAATATTTTGTTTTCCATTTTTTTAATACCACGCATGTCATATACTAGTAGAACTCTCATAGATCAAAGCGGAAGAAACCAATAATTTGTTACATTTCAAAGCTACCCTTCGCTTCTATGAGAAACTTGATGAGATGGCTACTTTTCCCTTAGATGCCTCTTCCATGTGTTAGATATTAATTCTTAACTCATAAATAATGCAGGATATATTTTTAATAGAAAAGGCTACATAAAATAATTTAAGACAGAGCAATTGCTACAACATAAACAAAACTTGGAATTTTTGTATTTGTTGTTTTATTCCATCTTTATGTTTAAAAAGGTATAGATGTAAAAGTTATTTAGTGTTGGTTTTTCTTTTTCGATTGTAAATGGAAAAGAATCTATGGAAACCTTTATATATATATTAATATAAAAAGGGTGAGGTACCCAACCCTCTTTTACCCATTAAAATTATAATTAGTTTGATTTAGATTAGTATTTAATTAGTAAAGTTATAAGTACGAAAAATATGCCAATATAAAAGGTACATGAATTTGGCATATTTTTCCATTTCTCATTATTTTTAGATGTTTTATACACACTTAGAAAGCACTTTTGAAAAGAAGAATCAACTTCACACATTTCAGAACCTAGTTGGAATGGTGGTTCTAGGTATGGAATACTCAAGACTTATAACTTCAATTGGAGGATATTTGGCTTGATGTTAACTTGCAAAGGGTGGTGTGTTTGGGAAAACCACCATTTTATTATATTCAACTCCAAGTGAATTGATCAATACTAAGACTAACCCAATGATATTTACAATGGCTAAATGGAATGGTTCTTCATCAAAAATAAACTCAAAAGGGGAAGGGAAGGAAGAAAAGGGAAATGGTTTATTATTTTCAATTTCTAAGTGTAATAAGCACCTTACATCATATAAAAATCATAAAACCAAAATTAACAAGGAATAGATGAACTCATTCCCATATCGGTTCCAAGCTATTAGTATAGGGAAATTTAGAACGAAAAATATAGAGAAATTATTCATCACCACAATCTCTAAACACTTAAGAAACCAAGATTGCATTAGCACATATAAGAAACTAAGTATTTTAGAAAAAAAAATCCATGTAGATAGATTAGCTAGGCTCATTCTACTCACTCTGCCAATTTAAACCAAGAAGCTCTACTTAATAACTAAAATGGATACATACAAATCAAAACACTAAGACAACTCAGACATATAGATCTCTAAATTTTGTCTTAGTAATGAATTTTTATTGTCCAAATGATATTTACATTGTAAACCAAGGTACATATAGGAAAATATATTCTACGCATGACTCTACAATCTTTAGATTTCTAATTTTCAAAAGAGAGGCAAAAAAACATCTCCTAAAATGTCAATAATCACCATTGAGACCTCTAAAATCACCCACAAAAGTGTATTCTTATTTCTAGATGAATAAATTATGATTCATTACTATGGGTGAGTAAATTTTTATTAGAAAATCAATCCACGTGAGACGAATTTGGATATCCATTAGATCAAGAGGCTAGATGGACTTTTGGCTATCAATTGTTACACGATTGTCTTTATAACTAAATTTGATCCTAAATCCCCTTTTTATGTTATAGTGATATACTGTGAGGCAATATTCTACCTTTAGGAATCTCCATGAATGAAAATACCAATCAAAATTATATAACTAATTATTTGAGATAAATGAGGAAGAGGTAGAAACATTGTCCTAAAAATATCAAAGATCTCTTCATAATTCTTCCTCAAATTGATATTTTTATGAATCCCTTTGAATTA
This sequence comes from Taxus wallichiana var. yunnanensis, assembly GCA_018340775.1. Classification (NCBI taxonomy): domain Eukaryota; kingdom Viridiplantae; phylum Streptophyta; class Pinopsida; order Cupressales; family Taxaceae; genus Taxus; species Taxus wallichiana. Next base: position 490,140,448 of record CM031235.1, read on the forward strand.
CGCACCCAATGTTTCAATTCTCATGCAAAATGGTGACTCCATTCAAAAGATATGATAAAAAAGCATGTCTTTTTTGTACTTATTTTTACTTATTCCACTAATATGTTTAATTATTTTAAAAATTTACTATTTCTTTTTATGTGTGATTCCCTCCACATACCCCTTTTTATTTAGTTCTAAAACAAAACAAAAACTATTTGGTGACCTAGATTTAATAAAATATGGATTCACACCTATGGATCATTGTCATTGTTCCACGAGGGACCATGGCATGCCACTCTCAACTCATTCCTTGACCACTTCTCATGCCTTGAGATTGAGTCTTTGGGTTCTTGGAATTTTTAGACGTAGGATTTTGTTTGACTTTAACTGCTCAAATTTTGGACTGCATGACTCTCTTTTTTATTTGTGCCCTTTGAAACTAAGGGCATGTGGATTCGTTCACACGATTCCTTGTTATGATTTCATGTCTCTTAAGGCTGGTATCTATCTCATATATATTTGCATTATGAATTCTCATGACCTGTGGCTCGAGGTGTCCCAATATTTGAGTCTCGAACTTTAGATTTTTTATTATTTTCTTTTTCTTTGATCCTTCTTCATTAAAAATCTCAAGAACATGTGTCTTCAGGAGGAATATGATTTAATCTGTAAGTCTTGAGATCTTGGGATCCTAGTGGAATCTTTGTGCCACATGATCATATAGGGCCCTTAGATTTAGGATTTTTTTCAAGGCTTTAATGAAATTATCTAAACGTTAATATGATGAGTTGTGTATCTACTTTGAAACTCCAAAATAGTTTAAATGGTGAAACTAAATTTGATAGTTTTACGCTTATGGAAAATGTAAAGGAAACCATCATTTGCACGTCTTAAACTTTTTATGACTCTAAAGTTTTTTTAATTCCTTTTCACAAATAAAACATAATGAATGTCAAATCAAACTAGTGAAAGCACAAATGGTGGTCAAATCAAAAGTGAATCAAAGAGTTAAAATAAATAAAAGACACGTTATACACCAAGTTAACTCTTCAATTTGATTAGAATGCAAAAACAGATACTTTCATACATGTCTAAGATATTTTAAAACCAAGTTTTAACATCTGATGAATAAGGGGGATCCATTCATTTTTTTGAAAATAGAATGGGGATGTGTTACACACAACACTTATGTGACTTGAAAACCAACAATTAAATAATTATAACTTAAGGATGAAACCCATCATTTTCTAAGTTCAATTCAATATTTATCACATATTTAGAAATGAATAAATTCATTCATACTTCCAAAATCATTTAGCTAATCATCTTGAAAAATTCAATTTATTACATAATACCACTATTATATGAATTCAACCAAATGAACTAGGAATACCACTATCATATAGGTTTTTTTTTCAATCATACATATCTTATAAAACATGGATGGAAGCCTCGTATGATTATATTAATCAACCGAATCAAAATACAATAAGTAGGCTACAATATTTATACATATTGATAGCCCGGATACAAAATATGAAGTGCAACTATGCAACAACAAACTAAAATACAATATCTTCCAAAATACATCCAGAAGCACAAATAAATAAAGACATAATTGTTATAACAACATAAAAATTATACCCGTGAATATAATGTAATAATTAATAAAACCATATAACATTATACAACTAGTTAATATAATGTAATAATTAATTAATAACAATAGTTAAATAATTAATTATACAATGCATAATTAATTATCCTAACATTCCCCCTTAATTTTGCATTGTCTCAAGGGATGAGGAGAGGAACTCTCTGAACAACTCAAACTTGTCACGTGCAAGTGACTTTGTGAAGATATCTTCTCTTTGTTCAGTTGTTGGACAAAATTGAAGTTATATATTGTGCTTCAACACATGTTCACGTATGAAATGAACATGTACCTCAATGTGTTTTGTTCTTTCATGAAAAACTGGATTGCGAACAAGTTTGAGAACACCTTCATTGTCAACATACATGGTGGTCGGTTTGTCTGTGGTATTCCAAGTCCTTCGAGTATGTGACGTAGCCAAATCGCTTCACAGACAACTTCTCTGTAGAACGATACTGGCTTCTATGGAAGAATGAGAAACAAAGTGTTGTTTCTTGCTTCCCCATGATATTGGTCTAGATCCCATAAAGAACACAAATCTGAAGTGGATTTTTTGTCATCAATATTCCTGCATGATCTGAATCGAATATCCTAACAAGAAGAAGTTGTCATTCTTCTTGTATTCTAGACCAAGATCCATTGATCCTTTGAGATATCTCAAGATGCACCTTGCTTGCTTTCCAATGACAAAACTTTGGGTTCTACATGAACCTGGATAGATAGCTACTACAAATTTGATATCTAGTCTAGTGTAGGTTAGGTAAATGAGACTCCCAATCAACTACCGATAGAGAGTGGCATTTACCTCAGGAGATGGATTTGAATGAGATAACTGCAATTTGTTCTCCATAGGTGTAGAAATTGGTGTGCAATCCATCATCCTGAATTTCTCGAGTGTTGTCTTGGTATATTTCATCTGAGAAACAAAATGTGATTCTCTTTCTGCCATACTTCCAATCCAAGACAATAGTGCATTAGCCCGAGATCGGTCATGTCGAATGATCGATTAAGATCTTTCTTCGTTGCATCGATCATCCTCACTAAACTTCTAGTGATGACTAGATCATCGACATAGACAACAAAAATCACAATCTCCCCCTTTCTTTTTGAGGTAATATTGGGATCGTATGGATTTCTAACAAATCCATGTTGTATGAGATGCTCATCAATTTTGATGTACCATGCCAGGGTGTGCTGTTTGAGGCCATACAAAGATTTCTTGAGTCTGCATACCTTTTACTTCTTGACCAGGTACTACATATCCCTCAGGTTGAGTCATGTAGACTTCTTCTTGTAAATCTCCATTTAAGAAGGCACTTTTTACATCCATCTGATGGACTTTCCAACCAAACTATGCAGCTAGAGAAAAGATCATCTTGATCATTTTGATCTTAGTTGTGGGAGAAAATGTCTCCTCGTAGTCAATGCCTTCTTTTTGTGCATACCCCTTTGCTACTAGTCTTACTTTATACTTGTCCACTTGTCCCATCTACTTTGTACTTTGTTTTGAATATCCATCTGCATCCAATGGGTTTCTTCCCTGGTGGAAGATCGACAAGCTTGCCAAGTGTTTTTTTCATTATTGACTGATATTTAGATTCCATGGCATCTTTCCAAGCTTTTGATTGTAGGGATTCTGGACTATAGAGGGCTCATCAGACTCGATAACTCTACTCATCAAAGAAAAGTTAACTTCTTCTCTTGCTTTATTGTGAGTCCATGGTCTAGGGTGGATGTATCGGTGGAGCATCCATTCTTGCATCTCGTAATGTGCTAGTACACCACTTGGGCATACGTTGAACTGTTCCCATGGGTCGTGGTTCTATCATATCAACACCATCATCCCCATCATCACTTTCATCATCTGTGGGAACATCAGCTTCAATTTTTACAACTGGTGAAGAATCTACATCAGGTGAGTCTGGAGGAGGAGACTCTACTTCCTTCTTAAAAAAACTCAACATCTCTACTGGTGTAGACTTTTCTGGTCTTTGGATCCATCAATATATACCCAAGAGTCTCTTCATTGTACCCAATGAAGATGAGTTTATGTGACTTCATGTCAATTTCTTTCTATTTTTCTTGGGTATGTGCATACTTGCTTTGCACTTGAATACTCTAAGGTGTGCAATAGATGGTTTCCACTTTGACCATGCTTCTTGTGGTGTTACTCCATCAAGAGAAACTATGGGCACTCTATTCAACAAATACACTATTGTTTTTTTTCTTCTTACCCAGAATGTCTTTGCAAGTCTAGAGTCATCGATCATGCATCACACCATTTCCATGATAGTATGATTTCTTCTCTCAACAACACCATTTTTTGCGGTGTGTGTGGAGGAGGCATTTTCGATGAATCCCATGAGTTTGTAGGTAGTCTTTGAACTCATTACTGGTGAATTCCCCCTCGATCTGAGTGGAGAGTTCTGATGTGATGACCAATTTTGTTCTCAATAACTACTTTGAACTTCTTGAAGGTTTCAAAAGCTTCACTTTTCTTGTGAAGACAAAAAAATCCACATTTTTCTTGAATAGTCATCAACACAAAGCATGAAGTATTGAAATCCAGAATGACTTGGTTGCATCGGACCACAAAGATTGGTATGAACCAGATCAAGCTTACCATGAGCTCGATATGTACTCTTCTAGAATGAAGCTCTATGTTTTTTCTCTTTAGGCAAGTGAGGACACTTGTTTGTATCCTTATGAAGAGATGGTAGCCCATGTACCATATTACATCGGTGAAGTGTCTCGAGATACTTGAAACTAACATGACCAAGTCTCGATGCCAAAACTATGTGTTGAGGTAGAGTTCTTAGCCACAAGTTCTGATCATCTCTGTGGAAAAATCAAGTTGGAACATGCATCCCACATTGGAGGATTTTGCAACTATTTTTGAGCCTCGTGATTTATCTCGAATCAAAACATTTTTTCTTTCGGAATGAGTATCAAAGTCAATTTTTAAGTTGTGATCTAGGAGTTGACTAACTGAAAGTAGATTCTTTGTCAACCCAGGGACATATAAGACATCTGATAGTCTATGAGTTACGTGAACCAAGGGGTAGAGAAATGTTCCCAATCCCCTGAACTGTATATGAAGAATCATCACCCAATGAAACATGGTTTTTGAAGGTGTGTCCCTCATTGAAGTAAACCAGTCTCTGTGGTTGGTCATGTGTGAGTGGCTCCGAATCAACATACCAGACATCACTAGATGACGTGGATGGTTCACTTGATCGAGTAGTGTACAAGAAGTCTTCATTATCTGAATGTTCTTCTTGCTCAACAATATTTCCTTGTTGATGGGGTCTTCTTTTCTAGTTCCCCTTTTTCTTCCCTTGATTGTAGTTTGAATGTCCCTTGTGAGATTTTTGTTGTGGAGGTCCAAGAGTTTGCTTGATGAACCTTTCTTGTAAGTATTATACCAACAATATTTTAAGTCATGTCCTCTTTTACAAATTGGACATTGCTTCTTCTGTTGTTTGTCCCCTTGATGTTGATATTGATTATGATGTTGGGACTTTTGATAGGAATTAGGTTTTCCTTTACCTTTTCCTTTCCATTTTTGATGTGAAGAAATTTCTTCTCCTCTTCATCATCCTTATTATGCATGGCTTCCTCTTGTTGTAGTAGGTTTACTAGCTTGTCAAAACTAATTGTCATATCTGACACGTTTAGTGTTGTGACAAAAATGTGGTAAGAAGAGGGGAGTGCTCTCAGAAACAATGGGAATGAGAGCATCATCTGTGACCACTTCTCCTAGGGCTAGAAGTGAAGCCCTCAACTCTGCAACTCTTCTTAAGAAAGCTTCAATTTTCTCATTCTACTTGAACTTAGTGTGTATGTAATTGACTCTACAAATTTAGTATGACATTCTTGTTTTTGGCCTCATATATTGTGCACAATTTATCCCATGCTTCTTTGGCTGTTTTGGCATCTCGAATGTGGGGTTGCACATCGTCGGACACTCCAAACAAGATGATGAGTTTGGCCTTTTGATCTACTTTATCAAACTTTCGTTGTTGTGTTGTATCAGTAGTTGATCTGGTCAGAGTACCATTCACAACAGCCAGATCTCTTCAAACTCAAGTTGTGTCTTGATTTTAGTCTTCCATGCAGCATAGTTGTTTCCTCTGAGTAGTTGTGAATTTGGAAGAAAAAATTTGGGGGCATTGGTGCCCATTTTGTAGAAATCATTGACATAGGGTTTGGCTCTTATCACTCTAGGTATAAGGTCTCCCAATCTATATATCATCAGTCGATATACCAAACCTTTCTATATACGTGCCCTTCGATATACCCAATGGTACATGGAAGAAGCTCACCCTTTCTATATACCTGGTGGTACGTGAAAGAGGCGTTAATGTACGTGAAAGAATTCAATATGTGGTACCAAGACAATACTGAAAGGGGTCTATGTGATTATTGACACCGGCTCAAAGAAATATCCTCATACATGCACGTGTAACTTCACTATATACTTGGATAATTTCTCAGTCTAGATTTATGTCATGCAATCATTCACAGACGGATGGGATGGCTCATAGTGTGTGCACTGTGACCTTATTACTCCCCATCGATTTAAAGGGTCGATGCCCTAGATGATGTTGTTGCAGCTATATTAGGTGTTAAGTGTAGTAGTAGTGATGGCTTTACCCGTAAGTGCTTCCCAGAGGCATTGTATATACCGAACGTTGTGAATGAGATCTAGGATCTGTGAGTGTTTTAGAACCAATTTTTACTATTTTTTATTACAATTCTCTGCCATTTTTGAGCAGTTACAATATTTGTGGTTGACTATGGAAACTACAAATTAGTACAATATATTAAAGCATGTAATTACATTCAAAAATTTAGAAAAATTGAATGGAAGGAGAAAATTTTTTTTTTTGTTTTGGGCCTTGGTGGCCTCGGAGCCCAAAATGACCCTAAATGCAAAAAATCAAAAAAAAATAGCTCAAAATGAATTTTTTAGGTAGCCCTCCTTTGGAAAATGTGCGAAGAAAAAAATAGGCCTAAGTGGAGGAAAAATTTTTTCCCTAAAATAGGGTTTTTCTCACTAAAAATTTAGGTTTGTTTAGTTATAACTAAATTTGAATGGTTTTTACTAAATTCTCCTCTAAAGTTAGCGGTTTCCACTAAATTTCTTGCCAAATTTTAAAAGTGTTTGGGGTGGGGATTTGAACCCCTTGACCTCTCTTAATGGGAAGTGTCTTATAAAGATATGCTAGCCACTTGGGCGGCTAAGCTAAAAAAGTATATATAAAGTAGTAAATTGTAATCAAACACTTCCAAATGTAAAACCATACCTCTTTAAAAAAAAAGTTTTTTTGGGAAAGGTGGTTTGAGAAAAATTTCAGTAAAGAAAGAGAAAAATGACAGGTTTTTGGTGAGAATGAAGGCCTTTTTGAGTGTGTATGACAACTTAGATCAATTTTCTTCCTTCCTTTGAGCTTGTAATCTCTTCTTGGTGTAATAATCCTCCTTAACCTTAATTTTGTTGTTGTATAAAGGCATTTTTGATGAATTTGATGATAGTTTTGAGGAATTTGATGATGGTATTGCATGGGATGGGGCTTTATGGGAATTTGCAAAGACAACTCTGCTCTCGCGTTTTTTTGCACAAGCTTCTCCAATGCTCCTCAAACTCTGGTCCATTTGTAATCCTCCAATATCCTTTAACCTACTCGACACCAAATGTAATTTCACAAATAAGGATGGAAGCATGTATATTTTATTAATGTATGTTTAATGACCATTACAATGGAGTGCTATAATGGAGTTTATAATATTTACATATATTTGACAATGAATATAACAAACAAATAAATGGGAATCACAATAAAAATAAAAATCACAACAATGTAATGTAATCAAATTACAAAGCTTGAAGCTGACTTGCCTTGCAATACTTCGGACTCGAGCAGAATAGGGTCAACATGATTCAACCAATAAATCTCTGCCTTTGTTGAAGAATAGCCAACTAATGACATTAGTACAAACAACAATACCTCCTCCAAATATGATAGTATAGATAAATTATCTGTAACTAAATAATTTAAAGACAAAACCTCCTGATGGGGAAATTTATTTATTTTTTTTTGTAAGTTCCAGGAAACAAATTTTCCTGGTGCAGAGGGCACCAAGAAAAAAAAATTGCTTTATGTTTACTGGATTTCACACATAGGAGGTTGTGGGGACTATAGGAGATGTGGGAGATTTTGGAGGCAGCATTGGCTCTTTAAAGATGCATATTTCTTCTCCATGATTTTTCTTCCTCTGCAACCTCTCTCCAACCTTTCCAGGAGCTTCAATTTGCTCTGGTACCAAATGTAAACAGGATGGAAGCATGTAAATTATATTAATCAATGAAATCAAAATACAATAGAGCAGGCTATAATATTTATACATATTGGATAGCCTGGATACAAACAAATATGAAGTTGCAACTATGCAACAACAAACTAAAATATAGTAGCTTCCAAAATACATCGGGAAGCACAAATGAATAAAGACATAATTGTTATAACAACATAACAATTATACCCATGAATATAACAAGACAAATATGGTTAATAAAACCATATAACATTATACAACTAATTAATATAATGTAATAATTAATTAATTAATAATAATGTAATAATTATCCTAACATAAGCCAACATAGAATAAATAATCATGATAACAAATCATACTAATTTAGCCAAAGCATTTTATGTTACATAATTAGTATAATATCTCAATACTTTCATAAAAAAATAAGATAGGTGTCCAAAAACACACAATTAGCCTAAAACACTACTACAAAGGCCCAAGAGAAGAGGATGGCCTCAAGAAGAGAATATAATCTCTTCTTGACCAAATATTCACCTTCGGGATCATCACAATAAACAATAAACAAGAGATATAATCTCTCTCTCTCTCCCCCTCTCTCTCTATCACTCTCTTTACCAAATATTCACCTCCAAAGTGTCATCACAATAAACAAGAGATATAATCTCTCTCTCTCTCTCTCTCTCTCTCTCTCTCTCTCTCTCTCTCTCTCTCTCTCTCTCTCTCTCTCTCTCTCTCTCTCTCTCTCTCGTGTGTGTCCTAAGTATTCCAAAATTAAGACTTAGTTTTTTTATATTTAAGACATGATAAAAAAATTGTACATAAGATAACACATTCTCTTGTACTATGTGAACATAATTATTCTACAAAATAAGGTTAGTTTACATCCTTGGTTCTATAAGAGGGTGATATAAACTTTGCCTCGATTATTATTACAATGGGATGAATCCCTTTATGAAAGTTGATTTATCTTTCATTTTACATTATAATTCATTACATAAAATAATAGTAATGATCTTACATTTCATAATTTAGAATATATAAATGATAACCTCATGCTATTTGTCTCATAAACTTATCTCTACTAGATAAATAGCTTTTACTGAGGCAACTACGTGTAGGTGATTTCAGCCTAGGATATATAATGCAAAAACAATATGACTTATACCAAACCTACTTGATATATGAAATATTATTGTTTATATGTGTAATATCAAGAATTCAAAAACATTATTTTCAATAGATTCATATATACAATTGTTATGTTTTCTAAGTTTAAGATCAACAAGATTTTGAGAGGGAGTTATCTCTACTTTCCTTTCACATTAAAATTCAATGTTTTCATATTTATGCCTCTTTGGTTATTCAAGGAATAACCTTAGTTAAGCAATAAAATACATGGTTTGTACAATGGTTTCAAAAACACTTAGGTGAACTAAATATTTCCATAAGTAGGGTAATAAGTCTATTTTAATATAATTTCCAAAAAAAAAAATATTAGAGGTAAAAGAGGGTTGAGGGGACCCTATCCCATACATAGTATGAAAGATTCAAAAAAAAAGGCCAAGGGAGTATCCATTGAAGCCCCACCAAAACCAAAAAAAAAAACTACAAACCCATGATCAAGAGATCAAACATAGAGGTCCTGAGTAAAATAACTAACAACAAGAGCCAAGAAACTAACAACAAGACCAAAATAGGAAAACCAAACAACCAAATAGGCATAGAACCAGTCATTATTTAATCATGTCTCCCACCATGTGCATGCACATGTTCCATTTCTTGACCAAACTGGCAATAGTAGATTTCCAAACATAGTAATCCGAGTTCACTATCTCCACTTTAGGCCTAGAACCATCCTTTTCTTTATTCTTCACAACTTCCATGGAGTGAATCATCTCAGCCAGTAGTTTAAGATGGTGAATGGTGCTCTTGACATTGAGGATGTGTACATCCCTGATCTGTAAAATAATCTCCTTCATTTTCAACATATCCTTCTCCATGGCTAGACATCTCTCATTTGTGTTCTTAATTTGTTCACTAAGAACAATAGACATGAGTTTCTCAAAAAATTTATGAAGTTATCTCAAATAAATGGACACCATGTTAATATTATGTCTATTGATATCAGTATCCAACCTGCAATTTTTGAACTCTCTCGGGAAGACATTAGATTTGACCTTTGAATCCTGATATTTGAACAAATTCTTCTGAGAATTTTTGAGAGAGCATGCAAAATATTGATAGATTCTTCTATTTTTTGGGATATTTATCCCCCATAGGTCTCCTGACCTTTCCAAGCCTCCATCTCCTCACTACTATCAGACTGGTTGGATTTCTCTTCCTTTTGTTCCCCGGAATTAGAGATAACTTTAAAATTCTCATGCAGTTCATAAGCTCCACTCTCCCTCCTCTTCTTCTTGACACTTTATTTTGCCAGATTAGACCTGTTCCTTTTAGCCACCGATTTCCCCATTTCCTCCATGCTAGAGACAACCACATTGGCTTCCAAGATCTCTTTCTTCTCTAAACTTTCTTGATTCGGGTTCCCAAAAAAGCCCCAAATTTTTTGTTTTTACCAATGAGAGGAGTTCCCATCTTTAGCAATGCTTTAATGAGCCCTTGATGTAATGGAAGGGTGAAAGTTCCTTTCCCAACCTGAGAAATAGATTTGGCCAGAGAAATATACAGAAAATTGGGGAAATTGTAGAGTCTATTATTCCTAACATGGTTGAGCATAGGGAAATGATACCCATAGATCACTTTATATCTCCCTTCCATAGTAATATACGTCATGATTAAAAGAGTTATTTCATTGAAAGGTTGAGGCAAGTCCTCTCTAGCATAACCATTATGAAGAATTTTAGGCACACCCTTACCTTGCATGAAGTTATCAATCTCCAGACTATAGTCAGACTTGGGCTTGAAGGTACATCTTCCTTCCAGAGACAAGCCTATCACTTTAGCAATAAAATTTGGTGAGATAGTGAAAGATAAATTCCCTACCCGAACATGGCCTTCATTCCAAGTTTTAGCCATAGCTTCACTCATATTTTTGTCAAACCCATCAAAAATTTTGAATTTTTTTATAAGGCCATCCTTTTCTAACAACTCCTCCACCTCATTAGACATCGTCGGGATCATGCTTGGTTCAGTTTGCACTAAGTATCCTCCCATTTTACTCATGTATCTCTTCTTCCTGCAAAGGATAAGAAAAATTGTCTATTACGGTAGCTACATTTACCACACTTGTTCAAATGATTCAAATAAATGGGGAGATTATCCTTTTTAGTCCAATCCTTGGGGTGATTGGAAATAATGTTTGGCACAAGTCTAGGGATCATAATATCTAGATGCATCACCCAGGAGGAATTATCACCTTTATCCATCATCATTAATAAGATATGTTATTGGGGACATATTCCCCTTCAAGAATGTGTATGAATTTAGCTTCCAGATTGGTTAGTTCCTCAACCACATTTAAATCTATAGCATCCACCCCCTTGTTTGCAAATAAATCTGCTAGTCTATTTCCTTCATGGTAGATGTGTTGGAAATAAATTTCATTAAAAGAGGGCATTTTGTTTTTGTGTTCTTAATGAAGTCTTCAATAGATATAGAAGCGGTATTTTTTCCTTTCATACATGATATTATATTTAGAGAGTCACCTTCCACAATTAGGAACTTGAAACCTCTCTCTTCCACCAGCTTAACTCCCCAAAACATCGTCACTACCTCTACAACATGATTAGATTGAATGCCCAAATTAAATAAGTATGCAAGGAGAAACATACCTTTATAATCTCGGAAAACACCTCCTCCTCTAACCTTATCAAGGTTCCCTTTAGCAGTACCATCGAAATTGAGTTTGATAAAACCTTCTCTAGGAGAAGTCCATCTTACCCCTTCTCTAGGATTACTCTTCTTAGGATGGGGGTCATAGATTAAGTTCCATTTCTTTATGATATGTTGTTCTCTATCCATAACTTCCACTTCTTTGTTCTTTAGGATAGAGAAATTATTTCTAACAGCCTGTAAACATTTGTTAAAAATCAACCTGTTGGGAAGTTTCTTACCATTGAAGATCCTCTTGTTCCTCTCTTTCCATATTTCCCACCACAAATGTCCAAGGCTCATTATCCACATATTTTTAGACCTTGACTTATGAATGTACATTTCCATTGGTTCCAGGAAGATTGGACCTCCTTAGGACTAACCTAGTCAATCAAGAACATACCTAGAATAGAAGAGAGAATTTGAAAAGAAAAAGAGCATTCCAAGAATAGATGGTTTACCATTTCCAAATTCTCTTCACATAGAGAACATATATTTACCATATGGAAACCTCTTTTGGTGAGGTTTTCAACTGTAAGAATTTTTTTATAACCATAAGCCACTGAAAACATCAAGCTTTGGGCTGACATTCTTGTTCCATATCTTGTCTGCTAAAATATCTTCCTCACTAGTCTCCTCCTTGAAGAATAAAGCATAAGCTGATTTGACTGAGAAAATACCATTTTGTTCTTTATGCCACACAATTCTATCTTGTTCCTTGTTGTTATAAGACACATAGTTTTTTAATAATTCATTGAGAGTAACCATGTGTTCTCTAAATTCCTTCCTGTCCAATTCTATGTACTTCCAAGTTTGAAATCTCCCAAGATCATCCATATAATTATTTATTTTTCCCCATATTTGTCTTCTAACAACCTAGAAATTTGGGGGATTTATCTTCAAGTGTAAAGTTACCAACCCATTTATCTGTCCAGAAGCATATTTCATTTCCTTTACCTATTTTCCACTTGCTACCCTTTGCCACAATTTCCTTCACCTAATTAATAGCTTTCCATATACTTGACCCATTGAAGGATGCCTGTTTGAATATCCATCATTCATCATTTGCATCCATCTAATATTTTTTCCTTAAAATTCTAGTCCATACCCCATCTTCTTTAGTTAGCCTCCATCCAATTTTAGCTAGAAGGGATTTGTTCATTTTAGTCCAGTCTCTAAGACCAAGTCCCCCTCTCTTCTTGGGTTTACAAACCCTATTCCAAGACACCAACATAATTCTTTTTTAATTTTAGTTCCACTCCATAAGAAACATTTTTAATCTTTTCTAGTTTTTCCACTATTTTCCTGGGGAGTTGGTAGAGGGACATTACATACACTAGGAGGCTTTGGAGAGAACTTTTAGTAAAGTAATTTTCCCTCCTAAGATAACTAAGTTAACTTTACAATTTGCAAGCTTCTTTTCGAATCTTTCAATAAGAAAATTCCATTCTCCACTAAGAGGTTTTTATCCCCAAGATGTATGCCCAAATACATGGTTGGAAAGGACTTATGGTCACATTATAGAATTTCAGCTATCTTCTTACATCAACTTTCCATAGTGTTGAGAAAAAAATAGAGCTTTTCCTATAATTCACCAGTTGTCCCGAAACCTCCATGTAATCATCTAAGAGTTTTTTAAACTACTTAGCTTCCAGAATAGATGCTTCTCCCACCAAAATAGTATCATCAATAATTAATTTTAATAAAATTGTCCTATTTTGTTAAGATAAAAAGGATTTCAATTGTTTAAAATATTCAATGTGTAGGCAGAGGCTTTCATCACCAGCCTACTCCCCTCATACACACATGATTTTATTAAAACCTATCACTTTAAACATTATCTAAATCATCCTAATCATCCTGTAAAATCATTTTTTTACCCCCATAAACTGTATTTACCTATCCAAACCCCGTAACCATCTCTAACATTTCCTAACCCTTTTCATCCAAACCTCCTAACCTCCCAACCTCTTCCCTAACCATTTTCCCTCATCCCCAAATGTGAAAATATTTTTTTGGAAGTGTTTGAAACCACTTCCAAACAACCTCCTCTGAATTTCTTGGATCGCTAACGATTCCAAAAAATAACCCACGATTATAAATAGGATCTGAAACTCCTATTTTAGGTACTTTTTAACCATTTTACATCTTCACTCTCAAGTTTTGTTGATCCAACAACAAATTTCTATAATTTAATCTATCATCAATCCCAAAAAAAGTTTGTACCAATCCAAGGAAATGCAACACATCAAGTGCACCTAATCCTTCGCCAACCTCTCCAGATTATAATCAAATCAATATCTTCAATTCAACCAACCTTTTTGGACACCGTAGCCATCTCCACATTACAAGGTCATCTCTTTTATCTATTTTCATTTATAGTTTAGTTATACATCAAAACAAGTATAGCATAGTCATTTTAATCTCTACTTTCAATCAATTTCTTGTTAACTTAGGAGATCATCTTTTGCATAGGAATCACCCATGATTCCCTTAAATCGCTAGCAATTCCTTTGAATCACCTAAAATTTATGTCAAGTTAGATTCTTTTATCAAGTCATTGCATCTTATCAGTTATTATATATATCTATGGACTTAATCTATCTATTACAAGTATGTCTCTTCTATAGATGAATATTCTAGGTCATTATCATTTGATCACAAGCATCTATGATCTTCGATCATCCAATAACCTTTTTGTGGGAGTAGTTTGATATCATTCATGATATTACTTTGTGCACTATTAGATTCACACTAACTTTGGAGGGCATTGAGGAGAATATTGAATTCCTTCATGAAATCCAAAAATTAACTACTGACATCGGGTATGACTACTTTGAAGACCTCTAGATTGTCACCACTCTATCCTGGGCCACCTACAAAGTGGAACAAGATCTTCCTTTTCACCTCGAGTTCTAGCTTCTATCCTTATCATTATCATTATTTATCTTATCATATTTATCAACTCACTTAATTGTATCAAAATGAGTTGACATCCTTCAAGGAAGTCCCTTTGGATTCCTAGAATTCGAATTTTGTCGAGCATATTGTCATCTTATTTATCTAATATCTCTTGTCTAGTTGTCTTTACTTATAGGTCTCTTCACTTGGTGAAAGGAGGAGTGCTCATTCACTATTCACATCTCATCATCCTGACATTGTGACTATCGGTGTAGGTATCGCTAAACCTTGTCATTTTTGAGTTTAAGTTACTTTTCGCACTTGATAGTTTCTACCCAAAAATACCTAATACATTTGTGTCATGCCTAGTGGGACACATTCCATTTATTTTTCATTAAAATTAAATTATAATCATTATTTTTTCTCTTCTTTATAATTGTTAACAATTTTAGTAAATCACCAATGATTTTAGTGAATCACCCATGATTCCGAAAATCATCGACAATCTCTGAAGATTTCTCCTTATTACTTAGTCGGTTTACCTTCGGGATTTTAATTTCTTTGTCCACTTTCTATTTCCATCCAACCATTATAGGTTACCCCTCTTAAGTACTTGTTTTTTTGTTTCAATTGAGTTAAAAAAAAAAAACAATCATGGGTATGTTTTATGTTTTATTTTTATTTTTAGCATTACATTTGTTTATTTTCCTCATCGAATCAACATTTTTTTTGGGATTTAAAAAAAAACCATCATATTTTCTTGGTTGCATAGTCTAATTAAGAAGTTAAAAAATTACATTTAATTAACTTCCTCACACAAAACCAAATCACATTCAACACAATCTACATCAAAACACTCTCACCCAGGTGGACCAACTTGGATTTCATCACCAAGAGGATAAGCCAACTCAATGTTCTGAACGAGTATAAATAAGTTGGTGGCCAGTATATCATCTAAGAACACGACACCCTTATCATTTTGAGACCGTTAAGTGAGGCAAGTAGACTGAAATACCATTCTTTATACCAACACCAACACAGATTTAGAGATGATGTACCTTTGGGTATATCAAGGACTCCAAACTTTAACATCACCCAAAAAAATCTATGGATTTCCATTTCCTATGACCTTATAAACCATTTTTCACATTTCACCTTTTCTAACATAATCAAGATAACAAAACTCTCTTATGTGAATTTCTTTCTTAGTTTTAATCAACTCTCTAGATTATTTCTCTCTCTTTTAGTGATTATTTTTTTCATGGTCTTAGCCCAATAATAGCCCCATCATCAAAACTCTGAAAACATGGTTAAACATTTCTCAAGTCCTTGGAAAACATCCAGTCTCACCTTGATGACATTCCTCGTATCGTGAATCAACATCGATCACCATAAATAGATGATCAAGAACCCCCACACTCTCCTAATAGTCAATCTGCCACATCAGAAATTCTTGATCCACCTAGTCCTTGTTTCTTCAACAGTGGGGATCTAGTCTTCACTAAGATCCTAGATTCAAACCTTGTTTCCCTCAATGCTTACCTAGTTTTTAGGGGTGTCCTTCTTTAGTAATCTAAACCTCGAACAACGAACCCTTGTCACTAACACTATGTATGAATTTTCCTAACTTATTGATCCTAACCATGAGCTGGTTATCCAACAAGTCCATCCTTATCCTACTAGTAGTGAATCGAAACATCGAATTCCACATCTTTATCCATCATCATCACTTTCAACCTTAACATTGTTTCCTCATAAGACACAACTAATCAACAATCATCATCCTCACCAGATCCCTCATCTAGCTCTACCTCATCCCAAAACAACACCAACACATCCTCATCTACGTCAAGTCCTTTAGTATCCTCCACTATCCAAACACCTCCTACAATTTTAATAACTATCCCATCTCAATAACCTACATTCTCTATTCCAAACATATTCATGTCTATCCCAACATCAATGCCACTCATTAATATAATTTCCATCTCTAGTGTTCAACCCTCTTCATAGTAGTCATCAATCACCCCTCTCTTTTCATAGCACATACCTCAATAATATCATCCTCTCATCAACACCATTATTCCTTTCCAATACATACCTCAAAAATCCCAACCTTCTATCCACTCTTCCATCCCCTTTCAACACATACCCCAATACTCACAACCCCTTTTAAACACATCCATGCCTATTCAATATCAATACATCCAATATTCAAATCACATAGTCTTGCAACCCACATACAACATTCCTATGAACAAATCTCTCCAATATAATATCTATTTTCCTTATCAACCATACCATCAAATAAATCCACCTACGTATAATCAACCTGGTTATTCGTCATTTAGTTCTTAGTAAAAACCATCACAAAACAATCCCTTGTAGGCATTGATGAATAAGATATCCAGCCTTGAAGCTACCTCCATGGGTACCAATAACACCTTATCTTACAAAAAAATATGTAATGAACTCATCCATCCATTTGTACCATATAAAGCATATCCTCCACATTGGGAACTCCATAAGTTCCTCAAATTCTATAACACAATTGGGCCTTCCAAAATGTTTGTTATCTCATATCACATGACTAAAACCTTATGATGAGAACATTCCCTATGTCCTTAGTCAGACCTTCCTTAGATTGGTACAACAATATTCCCTAGTACTCACTCTTCTCATTCGCTCAACTCGTACAACTCTTCTTAGAACACTTCTCAATTAATATCACTTGTAAAATCACTATCACTGATTTGTATGCCATCAAGAAATTCAAGGAAAAATCTATTACAAGTTTTTTCACCCACTAGAGGGGCATTATTAATCAGTTTTATTTTTCCCTCCCATAGACTAAATTAATGGATTTATTTTATCACTCTCATGCAAAGCATATATCATCCACATTACAAATATATTCCTTTCAAATGTTTGAGTAATCCTTCATTATGGCTCACAAACTTCACGCTCTAAAAGATGGTAGGGTCAAACTCATATCAAAGAACCATAAACGTGAGTCTTTGTTCAAACCATCCTTTAGTCATGACAAATATAAGACATTAACAAACGTAGTCATCATAAATAATATTTCTAAAGAACATGTGACCTTTGAACAAACCCATCCTCAACGCAATTATACTCCTATCGGTGAATCTTATAGTGTAGTATTTGATAAAATCCTGGTTGTGTGTATGATCACCCTTCCTCTCATCTACCCCATGACACGTCTATCTCAAAACCATATTATTAATAAGAGAATGATTACTATAAATACCATAGGGTCAAAGGCCATGACATTGAAAGGTGTCATTCATTCAAAAATTTCCTTTAGGACCTTATCAAAAAGGTGAGTTACAATTAGATAACCCAAATGCACCTCTGAATCATAATTTGGAAAATTTTAAACAACCCTTTCCAAACCATGCACAATTCACCAATCAACCACAATCTAATGTCATTCAATCTCATCACACTATCAACACAATCAAATATCATTCATATGCACCCTCATTGTTTAGTGCTCCCATAATGTGAAGCACCATTTGAATCACCTAAAATTATTATGTCACAAAAACAACAAATGAATCATCCACTACACCCTATATTTACACACTAGAAACACCTATCAAATCATTTACGTCTCTTGGTCTTGCCACTGATAAAATCACAAATCCATCCACATCTATCTCATCCTCTTTAAACCCATCTACAAGCTCTTCACAAGTTTTAGAAAAGAAACCTATCTTACAATATGTGAAAATATCTTATGATGACCATGTCACTCAACATTATGTGTGTAATCTTAAAAATTCCATTACATAACTACACATCCCTTCATATAAAAAAGTGACAATCATATCATGTGATCATCTAACCTCCTTAACAAAGAATTCAAAATCCATGACTTTTATCTTAAGGTCGTGTCCCTTGTCAAAATTATCAGTCATTTTTGAAGAATCAAAAATCATTCCCTAGTAGGCCCCTGAAGTTATCACTAATCCATAGGGATCCAGAAAAACACACCACTTCATTATTTTTATCAGCACCAAGAAGGATAATTGAATAAAATGAAGGAAATGATGTAAACGAAGGTTCTAGAAAAAACCATTATTTTTTGCGAGCTATTTGTAAAACCATCACCTCGCAGATAAGCGGTCCTTAAACTACCGAGTCTACTAAAGGCAAGTGGTCCTAAGATTTCGAATAGAAAATAATAATGGATCACAAATGAACATGAATTCGAAGCACCTAATGTGTCTCTTCCTCCTTGACCTTTCCCATTCTCTACTACACGGGAGGACATGGGAGAAGGCTATAAATACAAGGAGTAAGAGGCTGATCATTCAAAGATCCAAAGAGATCAAAGAAGCAAAGTATTAAGTTTTAATGAGATTAAGTGTGCAATATCTTCAGTGTTGGAGTGGAATTGTAGGAGAAAGGTGTAGAAACATAACAAGCAAGCATAGGGGAGGAGATTTTTACATTGTTGTCTCCATTTTCTACTTCTTGTAATCTATAATTGTCTATAATTGACTAATAAAAGTGGGAAGAAAGAATTTTTTTCCCTACCTGACTAGTTTTCCTCCATTGAGGGTTTCAAGATAAAATTTTTGGTGTTTAGAGTTTGAATTCTTTCCTATTCTCTGAAATTTCCTTTCTATAGCACTAGATAATTAGTCACTAAAGCTCTAATCTTCAATCAATCTGTCATTTTCCAAATTTGAAAGTAGAACAACATAATTATGTGATTTCGTAGAGTTCCAAAGTAGAATTTTATGGATCATTTTGGTATCAAAGCTGATTATATATCCAAGACTATGGTATTTGAATATTTATTGTGATTTTTATGACAATGACAAGGTCCAAAGGTGAAGAATTTTTACCTTGAAAGCCATACATTTCTACAAAGAAGTGGAAATAGAGAATTCAAGCTCAAATGGAAGAAGAGAACTTGGTCCGTAGAGTTGAGATGCTAGAGACCATGATGGATAGATAGTATAGAAAACAAGAAGATATTTCAGATCTGTAGAAGATGTCTTTGATTAAAGAATATTCCATGGACTTAGTGGTTTGAGCACTGGCCAAAAAAATTGGTATCAAGAATATCCACAAAGAGGAAGAATGGGAAGAGTGTGAAGAAGAGATGCCAATTGTAAGCGAGAAGGTAAAATCTTCTCACACACATTTTAAAGTTAAAATGAAAGTGGAAATAAAGAATTTTGAAGGACAAGTAGATGAAGAATTTCTTGATAAGTGGATAAAATAGTTGGAAGTCTATTTTAGTGTGCATATTGTTACTAAGGCACAAAGGATTACCTTTACACATCTCAAAATGGAAGTTCATGCTATGGTTTGGTGGGAAACCCATCTAGCCACTTGTGAAAAGAAGAAATGTCCTATTGTTAGTACTTGGAAGGGTTTTAAATAGTTGATTAGAGCTAACTTATATCCTATTGGCCATAAGAGTGACATGATGATTAAGTGTCAGTACTTTAGATAGGGCATAGGTCAAAGTTTGCAAGACTACACTACAGAGTTTCGGAGATAAGCCATGTTGTTAAATATGGATTTGGAGGATGAGGACATTCTGACCAAGTATTTGGGAGGACTTCACACTCACCTTCGGAGGAAGTTAATCTCCATGAATCCCAAGGATCTCAATGAATCTTATATATAAGCATACTACATTGATGAAGAGAAGAAGTAAGGAGAGACAGATCCAAAGCTAGACCAGTCAATAGATCGGTAAGAAAAGAGCAAGGGAAGAAAAGTAGCATAGGTAAATGGAAAGGTAAATATGCCTCTACTACTTTGCATACTTGTAAATATCTTAAGAATTTCGTAAGATTTATGATGTAAATAACTAACGCCGTATATAGGAAGTTGCATCCAGAATTATACCCAAAGCACCGAGCCAAGAATTCCAATAAATCCATGGCCACTATGAAAAAACAAGGAGGTGTGGAGATTTAGGATGATCCGGATGTAGATAAGAGGCTAGGATGCATGGCCACAAACATATATGGGGGTGCGAGAAGAAGAGATCAGTAAGTTATTTCAAATCGAATCCAAATCAAGAAGACTAAGGTAAACACTTTAGTAGATTTTGGCTCTCAATAAAATTTCATTTCTGATGTAGTTGTAGAACAACTTGGCCTAGATACATATGCACATCCACATCCATACCCATTATTATGGGTGAAGAAGGGTGTAGAAATATAGGTTACAAGAAAGTGTAAGTTTCAATTTGGGATAAATTCCTAATATATTGATGTATTAGAGGCTAATATCATTCCACTTGATGCATTTGATGTTGTCTTTGGAATTCCTTACTTGTATGTCAAGGATGTTGTGTTCACAAGGAGGGAGAACCAGTACAGATGTGTCAAGGACGGAGTTAGTTTCAACATCTAGGAACACCAGAGCAAATCAAAGAAGGCTATGGTAGGTGCCAACCAAGCACAAAGACTGATTCATAAGAATAATCAATTTTGTTTACTTATATTAGAAGAAAAGTAAACTGGACTTGAGAGCATAGATATTTTGGATAGCACTTGTCATTTTTTGTAGAAGAATCCACCACAAGAACTACTCATTCAAGGATCAATATAAACTTCCACTATGCAGTCATCATATCTACCTATTAATTCATTGGACCTAACCATGGGGCAGCAAGGAGAAGAGGAGATACAAGGAATAGTGGTGACTATAGTAGCAGCATACATGGAGAGGATTTATTCAATCCATCTCAAGAGAAAAAGAAAAGAAATAAGGACTAAACCACTACAAGTATGGGACCTTTTCCATACTTGAGTAGGTTGGAAAAGAAACCTTTAGGCCACACTTCATGTAGATGCACGTAATAACAAGTTGTAATACCTTTCACCTAATAACGACATCCATGCATTAAAAAGAAGGAAACATATAGAAGTTTTCTTCCAAAGGAATTGTACTTGAGGAAACTCAAAGGAGGATGTAGCACTGGAGCAGAAAACCAGAGATCCACAAGAGTCTTGGTAGGTTGGATGAGAGAAGACACCAAGGCAGACCCAGTGGTACTCAAAGGAGAAAGAGAGGGAGTTTTATTCCTCTACCACTCCCCCACTAATATTTTATGGGACCAAAATCCTCCTAAGCATGGGAGGTATGATCCATAGGGATCCAGAAAAACACACCACTTCATCAGTTCTATCAGCACTAAGAAGGATAATTGAAGAAAATGAAGGAAATGAGGTAGCGTAGGTTCTAGACGTAACTGATGCTCTATGAAAAGTGGTGGTTGTAGAACTACCACCCTATAGGGGTGGCAGTCCTACAATGACAATCTTGAAACCGTCGTTCTACTCGGGGTGGCGGTCCGACACTTCGAACAAAAAGAAGAATGGAATATGAATGGACGTGAATTTGAAACACTTGATCGTGTCTCTTGCCTCCTTTACCTTTCCCATTCTCCATTTCATGAGAGGGCATGGTAGAAGGATAAAAATACAAGGAGGAGCAAGAGAATTGATCATTCAAAGATCCAAAGAGATCAAAGAAGAAAAGTATTAAGTTTTAATGAGAGAAAGTGAGAAAGATCTTTAGTTCTAGAGTGGAATTGTAAGAGCAAAGTTTAGAAATAAAGCAAGCAAGAATAGGGAAGGAGAGGTTTACAATGTTTTCTCCATTTTCTAATTCTTGTAATTTGTAATTGTCTATAATTGACCAATAAAAGTGGGAAGAAAGAGTGTTTTCCCTTCCCAACTAGTTTTCCTCCATTGGGGGTTTCCAAGATAAAATTATTGGTGTTTGGAGTTTGAATTATTTCTTATTCTCTACAATTTCCTTTCTATAGCACTAGATAATTAGTCATGAAATCTCTAATCTTCAATCAATATGTCATTTTCCAAAGTTGAAATTAGAACAACATGATTTTGTGATTTCGTAGAGTTCCATAGTAGAAGTTTACGGTTCAATCACATAGAAAATGGTCCCTTCAACACCTATACCATTTAAATAATCATTAGTTCCCTCAACCTTTTCCTCAAAATGATATTATGTAGTAACTCTTGAAAGGATCATCCAATGGTCTATCATAACCTTACCTCCTCTTAAGCCATCTGGATCTCAAGGGTGAAAACCCTCCTAGTATAATTTTGAAGCATTTTTTATTACCATCACACACCAAGAAATTCTACAGAGGACTATAAATCCCTTCACACTACTATCAGAATCCTTTCTAACAAATTCCTTCTCCCTATAGATCTAGAACCATAAAAAATAACCCATCAAACATCTAAGACTACTATATTTAAACCATCACCCACATCCACATCTCCCAAAAGTGGGGACTCTTCTAAGAAATCCCCTCTTCATCAAATTGATGTAGTAGTTATCACCACTTTAACACGTACCCATGACCCTAATACTTCATATCAAAACAAGTCCAAGATCTCCATCCCTCTCACTCCCAATTCATTTAATCCAACACCTCATGCTAAGGCTAAGGTATCCATCCTTATCACTCCACATACACACTCCACAACTTCAATATAAAATACCATTATAAAATAAATTCATCAAGCTCAGTAAAAATTCCCTTTCATGAGCTCATATAAAGGTCACCTTAGGATTAACAATTTATGATCAAATCACTCCAATATATATCAATACCCTCAGATGATCCATAACCTTTTTTCAACCTTGGTCGATACAATCGAATATCATTACCATATCTTTTGATAACTCTAAAATCCCATCATTACAACTAGAGGACCAAAACCTCCCACTGTTCATCGCTATCTAGATCGATGATACTCCTGTTAAGAGGGTCATGATCAATAACAACACCAACCTTAACATTATATCATCACACACATTTTTATCAACTTTAGCTACCAAACACCATTGGCTACCATTCACTGTCATGCTATGATATCTTAATGACACTGCTGTCGTTCCCACATTACACATAGTCATCTTACTAATCAAGGTCATCATTAAAACCCCCATGAACTCTTTATGTATGTTGGAAGGAGAGTTTAAATATAACATGCTATTAGGCTGACCACGGATACGTGTTAGGTGTTGTATCACATTTACTCTCCATTATTGTCTCAAATACGAACATGAGGGTAAAAATTTCACGCTCCCCGTAGATCTAAATCCTTTCAAAGCATGTCACATGACATATCGACTGAATAATGTTCTTGTTCATGAAACAAACTCAAGATTATCTAATTAATCCTCCACCAGTTCATGCCTCATTAAAGTTTTTAGATGACACTTCCTTCAATGATGTTAATAAATTCCTTTCACTAGGGAGTATCACCTCCTCACACTTAATTCTCTTCCTACATCCAAGACACGTGGAAGACCCAACAAACAACCCATGTATGAATAATGTTAGAGATGTTATCTCCTTTGGTCCACCACATCTCAAAACAAACCTAGTATACGAGAGGGATCGATCTCTAATCTCACAACTCTTGATTAGCATCATGTCAAACCATTCATATCAGAATTCACATTCTTATATAACCAAGTATTTTAACAAATGTACCTCCATCATTGTGCCTAGAAAGGCTTTAGACTTAGACGTTATGAAAAAGGCATATATGACTTAATCCTTTATCATTCTCGTAAACCTCATGAAAAATACGGGTTAGGTTTCAAAACCACCTCTAAACCCTCCACAACCATCGTATTTGGATCCATAAAAGAAAAAAACGACCTTCCCCATCTACACATGATGATCTCATGGACACAAATGACACCGTTTCAATCCCATATAAAAAAATCATCAACATTGTGTTGGTCGTCAAAAGAGGACTTCGAGAATAACAAGTCAGGGGACAAAAGTCCCTACTCTTTAATGGGAGAAGTTCCCTTATTCAAGAGAAAAACCTATTTACATATGTACGGGGCATAGTTTTCTGCGGGAACTTGGATATCATGAAAGCGTTTTGAAAATAGATCATCAACACAAAAGTACAAAGGAATGAAGACGTAGAAAGGGGTAGAAAAGCATTCTCCAGAATTATAGATGACAAAATAATTCCTTATGCATGCCAGAATATAATGAATTGGAATAAGACCATTTGTACTTGAATAAATGAGATGCAATTAAAAAACACACACAGTTCCATAAATAACATCTACAAGAATGCAAAGCTTCTTGACATAATGTAGACAAATGATCTAACAATATTCAATAGATAGCCACGAATAAAAGAATCAGATGGACAAAGAAAGAAGATCCTTTTGTATTGATTGCTTTACTATTTCATACACTTTCAAAAATGAGCCAAGTCTCCCCTCCACAAAATGGCGTGGAGAGACCATTATATAGTTTTACAAATCAGTTACCCTTGGTAACAACTTCTTTTAATTAAAGTTTTGTTAAAGGGATGCTTATGCAAAACCCCAACTAATTACAATAAATCCAAGATGAGGAAAGTAAGAGAGAGAGAATTCAGGATGAGAAGACAAGTGCTCATGATTAAGTAGGGCCCATTGACTTAAGGATCTGCTGTCTAAACCTTTTAAAGCCTCTACTATGTCTACGCCACGTGGGCGATGTGTTGACAAGCGGACTAGGTCCAAAATCTGAGACATTTCTTCATCTCTTTGTCGAATTCAATGTGTGTATGCTAATCTTTACTTGATTCTTCAATACCAAACTAGAGAGAGAAGATTTCCTTCATCTTTTCTTTGGTGATAGAATCCTCTCTGAACAGATTTTCCTTGAAAAAAGCTTTGAATTGGGTTTTAATTTCCTGCAGGGAACGAGGCACACCTGAGGTCTCATCATGGAGGTGGTAATGGATATCCTTAGAACCAGATACCACCAAAGTCTTGAAGGCTTCACCCTTTTTCCAGCTATTTCTCAATTCTCCCAAAGCCTCCTCCAGCACCTTGATTTTCCATTCCACACTATATACCCATGATTTTGACAAATTATCTTTTGTATCATCAAAGACCTTTCTTGCCATTAAGATATTTTCATCAGTCTGCCCCATGAGGTGAAGGTCTACAATACATCTGCTCTAGAGTTTAAGCTATTTATCTATATTTCCAATGGTGGAGGAGAGTTTATGTTGCAGATTATTTACCTTCTCATTGAGTTTGAAGGCTTCACTAATGAAATTCAACCCTGCAACGAGCATATCATCCACCATGGCCTCCATAGCCCTTCCATAGATGGAGTATCTGTGTATATCTTCAATACTCTAGACTTCGTCTTGAGTGAGGGTTGCAGGTGGTGGAAGAGTAGTCAGTGGGGTGGGATCTAAAACTTTATCTTTGGACAGCAGTGACTTGATGAAACTTGTAAGAACTTGAGCCTGCTCTTCCAGCTACTCTATAGTTTGTTTCCTTTTTCCACTCTCCCAATGACCCTGGTGACTGTTTCCTAAAGATTGTGAATCTCACCTTCAGTGGTGGACTCTCCCATGGGGATCCTTGAGAGTTCTAGATCACATGCTTGCAAATCTTGTTCTGGCTTATACACCTTGGGCTTTGCTATCTCCAAGAATTGCTGGCCCTGAGAATATGATACTATCCTTGAGGTGGTCCTAGCATTCTTGGTAGGATTAGGAGGGGTAGTGCCCAATAAGGCCACCACATCATCAAATTTGGGTCCCAAGATTCGAGAGGAAGACTTCCTCTTCCTACTATCAATGAAAGGTTGCACCGATGCGAAAGAGGAGGAGGAAGAAGAAGGCGGGGCAAGAGGACCGAGAGAAAGAGAACTCATGGCACTTAAATTTTGCACTGTTGTTTCCTCTAGTTGGGATGTGAGTGGGGAACTCAAGGCTTCTGGTACAGAGGAGTCAATGGTGCTCAGAAGCTCAGTCCTTTGAACTTCCTTCTCCTTATCCATTGGGGCTTCTGGAATGCCTACGGAGACATGCACTTCACTCTCTTCACTTTCACTGAGAACAATAATGTTCTTTGGTCCTGAGGGAAATTCTGAATGCTTCATCAGGGAATCTACTTCAACAAGCTCTTTCTTGACCTCCTTGATTTTCTTCTAATATACTTGGGTGGATGAGGAAGGAGTGGAGGATGTAGGCCCTTTAGTTAATGAGGTAGGAGGATTCTGTACAGGTGCTTTTGAACTGGGTGTCTATGGCTTCTTCCTTGGTGTTGAGGTGTCCTTGGATGAGGACTCACCTGAATTCCTTCTAAGCTCATGAACTTTCTGTCAAACCAAATTTTGGTTCTTACTAAGACATGGGCTAGGATTTTAGCTAGATCATCCTTCTCCTTTTTGAACCAATCCAAGTCCTCCAAGGGAGTGTGCTTGATCAAGGTATCATACTCATAGGATAACAAGTCAGAGTTGTCATCCTGAAGCCCTTCAGAATTTGATATAGGT
This sequence comes from Taxus wallichiana var. yunnanensis, assembly GCA_018340775.1. Taxonomy (NCBI): domain Eukaryota; kingdom Viridiplantae; phylum Streptophyta; class Pinopsida; order Cupressales; family Taxaceae; genus Taxus; species Taxus wallichiana. The sequence goes on from CM031235.1 coordinate 490,167,513, forward strand.
TAAGCTCTTGAATCAGTTGAAGAGAAAACCTGCCATAATGTCTCCTCCTTGCCTCAAAATCATCAACACAGTCAGCCCAATAGTCTTCTGTGTCTGCCCTATGATGGTAATTGATTCTGAGATTATGTTCAATAAATTTCTTCAAGTCAAAACAAGTTTTGGGCCTAAAGAAATGGACAGTGATGGGAGCTAGGGCTCTCTCTATGTTTTGTGCATCAGAGCCGTTTTGCAAGTGTAGTTTCCCAAGGATATGGGGAAGTGTAGACCAGTGATTTTCTTATCCCTGTAGGTTCTGTGTAACTTTTCCAATTTCCTGCATATCTCGATCAAGGCCATTTTATCATTATAGAACATAGGGAGCTTGAGAGGGGTGCTCTCATAACCTACTAGCCTGATATAGGAGAATTTCTGAACTGGATGAAGTAGGCACCGTATCTCACTATTAGGCTCATGGCTTCATCAGATAACCTCCTTGCAGTGTCACTCTAGAAGTCTTACGATGTACATGGTGAAAGCATCGTTCACCCTCCTAAAGTTGTGATTACTAGTGTCTAGGGTGAATTGAGGGCAGTAAGCATATATAGGATCACCTTTATGAGCATCAATATATGTGAAGCCAAACCATTGCCTTGATGCTGCTAGGGTATACATCAGATAAGAAGTCATGTAAAACTTCTTGGTTTGTTATACATTGGACAGTTGTTCTGCCAAGTTCATGCTGATGATTTCTACCCAGTTGATGTTCTGAGTACCCTCACACATGATGTTGATAAGTGGGCACATCAAAAATGGAACTCATTAGTAGAGGGTAAGCCCATGACCCAATCTAATAAGATTATGAAATCTTACGATAGTCCTCATTGAAATTTGTGCAAAAGAGCTTTGGATAGACATGACACCCCCTTTTTCGGGTTTTTAAGCCAAGAATTCGCCACCCTCACCTTGTATTTTTCATTGTATTGATTGAAGAGCACCTATGCTGGTTCTGGGAGATAACTATAAAATTATCCATTTTAGGGATCCTTAGGGTAGCACCAATGGTGATAGCATCGAGCTTGGTGATGAGCTCCCATACACATTCGTTAGTTCATTTGAGTTGGGATTAAAGTGAGCACTACAGGTGAGCACCGTGTCGGCACATTGCACTAAAATTGGGAAACCAGTGGCATATGCCAAGCCACTATCGTTGATCATTTGTGCCATAGGAGAGGGATTGGGTCTATCAACCTAGTCTAGAAATCTCTAAAGTCCAGGTGACGAACTTCACTATCCCCGATATTGGGAATGGTAGAATCGAGCGGCAAAACATGAACCTGGCCTTGGAACTTAATCTTCATGCTGATAGCAATTGGAAAAAACTAAGTTACAGCCTGAACTCTTGATGAAATTGCAGGGGAATGGGTACACACATAGAAATTTCATTTGCAAGGGTATGAGCAATTGATAGTGAGAAAATAGTGTGCAAAAATGCATAGGGGGCAGCTTATTAAATAGTCATTTAGGAGAGATAAAGTTAATAAATGTGTATTAAATACACATCTACTAACTTTAAAAACAAGATATTCAAGAAGAGTGGGAAAAAATAGCCTGGATGGCCTTTGGTTCATTTGGGACATGCGGGACATGAAAGAGTGACTCGGCTGATGCAGGTGACACGGGGACAGAATGCACAAAAGCTTTCGGGATATGAGGGATGAAAGTACACAAAAAAGAGTGATGCGTCTCGACGCGGGTGATAGGTGAACATTGAGCCTTAGCGAACTTGAAACATTTGGAACAAAAAGTTCAGCGGGCCCACGAGAGAAAGGATTTTTGGGTAAAGCGGCCGATCGGTGAAATGGAAGCCCAAATAAACTTAGGACACATGGGACAAAAATGTCTGACAGAACCACAAATCACACAAATGACACCAGAAATGTAGATTTTCCAACTTCTTGACTTTTCCTCCTTTAACGAGAACAACAAAAAAAGGCGTTAACTTAAGAATTTTCAACTTTGTATTTTCTCAAAATAGGGAAATTTTGAGAGGACAACGGTGGCTCCCATCTGGGGATGATTTGGCTAAAGTCTAAAGGAATGAGACAAGGCAAGAATTCTCAAAAAATCTAGGGGAAGCAGATCAGTGCCTTATCCATTGGGCAATGGAGTCAAAAGAAAACCAATATAGAAGACAACACCGAACAACACACCAAAATAAGAAAAGGAAAGGGAAAAACACACACACACTATACATAATATATAAAGGACTTCCTAGTCACCTATGACTTAAACAATTTCAGGTACTGCCCACTATAAGGAAGTGGGAGGGAAGAACCATCCATATAATCAAGGTAAAAATAATTCTCACCAGCAAAGTGCCTGATCTTGAAAGGTCCGAGCCAAAGAGAATCAAACTTTCCATGACTGCCACGAGGTTCATGCCTTTTATCCCATAAAGCAAAACAATGTCCCCAACTTTGAAATCCCTAGACCTGGCCTTTTTATCAAACAAGTCCTTTACTTTTTGTTGGTGAGCAGATATTCTATCAGCGACCCTCAACCTATCCTCATTCAATTTATGAAGGTACATGATCCTTTTATCCAAAGAATCATTGAAACTGGTGTCTTCAATGGCCTTCATTAAATGCAAGGCTGGTAGTTCCACTGTTACTGGCAATTGAGCTTCCACTCCATATACTACCTAAAAAGGAGACATCCCAATGGCTCTTTTAGGTGTGATCCTATCTGCCCAAAGAGTATCATAGAGTTTCTTGTGCCAGTTCCTCTGAGATTTATTAACTAATTTCCTTATTATAGCCACCAGATTTTTGTTTGTTGATTCTACTTGTCCATTCCCTTGAGGATAATAATCCGAGGAGTGATCCAGGGAGATGCCATATCCATAACAAAAATCCATCATCTCAATTGAAGAAAAATTGAAGCATTATCCATCACGATCTTGTTTGGCACACCAAACCTCACCAAGATGTTTTCTTTGATAAAACTGCATACTACTTCTGAAGTAGTACTCTTCACTGGAATGGCTTCTACCCACTTAGTAAAATAATCTGTGGCAGTTAATACATGGGTGTGACCAGCACTAGAAGAGGGATTAAGTGTTCCAATGAAATCTAAACCCCATTGTTGAAAAGGCTCTTCGATCACAACTGGTTTAAGGGGCAAAGAAGCCAACTTGGGTCTACCCATGAAGGTTTGACAAGCTTCGCATTTATCAATCCACTTTGATGTGTCTTTGAACAAGGTAGGCCAATAATATCCTTTGTGAAGAATATTATGAGTAGTGACAGTTGATGAGTAATGCCCTCCACACACCTGATTATGGAAATCTGAAAGCAACTTCCTCTGTTGTTCCTTGTCCACACATTTTAGAAATCTTCCATCTAACCCTCATTTGAACAAGGTGTTCTCCCACAACACATATTGGGCTAACCTTACCTTAACAGTTCTCCTCTCTTTAGCGGTCAAGTGAGAGGGACATTCTCCATATGTAAGAAAGTGTGTGATATCAGCATACCATTCATTAATTGAGCCAAGAAATAGAATGGTAGGAAGATCAAATTTATCCTTGGGTAACTCATGTCTAGCTCCTTTAGCGATGAGTTCACACAGGCCTTTTCCACGGATGAGATTGGTTGGTTTGATGTCAATGTCATATTCTTAGACCTTGGCCACCCGGTTCCCTCTCTTAGATCCAAACTCTGCTATGTGAGAATGGAATTGATTGTTATGTCGCACAAAATCTTTGTGGAGTGAGAGTTAAGAATGTAAAAATGAAATTGCTTGACAGCTTTAACCACTGTGAAAGCATGTTTCTCCATTATGGTGTATTTTAACTCATGATTTTTTAGAATGTAGCTCATAAATGCAATTGGGAGTTTGTGATCATTAGAATCTTCTTGAGTCAAAACAATAGCTAGGGTGTTATCTGTGGCATAGCAATAGATAATAAAATCTTTGCTAAAATCTGGACATGCTAAGATGGGAGTTTTAGCAATAGCCTTTTAATACCTTCAAAGGCTTCTTTACCTTCAGGAGACCAGCCAAACATCTGTTTTCCCTTCATCATTTGAGAGATATTCAAGGTTAGCTCTACAAAATCAGGGATGAATCTTCTCAGGAAGTTAATCTTACCAAAGAAAGAATGCACTCCCTTCTTGCTAGTTGGAAGGGGAATCTATTGAATAGCTTGAACTTGCTCAGGATCAATTTTTATACCGTCTTTAGAGACAACATGCCCTAACAATTTTCCCTCTGTGACACAAAAGATAGATTTCTTAGGATTTAAAGAGATCCCATGTTTTCTACATTTCAAAAGAACCATTTCTAGGTGCTGAAAATGATCTGCCCTTGCTTTGGAAAATACGGTCAAGTCATCAAGGTACACGACAATACACTTCCCTTTTAAACTTCCAAAGGCCAAGTCCATAGCTCTTTGGAAAGTGGCACCGACATTAATGAGTCCAAAAGGCATCCTCTTGTAGGCAAAGGTACCCCAAGGGGTGGTGAAGGTCATCTTGTGTTGATCTCGTAGTATTCACTTCTACTGATTATATCCTGAAAATCCATCAAGCATAGACAACATTTCAGACCCCATCACAGCTTGTAAGACTTGATCCATCATGGGCAAAGGATAGTTGTCCTTTAAAGAAGCTTGATTCAGATTTCTAAAGTCAACACAGATACGAATCTCACCATTTTTCTTTCTAACAGGCACAATATTGGCAATCCATGTTGAATGGTGGATAGGAAAAATGATTTTGGCTTTTAATAGCTTCTGTATTTCCTGAAAAATAGTGTCAGCTATCTTAGGATTGTATTGCCTTTGTTTCTTCCTGAAAGGCTTAATCCCAGGTTTGAGAGGGATGAAATGTTGCATCTCCTTGGGTTGAAAAGCTTTTAGATCCTCATAAGAATAAGCAAGAACATCTTTATACTCCCTTAAAAGATTAATTACTTTCTTCTTTTCTTCTGGCATGCAACATTTCCCAATGTTCACGAGTTTAGGGTCAATGGAACTCCCAATATTAGTTTTATCATACTCAGCTGATTGTTGTGATCTAGTAGAAGCTTTAGAATTCACATACCTGTCATGCTTGTCAAACAATTCTTCTAAACTCACCAGTCCCTTTGGAATCTTGTTCCCTTTGAGTTTGATACATCCATCTTGATCCATCTCTTCTTCATTGACATCTTCTTTATTGGAAGGCACACTTTCATGAGGCAAATTGTCACTTCCCTCAAAGTACAATTGTTCAAAGTTATCCCTGAGTTCTAAGAAAGAAAGCAAATGCTGATCATCATTGAAAACTTGCCAGTTACTTGCATTATCAGGTACACTGGGCCTATGGATCATTTCAATGGTAAACCTATCTTGAGAGAAGTTAGGATGAGGTATCAGTAATGACCCTGAGACTGCTAGTGAATCAGCCCTAGTGTTCTTCTCCCTAGGCACTGCTTCGATGGAGAAGGCATCAAGAAATTCAATGGAGTCCCACACCTAATTCCTATAATGTTTCAACCTTCTATTCTTTACCTGGAAAAGGTTTCTAACTTGCTTGACAATCAGCTCCGTGTCTCCACGAGCTAGAATATTTTTCACATATTTTTCTTTTTGCCACATTAAGCCCAAGAGTGAGAGCTTCATACTCTGCTATATTATTAGTATTTTCAAATTGTAACTTGAATGAGAAAGGAAAAATCTTTCCCTTAGGAGACACTTATACTACACCAGCTCCAGAACCAGCTGAGGAACAACTTCCATCAAACTCTAATATCCAAACACCATTATGATCCTTAAGTGATCTTTTGGGAAGTTGGATCTCCTCTGGAGTCATAATCATAAAGCTGCCATGCCCCCTATCCTCATAAAGTATCTATGCTTTGGGATCATCTATTTTTGTACAATATACTCAGACTACTTCTCAGGCAACAACTTCTTCATTTTCCCATTAACAGGTATGAGGGCATGTGACCAATCCATTTGAATTTCTCCTCCCACATCTTTACAGAAGTTCCTACTTAGCAGCATTCCATATGAAGGAGGAATGTCTACTACTAGGATAGTAGCCAAAACCTTCTTCTCAGGAAAAGTAGCAAAAGCTACTTGTGCATCCTTAATTCTTCCAACTAGGGGCACTTCCTTACTCTCCATAGAATAACAAGACCCATAAGTGTGTGTGAGAGTTAGGCCTAAGGCATGGGCTACTTTGGTAGGCATTACATTGTCTGATGCCCCTGAGTCTATGACGTAGTTGCTGAGTCTATGGCTGGCTATAAGGAGGGTCACATAGAATGGTTTGATCTTGTCATTGGGTGAGGTGACAACGGCTACCAGATTGGGTTGTGGTGTAGAAGATGGAGTGGGTAAAAGGCCTTTAGAGGTATTTTTGGAATGGGAATTGACAAAGTGAACCATTTTGGCAAAATCCTTGGGATGGGTTTGATAGTACTCAGCCTCTGAGATTTGAACCTTGGTCTTTTTAGGTGATCAATGATATCAAAAGACCCAGAAGTGGATGGGCTATCATCACTTGGAACCTTAGGCTTATCAGTTTTAGGAGTTGAAGGAGAGGTAACTTTAGTAGCAAAATTGGCAGGACTCACCTTGGGTGTGGACGTAATGGGGATAGGAGATCCTCTTTTTGCAATTATAGGGATAGTTGTCGGATGTTCCTTGGATCTTTTGGTAGGCTACATCACTTTCTCCTTTTTGTTTGTCTGCTCTCGAGTCATGATAGCGTATGATTCACTATTCATGTCCGCTACTACTTCTTCATAATCATCTTCTTCATCAACACCTTCAATAGTGAAGAAATTAACTCGAGATCCCTCAAATTCCTCTGCTTCTCCATCGATCTCTTCGACAAATTATTCACAATATTCACTAACCTCTTCATCCTTTGGCTCTTCAACTTCACAGGTTATATTAACAGGGACTTTAATGGGTGGTCCTTCAAGTGCTAACCTTGTTTGAGAAGCAGGAAAATGATTTTTGGGCTGAAAATTCCTCCTTGGAACATTTGCATAGGGGGCATGTTGGGCCAATTGTTTCTTAATGGTGATGAGATCATTTTCAAGTTTTTGTACTATGGATCCAGTATTAGGTCCAAGAGTGGAAGAGGAAGGAAAATACCTGTATTTAGAAGGGTCTCTTCTCAACTTCTTGGACATGATTAAATCATCTTCAACACTAACAGCAAGAGTTTGATCCTCGGCCAATGTTGCAAGATTAGCTCTCCTTAATGCATAACTAACTTAAGGTAATTGAGCATTCAGGAAGAAGCACTTTTGAATTTGATCTATAGGTTGAGTGTCAGGTGGGATTTTGTTGATAAATTTGTTGAATCGAGCCACAAATTCTCTCATGGGCTCTTACGATTCCTTCTTTATTTGAGAAATTTGGGCCAACAAATCATGCACGTCTTCTGCTAGTTTGAAACGATTCTCAAACCTTGCTCTCATGGTGTTCCAGCTAGTGATAGCCCCGTAGTAAGGTGATAGAACCAATCTGTTGCATTATCTTGCAAGGTCTCAACAAAAAGCCTTACTGAGACGTCTTCATGTTCAACTCCTAAAACTCCACATGTAACTATGAAGGCCACGATATGTTCATCAGGATGTACCTTATCATCACCTCTGAACTTGGGAAAGTTCTTCTGATTACCTCTGGGTAACTCATGTAAAGGTAGAGGAAAAGCGAGATGCCCAACACGATTACCCCAAGGCAATGGTACCGCCATTCTTGGAAAAATGGATTGAAGGGGAACTGAAACACCAACAAGAATTAGAGCATGGAGATTAGGACTGTGTTGCTCCAAAGGAATACCACCCGCAGGGGTTCTAATTTTGACAGGAGGAATGCTTGTTGAACAAGCTCTTCTATTTCTTCTGTTTAAGGGAAAGGAAAACTCTATTGTTCCAAAAGTTGAAACTGAGAATCTTCAATACCACGGGCCCTTCTCCCATGAGTAAAACATGGAGTTTCCAGATCAAAACGTGATCAATAAATGGTTATGGAACCGGCATACGTCAAGAAACGTTCCCCAGTGGAGTCACAAAAAACTATTGGTCATCAAAAGAGGACTTCGAGAAGAACAACAATTAGGGGACAAAAGTCCCTCCTCTTTAATGGGAGAAGTTCCCTTATTCAAGATAAAAACCTATTTACATATGTATAGGGCATAGTTTTAATGTAGTAACTTGGATATCATGAAAGCATTTTGAAAATAGATCATCAACACAAAAGTACAGAGGAATGAAGACGTAGAATGGGGCAGAAAAGCATTCTCTAGAATTATAGATGACAAAATAATTCCTTACGCATGCCGAGAATATAATGGATTGGAATAAGACCTTTTTACTTGAATAAATGAGATGCAATTAAAAAGACACACGGTTTATAAATAACATCTCCAAGAATGAAAATCTTCTTGACATAATGTAGACAAATGATCTAACAATATTCAATAGATAGCCACGAATAAGAGAATCATATGGACAAAGAAAGAAGATCCTTTTGTATTGATTACTTTACTATTTCATACACTTTCAAAATGATCCAAGTCTCCCCTCCACAAAATGGCATGGAGAGACCATTATATAGTTTTACAAATCGGTTACCCTTGGTAACCACTTCTTTTAATTAAAGTTTTGTTAAAGGGATGCTTAATGCAAAACCCCAACTAATTACAATAAATCCAAGATGAGGAAAGTAAGAGAGAGAGAAGTCGGGACGAGAAGACAAGTGCTCATGATTAAGTAGGGCCCCCGACTTAAGGATCTCGTTGTCTAAACCTTTTAAAGCCTCTACTATGTCTCTTCCACGTGGGCGATGTGTTGGCGGTGGACTAGGTCCAAAATCGAGACATTTCTCCATCTCTTTTTCGAATTCGATGTGTGTATGGTAATCTTTACTTGCTTCTTCAATAGCAGACTAGAGAGAGAAGATTTCCTTCATATTTTCTTTAGCGATAGAATCCTCTCTCGAACAGATTTTCCTTGATAAAAGCTCGAATTAGGTTTTAATTTCTGCAAGGAGAGAGACACACACGAGGTCTCATCATGGAGGTGGTAATGGATATCCTTAAAAGTAGATACCACCAAAGTCTTGAAGGCTTCACCCTTCTGCCAGCTATTTCTCAATTCTCCCAAAGCCTCCTCCAACACCTTGATTTTCCATTCCACACTGTATACCCATGATTTTGACAAATTATCTTTTGCATCATCAAATACCTTTCTTTCCATTAAGATATTTTCAGTTGGTCATCAAAAGAGGCGAAGGTCTACTATATAGATGCTCCAGAGTTTGAGCTCTTTATCTATATTTCCAATGGTGAAGGAGAGTTTCTTATGTAGATTATTTACCTTCTCATTGAGTTTGAAGGATTCACTAATGAAATTTAATGTAGGAACTTGGATATCATGAAAGCATTTTGAAAATAGATCATCAACATAAAAGTACAAAGGAATGAAGACGTAGAATGGAAATGAGTAGAAAAGCATTCTCCGAATTATAGATGACAAAATAATTCCTTACGCATGTCAAAATATAATGATTGGAATAAGACCATTTTTACTTGAATAAATGAGATGCAATTAAAAAAGACACACAGTTCCATAAATAACATCTACAAGAATGCAAAGCTTCTTGACATAATGTGGAAAAATGATCTAACAATATTCAATAGAGATAGCCATGAATAAGAGAATCATATGGACAAAGAAAGAAGATCCTTTTATATTGATTGCTTTACTATTTCATACACTTTCAAAAATGAGCCAAGTCTCCCCCAGAAAAATGGCATGGAGAGACCATTATATAGTTTTACAAATCAGTTACCCTTGGTAACCACTTCTTTTAATTAATGTTTAGTTAAAGGGATGCTTAATGCAAAACCCCAACTAATTACAATAAATCCGAGATGAGGAAAGTAAGAGGGAGAGAAGTCAGGAGGAGAAGACAAGTGCTCATGATTAAGTAGGGCCCATCGACTTAAGGATCTGCTATCTAAACCTTTTTAAAGCCTCTACTATGTCTACGCCACGTGAAGCGATGTGTTGGCAGTGGACTAGGTCCAAAATCTGAGACATTTCTCCATCTCTTTGTCGAATTTGATGTGTGTATGGTAATCTTTACTTGCTTCTTCAATAGCAGACTAGAGAGAGAATATTTCCTTCATATTTTCTTTAGCGATAAAATCTCTCTCGAATAGATTTTCCTTGATAAAAGCTCGAATTGGGTTTTAATTTCCTGCAAGGAGAGAGACACACCTGAGGTCTCATCATGGAGGTGGTAATGGATATCCTTAAAAGTATATACCACCAAAGTCTTGAAGGCTTCACCCTTTTTCCAGCTATTTCTCAATTCTCCCAAAGCCTCCTCCAGCACCTTGATTTTCCATTCCACACTATATACCCATGATTTTGACAAATTATATTTTTCATCATCAAATACCTTGCTTTCCATTAAGATATTTTCAGCGATGCCCAATGAGGCGAAGGTCTACTATATAGATGCTCTAGAGTTTGAGCTCTTTATCTATATTTCCAATGGTGGAGGAGAGTTTCGTTGCAGATTATTTACCTTCTCATTGAGTTTGAAGGATTCACTAATGAAATTTAATGTAGGAACTTGGATATCATGAAAGCGTTTTGAAAATAGATCATCAACACAAAAGTACAGAGGAATGAAGACATAGAATGGGGCAGAAAAGCATTCTCCAGAATTATAGATGACAAAATAATTCCTTACGCATGCCAGAATATAACGGATTGGAATGAGACCATTTTTACTTGAATAAATGAGATGCAATTAAAAAGACACACAGTTCCATAAATAACATCTACAAGAATACAAAGCTTCTTGACATAATGCGTGAACAAATGATCTAACAATACTCAACAGATAGCCACGAATAAGAGAATCAGATGGACAAAGAAAGAAGATCCTTTTGTATTGATTGCTTTACTATTTCATACACTTTCAAAAATGAGCCAAGTCTCCCTCCACAAAATGGCATGGAGAGACCATTATATAGTTTTACAAATCAGTTACCCTTGGTAACCACTTCTTTTAATTAATGTTTAGTTAAAGGGATGCTTAATGCAAAACCCCAACTAATTACAATAAATCCGAGATGAGGAAAGTAAGAGGGAGAGAAGTCAGGAGGAGAAGACAAGTGCTCATGATTGAGTAGGGCCCACTGACTTAAGGATCTGCTGTCTAAACCTTTTTAAAGCCTCTACTATGTCTCTACCACGTGGAACTGATGTGTTGGCAGTGGACTAGGTCCAAAATCTGAGACATTTCTCCATCTCTTTGTCGAATTTGATGTGTGTATGGTAATCTTTACTTGCTTCTTCAATAGCAGACTAGAGAGAGAAGATTTCCTTCATATTTTCTTTAGTGATAGAATCCTCTCTGAACAGATTTTCCTTGATAAAAGCTCTGAATTGGGTTTTAATTTCCTACAAGGAGAGAGACACACCTGAGGTCTCATCATGGAGGTGGTAATGGATATCCTTAAAAGTAGATACCACCAAAGTCTTGAAGGCCTCACCCTTTTGCCAGCTATTTCTCAATTCTCCCAAAGCCTCCTCCAGCACCTTGATTTTCCATTCCACACTATATACCCATGATTTTGACAAATTATCTTTTGCATCATCAAATACCTTGCTTTCCATTAAGATATTTTCATCAGTCTACCCCATGAGGCGAAGGTCTACTATATAGCTGCTCCAGAGTTTGAGCTCTTTATCTATATTTCCAATGGTGGAGGAGAGTTTCTGTTGTAGATTATTTACCTTCTCATTGAGTTTGAAGGATTCACTAATGAAATTCAACCCTGCAACAAGCATATCATCCACCATGGCCTCCATGACCCTTCCATAGATGGGGTATCTATGTATATCTTCGATACTTTGGACTTCGTCTTGAGTGAGGGTTGCAGGTGGTGGAAGAGTAGTCAGTGGGGTGGGGTCTAAAACTTTATCTTTGGATAGCAGTGACTTGATGAAACTTGCAAGAACCTGAGCCTACTCTTCTAGCTGCTCTATAGTTTGTTGCCCTTTTTCCACTCTCCCAATGACCCTGGTGACTATTTCTTGAAGATTGTGAATCTCACCTTCAGGGGTGGACTCTCCCATGGGGATCCTTGAGAGTTCTAGATCAAATACTTGCAAATCTTGTTCTGGCTTGTCAACCTTGGGCTTGGCTATCTCCAAGAATTGCTGGCCCTGAGCATCAGATACTATCCTTGAGGTGGTCTGGCCTTCTTGGTAGGAGTAGGAGGGTAGTGCCCAATAAGGCCACCACAAAGCATCAAAGTTGGGTCCCGAGATTCGAGAGGAAGACTTCCTCTTCCTACTATCAATGAAAGGTTGCACCCATGCGAAAGAGGAGGAGGAAGAAGAAGGTGGGGCAAGAGGACCGAGAGAAAGAGAACTCATGGCACTCAAAGTGTGCACTGCTATTACCTCTAGTTGGGATGTGAGTGGTGAACTCAAGGCTTCTAGTACAGAGGATTCAATGGTGCTCGGAAGCTTAGTGCTTTGAACTTCCTTCTCCTTATCCATTAGGGCTTCTGGAATGCCTACGGAGACTAGCACTTCACTCTCTTCACTTTCACTGAGAACAATAATGTTCTCTCGGTCCCGAGGTCAATTATGAATGCTGCATCAAGGATCTTCTTCAACGTGATCTTTCTTGACCTCCTTGATTTTCTTTTGATATACTTGGGTGGATGAGGAAGGAGTGGAGGATGTAGGCCCTTTAGTTGATGAGGTAGGAGGAGTCTATACAGGTGCTTCCGAACTGGGTGTCTGTGCCTCCTTCCTTGGTGTTGAGGTGTCCTTGGATGAGGACTCACCTGAATGCCTTCTAAGCTCACAAACTTTCCTATCAAACTGGATTTTGGTTCTTACTAGGACAGGGGCTAGGATTTCATCCAAATCATCCTTCTCCTTTTTAAACCAATCCAAGTCCTCCAAGGGATTGTGCTTGATCAAGGTATCATAACCATAGGATAACAAGTTAGATTTTTTGTCCTGAAGCCCTTCAGGAATTTGATATAGGTTAAGCTCTTGAATTAGTTGAAGAGAAAAGCTACCATAATGTCTCCTCCTTGCCTCAAAATCATCAACACAGTCATCCCAATAGTCTTCTGTGTCTTCCCTATGATGGTAATTGATTATGAGATTTTGTTCAATAAATTTCTTCAAGTCAAAACAAGTTATGGGCCTGAAGAAATGGACAGTGATGGGAGCTAGGGCTCTGTCTATGTTTTGTGCATCCAGAGCCGTTTTGCAAGTGTAGTTTCCCAAGGATATGGGGAAGTGCAGACCAGTGATTTTCTTATCCCTGTAGGTTCTGTGTAACTTTTCCAATTGCTTGCATATCTCGATCAAGGCCATTTTATCATTACAGAACATAGGGAGCTTGAAAGGGGTGCTCTCATAACTCGCTAGTACGATATAGGATAATTTCTTGAAATGGATGAATTAGGCACCGTATCTCACTATTAGGCTCATGGATTCATTAGAGAACCTCCTTGTAGTATCACTCTCTGGGAGTCTAATGATGTACATGGTGAAAGCATCGTTCACCCTCCTGAAGTTGTGATTACTAGTGTCTAGGGTGAATTGAGGGCAGTAAGCATATATAGGATCACCTTTATGAGCATCAATATATGTGAAGCCAAACCATTGCCTTGATGCTGCTAGGGTATACATCAGATAAGAAGTCATGTAAAAATTCTTGGTTTGTTGTACATTAGACAAGCTGTTCTGCCAAGTTCATGCTGATGATTTCTACCTAGTTGATGTTCTGAGTACCCTCACACACCATGTTGATAAGTGGGCACATCCAAAAATGGAACTCGTTGGTAGAGGGTAAGCCCATGACCCGAGCTAATAAGATTATAAAATCTGATAGCTCCTCATTGAAATCGGCATGAAACAGAGCTTTGGATAGATGGGACGCCCCCTTTTTAGGGTTTTTAAGCCAAGACTTTGCCACCCTTGCCTTGTATTTTTCACTGTCTTAATTGAAGAGCACCTGTGCCTAGTTCTGGGAGATAACTATAGAATTATCCATTTCAGGGATCCTTAGGGCAGCACCAATGGCGGCAGCATTGAGCTTGGTGATGAGCTCCCCATGCACATTCGTTAGTTCATTTGAATCAAGATTGAAGTGAGCACCACAAGCGAGCACTGTGTCGACACATTGCACTGAAATTGGGAAACCAGTGGCATATGCCAAGCCACTGTCATTGATCATTTGCGCCATAGGAGAGGGATTCAGTCTGTCAACCTAATCTAGAAATCTCGAAGTCCGGGTGATGAACTTCACTATCCCGATATTGGGAACAACAGACTCGAGCGGTGAAACATGCTCCTAGCCTTGGAACTTCATCTTCATGCTGATAGCAATTGGAAAAAACTAAGTTACCACTGAAATATTGATGAAATTGTAGAGGGAATGGGTACACACATAGAAATTTTGAATGTGAGGGTATGAGCATTTGATAGCGAGAAAAAATTGTGCAAAAAAATATGTTGGGGTAGCTTAAATTAAATAGCCATTTAGGAGAGATAAAGATAATAAATGTGCATTAAATACACATCTACCAACTTTAAAAATATATATTTAGGAAGAGCGGGAAAAATAGTGCGGATGGCATTTGGTTCATTTGGGACATGCGGGATGCGAAAGAGTTACTCGGCCGATGTGGGTGACGCGGGGACAAAATGCACAAAAGGTTTTGGGACATGAGGGACAAAAGTGTGCAAAAAGAGTGATGCGGCCGACATGGGTGATAGGTGAACAGCGAGCCTTAGCGAACTTGAAACATTTGGAACAAAAAGTTTCGACAGCCCACGAGAGAAAGGATTTTTGGGTAAAGTGGTAGATCGGTGAAATGGAAGCCCGAATGAACTTAGGACACATGGGATAAAAATGTCCGACGAGACCCACAAATCACACAAATGACACCAAAAACTCAGATTTTCCAACTTCTCGACTTTTCCCCCTTTAACAAAACAACAGAAAAAGGCGTTAACTTAAGAATTTTCAACTTTGTATTTTCTCAAAAGAGGGTAAATTTTGAGAGGACAACACATTATAGACACCTAAATACAACTACATAATTTTACTACTAAAATTGTACCGATTATCATCTTTCCCATCAATTTCGTTATAATTAGTGATTTCCTACTAATTAGATAACATTCCCCTTCATCTTGGTCAATTAACAACACTTCGTTAATTAACTAGCATTTCCCTTCATTTTGGATGCCAATTAACGACACTTCATTAGTTATAATCCTCTTTTAATTAACTATCATTAGTTAATTAATCCTTTTTAATCCTCTATTTAATCAATAAACCTTCTTATTGGTTAAATCTCTCTTACAAATCCTCTAAATTCTACCTATTCCATCCTAAATCATCTCCAAATAGCTTTCTAAGGTTATCTTGGCCTATTAATTAATCGTAGTTGATTAATTAAATCATCTCCAACTCTCATGAGTTGTTATTTCTACTTAATTATTTCTAATCATGTTTATCCCTTCTAATTATAATTTAACTTTTATCCCACATTCACTAAGATTGCAGCTTCTCCCAAATTGGAAAGCTATAAAAAGAACCTAGTACCTCCCTTCCAAGATTAAACGCCTTTACATGTCCTTAAAATACTTTAGTATATGATAAGATATTTTTCCACCATTGAAGAATTTTATTGATCTTGCACCCATTTATCCTCTCTTTGAAAAGAGTAGTATTGGAAGATCCATACATGGCCATTAAGCCATATTGGTGAGATCATTTCCTCTTCTTAGAGATATTCATCCTTTTATCTCATTGTAATCATAGTAGCAACTATTATGTAGAAAGAATATCCAACTTAGCAAGGAATGACTTTGTTTTTTCAAGTTTAATTTGGATGCATTAATTAAATTTTTTTCTTATATAGCTTTATCATGGTGTTTTTAGTAGATTAAATAGGTTAGGATTCTACTTGGTGTTAGTTTCCTTTCATTAACTTAGTTTGATTTATTCACATGCACACATATGGCACGCCTGTGGGACATCCCTTTGTCTCATGCGCATTTTTCTCAAGTTTTTGTAGTTAAATTTCATTTTTGCATACTAACCTCTATTTCACATATATTGATAAATATTGTGTTTCTTAACTCCTTTTGTTGAGTTTGCATGTGTTGAGTCTTTATTGCAGGTGTGAAGGAGGTAAAGTGTTGTCAAATTTTAAGGTTATCAACAAATATTTGAGTTTTTTCACATTCTTTTTGTCAAAATCTCATGTTCTTGAAGTTTCACAGTGCCTTGAACTAGCATTAATACTATTGCATATGCTTTAAAACTCTTACACTACCATTTATTCTCGTACATTAGTGTTTAAACACCTACATCAGCATTTCTTTCCCGCACACTACTATTTTTGCAAAATTTATCTCTGTCACACACAAAGGTTTTTCACATGCTAGTGTTTCTTTAGCCCCGTGTTACCATTGATGGCCTTGTGTTACCATATGGATCTGTATTACCATTGATATCCTTATGTTACCATTAATATCCCTATAGTAGTGTTGATTCCTATGTGCTACCATTAAAACTCATGTGTTAGCGTTATGTGTAAAATTTTGGCTTGGATTTAAAGAAATTCAAGAAACTTATTTTTGGTGTTTGTTGTTGTTTTGTAGATTTTTCTTACTTCTATTTTGTAGGTTTTGATTTGAATCAATTTTATAACATGTTTAATGCTTTGATAAATTTTGTATTTCCATGCTTTTCTTAAGTTAGACTAAATTTTGTGTATGATCTTCTCTTTTACCTTTAGTGATCTTGAGAATCAAAAGCGACTTTAGTCTTATTTTATAACATTTAGATTAACTTGTAAATTTCATCATTTAAATTTCTTAAAGGGAATTAATCTTGTAAAATCATTTTAATGGTCATTTGATTTAAGTTTTCCATTTCTATTTAGTTGGATCAAACGTTGTGTATGCTCTTCTCTTGCATCTTTTGACGATCTTGAGAATCAAAAGCAACCTTGATCCTCTTTCAAATATTGGGGTTTTTATGGAAAACTACTAATCTTTTGAGTGCAATACTATACACTTTTCAAAGAATTAAATCAAAACAATACTAATGATAGTGTGTTGTAGGTTACCAATGGTATATTAAACAACATTTTTAATCAAAAAAAACACACCACTTTATTCAAAACATTGTATTTGCAAGTTCGGATAAGGGTTAAAACCCATCCACTTTAAACTATGGGAAGTATCTTAGCATAATCCATAAAACTCATTATGAGGATTACCACATGAACCCCAAAGTAGTACACACCTTAAGGGAACTAGTGGAAAAAATGGGAAGTGCCCTATAACCTGCCTGACTAGAAATACCCGTGAGGAATGCTTCAATTTTTCTATATGAGGCCCCGTTTATTAATTTGATTTTGGGGTAATGGTCGTTCATCTATGAATTATCTAGCAAATTGTATCTATCTTAGGAAATTATTGGTGAGTGTTGAGAACAAAAGGCTAGGTAGACATTTGGCATTAGGGCCAACTTTTCCTTATCCAATCATGTTCTAAAGATCCTTCAAAAAGAAAAACTTCTTCAGATTCAAACCCTTATTATTCAAACAAGGGAGATTTCATTTAGGTTTACGTCATGTGTTATTCATCATGAAACTTACAACATAAATTTTTTTCCTAGTTTCTACCTTGTTATAAAACAAGGCAAAACTCTACCAAAGTTGTGCTACATATTTTTCATCACCACTTATATTATCTCCCTTGTTTTCTTGTTGACATTTTTGGTCAAATTAAATTAATACAAAGTACTCCCGAAATTGTGTCCACCACTTTTGTACCTGATTACATCCTTCCTTATTATGACTGCGATAGTAAGCATTGAAAGTGTGTTGGTACATATTCATATTTTGGTAGCCTTGTCTTGATACCCATATTAAGACATCTCATTGTAGTTAGGTTATCCTATCTTGATTTCCCCTTGAGTTTTTATGTTACTCGCATTATATCAATACATTTTTATACTTACATCTTGTTTTCATAAAACTTGATATAAGTGTCCAAATTATATTGTTATGTTGCTCGCATAGTATCAACTCCTTGTTATACTTAGACCTTGTTTTTTTTCAAACATTGCCTTGAGTTTTGGAAGGTTTTGTAGTTACACTACTCACATTGTATCAATACCTTTTTATACTAACATCTTGTTTTTTCTAAAAACTTGATTAAAGTATCCAAATTGTATTGTTGTGTTGCTCACATTTGTAGCCTCCATTTTCAAAACTTGGACTTTGTTTGTATTAAACTAGTTTAAGTATACCTTGAATCGAAATCACTTCAACCCCTTTTTAATACTTAAGTCTTGTTTATTCCAAACTCAATTTAAGTATTGAAATTGTGTTGTCATCTTGAACAAAATAATCTTTGAGACAAAACCTTGACATAGGGGATATGATCCTGCTACAATTGATCCCTTGATTTAAAACTTTCTTGGTTTTTCCTTGGCAACCTTTCATTGTACATTTCATCACCTTGGAAAACTCATTGTGACATTTACAGTTGTTACATAGCTTGATTTTACCTGGGTTCATTGTAGTACGTGTACACATTTTTCAAACATTGTCATAAACATTTCCTATAAAGCAACTTTTGAGACAATTTGAACACTGGAAAAGTTTCCTTTAGAGGCATTGTGTTGTAAAAAATTTGATCAACCATTTTGAAATTTAAACTTGTAACTTATTGTCCAAACCTTGTTGGATTATCAAAATTGTGTCATCAATGTGTCTTTTTCCTTAGATTCCATTTTTAAAATCACACAAGCATCCACTATTTTTTGTAAAATTTCTAGTTGGATGTCATTACGTTGCTCAAATTGACACGAAACTTCCTTGATCATGAAGGATATCAATCACACTATCTAGGTATAGGCATTTGGACCTAACAATACCAAAAATGACTAACTATCACATGGTTCCTCACACTTATGACAATAGGGAACCTATATTTCAGTATTCACATCAAAATATTCCCATCCAGACTAAATATTGATTAGTTCTTCACGCTAGAGAACTTGTTTGATTACCCCTTTCCCCACCTTCATCTCATAGTCATTGGTATGATTATGATGATTCTAATCCATGTTATTCTTGATTCCCCTCGGTCTCCTAATTATTTTGATCCATACTACTATTATGATTCCCCTCAATCTCCCGAGCCCCATCCAATAAAATTACTTCTAAGGAATGATCATTCTCTTAAAAACATTTTCATCCTCTAAGGATTTTTGTCGCCACAAATTATCCACAACATTCCTCTTATTTGACCCTTGAGTTTTGGTCATCCCTTTCTCCTCAAGACCCCCTTTATCAGTTTCCTCAATGACATCTTCCTCCTTTGAAGATCTATGTGACTCTAAGTTCCTCCAATCAAACATCTAATTTGACTCTTCATTCGTAGTCCTCCCTTTCCCGCAGGACCCCTTTATCAGTCACCTCAATAGCGTCTTCATCCTTTGAAGATCCATACAACTCCAAGTTATTTTAATCAAACATCTAATTTTACTCTTGAGTCTTGTTCCTACCTTTCTTTGTAGGACCCCCTTTATCATTCACCTCAATGACATCTTCCTCCTTCAAATATCTATGCGAATCTAAGTTCCTCCAATCAAATATATAATTTTACTATTGAGTTGTGGTCCTCCCTTTCTCTACATGACCCCAATTATCAGTCAACTCAATGGTATCTTCCTCCTTTGAAGATATTTATGACTCAAAATTCCTCTAATCAATTATACAAGTCAACCCCTATGTCGTAATCCACTGAATTTCTACATGATCCTCTTTATATACCTGCACTTTACCATCTTCTAAGAAAACCTCTACCAACAAATTCTAAATCCACATATTCTTCATTTGGTGAGGCAACCAAATCCAAATCAACTTCATCTCTTGAGTCATATTCTTTTACAAATAAAAATACAATCCCTCTTTGGCCTATGGGTCATTTCGATCATTCTTTATTCGATATTCATGAATCTTCTAAAGATCAATGTTTATATCCATGTCAAACCATTCACAAGAAATGATGTGCTAAGATATTTTTGAAACACTATCCAATTCATTTGTGGACACAATAAGGTGTTGGTGCTCAATTGTAATCTCACCCCTTTGTCATTTAAAATTTCCATCTCACCTGGTTAGAAGTATTTTCTGTCTCCTGTATGGATACATGAAAAATTTCTCCTTCATTTAGATGTCATTGTCAGTCCTTTCCTTGGGTCATGGATCACATTAAGTCTTGGTATTATTTACAATTTTCTCTTAGTGGGAAAAATTTTTGTTGTTGGGCATCTTCCACGATTATGTCTCCTCTGTAAATCCCACCCCAACATCCATGGATACGAGGTATTTTCTGATTGGATTTAGCATGGTGGGTCCATTTGATATTTTTATGCATTATGGCAAAGGGCTTTAAAGTATAAGGTAAATGCCTAAAACCTGCAAAAGGACACATGGAGGGCCTGCACTTATTTGAGGATTCACCTCTTGTTTTGACCTTTAGAGTTGCGCCAAGGAGAAACATGGAAGTTTCCACCGGCTCGCCCAAGCTCGGACTTTTCAACAGCCAATGCAGCTTTGTTAGACCATAGACACATGGAGAGTCGGCACTCGTTTGAGGTCCCGCCTCTGGTTCTTACCTTTGGAGTTGCACCAAGGAGAAACGTGGAGGCTTCTGCTAGCTCCTCTTTATACTGAGACTTCTCAATGGCCGAGGTAAATTTCTTAGGCTCGGGGCACATGGAGGGCCCATGCCTCTTTGGGGACTTGCCCCTAAATTATACTTTTGAAAGATCATCGAAGAGACACTGGATGCTTCCGCTGGCTCCTCTTTATGCTTTGATAATTTTTCAACGGTCAAGGAAACTTTCTTCGGCCCGGGAATGTGGAGAGCCCTGCACTCATTTGAGGTCCCATCTCTATACTTCATCTTCAAATTTACACTAAATGCAGACACATGGAAGCTTCCACTGGAATTTTCCATGCTTGGACTTTTCAATGACCGGTGCAACTCTCTCAAGTTCTGAGCACGTGGAGGGCCCACACTCATTTGAGGAACCTACCTCTAGACTTCACCTTTTTAGTTGCGCCAAGAAAACATGTGGAGGCTTCCACTAGCTACTCTTTACACTTAGCTGACTCAGACTCGTAGTGCAGATATGTGGTATAATCTATGCGAGGATAGTCATTTCTGAGAGGCACAAATGTAGGTATCAATTCCTGAAGGTGTATTCTTAAATATGAAAAGGATTTCTTGTCAGATCAAGCCATATGGAGCCACCTAAGAATTATTAAAAAGGGGATTTCTCGCATGAAAAAAAAAGAATGATTAAAAATACTGTCAAAAGTTATGACATGGCATCTCGGTCATAGTTGAGGAGGCGAGAAACGTGATCTGTTCATGATTTATCCACCTAGAAACAAAAGGTAAGATATTTTCAAGGGAATAAACATGATTAAACTATATGTTGTAAAGAGGAATATTCTCTTGAAGATTTATACTTTTGGGGGAAATTTTGGATGAGTGAGTGAGTGAAGTTGTATAAATGCAATGATAATACTCTTGCATGGGGGTTAATGTTTCTGAGAAAGTTTGAGAAAAATCATTTTCTGAGAGACCATCTGAGAAACCTGTTTATTTCCCTGTGTTTGTAGATTTATTCATGTCAAGATGGTTGCAAGTGTACAACCATTGACAATCTCTGAGATTGTTGAAGAAACTTTCCCCTGCTGATGAATCTAGTGAACCTTGAATGAATTTGTGTTGATCATGAGCATAATTGTGTTTTCTTTTATTTCAAAATGTTTTCAAATATTTTTTCATGTTCCTGTTGCAATCTTATGTTAAAATCCCTCTGAATCACACAAGATCTTATCCTTGTGGTAGTATTGTGGCATTTGCAATTTCATTATGAGAAGAGCTTTCATCTTGAAATGAAATAAACAATTTAAAATCATTTTACTTCCACTATGTTGACAAATATTGTTTGTTAGCCTATGAGTGTATCTTAGGCATGACTAATCAGGGATTTCCAACATTTAATTGAGTCTTTAACACGAGCCTTTGTGTTGAATTCTTGAATAGTGTATGAAATCATGCATCTCTGGGCCTCCATTGATACACACCTTATACAGTTGAATGAATATTTTAGCTATTTTGAAGAATTTTATCTGTGAGTGTTCCAATATTTGTAAAGGCTCTCAAATATCTGGTATAATCAAATTTATCTTGCTTAACTTCCCACCAAAAACTTCTCAAACTGATAAATCCTACATGAACTACCCCTGTTTGTATTGTGTATCCACAAAGATTTAACAAATTTTACTGCCAAAATATGTAGAGACAATTAGGTTTCAATTATTGTCTTTAATAACCCAAACCTTGTCAAGGAAACATATCCACTCTCTAGTGTGATAACTTGTGAGAGTTAGATTGTGTTGTATTGATCATATTTTCTCAAGGTTTTCATGAAAATTGTGCAAAGAAGGATCTATTAATGTCCTTCACCAATACGAGTTACAGAATGGGTCCTCTCACCCTGGTTGAAGGCACAACCTAAAGTAGTGAGGGTAGATCAAACCCTTAGTAAGGTGTTATCCATTTCTCCAACACAAGAGTAACAAAGAGTCAGTTAAATCCCCTCCCCGGCTACAAAATGACTTATATCATGATTTATCTATCTCTAAGCATCCTACCAGTTTTGTGATATTGCTCAGCCCATAGGAGAATCAATTTGGATACCATCACTGAAATGGTGCCGTTGTTGGGGATTATTTGAATTGTAGAGGTTTATTTGAACACCGGGACCTATTTATGCATAAATAACACCAAATGGCATCGTTGCTAGGGATTATTTGAATTGCATAGGATTATTTGAACACCACGACCTATTTGTGTGGAAATAACACCAAAATGGCACCATTGCTAGGGATTATTTAAATTGTAGAGGATTATTTGAACACCAGGACCTATTTGTGTGGTAACAACACCAAATGGCTCCATTTTTAGGGACTATTTGAATTACAGAGGATTATTTGAACAGGGACCTATTTGTGTGGAAACAACACCAAATAGCCATTGTCGGTGATTATTTTAATTACAGAGGATTATTTGAACACAGGGACCTATTTGTGTTGCAATAACACCAGATGGCACTATTCCCAGGGACTATTTTGAAAAATGCATACACATACCAACCCTGGTAATGTTTCTTACATGGTTTAAGTATAAAAAAATTGTTTGAACATCATCCTTTGTTGAGATTTGTAAGATTTATGCAATATTACAAGTTCATTGTGTAGTATTTCAAGTTTCTAGTGGTTATTGCACTAAATTTTCATCAATAGTGATAAATGTGGGTAAAGGAAGGTTAGATCTGTTAAGATTTGTAGAAATTAAGCATTGATAGACACTTGGCAAGTTACTTATAGTGCATTTGCACAACTAAGGTGAAAATCCTTAGTGGCGACTCCATGTTGAATTGAAATTTTCATGATTATCAATGTCTTAACTTGTGTCAAGTAAAATTTCTCATCGATATTTGCAAGGTGACGAGAAGAAGTTCTTTCTTCACCAAGGATCCTACTAAAAGTTATTTCCAAAACTAAGAAAAGTAAATTCAGAAGGAAAACAAGTTTGGAAAGTTTTGGAAATCAAGAATAAAAAAATGAGATATCGGTTCGAAAGGTGATCAATCTGTGGTTAAAGATTACCATACGTCTTCAAGTGATTCTGAACCAAGTAATATTTATATAAATTTGAGTTCTCCAACTAGAGAGGGGCCATCATTTGTGTCTGAAAAGTGTGCCTCTCAGTTTTCCCCTGTTTCTTCCAAGGTTGATAGGTTTTCCAAGAAATTGAGTCATTAGAGGATATTTACTTTGAGAGTTATACTCTTGTGCCCCAGATACCCCTCATCCCTTATCATTTTGATTCTCCTACAAGATCACCTCCTCAAGGAAATATGGCTTAGCCTCCACCTAGACCTCCTTTTTCGTCAATACTTTTGGACCTATAAATTTTAGAGGTATGGATGGATATCCTAATATGGTGCCACAGGATGTCAAAAATAGGTTTCCAAAATTTTAAGGGAATAATTCCATCACTAGTGACCAACATTTAAAACTCTTTGTCAACATGATGGAATATTTTGAAATTGATTTTGAAGACATGTATATAAAGTTGTTTATTCATACTCTTGAGGAGGATGCACGTGACTAGTACAAGTCTTTACCAGATAATTCGATAGATTCATGGAATGAGATGAAAAATGCCTTTAGATTTCAATATGGGGATAAGACAGAGACCCAAGTTCCTTTTATTTGAATTTGAAAATATAAATAAGAATCCAAATGAATCTATCCATGATTTCAATACTAGGTTCAATAAGACCTTGAATAGGTTACCTATAATCCTAAGGCCAAGTGATGAGTCATGTTTGATAAAATATTCTGACGCTTTTGATAAAAAGGTTGCTTATTACTTAAGAGATAAGAACCTGGGAACATTGAGGCAGGATTTCACCATGGCCTTACAAATAGAAAATAACATCAAAGTAGTTGGAAAGCCTCCTAAGAGAGAGGGTGTCAAGTTAATCAATCTGAAGAGGCCTCAATCAAACAAAGTTGTGGATCTGGAAGAGGTTGTAAAAAATTTGGCTGGAGCAGTTAAAGAGATATCCTATAAATTGGCTAGAGTAAAAAAAAGGGATAGGATAAATTTCCCAAGGTTAGCACAAGCCACACGGTCAGGAGATATTTGGAAATCATCCTAGAGGTGATCACATACTATATGAAAAAGGGAAAGGGCTCATGGGATTATGAAATAAATAGCCTCAACCCAAGGAGAATAGATTGGTTCCTGATCCTTTGACTACCATGGTTGCTACTGTGGAGGAGGCCAATGTTATCGAGTGGTGTGATAGGTGTTTCTTACCAAATTCCCCATGTGATGTAGATTAAGAAGTTGAGGAAGCTAGATGATGATGAGACATATGATGATGTGTGCATGATGGAATGCCTTGCAAACTCATGATAGGGGGAGACCTCAACTGAATTGATAAGTACTATAACTGTTGAAATTTTTTGGGATTGTGTTCACTGGGTATTACCTCTTCCTCCTATTAATACTTTTGAAATTGATATGGTGTAAGCATTTGATCTGCCTAATCATGATTTTGAATACTTAAGGGCCTTGATGATTAAAAAGTATGATGGAGGGATCCCTTCTAAAGAGGACATGCAATTGTTGATGAATGCAGTAGTTGCTCAGGAGAAAGAATATAACACCATAAGTAAGGTTTTCAAAGGGGGAGGGCCACAAACCAAGCCAAAATTTCTAGTTCTTACCAATATCTCGAGGGAAACCCCTAAGAAAGATACATCTGGAAAAGGCCTAATTACCCCAAATAAAACTTGTACTCCTACCCATGCCCAAACTCGAAAACTCCTATACTATCAGATGAAACTATGAATCTTCCTCCTAATACTATCCTACCCAAATATATTCCTT
Source organism: Taxus wallichiana var. yunnanensis (assembly GCA_018340775.1). Lineage (NCBI taxonomy): Eukaryota > Viridiplantae > Streptophyta > Pinopsida > Cupressales > Taxaceae > Taxus > Taxus wallichiana. The sequence continues at coordinate 490,193,139 of CM031235.1, forward strand.
GTGACATAGCCCAAATCTTGAGTCAGATCAAGGTTATTGTTCCCATTTTTGAGTTACTTAGGATCCCTAAGCATAGGAAAAGGGCATTCAAATATTTGGGATTTAAGGAAGAAAAGATTACTCAGGGAAAAAGTGTTAATAATGTAGAGATTCCTCCTATTATTATAGAATTAGAAATACCACAAGCATTGGAGGAACTAGGTGAATCATCTGAGGTATATTTGGGAAATTATCTAGTTGAATCTCGGTTAGATATTGATCCCTTTTTACCACTTTGATTATTAAAGATAGGTTAGTACATAACTGCATGTTTGATTCAGGAGCCTCATGTAATGTAATGCCTCTTGAGGTAATGAATGAGTTAAATATCAAGGTAACAACAACTTTAGGAAATGTACTGCTATGGATTCAAGAGAAGTGCCAATAATTGGATATGTCAAGGGATTAGTAGTGCAATTAGTAGCTTATCCAGGAAAATTCTTAACCATGAATGTGGTTATTGTGGACTATCTTGCTAAGTGGGGAATGTTATTATCTAGAAAATGGGCAACTAGTGTAGGTGGAAGCATACAAATGGACATGTCATATGCAACCATACCAATTGAGGGGAACCTTGTGAATTTGTACGGTGAGAAGAAAATTCTACATCTGATTGAGGATCCTAATAATGCTTCTTATGAAGTATTGTATGCAGATTTTGATGTCGATAACTTCGTTGGTTATGTTGATTGTAAGGAGCATGGAACTCAAGAGTGCAAGTATCCCGAGTAGGTATGTTCTCCTTGCCTTGATGTTTGATGGGGCATGTTCTATATTTGGTAATGGCATCGGTGTTGTTTTGATATCTCCAAGCTAAGAGGAGTTTAAATTTTCTTTTAAACTCAATTTTGAGTGTAAAAACAATATTGCAGAGTATGAAGAATTGTTGTTGGGTTTAAGGATTTCTTGTAAGTATGATGTCAGAGACATTATTGTTAGAGGAGATTCAAATTTGATAGTAATATAAGTCAGAAATTTGTATGCTATAAAGAACAAAAGAATGAAGCAATATAATCATGTGGTTTGGGACTTCATTTAAATGTTTGACTCTTTCAATATAATGCACCATGATAGGAAGTACAATACTATAGTAGACAAGTTGGTAGTGTTGGGATCAAGGTTTGAGAACTATACAAGTATCCCCTATTGTGAATATGATATTGAAATATTGACTAGGCTGTCTATCCCTGATAATATCAAGCATTGGAAAGTTTTTGAAGATGATTCCCAGGTCCAAAGGTTTTTACAAAATAAAGGAGAATTTTCCAATCAAAGTATGGTCGGGAACCAATGGTTTGTGTAAATGATGGAAAAGAGACCTGTTTGGTAAAGACATTATCTAATTGAAAACCAATACTATTCCAAGAGGTTTGGTTGCATTGGAATCAAATTTTGATAATGTTGACCACATTGTTAACAGACACATGTCAGCCTCGAGAGATGTTGAAGAATATAACCTGGGCACAAAGGATAAACCTAGGAGAATATGGCTAGGTAGCAACTTGAATAGAGAAGAAAATCAGTCATATGTCCAATTGCTAAAAGGTACAGGACTGCTTGGCTTGGTCATATTCAGAACTGAAATCATACAGGAAGACCTTTTTCAACATGAAATACCCCTGGAAGCTAATGCCAATCCATTTAGGCAGAAGCAAAGACCAATTAATCCACTCCTTTCTCTAAAAATTCAAGAAGAGTTGAAAAATTTAAGGGATGGAGGAATCATACAACCTACAAGGTATTCTTCATGGGTTGCAAACCTAGTACCTGTCCAAAAGAAGAATGGAGACATAAGATTGTGTGTTGACTTTAGAAATTTAAATAAGGCATCAATTAAAGACAACTATCCCTTGCCAAATATGGATAACATGTTGCAATTGGTTACATGTTCATAATTGTTATCTACTCTAGATGGTTTTTTTGGGTATAACCAAGTGGTTTTAAAGCAATCATAGAAAATTAAAGCCACTTTCACTACTCCATGGGGTACCTATGTGTACGTAAGAATTCTATTTGGCTTGATGAATGCTAGATCCATGTTTCAAATAGTAATGGATGTATCATTGTTGGGATATATAAATGACTTCATTTCTGTGTATAAGGACAATGTGATATTTTTAAAGGAAGAGAAGTGATCACCTGCAACATTTAGAAAAGATGTTGATAAGGTACAGGGAATATGGTATCTCACTAAACCCTAAGAAATGTCATTTTAGGGTTCAAAAGGATAATTTTCTTAGACATATTTTATCAAAAGGAGTCATGATTGATCCTGAGAGAGTGGAATCCATTAGCAAAGTTCCTATTCCAAGAACCAAAAAGGGAATTCAATCCTTTTTCGGGAAGATAAATTTTATTAGGAGGTTTATTTCCAACTTTGTTGAATTGACTATCCTAATCACTAATATGTTAAAGAAGGATCAAAGTATCAAATGGGAAGAAATAGTTATTCAAGCCTTTATTGGGATCAAGGAATCATTGAAAAATGCCCCTGTTTTAGCAGCTCCTTATTATAAAAAGGCTTTCCAAATGTTTTCCTTTGCTTCTAAAAGTACCATTGCATCTGTCATGTTACAAAAGGATGATGAAGGAGCTGAAATACCAATTTATTTCTTTAATAAAGCATTACAAGGAGTAGAACTAAAGTATACTATCATGGAGAAATAGGCCTTTGCTTTGGTCAGGGCCACAAAGATCTTTAGGCCATATATTTTAAGTTCTAAAGTCATATCTTATGTCCCTCATACTATGGTCAAGGATATCCTTTAGAGATGGAAATTTCTAGTAAAATATGCCAATGGGAAAATAAGTTACAGGAATATGATATGGACATCCAAACAAAAAAATTGGTCAGAGGTTTGGGCCTGGTAAAGCTAATGATGGAAAGCAATCTGTAGATAGTTGAGATAAATAAGGTTGATGAAGAAAGGTTGAATATTCTTGAGAAATTTATAAATTCTTATTGGTACAAGGATATTATTTTTTTATCTCAGACATCTGCAATGTCCCAAGTATTTAAGCAAAAATAAAAAGAGAGCACTTAGATTGGATTCCCAAAAATATATCATCATTGATTATGGGTTGGCTTGGAAAAACCCTGAGGGAGTTCTCTTAAGGTGTATCACTGAGGAAAAACCCTCGAAAATAATTGTTGATTTCCATGGATGATTTTTTGGGGGGCATTTTACTAGGAGAGTAACAACCCATAAGGTCTTAAGGGATAGTTACTGGTGGCCAACACTTTTTAAGGATACAACTTTATTGGTAAGAAAGTGTGAAAGCTTTCAACATTTTTAAGAAGATTGAAATCTTCAGGATCCCTCCCTTTGCATCCTATGTCAATTGAAGCCCCTTTTAAGCAGTGGGGAATGTACTTTGTTGGGGAAATTTCATATTCTTCAAGTGCGAGACCATAAGTGGATATTGGTGGCCACTGATTACTTCACCAAATGGGTGGAGGCAATCCCCACTAAGAAGGAAACCCACCAAATTGTCATGGATTTCATTTTGAATCATATCATTTGCAGGTTTGGAGTACCTGCCAAAATAATTGCTAACAATGCCATGAGCTTTCGAGCTAAACCTTTGGTGGTTATGTGTCAGGAGTATGGGATAAATTTAGCATATGCATCCAATTATAATCCCCAAGGTAATGGATAGGCTAAGTCGAGTAACAAAAATTTATTGAAAATAATCAGAAGAACTTTGGAGATAAATAAAATAAAGTGGGGTGAGCAATTGAAGTTTGCTATTTGGGCTGATAGAATTACTGTTAAAAGAGCTACTGGAAAGAGCCCATTTGAATTGGTGTATGGAACTCAAGCTCTACTTCCCCTGCATATGCAATTATCTTCATATCAATTCATCTAAAAGTTGGAGGACTGGGAGGCTAGTCCATATGATGCAAGGATCAATCAAATTGTTGAACTAGATGAAGAGAGAAGGGAATCCCATCAAATACATGTGAATTTTAGGGAGAAAATGAAGAAATTGTTTGACAAAAAGGTTACCCCAAGGGTTTTTAGTGTAGGATATCTGGTGCTACTATGGGATATCAGACATGAGGATAAGGGAAAACATGGAAATTTCGATGCATTATGGATGGTCCCTTATTCTATTGGTATTAGGATTGGTGAGCATACCTTCTTAATAAAAGATATAGATGGGGAATTTCTTGAGTTTCCTATTAATAGTAGGCACTTGAAACATTTCCTTGATTTATTTCTCATAATCAAGGCATGCATCATTGTATAATGTATAGTATTTTAGTTCTTTTTCATTTCTATGTTTTTCTATTTTGGTTCGTCCCGGTCCTTGCGGATAGTTTTTGTTGGTTTCTCAGTTTGTTCTTGGGAGGTTAGAAATTGTTTTTTTCTTTGTAAGCTTGTTCTTGACTCCATTGCCCAATGGATTTTTGGCACATGGTCTGTTATGTTGTTCTTGCGGAACTCATTGGGAGTGCCCATCCCCAATTCGAGCCGGTGTTGGTGCTCAATTATAATCTCACCCCTTTGTCATTTAAAATTTCTAGCACACCTGGTTAGAAGTATTTTCTATCTCCTGTATGGATGAGTGAAACAAAATTCTCCTTCATTTATATGTTGTTGTTAGTCCTTTCTGTTGGTATCCAGATTTAATCTCCTTCACAACTTGAACAACATCATGAATTTGCATAAGACACTCAAGGGTAGATAGATTATTTGTATGTCATTTGTAGCCGGGAGCACATCTATCTAGCTTGTTGGCACTCAAGATTTGAGGGAGTGGATAGCACCTTCAAAAGGATCTTGATCTGATCCTCACTATTTTAGGTTGTGCCTATCAACCAAGGCAAGAGAACCTATATTGCAGCCCTTGTATGGTAAAGGAGATGGAGATATCCTTATATTTTGCACATTATATGGAGATGGCCTTGGGAAAACATGATCAATTATCCATTATTCAAACTCAAAGGAGTTGTCACTACTAAATGATGGAAATGCTTTCAAGACAAGGTTAAGGCTGCTAGAGACATAATAAAATCTTGATATCATTTGTACATTTTTGTGAATGGATTTGTATTCTTTTGTTGACACACAATGTAATGCAGGGGTAGTATGGGTAGGATGAGCTAGTTTGGATGAAATTTTGTTGGGAGATGTTTAGACAAGACTAGCTAGGAATTACCAACTTCTTTGAGAACCTTTGCAAGAAATTTGTAACACCTACACAACAAGAATGCTTCCAGAGGTTTTAATGCACCTTCAACCAGGATATGTACACAAATGGAGGTCCAGATCTGCACTCTTCCACACAATATTTGACTACTTTCTCCAAAATATTGAAGTAAATATATCAAAAAAGTATCCAAAAATCCATGTTTTATCATAACCTAATGTGCACCCAAAGATTTACAAACAATCTCAATGTTCAAGGACAGTAAAATGATTTTAAATCTGTTTATCTTCTATCAGATGAAGGCTCTTCTAAATATAAGATTGCAAATTCCATTAAACCATCAAGAAGAAATGAAACCATGTATGAACAAAGAGATCCCAAATACAAGATTGCAACATGAGCAAGGAACACAAATTGAAATCATTCTAAAACACAAGCATGTACAAATTTTGCCAAGAGATATAACCAGATAATCCAGAAAATGATCAAATATATCAGCAGGGGAAAGTCATGAGAACAATCTCAGAGCTTGTTGATGGCTTTACAACTTGAAACCAACTCAACATGATAAAATCTGATGCAAAATAGAATTGGAAATGGCTCTCAGGTGGTTTTCTCAGAGAAAATGGGTTTCTTCTGTTTTTGCTTGAAAATTCTAAGTTTTTTTCTCTCTTCTATCTCCCCCACAAATGCTTAAAAAATACATTTTATACATCATGCTAGCTTGGAACCTTGCTTCCCAAGCAAAGAATATGCTTAAGGGATCAAATTTGTTACAAAACCCTTCATCATTTCATGAAAATGAGATCAAACTGTAAAACAACTCACATATTGCCAGGGATGCACAAAAATTTAAAATATTACATGAGTTTAGATCCTTATCCATCCTAAGGTCACATTTTTGGCATTTAGGCATGCCAACATGCTTTAGCAATCATTTTCACCTTTTACCTTTTCAATTTTTACCTCTACAACTTTTGATTTTCACCTTTCACATTTTTTACATCGGGCCAAAGAAAAAATGCATCAAAAACATCACAGACCATAAAATTAGCTCATGAAAATGGTGCCATTGTTCTCGAAATCTGAGGGGACTCAAAATCATATAAGGTCTGATGAATTTTTATGAAGAAATGTGATTTCCAAGCTCCTTGGAGTTCCCATGGCGCCCAAAAATGAAAATGCACAGATGTCGTTAATTTTGATCAACTTTTAATATCAACCTTACACGTGGATAATGCCATTTAAAAATTAAGCTCAAAGACAACCTTCTGACCTTTAGATGGGGTGGGACACATGTCACAACATGATCGGATCGAGCTCTCATGCTTTAGAAATGTGTTTGTGACCCCTTTTTACCTCTGGAAAATTTTACAAAAAATCTCCGCTTCTTCCCTGGACCCGCCACGTGTCCACATGTGGGCCCCACCAAAAACCGCAGGCTCATTTTATGAAGTTTGGCACTTTCTGAAAAAAGGGAATTTTTTCTAAAAATTCTCCACAGACCCGAACAACCACTTTCTCCTCTGCCACGTGGCACCCTATGATTCATCGCAAGGCCACGTGTCTAATCCTACCTCCAAACCTCTAAAAACATCAAAACTCCCTACGGGCCCATGCTCCCCTATCGTCCTTTGAAATATTCCACATGTCACCCCTTGATTGGTTGTAGGGGAACATGTCCAAATTTTCCTTGTCACGGCCCGGTGGATCTATTTTTGATTTTGATATTTTTACCTCTAAAGGTAAAAATCCCAACAACTCCTGAAGCCTCGCTTCTCTCTTTTCCTCTCTGGACATGTGTCCTCTTTTCATTTGATGCAAGATTTTTGCTACATTTTTGTTTTAGTGTTTTGAAGTTAAAACTTGAAAGTCTTCACAAACCCTACCCTCCCGTATTGGCTTCTTTCCGGACACGTGTCCACCGCCATTAGATGTGGGCCTTGGGCAAATATTTAACTTAGGAAATTTTACAAAATGGAAGCAAAATTTCTAAGGCAAACATGCCATTCCTCTAACCAATCACAATGTGCCACATAGGCACTTCATTGTAGTAAGCGGAGCTAGGGAAAAAAATTTTCCTTTTGCCCCACATTACCATAATGTCATGATGATGAATTTGTGGGTATAATACACGGTGTGGCCAGGAATCAAATCGTGGAAAATATAGAGGATGCCTTAGAATCTGAAATTTTTGACAAGGAGGCAGATTTTCTTGATCTTAAACCAATTGAATCATGATTTAACATTGTTCTCGACTGGGATTGGGAAAAACTTGCACAAATTTGGGATTCGATCGGACTCGAGTTTTTTCACAATGACAAAGGAAAAAGGACACAACCCGTAAAAATGAATAAAATAGGGCAAAAAAAAGGGGGCAACTTGGAAATTTGTTTCAATTTAGGGAAAAACAATAACACCTTGGGAATTTTACAATCCTTTTGAAAGCATTCAACTAGATAAAACGAATTGCAGATCACCCACTTGACCAATGAAATGTTTCAGAGCAGAATTTGACATGAAAAATTTAAGGCACATTATGAAAACTCAATAATGGGACCAACATTGGCTCTTGCTTGGGGATGGGCACTCCCGGTGAGTGCCACAAGATCAAAATGTAGACCAAGCACTAAAACCATTGGGTAAAGGAGTCAAAACACAAAGGCAGCCCAAAAAACTAGAATTACCACCAAAAAGGACCGAGAAAACGAGCCAAAAATGGTTGCAAGGACAAAAGGGCAAACCACACACCAACCAATAGCAAAAACAAATATTGTACAAATATACAACTTGTGCATACCTCACTAGGGGATTTAATCCAAGAAATGTTTTAAATGTCTGCAATTAACAGACAGTTCCAACAATTCCCCTTCTAGATTTTTGAGAAAAAAGGTGTTCTCACCAATTCTGATGTCAATGGCATAAGGTCCCATCCATAATGCATAAAACTTGCCATGCTTTCCCTTATCTTCATGCCTACTATCCCATAGAAAAACCAGATCTCCAACATTGAAGGCTCTAGGAGTGACCTTCTTATCAAACAACCTCTTCAATTTCTCTCTAAATCTGACATGTCTTTGATGGGAAACTCTTCTCTCTTCATCTAACTCAATGATCTGATTGATTCTTGATTCATATGGGCCATGTTCTTGATCTTCCAACTGTTGGGAAAACTGAAAAGTGGATAATTGTAGGTGTAAGGGAAGCAAATCCTAAGTTCCATACACCAATTCAAATGGGCTCTTACCAGTTGCTCTTTTAGGAGTTATTCTATCAGCCCAAACTACAAATTTCAATTTCTCTCCCCACTTCTTGTTGATTTCCAAGGTCCTTCTAGTGATATTGAGCAAGTTCTTGTTCTTGGACTCACTTGTTCATTTCCTTGTGGATTGTAGTTTGAAGAATAAGTCAGATTTATCCCATATTCATTACACATTTCCATCAAAGTTTTGGCTCTAAAACACATGGAATTATCAGATACAATCTTAACTGGAACTCCAAATCTGCATATGATATGATTCAATAAGAAATCCATTACCACTTGGTGTGTTGCCTTTCTAGATGGAATTGCCTCAACCCATTTTGTAAAATAATCAGTTGCTACAAGGATCCATTTATGACCGGCACTGGAAGGATCTGAAATCTCACCAATGAAATCCATTCCCCATTGTTTGAAAGGAGCTTCAATTGATACAGGCTGCAAAGGAAGGGAGCCTGAAGCTTTTAGTCTTCCAGAGAAACGTTGGCAACTATCACACTTTCTAACCAGCTAGGTTGCATCTTTAAAAAGAGTAGGCCACCAATAACCATCTCTTAAAATCTTATGTGTTTTCACTCTCCCAGAAAAATGTCCTCCACAAAACCCCCCTTGGAAATTAGTAATCAACTTGGGAGCTTCAGCTTCGGTTATGCATTTCAAGAGGACACCTTCAAGGTTCTTCCAAGTCAACCCAAGGTCTGTTATGATATATTTTTGAGAATCCAGATTGAGGGCTCTTTTCTAAATTTTATTCAGGTGATTAGAACAACATATGTGCCTAAGGTAGAAGATCACATCTTTGTACCACTTAGAATTTACCAAATTTGCAAGCACATCTATCCTTTCTTCCTCTAGCTGATTCACTTCCACATTTTGCAAGTTACTCTCAGCCATGAGCTTGGCAAGACCCAAACCTCTTACTAGCTTTTCTATTTTGATATCCATATCATATTTTTGTAATTTTTACCCATCTACATCTCTTGCTTGATATCTCCATGTTTGATAAGATGTCTTTAACCATGGTGTGGGAAACATAGGCAACAACTTTTGAACTCAATATATAAGGCCTAAAAATATTTGTTGCCTTCACCAAGGCAAATGCTTGTTTTTCCATGATTGTATACTTCAACTCAGCTACATGCAAATCCTTGCTAAAGAAGGAAATAGGCCTCTCAGCTCCATTCTCATCCTTTTGTAAAAAAACTGAATCAATAGTGAATTCAGAGGCAAAAGAAAATATTTAGAAAGGCCTCTTATAGTTTGGAGTTGCCAAAACAGGTGCATGCTTAAGTGCATCCTTTATTCCTTCAAAACTTGAATGGTAGCCTCCTCCCACCTGATAACTTGATCCCTTTTTAACATTCTTGTGATTGGAAGAGTCATTTCAAGCAAAATTGGAAACAAACCTTCTAATAAAATAGATTTGGCCAAAGAAAGATTGGATACCTTTTTTGGTTCTTGGGATAGGTACTTTGTTGATTGCCTCCACTCTTTCAGGGTCTATCATGACACCATCCTTAGAAAAAATATGTCCCAACAAATTTTCCTTTTGCACACCAAAATGACACTTTTTGGATTAAGATAAATGTCATACTCCCTACATCGATCAACATCTTCTCTAGGTGTTGCGAATGGTCTCCTCACTACCTTGAAAAAACAATCACATCATCTTAGTAGATCTGCAATAAACTCATTGATGTAACCACTAAAGGAAACATCCATTTCCCTTTGAAAAGTGGCACCATCATTCATCAATCCAAAGGGCATCCTTACAAAAACATAAGTTACCCAAGGTGTAGTGAAAGTTGTATTAAGTCTTTCGATTCTTTAACAACAACTTGATTGTATCAGGAGAGACCATCCAAAGTAGAAAGCATCTCGACCACTGCTACAAGCTGCAACATATTTTCCATGTTTGGCAAAGGGTAACTATCCCTCATAGATGCTTTGTTTAGATTCCTAAAATCCACACAAAGCCTGATATCTCCATTCTTCTTTCTAAGCGCACAAGGTTTTTGCAACCCAAGATGAATACCTAGTGTAAATGAATGATACCTCCATCTCTCAACTTTTTTAATTCCTCTTACATTTTCATGGAGAGAAGTGGATTAATAGGCCTTTTTCTTTGTCTGAATGGCTTAGTCTTTGCCTCAAGAGGAATCTCATGTTGGAACAAATCTTCTCTATATGCCTTTAGCTCTGAATAAGACCAAGCAAGGCAGTCTTGATATTTCTTTAAAAGCTGGGCATAGGACTGCTTTTCCTCCTTGCTGAGATTTCTGCCCAACCAAATATTCCTTGGTTTGTCCCTAGTTCCCAATTTTTTCTCTTCCACATCTCTTCAAGAAAACATGTTCCTATTAATGATGCAATCAACATTGCTAAAATTTGATTCAATTTCAACAAGACCTCTAGGAATGGTATTTGTCTTTAATTATATAACATCCTTATCAAAAAAAGTTTCTCTCCCTTCATTCATGCATACCATTGGCTCCCAATCAATGTTATGACCAGAAAAATCACCTTAGCATTGTAAGAACCTCAACACTTGTGCATCATCATCAAAAATCTACCAATGTTTCACATTATCCGGGATCAGCTGGTCTTGTTAGCACTTCAATGTTATATTCACAAAAGGGTGAAATGGTACAATTGTCAAATCTAGATCCAAGTACAGCCAACTTATCAGTAGCAGCATTAAGACTTCTATCATGGTAAACAATGTTAAAGGAATCAAACATTTCAATTAGATACCAAACTGCATTCTTATACTATTTCATATGCTGATTTTTGTAGCATACTGAGTTTTCTTATTTGTTTGACAACCAGCTCGAGTCTCCTTTTGCAACAATATCCTTCACTCCATGCTTCCATGCAATTCTTATTCCCAACAACAATGCCTCATACTCGCGCAATATTGTTAGTGCATTCAAAATTAAGTTTGAATGAAAAAGGAAACTCTTCCAAACTAGGAGAAAGCAAAACTATACCAGCACCATTTTCAAATTTGGAGCAAGATCCATCAAATAGCAATGTCCATGGAGAACCTACCATATCAAGGCACTCTGATTTATCCATCTTGTTATCCTTTCCATCAGTAAAACCAATAAAGTTATCAACATCTACGTCAACAAACAACACTTTGTAAGAAGCATTGTTGGGATCTTCAATCAAGTGCAACATCTTCTTCTCACCATAGAGTTTGACAAGGCTGCCCTTAATGGGAATGGTGGAAAAGGACATGTCCATTTGAATACTACCACCAACACTTGCAGCCCAATTTCTTGACAAAAGCATACCCCATTTGGCAGGGCAATCAACAATTACAACATCAAGTTTTAATTTCTTACCCAAATAGGCTGCAAGTTGCACTACTAAACCCTTCACACAACCAACCACCAGCACTTCCCTTGAATCCATGGCTGTAAATTTCCCATATGTTGTTGTCACTTTGATATCCAACTCATTCATGACTTCTAGGGGCATGACATTACATGATGCACCAAAATACAATTGTGAAGCAATTTATCTTTTATGAGCAACGTTGTAAAGAATGGATCAACATTCAATTGGGAATCAACCAAGGATGTCCCCAAATATACTTCAGGTGCCTCTCCAAGATCTTCCACTAGTGGTGGTGTTTCAAGGCCAACAATGATTTGAAGAGGAGTCTCAACAACATTTACATTTCTGCTTGGGGTAATCTTCTCTTCTTTCAATCCCAAGTACTCAAATGCTCTCTTCTTATGCTTAGGAATTCTAAGCAACTCAATGATGGGAACACTCACTTTTATTTGACTCAATACTTGGGCAATATCATATGGAACACTCTTTGGTAAGATAGCATTGGAAGGGAAACAAGAAGGTTCATCAGATGGAGAAGTATTCTTGGCAGCCTGGGCATGAAGAGGACTGATATTTTTGCATGGGATAGTAGGGTTCTTGGCAAGTGTTTCTTTTCTAGGATTGTCCTTTGGAATGCTTGTGAGCAAGGGTGTCTTTTGCTTGGCTTGAGGACTAGATCCTCTAACAACTTTACTTCTAGTATTATACTCTTTCTCTTGACCAACCATAACATTCATTAACAATTGTCTATCTTCCTCTCGAGGGAATACCACCATCATACTTCTTGATCATTAAAGATATTAGATATTCAAAGTCATTATTAGGGATTTCAAAATCTTGAACAACATCTACCTCATGAGTTTGAGGAAGAGAAATAAATGGTACCCTCTTTATGCAATCCCAAAAGGTTACAAAGTAGTCCTTGCACTTATTACATATGTTGATGTTACTACTAGTTGTGAGCTTGAAGAGTTGCCCATCATACAAATGTCATCATCCATTTCATCTTCATTATCATCTTCAATAACTTTCTAGTCCATTTCACATGGAGGATGAGGAAGAAAACATCTATCACACAATCCATATCAATAATCTCCTAAACAGCAGCAACTCTTGCAGTTAGAGGGTCAGGCACCACTCTATTTTCACGTGCTTGGGGTTGTCTATTTCCCCCACCAACAAGCCCTTTACCTATATCATCTTGTCTTTGATCACCCCTAGGATGATTGCCAAATCTATCATGGTTTTGAGTTCTTTTTGTCCTTGTGAAATTTTCCAAATTCTTTTCTCAACCGGGCTAATTTGTAAGAAATTTCTTTGACAACCCCTACCAAAGTCTTGAGAACATCTTCTAAATCAGCACCCTTTCTAGCTTAAGGCTTCTCACGGTTTATCAGCTTCACACCATCCCTTTTAAGTGGTTTACCAATAGATTTAATATTATTTTCAATTTGAAGTGCCGTGGTGAAAGCTTTCCTCAAGTTTGTAGGATTTTTGTCTCTCAAGTAATACGTTGCCTTTTTATCAAATGCATCTATATATTTAATCAAACAAGATTCATCACAAGGCCTCAAAATGATAGGAAACCTTCTCAATGTTTTTTAAATCTTGTATTGAAGTCATGGAATGTTTCATTTGGGTTCTTCTTTATATTTTAAAATTTAGACAAAAGAAATCTAGGATCGGTCATTTCACCATATTGCAATCTAAATGCATTTGTCATTTCAGTCCATGAATCAATAGAGTTATCAGGTAGATCCTTATACCAATCCCTAGTATCTTCTTCAAGTGTATGAAAAAACAACTTAATATACACATCCTCAAACTCTATCTCAAAATATTCCATCATATTATCAAAAATTTTGAGATGTTGATCACCAATAATGGCATTGTTACCTTGGAATTTTGGTAACCTATTTCTGACATCTTGTGGAACAACATTTGGGTAACCATCCATTCCTCCAAAATTTATAGGACCAAAAGTGTTAGCAACAAATGGAGGCCTAGGTTGAGCCATATTGTTTTGTGGGGATGATCTTAGAGGTGAAACAAGCTGATGAGGAGTGTAATATCCTTAGGGCCCAGGAATGTGATTCACAAGACTAGTATCTTCTAAGTGCTGATTTTCTTGGGAATTTTGAGTCGAATTAAAACTCAGAGGAGCCAATTGGAGAAGGAACTTACCAAGTATAGCATGAGGACCATCACCAGCTGAGGCAAACAAGTTTATGATAGGATTTCTGAATCGGACTCACTTGAAGAAGAATGATAGTCTTCTACCAAAGGTTGATCTCTTTCACCAATGATTGTATCTTTACTTGGTGTCGACCTTTAACCACTTTCCAAACTCTTCTCCCTTCTAACTTTGAATTTCTCAAGTCTGAAAACAATTTTTTAGTAGATTCTTTAAGGAAGAGAGATCTTCTTCCTTCCAGTTTTATAGAGATCAATAACACAAAAATAGATGATGAAAGCTTAAGACACTGGTATTTCTAATTTCACATCAGCATGGAGTCACCACTAAGGAATTCCACCTCAGTTGTGTAAGAATGCACTAAAATAATTATGTCAAATGCCTGCTAATACTGATAACTTTTCAAAGCCTCATAAATCAGACCTTCCTCTTCTTAAATCAATCAAAGACAAAGCAACCAGGCTGTATAAACTACTGGTAAATGCAAAAGAGCAGGTTGAGCTTGAAATTTTTGCCTAAAACTTACAGATCTGAAGTACAAAATAATATTTCAAGAATGCAATAGCTCAGATACTTGAATATGCAAATTCTCAAACCCTTCAAACACTCCAAAAACACCAATAAATTCCAAGAAGTTCATGGCAATGGCGCCACTCGGGTGTTGGTATCAAGATTTAATCTCCTTCACAACTTGAACAACATCATGAATTTGCACAAGACACTCAAGGGTAGATAGATTATTTTTATGTCATTTGTAGCCAGGGGGCACATCTATCTAGCTTTTTGGCACTCAACATTTGAGGGAGTGGATAGCACCTTCAAAAGAACCTTGATTTGATCCTCACTATTTTAGGTTGTGCTATCAACCAAGGCAAAAGAACCTATATCGAACCCTTGTATGGTAAAGGAGATGGAGATATCCTTATATTTTACACATTATATGGAGATGGCCTTGGAGATGCTTTCGGGACAAGGCTAAGGCTGCTAAAGACATAATAAAATATTGATATGCTTTGTGCATTTTTGTGAATGGATTTGTATTCTTTTTTTGACACACAATGCAATGCAGGGGTAGTATGGGTAGGATGAGCTAGTTTGAATGAAATTTTTTGGGGAGATGTTTAGACAAGACTAGCTGGGAATTACCAACTTCTTTGAGAACCTTTGCAAGAAATTTGTAACACCTACACAACAAGAATACTTCCAGAGGTTTTAAATGCTCCTTCAACCAGGATATGTGCACAAATGGAGGCCCAGATCTACACTCTTCCACACAATATTTGACTACCTGCTACAAAATATTGAAGCAAATATATCAACAAAGTATCCAAAAATCCCTGTTTGATCATGACCTAAGGTGCACCCAAAGATTTACAAACAATCTCAATGTTCAAGAGACGGTAAAATGATTTTAAATCTATTTATCTTCTATCGGATGAAGACTCTTCGAATATAAGATTGAAAATTCCATTAAACCATCAACAAGAAATGAAACCATATATGACCAAAGAGATCCCAAATACAAGATTATAACATGAGCAAGGAACACAAATTGAAATTATTACGAAACACAAGTATGTATAAATTTTGCCAAAAGATATAACCAGATAATCCTAACAATGATCAAATATATCAGTAGGGGAAAGTCATGAGAACAATCTCAGAGCTTTTGATGGATTTACAACTTGAAACCAACTCAACATGATAAAATCTTATGCAAAATAGAATCTGAAATGGCTCTTAGGTGGTTTTCTCAGAGAAAATGGGTTTCTTCCCATTTTTGCTTGAAAATTCTAAGTCTTTTTCTCTCTTCTGTCTCCCCCACAAATGCTTCAAAAATACATTTTATACATCATGCTAGCTTGGAACCTTTCTTCCCAAGCAAAGAATATGCTTAAGGGATCAAATTTGTTACAAAACCCTTCATCATTTCATGAAAATGAGATGAAAGCGTAAAAAGCACTCGTATATTGCAGGATGCACAAAAATTTTAAAATATTACATGAGTTCAGATCCTTATCCATCCTAGGGTCACATTTTTGGTATTCAAGCATGCCAACATGCTTTAGCAATAATTTTCACCTTTTACCTTTTCAATTTTTACCTCTGTAACTTTTGATTTTCACCTTTCATGTTTTTTACATTGGGCCAAAAGAAAAATTGCATCAAGAACATCACAGACCATCAAATTAGCTCATAAAAATGGTGCCATTGTTCTCAGAAGGCCAAGGGGACTCAAAATCATATAAGGTCTAATGAATTTTGATGAATAAATGTGATTTCCAAGCTCCTTGGAGTTCCCATGGCGCCCAAAAATGAAAATGCACAATATCCATTGATTTTGATCAACTTTTAATATCAACCTTACACATGGATAATGTCATTTAAAAAATTAAGCTCAAAGACAACCTTCTGACCTTTAGATGGGGCGGGACACATGTCACAATGTGATAGGATCGAGCTCTCATGCTTTAGAAATGCATTTGCGACCCCTTTTTTCCTCTAGAAAATTTTACAAAAAATCTCCGCTTCTGCCTGGACCCACCATGTGTCCACATGTGGGCCCCACCAAAACCACGGGCTCATTTTATGAAGTTTGGCACTTTTTCAAAAAAGGGAAATTTTAACAAAAATTCTCCATAGACCCGAACAACCACTTTCTCTTCTGCCACGTGGCACCCTATGATTCATCACAGGGCCACGTGTCCAATCCTACCTCCAAACCTCCAAAAACATCAAAACTCCCTATGGGCCCATGCTCCCCTATCGTCCTTTGAAATATTCCACATGTCACCCCTTGATTGGCTATAGGGAACACGTCCAAATTTTCCTTGTCACGGCCCAATGGATCTATTTTTGATTTTGAGATTTTTGCCTCCAAAGGTAAAAATCCCAACAACTCATGAAGCCCCTGCTTCTCCCTTTTCTCTCCTGGACACGTGTCCTCTTTTCATTTGATGTGGGATTTCAAGCTACATTTTCCTTTTAGTGTTTTGAAGTTAAAATCTTCAAAGTCTTCACAAACCCCGCCCTCCCGTATTGGCTTCTTCTGGACACGTGTCCACCTACCATTAGATGCAGGCCTTCGGAAAAAAATTAACTTAGGAAATTTTACAAATAGAAGAAAATTTCTAAGGCAAACCCGCCATTCCTCTAACCAATCAAAATGTGCCATGTAGGCACTTCACTATAGCAAGCGAGCCAGGGAACAAAATTTTCCTTTTTCCCCACGTTACCATAATGTCATGATGATGAATTTGACGGGTATAATACACCCGTGTGACCGTCAAAACGTGGAAAATATAGAGGATGCCTTATAATCTGAAATTTTCGACAAGGGAGGTAGATTTTCTTGATCTTAAACCAATTGAATCATGATTTAACATTATTCTCGACTTGGGGATCGGGAAAAAACTTGCACAAATTTGGGATTTGATCAGACTCGAGTTTTTTCATGATCTGACAAAGGAAAAAGGACGGAGCCCGTAAAAATGAAGAAACTAGGGCACAAGAAGGGGGAAACTTGGAAATTTGTTTCAGTTTAGGGAAAAACAATAACACCTTGGGCATTTTGCAAGCCTTTTGAAAGCATTCAACTGGATAAAATGAATTACAGATCACCCACTCGACCAATGAAATGTTTTAGAGTAGAATTTGACATGAAAAATTTAAGGCACATTATGAAAACTCAATAATGGGACCAACACTTTCCTTGGGTCATGGATCACATTGAGTCCTAGTATTATTTAAAGTTTTCTCCCAGTGGTTAAAATTTATGTTGTTGGGTGTCTTCCACAATTGTGTCTCCTCTGTAAATCCTTCCCCAACATCCATGGATACGTGGTCTTTTCTTATTGGATGTGACGGGGTAGTCCATTTGATATTTTTATGCATTATGGTGAAGGGCTTGAAATTATAAGGTAACTTCCTAACACCCACAAAAGGACACATGGAAGGCTGCGAGTCATTTGAGGATTCACCTCTTGTTTTGACCTTTAGAGTTACACCAAGGAGACACATGGAGGTTTCCACTGGCTCTCCCCAAGCTCATACTTTTCAACGGCTGATGCAGCTTTGTTAGACCATAGACACGTGGAGAGCCTGTGCTCGTTTGAGGTCCCACCTTTGGGTCTTACCTTTAGAGTTGCACCAAGGATACACGTGGAGGCTTCCGTTGGCTCCTCTTTATATTGAGACTTCTCAATGGCTGAGGTAAATTTCTTAGGTCCAGGGCACATGGAGGGCCCACACCTCTTTGGGGACTTGCCCCTAAATTTTAGTTTTGAAATATCACCTTTGAAGAGACATGTGGAGGCTTCCGCTGGCTCCTCTTTATGCTAAGAATTTTTCTACAGCCAAGGTAACTTTCTTGGGCCCAGGGAACATGGAGAGCCTATGCTCATTTGAGGTCCCACCTCTATACTTCATCTTCAAATTTATCTTTGAACAGACACATGGAAGCTTCCACTAGACTTTCCCATGCTTAGAATTTTCAGTGACCGGTGCAACTCTCTCGGGTTTTGGGCATGTGGAGGGCCCGCACTCATTTGAGGAACCTACCTCTAGACTTCACATTTGTAGTTGCACCAAAGAGACACGTGGAGGCTTCCATTGGCTCCTCTTTACACTTGGTTGACTTATAATCGCAACGTAGGTATGTGGTATAATCCATGTGAGGAAACTCAATTCTGAGAGGCATGAATGAAGGTATCTATTACTCAAGGTGTATTCTCAAAGGTGAAAAGGATTGCTTGTCAGATCAAGCCATATGGAGCCACCTGAGAATTATTAAAAGGGGATTTCTTACATGACAAAATAAAAGAATGATTAAAAATATGGTCAAAATTTACGACATAGCATCACGATCATAGTTGAGGAAGTAAGAAATGTGATCGAGTTCATGATTTATCCACCTAGCAATAGAAAGTAAGATATTTTAAAGGGAATAAAAATGATTAAATGGTATGTTGTAAACGGGAATATTCTCTTGAAGATGTATACTTTTGGGTGGAAATTTTGGGATGAGTGAGCGAGTGAAATTGTATAAATGCAATGAGAATACTCTTGCATGTGGGGTTAATTTTTCTGAGAAAGTTTGAGAAAAACTATTTTCCTGAGAGACCGTCTAAGAAATCTATTTATTACCCTATGTTTGTAGATTTATTCATATTCAAGATGGTTACAAGTGTACAACCATTGACAATCTCTGAGATTGTTGAAGAAACTTTCCCCTGTGATGAATCTAGTGAACCTTGAATGAATTTTTGTTGATCATGAGCATAATTGTGTTTTCTTTTATTTAGAATGTTTCTAAATATTTTTCATGTTCCTATTTCAATCTTATGTTAAAATCCATCTGAATCACACAAGATCTTATCCTTGTGGTAGTATTGTGGCATTTACAATTTCATTATGAGAAGATATTTCATCTTGTAATGAAATAAACAATTTAAAATCATTTTACTTCCACTATGTTGAAAAATATTGTTTGTTATCCTATGAGTGTATCTTAGGCATGACGAATCAGGGATTTCCAATGTTTAATTGAGTCTTTAACACAATCCTTTGTGTTTTATTATTTAAGAGTGTATGAAATCGTGCATCTCTAGGCCTCCATTGATACACACCTTCTGGTTAAAGGAATATTTTTGCTATTTTGAAGAATTTTTCTATGAGTGTTCCAATATTTGTATAGGCTCTCAAATATCTAGTATAATCAACTTTATCTTGCTTAACTTCCCACCAAAAATTCTCAAATGATAAATTCTACATGAATTACCCTTGTTTGTACTATGTATCCACAAAGATTCAACAAATTTTCTTGCCAAAATATGCGAGAGGCAGTCGGAGTTTTAATTATTGTCTTTAATAACCCAAACCTTGTCTAGGAAATATCTCCATTTTCTAGTGTGATAACTCATCGTGAGTTAGATTGTGTTGTATTGATCATATTTTCTCAAGGTTTTCATGAAAATTTTGCAAAGAAGGATCTCTTGATGTCCTTCCCAAATACAAGTTCTGAAGCGGGTCCTCTCACTTTCGTTGAAGGCACAACCTAAAGTAGTGAGGGTAGATCAAACTCTTAGTAAGGTTCTATCCATTTTTCCAACGCCTGAGTAACAAAGAGTCAGTTGAATCCCCTCCCTAGCTATAAAATGACTTATATCATGATTTGTCTATCTCTAAGCATCCTGCCAGTTTTGTGATGCTTCTCAGCCCTCGCAGGAGAATCAATTTGGATACCAACATAGGATAAAACATTAAACTCATCTACATCATCAAACATATTCTAAATCTTCCACATTTTTGGATCTCTTTCTTCCAATCAACCTACTATCATCGACCAATAACGACTCATACGATCAGTTTCTTTTAGAATCAAGAAGCAATCAAATATTTCATAGGGCTGTATGGTGACATTCCTCTAGAGAGTCATGAGTAATGATTATCTTGTGACCTTAGTGCATTCATGTATTGTGGGGAAGAAGTTGATTCCTTTTTCAAAAAATAGAAGATTCTAAGATCATCAAACTTGATCCTCCTTTGATTCTTCCATCTTCTAATTTCCCATTACATGGAAAAATTCCTAGGTTTATCATTAATCCATGGAGTATATTCTCATCACCCAACCATTCCTTATCTATCACACCTCCTCAAACACAATCTCTCATTGGATTACCTCTAGGTATCCCTTCATCTTATTATATAAGTGGGATAACTCCTAGTATCCCTTCATCTTATATTTATGGGTCACCTCTGGGTAGGACTTTATCCTCTATTCTTGGGCCACATCCTAGTAGCCTTTCATCTTCTATACTTGGGCCACATCCTCGTAGTCCTCCATGTTCTATCTATGGCTCACCTCATGGTAGCCCATTCTCTTCTATCCTTGGGCCACATCCTAGTATCCCTCCATCTTCTATATGTGGCTCACCTCTTGGTAGCCCATTCTCTTCAATCCTTAGACCATATCCTCTTCATCCATCATATCATCCTTATATCAACAATTTTTGCAAGCCCACCATCATCCCTACAATTCCTCTCATCAATCCTAAACATCCACTTTCTTCTCTCATTTCTCTAGCTCAACTAAATCATGCACTATTTGGTATGAAACATAAACAGTTTCTTCATCAAGATCAAATCGAAAATTTGAAGAGCTCAAAGCTCAAGAATATCCAACGCCAAAAATATAAAAATCAAACATGATTCAAAAATTCACACCAACATAACCATCAAGTATGGTAAAAAGCGCAGAAATATATGGATATGGAACTCAAGATCCCACATAAAAAATACATGGTGAAATATAATTCTCGGTCACTTATCAAATATGAAATCACCACAGTCATCGAGATTGGAGATAATATCACTCTTGATAAAATAAAAATCCTAATCTCCCTTATCAAAGAAATCAAAAACATCATTAGTAGATCCTATCATGTAGAGTGACATTATTGGTCCCAATTTCCCAAAATAAAAAATCAAAACAATTCAAAAAATGATTAAAACATTACAAAAAAATCAAAGGTACAAAGATCAAACATTACGATCATTTATTGCATACATATATATGTTCTTTCCTCCCTTTCTTTCCATTCCTCTACAATTCATCCACCATTTCATCTGTTTGGTGATATTTTGGTTGGTCCATTCGTGCTCATTTTGTGACATTTATCTCTATCGTGTTCATTTTAACCTTGGTCTCTCATCAACTTAAGTAAATTAAAGAACGAATGACCTCGAGAGATTATATCAACTGTCATGCGTTTAATAAACTTGTTATGAATAGTGTTTGGACGTATTTGTTGACACTATCCAATGTCTTCATCACAATCACTTCCACATCCTTCCATCAAGCCATCAGTGGTTCTTAACCCTTTATCAAAACAATTGAGCCATTTGAAATAAGTTTTGAGAAAGTAAAAAATCAATCAAAAATAAAAAATCAAAATAAAAGCAATATAACTCTCTCTTGGGGTATTTCCAATATCTCTATTGGGGCTATGGATTCCTAGCTGAAAGTAGATAAATGTTGCGACTAGAATCAAATACATCTCCTTCGGGGTTATGGATGTCTAGTTGGCAGCATAGAAATGTACGGCTCTCCTTCCACCCTCTATTCAAAAATCACCTATCAAAATAAATCATTCTTACACATTGGCTAGTCTGTCTTAACTTATTGCCTATCAAATATTCACTACAAGAGGTAATTAATTTCTGCATGCACACACTAGATATCGATGATAAAACAAGATTAGTATGTTACCAAGTTTTATTTGGACCTTGTTCAAACTCTTTCTTTATTATGTATCTTGTCTTACAATTTATGCCTTTGGCTAATCACTTTTCATCGTGATTCTTATAACTATATTTTTCATATCCTTTAATAACATTTTTTTCTTCTACTTCATTTAGAACATCCATGTGTATAATATTTCCTATTTAATAGGTTTGAGGGAAATGTTTTCCCTTCTTTCAATAAATGATCTTGTCCTTATTTTTATTGTCCATTTTTTTGCCAACCTACACTAGGGTGGGGCTTTCTCCCTTATGGAACTTCATTAGTTTGAGTTCATCATCACATTGAACCTATCTATCTTGGGCTTAATCCATATTATCTTCCACTTATATATACACGCAGGATTTTCCCTTATAAATTCTCACCTCTCATTGGGGGTATCCTTGCATATTCATTTTCTTGTACATAGCTTCAGAAAACTTTCAAAAAACCCTAAAAATTCACAAAATCCTATAAAATCCAAAAAAATTGGTAAATCATCAAAAAATCCAAAATTTGGTAAATTTTCAAAAATCCAGAAAATTGGTAAAATTTACAAAATCAAAAATGGTTAAATTTTCAAAAATCCAAAACATGGGTAAAAATATAAAAACTTCAAAATTTGGTAAAAAGCATTCAAGTATTTGAATCATTCACAAGACAATGTCCTCACACATCGAAAATTACCCTAAAAGGATCTTTACTTAGTTCTCACATATTATTGCACGTGACATGTGGATCATTTTGATCTACCTCCATTAACAAATCTGGTTTTCTTGTTATGTTTGTCTTCCCTTACACAAGTTGTTGTTTGGGGCAATTTTATAGAGCACAATTAATTTTTCATAGGACTTTTGTGTCCTCCATTTTTCACCTTGCATGTATCCTTTCTTGGGGTGCCATTTTTAACCCTTGTCATATAACTCAAACATTTGGGAACTACATCTAGATAGAAAAAAATTTGTTGCTGACTCTCTTTCTTGTTGTTTATTTGAGCATTTTTTTGTGGTTGTTTCCTTGTTGGTATGCTTGTTTACTTTCTCATACTACATTACATTATGTATGTTTCTTTGATTCGGTCATATTAAAAAAAAATTCTCCCAAGCTAGATGGGTTCATTGATTACATTAAGAAATGATGATGATAAGCATCTCTTGAGCCAGTTGGGTTGAAATTTATCTCTATTTTCTTCATCACCATTTTCTTCAACACCACCTAGGGAAATAGGGATTGTATTTATCCCCCCTTTATCTTCAATCCATTACAACACGGAATTTCTTTTCCAATCAATCAATTTGAACAATGACCAAATGAGCCAATTTCAACTCCCTAGTGTTGTAGTATATTTCTATTATGCTACCTTTTCATCCTTCTTTCTGATCATTGATTGACCTCTTCTATCACCCCATGAACACTCAAGGGGAAATCCTTCATTCTACTCATTTTTCTTTAAAAATTTAATTGTTTGTAATTATCTACTATCTTTGAAGTGGTGTCACTTGTGCTACACCACACCAAAGAGGGGAAAATGTAGACACCTAAATCGACTACGCAATTTTACTACTAAAATTGCATTGATTATCATCTTTCCCATCAATTTTGTTATAATTAGTTATTTTGTGTTAATTATCTAACATTCCCCTTCATCTCATTCAATTAACAACACTTTGTTAATTATCTAGAATTTCCCCTCATTATGGATGCCAATTAATGACACTTCGTTAGTTATAATCTTATTTTAATTAACTATCATAGTTAATTAAGCCTTTTTAATCCTCTATTTAATCAATAAACCTTCTTAATGATTAAATTCCTCTTACGAATCCTCCAAATTCTACATATTTTCTCCTAAATCACCTATAAATAGCTTAATACATGGCCATTAAGCCATATTGGTGAGATCCTTTCCTCTTCTTGGAGATAGTCATCCTTTGATCTCATTGTAATCATAGGAGCAACTATTCTTTAGAAAGCATATCCAACTTAGCAAGGAATGACTTAGTGTTTTCAAGTTTAATTTGGATGCATTAATTAGATTTTATCTTACATAGATTTATCATGGTGTTTTTGGTAGATTAACTAGGTTAGGATTCTACTTGGTGTTAGTTTCCTTTCATTAACTTAGTTTGATTTATTCACATGCACACAAACATTATCACTTTAAGACCACTAACTTATCAAACTAACCATGGTACTAAGACCCTTCCTCTTGTTTTACTGAAATGATAGAAGAGGATTCACCTACTATTGACATTCTTCAATTCCATGATGACCAATCCATCCTCTCTTATATGGGAGAAGAGGATCATTACCTTCAAAAAACTCTACCACTTGACACATCAACACTCCTTAATGAATCCAATATCGACGTTAATATGGGAACACCACATGATCCTCATATAGTCAAATTTTATCAATCTTTAGATTCGTAAGAATTAAAGGACTTCATAGAATTTCTCTCTAAACATATTCAATCCTTTGTATGGTCATATAGTGATATGTCAGGTATTAACCCTAACATCGTTATTCACAATATCATCACTTATCCTAATGCTAATCCTATCAAACAAAAGCTACGTAGGATGCACCCTTGCATAGCTCTTCTCATCAAAGAAGAGTTATAATGTCTACTCTCTACTAATTTCATCATACCCATTGACTATCCACAATGGGTCTCTAATATTGTTCATGTGACCAAAGCCTTAACAAATTTACGCATTTGTACCAACTTTCAAGACATCAACCTCACTTTTCCCAAATATGAATTTCTTCTTCGAACATCAATCAAATCGTTGATCTAACCTTCGGCCATGAAATGCTATCCCATATTGATGAATTCTCTTTCTATAATCAAATTCTCATCACCATCAATGACCAACACAAAAATTTCATTCATCATGCTTTGGGGGCTTTTTCATGTTATCAAGTAATGCCCTTTGGACTTAAAAACTCCGGGGCCACTTGCCAATGCGTAATGAAATAAATTTTCCATGATCGTATCCATGAAAATGTAGAAGACTATGTCAATGACCTATTAGGTAAATATAATAACGCATTGATCATCTTGTTGTGCTTTACAAAACATTCTCCCATATTATCTAGTACTTTCTTCACCTCAACCCCATTAAGTGTGTATTTGGTGTTCACACCAAAAACTCTTAGGGTTCATCATTTCTATTTGGGGCATTGAAGTAAACCCTATCAATATCAAATACATCCTCAAAATTCCCCCTCCTACCAATCTAAATAAACTTTTCATCCTTAAATTTAAAATTGAATCGATTTGCCACTCCATCTCATATCTTTTAGACAATTTTTATCATTTTCATCATCTCCTTCAAAAGGATGTACATTTTAAATAGGATCATAACTATCAATAGGACTTTGATGACCTCAAACAATACCTCTTATCGCCACCCATGCTTACACCTCCATATGAGGGGAGTTTTCTACCTCTACATATCCTCTACTACTCATGCCTTGTGTGTCATGTTTGCTCATCGAGATGAGCAAGGTCATGAATAGGCTATTTATTATATAATTCACATCTCCATAACTAAGATACTTGTTATAATAAAGCTAAAAAAAATTCGTTCCTTTTACTTCACAACATCAAAGCTCTGTCATTACCTACTTAATCACAATACTTTCATCATTACCAGCTTCAATCCTCTCAAAACCATGCACTCCAAGCCATATCATAGTGACCACATCACTCGATGGCTCATGCTCATGACTAAGTTTGACCTTGAATTCATCTCATAAAAATATATCAAGGGACAATCCATCACCGATCAGCTCACAAAATCCCCCTTTCAGATAATCAATCACCTCACAAATAATTCCTTAACAAATCTATCAACATTATCGATCATGAATATACTCCTATCAAAATGACACTTTTCTTTGATGGATCTAAGTGTCTAGTAAGGGGGAGGTGTTGGTATCATTATCATACCTCCCTGGGGACTCCTATCCCTCTATCTTTCAAACTAAATTTTGAATGTACTAACAACATGGTAGAATACAAATCTCTAATCATGGGTCTCCAAACCACCATCATGCTCGGTGTTCAAATCTTAGACATCTATGGAGACTCACATCTTGTCATCAACTAGATCAAAGGAATTTATCAATGTAAAAATGATATTCTACAAAAATATTAAATCATTTTTGAATTCTTCTTATAATTTTTTTATCGTTACACCATCCAAATAGTTCCATGATATTATAACAAATTCACAGACACCATGGCTTCTCTTACATCCCTCATCCTCCTATCAACCAATGATTATAAATTATTCATTTTTGTGCACAAACTTGATCAACCATCCCATAACAATGAACTTCCTTCTATCAATATCATTG
Source organism: Taxus wallichiana var. yunnanensis (assembly GCA_018340775.1). NCBI lineage: Eukaryota > Viridiplantae > Streptophyta > Pinopsida > Cupressales > Taxaceae > Taxus > Taxus wallichiana. The sequence goes on from CM031235.1 coordinate 490,219,782, forward strand.
AAAGAAATCCAACATATCTTTGGTACACTCAAACATTTGACTATCTCTCAGAATCCAAAATTCCCTCGCACTTGTCTAAAAATGCTAAGTGATATTTCCTTCAACACGTTACCTGATATGTCATCGTATGTGGTGTTCTATATAAGTGTGGATTTGATGGCCTCTTGTTAAGATGTCTCAAATCCCATGAATCTATTAAATCCATTCAAGATATCCACAATGACATATGTGGCCGACACTTTAATGGTATGGATGTTTCGAATGCATCCTACAAATGTGATATTATTGGCCTACTCTAAATCAGTATTATTCCATGTATGTCAAGAAATGCATTAAATTTTAACAACATTCTAATCTCACTCACATTCCTAGTCGAGCTTTACATTGCTCTCAAAATCTATGGTCCTTCTCATAATGGGGATTAGACCTCATTGGTCTCATCAAACCTCGTTCATCACGGTGACATCACTCAATCATCATAGCCATTTAATACTTCACTAAATGGGTAGAGACTATTCCCTTAGTCTCTAATAAATCTAACAAAATCTTTGATTTCATCTATCGATATATCTACTTCAAACATCCCTCACAAGCTAATCACTAATAATGGAATATCCTTCAAGAATAAATAATTTAAGAAGTTATGTGACGCATTCAACATTATCTAAGGTTTTTACCACCTTATTATCCATAATAAATTAGATAAACTTAGGCTTTTAACAAAACACTTAACAAAATTCTTATGAAATATGTTGATCAAATAAGCAATAATTGGCACCTCTAGATCTCATTTTCTCTTTGGGCTTATCATACTAGCATCTATACTCCTACAGGTGCTACACCCTTTTCTCTTGTCTATGGATCCAAGGTGGTTTTACCCCTTGAATTTCAAATTTCATCACTTCACGTATCCCTCAGATATTTTATACTTGATGGGGATTATCATGAAGAATGTCTATCACAATTGGAGTTATTAGATGAACATCATTTAAAAGCTCTCAAACATCATCATGTCTATCAAGAGAACATCAAACATGTGTATAAAAAACATGTCAAGGAACATGAATTTAATATAGGTGATATTTTCTCAAAGAAAATCAAAATGTCACTACTTTGGAAAGGAGTAAATGTGGAAATTTTACCCCTAACTGGATCGGTCCATATGTCATCACTCACAAATATGGGTCGAGAGCTTACTATCTAGCCTCCCTTGATGGTAAACCTGAAAAGTAACATTTGAATTCCTTGCACTTGCAGCCTTTCTAATATTCACACATTGACCATCATGAGAGTAGTTCCATCAAAGATATTATTCCACCACCATCTCATCATATTGTCATTGTAATGATTTAAAATCATGCAGTTTACCATCACTATCCTCACAACCTTAAATATGAGCACCACAACTCTACTTATCACATCTTTCACATAGACAAGTTCCTCCTCAGTAGGAACCCTACAATCGTTACATTTATCCACCTTATCTTCCAGTGAAAACATGTAACGGGACACATGTGTAATCTATGCATACATATTTTCCCCTCCTCTAAATGGTCTAATGAGCCTTCCCTCGGTTTAAAATCAAGTCAAAAATATTAATGGATCCATATAATCAAAATAAATATATTGATCTCTAGAAGGATAGCTATCAAATATCAAAATCATATTGTCAAAAAAGAAAGCGAGAATGATCATTCAAAAGATAGTTACTGTCAAAGTTATAGAATGATCCCTTGAAGGATGGATATCCAAAATAATAATTAAAAAATTATAGACCAATCCCTTGAATGAGTTAACCATGTCATTATAAAAAGAATTCTCTCTTTGATCGGCCTTAAAAAAATTCAAAATATTAAAAGCATCCTAGGAAATCTTCTCACATCAATCATATTTTCCATTAGAGAATAATTCATGTATCCATCGGTTTGCATCAAAATAAGGTATATAAATCGGGCATGAGATTACAAAAACATTAAAAGGAGAACCTACTTTCCCACGTAATCTACATATGTCAACCCTTCCCATGTGTCAAGAAAGTATACATTTCAATTTTACCAGTATCCAAGATTCTACATGTGCCTTTTCATTGTTAGTCATGTGTTAACATTTGTTATAAGGCCAAAAAGTGCAAGAGCCTTCATTATACATTTTACCATCACATATGTATCAATATAGTCCAGAAGAAAATAATTCACATTTTATTCCCACCCATGATTAGAATACATTTTAATACACATCACATCAAAAAACTAAAAATACAATTATCTTTATCATATCAACATCATTTCTAAACATCACATCAAAATTAAATACATCGACTATTATTTCAACATTTAATTCATCTCAACATCACATCAAAAATGATCAAAACACTTATCAACATCATTTATCGCATCCAAACATCACACTAAAGTAAATCAACATATGGATCAAAATAATTTTATATATATATATATATATCATATCAATGTGTCAATATACATCATCATGATTCTCAAAGATCTATATATCAAAAATATACATCGAATATAAGCTTCACAAAAAGATTTGAATACATGAAAAATGTCATCTATCGAGTGAAATGAACATTTATCAACCATATGCCTCCACGGGTTCTACTCCCGATCAATGCCATCACCACTATCTAATCCTCTACTAGTACCACCCCAATATGGACCCCGTAGTGGATGTCACATTCTCTTTGCACACCTGATGGTGTTGCTCACCTATGTTCTGCTACATGACATAACAAGGCTCATTTGATAGTCTCATATCCATTCTCCTCGTAATATCATGACTCATCACATAGTGATCAATAGTTCACCAAGATCACACTACTTGGTGGTCCCATCGACCATTATCTTGCCCTTGCTACCTCCAGCTTGGTCCCTAAAAATTAAGTTCCTATGATATCGAGGGACTTCTCAAGACCTCTTGTTACTTCCTATACCTATCACAAAATGGTATGTCCTTTTTAAGCTCTACCTCCGACCCGGTCCATCTTGCTCACCCACTAAACCATCCCTCTTAAAATTCAATGTAGTCCACTCGGCCATCAACGTGGCCTTCTTAGCCTATAATTTCTTAATAGTAGCCTCTAGTTCTACCTTTTCATCACCACCACTAGTAACCTCACCCTCACCTACTACTTCCGATGGGTCACCTCTACTTGAGCTCATACCCATCTCTCTATCCTAGAAAGATGATTCTACTACCACCATGTAGCATATGCCTTTGTAACCCTGACATCATCCACCACCATGGGCACACCCATATCATCCACCCCCATTGCCCCCTCATTGATGATGGCACAAATCACCGTAATAACCAGTAGTGGTGTATCCATGTCTCCATCATCATACCTATAGGTCATAAGTACCTCTGGAACATCTTGAACTAGTCCAAATTATCACCTAACGTGACCAAATCTAATCAACTCTCACTCCCCTTATTGTTATCTCTATACCCATTTATCCTGTTAGGTGGTTTTAATCTCACCCTCCTCCCCATGCCATGTTGGAAACCATATATATGGTCTACATCTCAAATCACCAACATGTAATCTAGTACGGATATTTAGATAATGCTCCTCTATATACATTGGTCTTGCCTCTCTTCTATCATTGCCATCGAGAAAAACCTAGATGTCGTATCAAAACTACTAACCCTCCCCATGGTAAACCTCTTTTCCAATCCATTATAATTCACTCATATGCCCAACAATGTAATAGGAAGCCCACATCAATCCCAAACCTCTTCCCTATCCTCCATGCCCATAACTCCCTGTAAGTCTGAGCAAGTAAAGTAGGGGCCCATGCAAAAATGGTCCTCTGCTCCATCATATCAGCTAAAAATCCTATCATCATCCATGAAAACTAACCCATAAGAGATTCAAGAAAAGCATAGTATATGATCTCGATAATCATCAAGGTCATCAAAGCACAACCCTCTGTCTCAAGACTATATAAATCCCCATATGAAAACCCACCGACATGAACTCTATCCCATCTACATCACCACCATATAATATCCTCATCACTATCGGTCTATCTGTCTCATCAATCAAATAAATACACTCCCCTTGGATGCTAAACCTTATAATCCTATGTATGTACTATAGGATGATGGTCATCTCACTCGTTAGTAACCAAAATGTGCATATGATAGGGTCATCTCTCCAATAATGCAAGTAACAACCCTTGTTCCTATAGATCTACCTATAATGGCGCATCGCACCCAAACCAACATCCTCCATGTCAACCCATCGATAATTTAATAAAGAGGCTTACACATCATCTAAAATCAAAGGAATCCTATCTCGGATAGTCAATTTATCTCGTCTACATCCATAATACACAAAATAGCCATTATAACACCATTTAATCAAAAATTGAATCGGAATCACAACTTCAAAACAAAATAACACTAATCACTAGTGATTCACCATAATCACCAACATTTCACCACAATTGCATGTAATTTTCCAAAATCACTAGCAATTTTGGAGATTCAAAAATTTCCCTCATGCGAGGCCTACAAACTTAAAATATTAAAAAAAACAAAAAACACATAAAAATAATAGACAAGGTACTTACCTCTCCTAAGGTGGTTCTCCTCTACCTTTAGGATCCTCTGACACCTCCATTTCTCACTTTTCACTCAAAACACATAAAACTAAAGCTCTAAATATCAAGATGCATAGTAAAAATGAATTACATCGTGGTAAAATTGACTATTTATAGGGCACAAATTTTCCCTCCCTAGAATCACTGATGATTCCTTCAATCACCGGTGATTTCCTTAAATCACACTTGATTCCTTTAAATTATCAAAAACACTTTTAAAACATCCAAGGCATTTGAAAAACTATCATATTCGTCAAAATAGCACATTTTTCAGTATTTTCCCCCTTTTGAGGGCCCCAAACCCTTTGCAAGATCAATAAAACCAATCAATCAAATCAAATCCTGCCTTCATTACACAACATAATCAATCAAAACTTACCTCTCTCAAAATCCATCTTAGATTTTTTTAACAATCTTATCACTAGTAAGTCATATGTCTATAGGACATGAAACCCATTAGTTCACCTATCACTTAGTTCCCTCATCTCAAAATCACACGTTTAATGACTACATTCATTTCCTACAAATCATACGTCTATGGGGACGTGAACCCCTTAGTTACCCTATCATTTGATTCAATGGTAGTACCTTTACATTAGTTTTTTTATGACTTGGCTTGGGGAAACACAAAATGAAACACACACATCAAACCATCCAATCAACTTAATCAAACTGGTGATTATTTTTACTACATTAAAATCACCCCGGTTTGAGGGGGTCACCCATCTAGGAACAAAGTAAACTATCTCGAACCATTTTTTTCTAGTAGTTTTTCCATCACAAACCACTTGAAAAAAATGGGACAATGTAAACTTTGGGTTTTCATCACCTACCTACTCCTCGCATACACACATTAATTTATTAAAACCTATCACTTTAAACATTATCTAAATCATCCTACTCATCCCATAAAATATTTTTTTACTCCCCTATAACCATATTTACCTATCCAAACCTCCTAACCATCTTTAACCTATCCTAACCCTTTTCATCCTAACCTCCCAACCTTGCCTAACCTCTTCCCTAACCATTTTCCCTCATCCCCATACCAAAATCCCATTTTGGAAGTGGTTGAAACCACTTACAAATGGCTTCCTCTAAATTTCTCAAATGGTCGGTGATGCCAAAAAAACCCACACTTATAAATAGGAGCTCAAACATCTATTTCGGGGACCTTTTTGACCATTATGGATATTCACTCTCGAGTTTTCTTGAGCCAACAACAAATTTCTTCCATTTCAGCTATCATCAATCCAAGAAACAAGATTTTAAAACTCCAAGTAACTACAACACGTTTTTAGCAATGTTACACCCTTAACCTATTGCTTGTATTAGGATATAAGTAGCCAACTTGTGGCTTACCATATCATTTTATTATATCATTTATAACTTATCATGCTTAATAGGTCAGCCTTGGTGATGGCCATAACATATGAATAGTATATATAAGGGATTATAGGTAGTAGTTCATTATCATTTGAGCCTTTGAGTCTTATTATATGGCTTGAAGGTTGCCCCCTCGAAGTGGCAAAGCTATTATAATTGCATATTGAGATCATTATTCTGAAATATTGTGTTATTTGGTGTTCTATTGCTTCTCATAATCTAGATTATACTAGTAATTTCATTACAAGCAACCTCTCCATGTGATCAAAAAATCAATATCATCAATTCAACCAAGATTTGTGGACACTCTTGTAGCCATCTACACGTTACAAAGTCATATATTTTGTCTATTATCATTTACATCTTAGTTATACATCAAAACAAGCATACCATAGTCATTTTAATCTCTACTTTTAATTAATTTCTCATTTACTAAGGAGATAAACTTTTACGCAGGAATCGCCCATGATTCCCTTAAATTTCTAGTGATTCATTTGAATCACCTATGGTTTTTGTCAAATTAGCTTCCTTTATTAAATCATTACATATTATCAGTTATTATTTATATCTCTGGACTTAATCTATTTTTTGCAAGTATGTCTTTGTTGTAGATGACTATTCCAAGTCAGTCTCATCTGATCACAAGCATCTATGATCTCCCGATCATCTAACAACCCTTCGTGTTAGAGAATTTTTATATCCTTCACGAGATTACTATGTCCACTATCATATTCACACTAACTTTAGAGGACATTGAGGAACAGATTGAATTCCATCACAAAATCTAACAAGCAACTACAGATTGCCGATATGACTACTTTGAAGACCTCTAGATAGCCGCCACTCTATCCTAAGCCACCTGCAAAGTGGAACAGGATCTTCCTTTTCATCTTGAATTCTAGCTTTTATCCTTATCATTATCACTATTTATCGAAACACTTAATTATAACAAAATGATCTGACATCCTTCAAGTAAGTCCCTTTAGATTCCTAGAATTGGACTTTATTGAGCATCTCATTATCCAATTTATCTAATATCTCTTGTCTAGTTGTATTTTCTTTCAGGTCTCTTCACTTGGAAAAAGGAGGAACTCCCATTCAATTTTCACATCTCACCATCCTGACATTGTGACTATCAACGCAGGTATCACTAACCCTACCATATTTTTATTTTTAGGTACTTTCTGCACTTGATAGCATCTACCCAAAAACTACCTAATACACAATGAGCTAGGTCTATAATGCAAAATGGAGATTAAAACTTTGTACTTCCTCAAAATAGAGTTAATTTAGTTCTCTCGAATGGATCGTGCAACAAGTTTTACCTCTATCTAAAAAACACAAAGATAACCCTCTCCAATTTCTTCCACTAATTCCTCATAAAACTATTGTTAAGATAAAAAGGAATTTAAGTTTTTAAAACGTTCAATGAGCTAGGTCTATAATTTAAAATGGAGTTTAAAACTTTTTACTTCCTTAAAATAGAGTTAATTTAGTTTTCCCTTATGGATCATGCAACAAGTTTTACCTCTATATGAAAAAACACAAGGATAACCCTATCCAATTTCTTCCACTAATTCCTCATAAAACTATATGATCAGTAGATCACAAATCTTGTTTAGAAGAAAAAAATTCACTTACATTATAGAAAAATGGGTAAAACCCATTTTTAATCTTATAACAATGTTTTTCTTTCATTTTCCCAAATCTATAAACAATGCACTTATTTATTTTCACAATTTTGTAACCAACACATGTATTCATTCATTTCTTCAAAATAAGTAGAGTATAATCCAATTTTTCCACTTACCTACTGAATTAGTAGATTGTAAAGAAGATTCCAACAAAGGATCGATTATCCATTACCTAAGCTACTTGAATAATATTTCAATTCCTAGAAAATAATGAAGTAAAATACACTCTCAAAGGCTCCAAAAAGTAACACATCCTAGAAAACACATCTCCCACTTTCCCAAGAAAACATGAATATTTTAAGCTAAATCTTCCAAGATAAATATTTTAGAAGGAAACCCAAAGATATATCCAAAATGGAATTGAATTTTACCTCAAAAAATTTATGAATTTTAATACCAACAACCAAACTACCACTCCTTATGCACAAGTGACACTAGGGCATGACATCCAACTTAATTACTTTCACAAAAAAATAAAGCATTGGAGAGGGAAAACAAACCCTCTACTTTGCAAAGGACTACCATTAAATCTAGTAAATAATTCTCCTTAAAATTTGCATGAACCTTATTTTTAAATGCATTGATTACCAACTTGAGTGGAAATCCCATTATCTATTTTTATGTTATGTTTTCAAGGTGGTGGCCACATAGTGGCATAATCAATTTTTAATACCAATCTCCCATTTCATGGGACTATTTGACCATGTCATCACCACTACATGGTGATAACAAATATTTAAGCAACTCCACATTAATGTGGAATAATGAATTTAAATTAAATAAACCAAACTTGCTCCACCAATGTATGTGGTTCAACTTTTTATTAATTAAAAGACAACAACATTATCGCACATTGTAATATCATAAAATGTGGTACACGTAAAATTTGATGTTTAATAACATTGTGTGGAAATGAACCATCTAGTGCATCATCGAGTACCCATGCACTCTAAATGCATCAATATTTAAATAAACAAGTTAAAAATGTCACCAATTAAATTGGCATCTAATTACCGAAGTCGTAAATAAAGATTGAATTTATTTTTAGTTACAAAATATATTATCTACATCAATTTCTCAATCAAAAAGTGATATGCAAGATGAAAGAGTAAGCGTGCATGCTCTTGGGTTGCCTTGATTTATTCATCATCACAAGATCTAGTCGTAGCAATGTGCAATGTTACTCGTTTTATAAGACAAAACAAGAAAAACTAGAAACGTGGAAACAATACACTCATACTAACTAAAAAGACGGTCAAATTGATAATTAATCAATCAATACACATACTCATGTGTAACTAGAATGAGATTGATCTACGTATGTGTGTGATGGTTCCTATATTTTCCTTCTGTACTAAGAAATTCATATTACGTCTACAACTTCTCTCCCCAATGACATCTTCCCTCTAGGTATTCTAGTTTCCACTAGGGTGATTTTTTTCTTGTGTCTCGACTCATGAAAATTGAAGTTGATCAGGCCTCATCATCACAAAAATAATAAAATTCAAAATTAAATTATTCTCCATATATCATAATTAAAATAAATCATTAAATGTTGTAATATGAAAACATGTATATCATAGCTAATTATTCATGCACTTTCCATTACACCACATTTTCATGTTTAATTGACTTGCATTCATAATAATGACATTATTTAATCATCTAGTAATCCAATAATTAAACTAATTACTAAATATGATCTAATGTTTTTTAGCAATAAAAGAAATCAGAATTTTTGGATCATGACATCCCTCTCAAATAGAAAAATTCATCGTCACGATGGATTAAATAATGTTTAGACATAATAATCAAATATGTCATTGACCAATGGTATAATTGAAGTATCAACATCATGTGTGAGTCAAATTATAGCTCATAAAATAAAACAATACAATAGTAATAAATCCACAAAATCAATCTTGACTACCATAAAAAAAAAAGTGAAAAAGAAAGCAATGTGTTTTCTTGATCCTCCCAAGTGGCATTATCTTTAGTGCATTGTTCCCATTGTACCTTGAATTGAGCCACCTCATGATTCCATGAGTGAATCTTGTAAACATTGATAATATTTAGGTGCTCAATTTTTACCACATTAAGGCCTTACACCTGCAATGATTTCCAATTAAAAATATGAGATGCATCTGTAATATACGTTTTTAACAAGGAGACATGAAAATTTTAATGTGATTAAGACCGGGGAAGGAGGTAAAGGTTAATACATAAGAAATAAGTTTAATTGTTTCTAGGACATCAAAATGTCCTACATAGTGATGTGTCAACTTCACTAATTTACAAAACTTTATTGATCTTTTCTTTGGTTTAACAGAAAAAACTTAACTAAAAATTTCATATCTATTTGCATGAATCTTATGTCAATATGCATATTCCTTAAGGTGTTTCCTTATAATCTTAACCTTCTCTTCCACTTCAAAAATAACATGTAGTCCAATTACTTCTCTATCCTCCATGTTGTCCCAATTGACCAAATTCTTACATTTTATTTCATAAAAGGCTTCAAAAGGAGCCATTTTTAGCATGGAATGGTATGAGTTATTGAAAGAAAACTCAACCAATGGAAGATAATCTTCCCATTTGTAATATTAATCCATGTAATACGTCTACAACATGTCCTATAAAACTTAGTTTACTCGTTATGTCTTCACATCGATCTCCGGGTGGAACGTGGAACTAAATTTCAAATTTATTCCCATGGATGTAATAAGTGTATGTTAAAAATGAGAGGTCATATGAGTATCCCTATCGATATAATTCCTTCAGGTACATTATGTAATCTAAATATTTTTATTTATGAATCTTATTTCAAGTAACAACACATCATCTATGAGATTACCAAAAAAATGCACAACCTTCATCAACTTAGGCACCATGACCAAAATAACATCAAGTCGATTCTTTGACATAGGAAACCTTTGAATGAAATCCAGACTTATAACTTGTCACTTCCAAGTGGGTATATCATATGGGTAGATAATTCCTACCAGATGCACAAGTTTAGCCTTAACTCTCTAACATTCAATACATTTAGCAATAAACTATGTTGCATCCCTTTTCTGGTCATTCCAAAAGTAACTTGCTTTATATCTCCTAGCATCTTAGTCACCCTAGATGACCTAAATATGATGCATTATGGAATTTTTCCATGACCATGCATTAAAAATTTCATATATCTTGTACATAAATCCTATTTTTAGCCTAAAATTTTCAACTTGTTCAAATTTATAACCTTCAAAATGATGACCACGAGGCTTTACTGCAAAGATTTTATCACTTACTTGGTAGAAATTCTCCACAAACAACTATATTAGCACCTCATCATTGAACTTTGACCATATCTCCAATATTGTAGTGATGTATGTCATATGACTAAGAGCTTCAAAAATCTATTTCCTTTCCCTTAATGTAGCTAATGTCAAAATTATACTTGGACAAAAATCGGCCACCTTTGTTGCCTAAAATTAAAATTTAGTTGTTTAAAGATATACTTAAGCCCAATGTGATTTGTCTTTATTTCAAATGGATTACCCAACATGAAATTCATTTATACTTGTAAGGCATGAATTATCACTTCCAACTCTAGATCGTGCAGAGCATAATTCTTTTCATATGAATTAAGCTTCATACACTCATAGGAAATCACTTTCTCATATTTCATTAATACCCCATCATATACTTCACCCAATACATTCGTGATAACCAATAAACTCTCATTCGGATCAAGTACACAAAGTATATTTCATTATTGAATTCTCCTTGACAAGATTAAAAGCTTGATCACACTTTTCTATCCACTCATATTTATTTCCCTTTTTGCTATGTTGTGATTGATTTAAAAAAATTATTTATTTATCGAGGAATGAGATTAAATGAATATAATAGTAACAAGAAAGAGCTATCATGGAAGAAACCAGAAAATGTAAGCAATAGTGAGATAAGAATGACTTAACTTGTTTTTAGAAAATCTATGTTGATTATGAGCTGGGGAAAAGGCTAAAAAGGTTATATATGAACTATGTATGATTTGTTTGAGAAAATGGGATTTGGAACCTCTTTGGAAAAGAACACCCATATGAGGACATGATAACTAGTACATTGTTGTTTGAACTAGGTGTCGGTGTCTGGCAACAAATTTACTTATGATCTTTTTAAGGTCTAAACTTGTCTTCTTCATTTTCTCTTTGTCACATCCACTTTGATGTAGGGTTATTATTTCTATAAGGACCTCGAAAACTAAGGTCCAATTTTTTTATTTATTTTTATTCCCATTACTTAATTGATATGTTGATTTCACACATAATCAAATCATAAAATTATAAAAACAAATCATATGTGTTAAAAACATCGATAAAAATCATCTTTGAGTCCAAAGGACATTTCATTATTTTCAATATCTCAGTACAATCTTATAAGGTTACATGCAATGGCAAAGAGCCTCATAAGCTTATATAATATACTGATTATTTCAGCAATACATCAAGTACAATTTATTCCATAACTGAAATATAAAAGTAACTAATCAAGATCTGAAATCAGCTTGAATCCCTTCAAATTATTTCCTTTCCCTTATCTCCGAATGGCCTGTATTTTCCACAAAGGGTCAGCTCAAACTGAATTGGCAAGGATTTCCATTTTCATATATGTAGTATTCTACAAATGAAAACATATTCAAAATATACAGTCATGCATTAGCATACTAATTCAATCATTATTATAATAATGATTTCAAAAAGCATGTATACATGCAAGAACTAACCAAGTTCATAATATCTTTTAAGATTGGTGTCTTTAACTATCTTACATGAAAATACATAAAACTTACCTCATGTAAGGTTTATTACATAATGCATTTCATAATATTATTTCATGCCAATTCAAATCAGCATACCAATTGTTTCAAGAAATGTCACATATAGGCTCCATATAAAAGGAGAAGGCATGATAAGCAATTGTCAAAGCATCAATATGAACTTCACTTTACAATTCTCAAACTGAACACTATGCCAAATCAGATCAACAATATAACATAATTTTTAAGAGGCACAAAAGATCATTTTCCCCAAGGATACATGCTAGATGTATTATTAAATGGCATAATATAAACCTCCAATATAATCCAGAGAATTCATGCCAACAATATGAAAAAATTCCTTATAATGAACTTCACATACAATCCAATGAATGCATGCTAACATCATGACCGAATGCCATAAAAAAATAACTTCACATAAAGTCCAAAGAGTGCATTCTAGTAGCATGAAAAAATGTCATACAAATAACTTCACATAAATTCCAACAAATTCATTCCAACAGCATGATAAAATGCCATAAAATAACTTCACATAAATTCCAACGAATTCATCCCAAGCATGATAAAATTTCATAAAAGAAATTGACTTAAATTCCAATGAATTTATTTCAGCAAAGATGATAAAATTCCATTAAAAAACTTCACTTAAATTCCAATGAATTCATTTTAGCAACATGATAAAATTCCATAATCCATACCCGTGTATTTATGTCAACATAATAGTTGTTTGACATAATGTCACAACACATCATTATTTAAGTATTCTAGCAAAATGATTTCACACTAACCGTTTGAAAAAATGTTACATCACAATATTCTTTCAAAATTCTATGTAAATGATTGCACACAAACCATTTAACAAAATTCAATGCACTAGTAAAAATTGTAATAAAGAAAATAACAATCTAACTGTAAATTTGGAGTGTAGAAATCATCCCAAAGCATCGTGCTTTGTTAGCTAGTGTTGCCAAAAAAACAACACATCAAAAACAACTAAATACAGAAAGGAAATAACCAAAACTCGATGTTATAACAATCAACGTTGTAGCAAAAAATGCAGTAATAATTTAATTAAAAATAGCACTTTAACTAAAGACAAAATTTTTAGAAATAAATCAATGAAAAAAAAATGATACTAGCATCCATTGAATTAGTAAATGACAAAACTTATAACAACTAGAGCACACCAATAAATCCACCAAAATGCATCCTTCTATCATTTTAAAATGCAGCTTGGAGATCCGCCCAAAACCCATAACTAAAACGTCATAAGACCTTCTTTCAACACACAAGTGAATAACCTCATTGATTACAGTTATCAAGTAAGGAGTTAAAATGAAATATTTGGCTCTCATACTTGAGAGATCTAAAATCTATAATGCCCATGAGAAAATAAACATGTTTTTCAAATACCCATAAAGGCATGATTTGAAAATATTAATACCCACAATAGATAATCCCTATTTCTCATTACCCAGAAGAGGAATAAAACTGGATATGCATTTATTTGTAAAATACTGCATAGATAAAAATAAGAAACCCGTGCCTGAAATATTCGAAATGAAGAAGACCAAAAACCCTCTGTGCTTTTCCTCTTTCCTTCTCTATTTTTCTTCCTCCAACTTCTTAGCTCCACACCATACAAAATAAAACCCCAAAACCTTATTTATTTTTCTAGAAAATTTCTCCCCAACATTGTTGCAATAAAGAATGGCAAGATCCCAAAATATAGGCCCAAAATAAGCTCCAGATGGCCGTAAAACTTCTAGAAAATCCTCTATATTTTTGACATATTCTCCCCCTCTACTTCCTCCTCTCTTCACACCATGATAAATGGAAAAAAATAAAAGCCTAACTCTCCTTTATTCCATGGATTCCAAAATCCATTTAAATATAATTAAACTCCAAAAAAATGCCACCACTTAGCTTTTGGCTAAGTTTTATTTTTATTTTATTATTTTTAATAACATTATGTGCCACATTCCACAAGGAATAGTTAATACATAAGCTAATGCCAAAATAACTCATAACTCATAAGTTATATTCCATAAAATATTATTACAATTAAGCATCATTTAAATCTCAAGCTCATTAACCAAGCTAATCAAAATTCCATGCATTTATTACGGTTAAGTCAAAAGCATCTAGATAATATTTTGACACTCGGTTATGTTACTAACATACCATCATAAGTTAGGCTTAGGTTAGATCACGTAGCCTATATCTTAGATTAGTTAGGCTAGCAACTGATATTAAAAAATATCACACTGGAAGCTACCAAAATGTTGTCACCCAATCAAAGGGTGAGTGTTAACTCATGGAAGAGTGGACACTTGTGCATATACTTGCATATGTATCCACACAACTATGCTAACTTATATACATAAGTATATATGCTTGCATACCTATGATAATACACATATGGGTATATGGACGAATGTCCATTCCTTCATGCTTTATACTCATAACTTTGATAAATGACTAACAAAAACAAAAACTACAACCAAGAAGAAACAACCAAACAAATTTATTAATAATATTGAGTTCTAAGAGTCGAGATGTTACATACTTCCCCCATAACAAGGGTAATGTCCCGATTACCAAGACTAAAAATAAATGGAAAGTTTTTTCTTACATACTTTACATATTCCCAAGTGGCACTTAGGTTGTCCCATTGGACCAAAACTAGTTGGATATCTCTATTTCGTAACTTAATGCTTTGCTGCGATAATATCCTTACCAGCTCTAGCTGAAAATTTAGCTTATCATCTACTTGCAAGTTATGCCAAGTTATCACATGTGAGGGATCATGCACATATTTTCTCAAAAGTGAGACATGAAATACATCATGAATTTTAGAAAGTGATGGGGGAAATGCTAACCTGTAGGATACAACACTAATTTTCTCTAAAATTTAAAACTGACCAACAAATCTGGGTGTAGTTTAGATGCCTTTCCAAACTTAATTGAACTTTTATGAGGTTTCACCCTCAAAAACTTTTTCACCCACCTAAGATTCTTTTTCAATCATTTTCTTATCAGTATAACGCTTTTGTCTATCACTTGATGCCTTTAATTTTTGTCTTATAACAATCGTCTATTGATTGTATTCTTTTAAAACAATAGGACCTGTGGTTACCTGATTTCAAGGCCTTCCCACCCCAAGGGTGTTTTAAATTTCCTTTCATATAAAGCTTCAAAAGGAGCCATTTGCAAAGAAGTATGATAAGTATTATTATAAGCAAATTCAACTAAGTGCATAAAATATTCCCACTTGTTTTGTTGGTCCATAACATACATTCTTAGCATGTATTCTAATATCTTATTTACTCTTTTAGTTTTCCCATCTATTTCAAGATGATAAGAAGAACTAAAATGTAGCTTTGTGCCAAAAGTAGCTGCCAGAGTTTTCCAAAACCAATATGTAAACAAAGTATCTCTATCAGTAATAATTAGTTCAAGAACTCCATGCAATCTTACAACTTCCCTCATAAATCTATCAGCAAGTACATGTGCATCATCATGTTACATTACCAAGGATAAAATTAGTAACCTTTGTTAGCTTGTCAACAAAAAATAAAATAGTATCATGCCCCTTTTTAGATTTTGGCAAACCAGAAATAAGATCCTTAGTTATAGTTTCCAATTTGTCTTTTGGTGTCATGGGGAAAAATCTTACCACCTAGGGATGGTAATGATAAAATTTCACCTTTTGACATTCTAAACATTTAGAAACAAATATAGCAACGTCCTTTTTAAAACCAGGCCAAAAATAAAAGCTGTTTCAATTCATGAGTCATTTTAGTGACCCGGGATGTGCAAAATGAGGAGCTTGATGCACTTCTTACATCGAGTAGTTCTGAAACTTCCTTCAAAAGGTACATAAATTATACCTTTGAACCTTAGAAGACCATATAAGTCCAAGGAGCACCCAACATACTTGTTATCCACTATTTCTTGCAACAAATTTTTCAGTCATTTCTTGACAGAAAATGTTTATTTTCTATTGTTGTAATAGTTTATCCTTTAGCAAAACATTTATTCTAGAAACAATAGCAAAATGAACCCTACGGCTAAGTGCATTAGCCACTCGATTATCTTTACCTTTGACATATTTTATGTCCATATCATAATCACTAATCAATTCTAGCCATCTCCTTTTTTGGGCATTCAAGTTGTCTTGAGTAAACAGATGCTCTAGACTTTTATGATCTATTCTAGGTTTGAATGGCTTACCCAACAAGAAATTTCTCCATTTCTTAAGAGCATGAACTACTACAGCCAACTCTAAGTCATGTGGGGGATAGTTTATCTCATTAGGCTTTAATTTATGTGACTCATAAGCCACTACCTTTCCCTCTTGAGTTAGTACGCCCCCTAAACCATTTAGGGATGCATCAGTCAAGACCTCAAAAGGGTTGTTTGGATCTAGAACCAGTAAGAAAGCTATTGTAGTGAGATAATGTTTCAACTTTAAAAAGGATTCCTCACACCTAGCAATCCATTCAAAATATTTACCTTTTCATTGTAGTGATGTGATAGGATGGGCTATTCGTGAAAATTCATTCACAAACCTTATATAGTACCTAGCCAAGCCCATGAAACTTTAAACTTCTGTCACATTTTTAGGATCCATCCATTCTTCAATAGCTTTAATCTTGGATGGATCCACATAAATCCCATCCTTATAAATAATATGTCCTAAGTAGTGCACTTTATCTTTATAAAACTCACACTTAGACAGTTTTGCATATAATTTGTGGTCCCTGAGCCTTTGTAGAACCATTCTTAAATGTTTTTCATGTTATTTCTCATCTCTAGAATAGATTAAAATATCATCTAGGAAAACTAATACAAACTTATCCAAAAAATCTCTGAAATCACTATTCATTAGGTTTATAAAAGCATTTGGTGCATTGGTCAAACCAAAAGGCATAACCATGAATTCACAAAGTGTCCATGTCTTGTATGGAAGGTTTTTGTATACACATCTTCCTCTTTGATTCTAAGTTTATGGTAACCAGACCTTCATTCAATTTTAGAGAATACAACTTCCCCTTTCATTTGATCAAATAAATCTTCTATCCTAGGAAGCAGGATATTTGTTATTAATGGTAACCTTGTTGAGCATGTGGTAATCAATACACAACCTTAATGTAGCATCTTTATTTTTAACAAATACCACTAGTGCTCTCTAAGGGGGCACACTTGGCCTAATCATTCCTTGCTTAAGAAGTTATTGCAGCTAAACTTTTACCTCTTGCAAGTCCACAATATTCATTCGGTAAGGTTCCTTAGAGGCAGGGGCTGAACCTAACATGATATCTATTAAAAAATCAAACTCTCTTTTTGGGGAAAACCTGGCAATTCCTTAGGAAAAACATCCCTAAAATCATTTAATACTAGATAATCATGCAAACTAGGTTCTTTTTCTCAGAATACTCTTTCATGTGTGAGGAAAATAAGAGACATTCCTTATGGACTGCTCTTTTAAACTATAAGGTAGAAAGAGTGGGTAAAAATTTATTGCTTTTGATACCAAACAAAAAAATTCAAAGCTAAAATCATCTAAATAGTGTATTATTTTGTCAAAACAATCAATCTGAGCTTTATGGTCTTGTAACCAATCCATGCCAATAATTAGATCATAAGATCCCAAAGTAACAACATGTAGATTTAATCTATTTTTAAACATCCCTACATCAACTTCTACTCAATCTAAATATTCAAAAATTTGCACTTTCTTACCAGTCCCAAATTTTACTTGCCATTTTTTCTTTCATAGGAATAGTTTTCAGATTTAGCTTTTACACTATTTTAGGAGACACAAAGCAATCAGATTCTCCATGATCAAATAGAAGCAGAAATTTCACCACCAAATATTTTACCTCTAGTCTCAATAAGGGTTGCTTAGTGTTCATCCTTATGGTTATCTACCACCGCATAGACACTGGTGGCTTGTTTTCTTGCTTGTAAGGAATTTTGGGCCATATCTTTGGTAATGGTTCTTACCACATGTCCAAGAGCCTTGTTGAGGTTCTTTGTTTACCATCATAACCTTGTTGGCTCATATAGAATGTGTGTATCTATTAACACTAGCCTGTTGATTCTTTTGTTGTTATTTAATGGAAGGCCTTGCCCACCCCAGTTATTATTTCCATGAAAATTTACATTGTTCTACTTGACACTAAAAGTAGTCCTTTTGAACTCGGGTTTTCGGTAAGGTCCGAGAAGAGGAAATAATAGTCTTCTTACTATTTTCTTCCTTCCCCTTCATTTTTAAGCGGTATTTTTATTTGAGACTACTCTTTTTTTTCAGTCGTGTAGGCTACACTAACTACTTACACAAGAATCTTAGGGTTGACCATATTTATGTCTTGTCAAATAACTTCTCTCAAACCCAATTTGAACTTGGTTACCTTGGAGTCTTCATCCTTCATATAGTCCGCATGACGGATCAATTATATTAAAAATGAACTTCATACTCAACTACCTTCATGTTATTTTGTTTCAAACTATGAAACTTAGTTTGCTTCCTTTGTCGATGATTAGCCGAGAAATATCTAGTTCTTAATTTCTTCTCAAATTTTTCCCAAGTAATGGTGGAATCCACATAACCCTTAACTTTCTTCAAATGAGCCCACCACATGATAACATGTTCTTCAAGGTAGTAAACTAAAATAAGGGCCTTAGTATTTGAGTTGCAATCATGTAGCCCAAATTATTATTGTAAGTTAAATAACTAAGCCTCAACTTTATCACCTGAGTTAGTGGATAACCCTTAAATCTAGGAATAGGCACTTTCTTCAATTCCTTAAGGAAGAATTATATTACTCTAATCCCTATGGGTACACCCTCATGAGCATGCGGTTGGTTGTTCAATTCTTACTTGATTACCTCCTAGGCTACTATTTTACTCTAAGTTCTTCTCGTGAGCTAAAAATCTATCTTACAAGGTGTTACATGAGTCTAAGAATTTCATTTAGGACTTCTTCAATAGGTTTGAGGATAGGTTTGATGTTTTCACCAACTCCTCTACATGTACCTCTTCCATCTCCTCCCCTTCACCACCACCTTAGTTTAGATTATTCACACCGCCACTACTCGAATTCTTACCATTGTTCCTGGTAAGTATAAAGAGAAGTATTAGATAACGTTCCCAAAGGCCTAAGTGTTATACAACCTTGCTCACGATACTGAGTGTGTAAGAACTCTCAAAGCGAGGTCTAATTTTTTATTTTTATTTACTCCCATTATTCTCATTACTTAATTGATATGTTGATTTCACACATAATCATATCATACAATTATACAAAAAAATCATATCTGTTAAAAACATTGATAAAAATTAGCTTTGAGTCCAAAGGAAATTTCGTTATTTTTAATATCTTGATATAATCTTATAAGGTAACATCAATGGCAAAGAGCCTCATAAGCTTATATAATATATTGATTATTTCAGCAATACAACAAGTATAATTTATTGCATAACTGAAATATAAAAGTAACTAATCAAGATCTCGAAATCAGCTTGAATCCATTTAATTTTTTTCCTTTCCTTATCTCCAAAAAGACCTTTATTTTCCGCAAAGGGTCATCTCAAACTAAAGCGGCAAGGATTTCTGTTTTGGATATGTAGTATACTACAAATGAAAATGTATTTAGAATACACAGTTATGCATCAAGCATAATAATTCAATCATTATTATAATAATGATTTCAAAAAGCATGTATACATGCGAGGAACTAACCAATTTCATAATATCTTTCAAGGTCGGTGTCTTTAACCATCGTACATGAAAATGCATAAAAATTACCTCACGTAAGGTTGATTACATAATGCATTTCATAATATTACTTCATGTCAATTCAAATCAGCATACCAACTGTTTGAAGAAATGTCACATATAGGCTCCATGTAAAAAGGAGAAGGCGTGATAAGAAATTTCCAAAGCATCAATATGAACTTCACTTCACAATTCTAAAAATGAACACTATGCCAAATCAGATCAGCAATATAACATAATTTTCAAGAGGCACAACAGATCCTTTTTACCCAAGGATGAATGCCAACCATTATTAAATGGCATAATATAAACCTCCAATATAATCTAGAGAAATCATGCCAACAATATGACAAAATTCCTTACAATGAACTTCACATACAATCCAATGAATGCATGCCAACATCATGACCTAATTCCATAAAACAAAAAAACTTCACATAAAGTCCAAAGAGTGCATTCCAGTAGCATGACAAAATTTCATACAAATAACTTCACATAAATTCCAACGAATTCATTCCAAAGTAGCATGATAAAATGCCATAAAATAACTTCACATAAATTCCAACAAATTCATTCCAGCAACATGATAAAATTCCATAAAATAACTTCACTTAAATTCCAATGAAGTCATTTCAGTAGCATGATAAAATTCCATAAAATAAATTCACTTAAATTCCAATGAATTCATTTCAGTGCATGATAAAATGCCATAATCCATACCGTGTATTTTTATCAACATAACAACTATTTGACATAATGTCATAACACATCATTATTTAAATATTCTAACAAAATGATTTCACACTAACCGTTTGAAAAAATGTCACAACACAACATTATTTAAAAATTATATGCAAATGATTACACACAAACCATTTAACAAAATGTAGCATACTAGCAATAAAAATTGTAACAAATAAAACAGCAATCTAACTACAAATATGGAGCATAGAAATCACCCCAAAGTATTGTTCTTTGTTAGCTAGTGCTGCAGAAAAACAACACATCAAAAAAGAAGTAAATGCAAGAAGGAAAGAACCAAAACTTGTCGTTATAATAGTCAACACTGCAACAAAAATGCAGCAATAATTTAATAAAAAAATAGTGCTTCTAGCAACAAAAATTGCAGCAATAAATCAATGAAAAAAACAGTGATTCTAGCAGCCATTAAATTAGTAAATAACACAACTTATAACAGCTGGAGCACACCAATGAATCCACCAAAATGTAGCCTTCTAGCATTTGGAGATCAGTCCAAAACCCATAACTAAAACATCATGAAACCTTCTCTCAACACCCAAGTGAATAACCTCATTGATTCCAGTTATCAAGTAAGGAGTTAAAATGAAATCTTTGGCTCTCATACTTGAGAGATCTGAAATCTATAATGCCCATAATAAAATAAACACATTTTCCAAATACCCATAAAGGCTTGATTCGAAAATATTAATACCCATAATAGATAATCCATATATTTCATTACCCAGAAGAGGAATAAAACTGAAAATGCATTTATTTATAAAATAATACATATATAAAATCAAGAAACCCTTGCCTAAAAGATTTGAGATGAAGAAGACCAAAAACCCTCTGTGTTTTCCTCTTTCCTTCTCTATTTTTCTTTCTCTCAGCTTCTTAGCTCCACACCATACAAAATAAAACCCCAAAACCTTATTTATTTTTCTAGAAAATTTCTCCCTAACATTGTTGCAATAAAGAATGGCAAGATCCCAAAATACAGGCCCAAAATCAGCTCCAGATGGCTATAAAACTTCTAGAAAATCCTCTAAATTTTTTGACATAGTCTCCCCCTCTACTTCCTCCTCTCTTCACACCATGCTAAATGGAAAAAAATAAAAACCTAACTCTCCTTTATTCCATGGATTCCAAAATCCATTTAAATATAATTGAACTCCAAAAAAATACCATCACCTATCCTTTGGCTAATTTTTATATTTATTTTATTTATTTTTAATAACATTATGTGCCACATTCCACAAGGAATAGTTAATACATAAGTTAATGCCAAAATAACTCATAAGTCGAATTCCACAAAATATCATTACAATTAAGCATCATTTAAATGTTGAGCTCATTAACCAAGATAATCAAAATGCCATACATTTATTACAGTTGAGTCAAAAGCATCTAGATAATATTGTGACACTCGGTTATGTTACTAACATACCATCATTAGTCTTAGGTTAGATCGCATAGCCTATATCTTAAATTAGTTAGGCTAAGAATCTGATATTAAACAATATCACATCAAAATCTTCCAAAAGGTTGTCACCTAATCATAGGGTGAGCGTTAATTCATGGAAGAGTGGGCACTTGTGTGTATACTTGCATGTCATTGCACACAAATATGCTAGCTTATATACATAAATATATATGCTCGCATACCTATGATCATACCCATATGGGTATATGGATGAATGTCCATTCCTTCGTGATTTATACTCATACCTTTGATGAATGAATAATGAAAACACAAACTACAACCAAGAAGAAACAACCAAATAGATTTATTAATAATATTGAGTTCCAAGAGTCTGGATGTTACGGTTTCACACCTAAACATGTAAAATAAATTGTAGTTACCTACATAAGGCTCAAAAAAAGATTAGATGGAATAAATAATAAATATGCTTGAGTTGAACTTACCTCGGTGGTCACCCCAATGTGATTGTCACCAAGCATTCCACTACATTTTAGACTTTATGTAGTTCTAGTGTGTGTGTGTGTGTGTGTGTGTGTGATTGAATTGTTTCCCTTAAATCTAGGTTACCTTTGTTTGATCACACCAATATAGCGTGCTACAATTATTTTTCCCCTAAAATGAATGTGTGAAATGGAATTCACAAATAGTCCCTTATATGCAAAGTGAATAATGCAACCCAAAATATTCCTTAAATGTTTCTTTTTCCCCAAGTAGTAGATAGTAATTATCATCCCAAATCTATCTATCCCCTAATTGTGTGTGTGTGTGTGGGGGCATGCATGTGTGTGTGTGTGTGATTAGCAACCAAAAAAAAGCGACCCAAAGTGATAAAAAAATAGCAAAGATAACAAGTAATGTGGCATTTCAAATTTGAGAAAAGGAGGGAAAAGGATAGAAATGCTAAAAGGAGACAGAGTAGCATGTGGGTGCTCTTGTCCCTAATGGGTTGTACTATATGGGATGCTTAGAGGATATAATGGAAAATACAAAGTTGAGTCATATGTATTTCAATTCCTAAATTAAAGTGATCATTCTAGAAAACTAAATAATAAGAGTATCAAAAGGATAAATCAATGTACAAGTAAAATAAGTGTTGTAATGTTTATTTTTATTTCATAGGAATCATACATATAATGACATACTTTATAAGTATAATATAAATAGAATTTTTTTGATTTCGTGACTACATTTTCCCTACTTTATTATGGAGGATAAATATTTGGTGGCATGAATTAGATAAAACAAGTGTACCTTATAAATACTAGAGGGTATTTATAACCGATAACATGTCTAATGAGGATCATGCTTGATACCATGTCGAATGGAGATTATAGAATGTGTATCGTGGAATCTAGAAGAGGATTACAATCCTAAGGATGACCTTATATGTATATTAGAAATGATGCTTCAGTTTGTTCCTTGGATATTGCCTTTGTCGAAGCATCTTATGTTTAATATTGTTCCTTGTTCCATTTGTGCGTAGCCATTTTGTTCAAGTAAGGTTGTTTCTATAAATTAAGATAAGTGTAGTCAATGCTCATGATAAATGGAATTGAAATTTAACTTAGTGAATTTGAAAATAGAAATGTGTAATGAAAGACAAGTGAATTAAGGATAGAATACACCTAAATGCTATGAGAAAAGAGATAGAATTGTTCTTGTATGTTTATTTCATAGAATATGGTTACAATGGTGCTTTGAGGATTTATTTTTCCTGTCACCAAAATGGGGATTTAAGTGACTTATCATAAACCGAGGATTTAGGCATCTTTTTGTTAAAGCGGGGATTTGAGCGTCTTGTCACTAAACTAAGGATTTAAGCATCATGTCGTCAAGGGAAGAGTATTGGGAGAGTTGTAGGATTTTCCTCCAACCGTTAACACTTCCCCATGGATAAGTACCACTACATATGGTCACAAACCTAATAGAAATTGGTCATAGATGATCCCAAGAAAACAGAGTAATTAGTTCCCTTTCCCAAAGTATGTAACTTGCCACTAATTTTTTTCTTGTTTTCCTAATATTAATCTATAATTGAGTATGTTTTTTTGGAAATTAGAAAATATTGTCACTGGAAACATGTTGATTTTATAATGTACCTATTTCTACCTCAGGATAGAACCACCCAAGTGGGACACTAGCGCCCACCGCTTCTATCTGTGTTGGGTGTTTCTGTACCTACACTGATTTTTCCCCAATTTTAAATATAAACCTATTTCTTAGCTCTTGTTTTTTTTTCTTTTGTTGATTACCATTATGTTTCTAGTCTATAGACTGCTAAGAGGGTGAAATAGTCACCTAATGATTTCCCCCACTTGTTTGGGGTGTGTGAGATGAACCAAGGTGAGTGTGGCTTAAACAAGTTAAAACTAATATGCACATCTAAAATAGAAATCCTGCAGGGCGGTATGGAATTTTCATGATGACAACCATGGTGCATATAAAACAATGGGAAAGGCTAGCTAAAAAGTGTTAGTCACAAATAAGCATGCAAAGATGTAATTCAAACTAGTCAAAACACATAGTAACATGGAAAAGATAGAGTGAGTACATGGTCAAAAACACCACTCATGATGTCACAAGAAACTCAAATCCCTAAAGGATATGGTAAAAATAAATGCAATAAAGCATAGGGCATAGCCCAAAAACAATGATAGTCACGACACAAGAAAAAACAAGATACAAGCAAATCGGATAACCATTGTTGAAAGTAGGCTGCAAGAAAAATGTTATATAGGAAGGACCCGTTAGCATGTTATAAAAATTTATAGTATAATAGAATGAATAAAACTATAAATAGGAATTGAATTAGTGGGTATTTCCATGATAGAACCTGAATATAGAGAAATAGTAAAGGTAGATGCTCATAGGAGACATAGTGGGACTAGTGGGGAATAGTGTCAAGCATCATACGGTGTGTAGAAACCTATAAGTGATTTGCATTCACCTTAAAAAGTTCCATGTGAATGTGCATGTGTGTGTTCAGTAATGATAATGCATACTATGAATCCAAGTAACATGATAAGAAATGTACAAAATATAACAATACATCTAAGCTAAATTAAGATCTAATTAAGATCTATGATAATGTCTATTTATTTTTAGAAATATGTGAACATGAAATACAACATCTATGAGAGGGGAGAAAGGTTTTCCCCTATTATATGTGTGCATGTGGTGAGGTCTATGTAGGTAAGTGCACCCTCAACATTTTTATATGATCCTAACACAAGAGTGCACCATCGAGTAGTGAGGGGGAATAGTATGCTCCTAAATGTGAATGTCATGGTGTTCTAAGTGATATCATCAAGAGAATCATCTAAATATGAAATATAGCCAAAAATATTTGGATTATATACATAGTATACAAATGATTTTGGCCTATTTTTGAAGAAACCTGTGATTAAGTAAGTCATACATTCCCATTACATATTCTTCATTAGTAATATGTACATTAGGTACATATGTACATTCCATCATGAAAAATTAGGAGTGTAATTAGGGAATGAATCATTATAAATAACAATGGTCTTGGAGGCCATAGGATAAGTTATAATATTATTATGCATATCAATAGTTTCACCAATGTAATTCAACCAAGATTACCCAAGTGTAAGCGAGAAAAGGTTGGGGATCAAGTGTAACCCAAACCTGCATGTAAAATACCCTTGTACCATAACCTACTAGGAAACACATATAGCCTGTAATGAGAAAAGGTATGATATTGGTAGGAATGAGGCCTCATAGGTACATACAATTTTAGAGAAATGAGGATCATAAGGTACATGTTTCCAATATTTTTATTAATGTATAATGTGTAAGTGCATTGATCACAGGAGGAGGGTGTCCTAGAAGAAGAACCAAGAATAGAAAGAGGACCTTGGTTGGTAAGCATAGGATCTAGAATGGGTTTAAGGGTGTGCACAATATTATGATAAGGAACCATAGTAGTATTAGTATCCTATTCAATTGGAGGATTGACTGGTATTCTCCGGGACTTAGAACTATGTAGTTACTATGAAATAATGATTCATTGAATTCCATGGGGTAAATTCCACACCACTAAGATTGTCATCAATAATCTTAATAGTATCAACAACATCATCATCAAAATCATCAGTCTCAACATGGAAGTATTGTTTAGAATTCTCTAGGAGTTTGGAAATAGATGTGGAAGGTGTAGGGAGGATATGGCATGAGAGATGAGATCGGGAGGTGGTGATATAGGATTGGAATTACTTTGGGTTCCCCAATATCATATGTATCAATAAAATGTGAGGAGATTTGTTGAGATGGTGGAATAACCATGGAGGTGGCAGATTCCATGCGACAATATTTGAACTATTTAGGATCAATAGTAATAGTAATCCATCAAATATAAACTTGACACAACAACGGATTGTAGATAGGATATCTCGCATGTCATGGATCCAAGGTTGGCCAAGGAGGATATTAAATTATAATGGGGCATCCATGACATAGAAAGGAGTAATGAGCTTGTCATGTCCCACTTGTAATGTTAATTTGATCATACCTATCCATGTATGAGTGGTAATGGCATAGCTATGAACAACAAGAGTAGATTTTTAATTTCACTATGAGGAATATTGAGTTGGTCTAGTAAGGATAAAGGAAAAATATTCAATGTCTAACTATTATTAATGAGTACACACTTAATTTGGAAACCTTAGATCTGATCCATGATAAGGAGAGGAGAATAATAATAATATGACTTGTGTCAAATATCCCCATCGAGTAAATGTAATAGAGTTGCTAATATGTTTATAAGATTCCATGAGATTGGAAAAGGCAATATGAGGGCCATCACTTTGCATTTGAATAGCACTGTAATGTGGTTTCTCATGTATACCGAAAAACAAGGGCCTTACACAAGATACCAAAGATATATATATTAGTTGGGGTATTTTTAAACTGCCCAATAATATTACTCTTTGAATGAAGTGGTTTGTTGAGAAAATGGTGCACTAAGAGGATGAGGGAGAGAAGTAGGGAGCTTCAAAGGTTGTTAATTATGATGAGTAGTGAAGACATAGATAGTGGGATCTATAGATGTAGTCATGAAGTAGGGCTAATATATATATAATCATCTTGGATGGCCTCTTGGGAATAGACATGAGTAGGGATGAAAGAGGAAGAATCAGCTATAACATCAAAAGAGGAAAAAGAAAGGAAAGAGAATTGGTGCATGATCACGCTAGGTTCACAAATTGATTTAAGGAAATTTAAATCTTTATCATAGGACTGAGATCAAATGAATACAACAGTAACAATAAATATCTATCATGCAAGAAACAAGAAAGTGTGAGTAATAGTGAGATAAGAATTGCACCATGCTCTCGAATCATGGGAGATTCATAATTTTGAAGAAACATAGGATTTTCTCCAAGTGTGGGACTTGTGGCTTGCGACAGACCTCTGGAGAAATCTAGATTCTTATATTCCATGAATTGTGAAAACCCACAAAACACAACCTACTCTAATGCTAACATTCCTCCTATAGGTAATCCTACACTAACATTTCCAAGGGACGAGAGAGATATATATGCAAGAAACAAGACGACTAAGCTAAAAGGGGTGATGATAACACCAAAAGAAGGTATAAATTCCCTAATTCCAAGTGATGCATATGTAAGATTGTAATATTAGGATCATAAGGATGCGCGTAGCTCTAATGCAAACAAATATGAGGACAAAAATATGCAAAAGGGCAGAAAAACCCACATCAAACACAAAAATTTAAAAGAAAGAGAAAGACCACACTTATATTAAATAGTCCTTTATATTTTACTTAAATATTCAAGGAAAGGAAATCTCCTTTTGTGAGTTATAGAGGTCAAAATCATGAAGTTTCAATTTTCACATGGAAGAGCCTAAAATTTTCTAAGGGAAAAATGGGAGAAGAATCCCTATAAAGTGCGCAAGCTCTTGTATTTATACAATTCGTGAAATGGAGAAAGAAAGCAGGAGGAAGAAGAAAGAAGCGTTGAGTTGGAATAAAACCCTCTAAAAACATGTTGAATAAGCATGCATGATGTCATGATTTATTATAGTACATGTATGGGTTCCCTCATATGAAATCCAAAAATCATAGCACATTGCATTGATTCTATCACACGCCATCAAACAATGTAAGAGGAAACCATACTTCATTAAATTTTGGTGGTTAGGGTGGTTGGTCCTCTAGTTCAAAAACCGGTGTAGATTTGAGACCTTCCACGGACCTTCAAAGCTTTTATTTGTGCTCAAAACCCACAAAAGACTACCGTCTTATCTTAGGGATTTCACCATCACTCTTCAAATTTATTTATTTTTGCATACCTTCGTAGCATTTCATTACTTTCTTTGATGCATACAAATTCTTCACAACACCCACAATGGTATAATTCTTTGGTCCACAGCATTTGAACTAGCAACCCTTTTCCTTTGTCTCATGGATTTTGTAATCCATGGAACATTACACTATTAGAAAACCCATGGAACACTAAGTTAGTATTTTATATCCTTTAAACCTAGTCACTCACAACTCTTACTCCTTTTCACACATGACTCTTCAAATGTGTTATCTCGAATCATGGATTCTCCTACACATAACCCATCCTTTGTTCATGAAATTGACCAGCTCTATGAAACACCACTTTTCTCTTGGAATGGTGTCCTAGTAATTTTTTTCATTGATGAAAAACCACATTAATGAAAAATTGAGTGTTATAGGATGATTTCATCATGTTATATGTGGTGCTAACATGATAGTTCATATGTTTATCAGCTATTACATTAGGATTCAGTGATGCATGTTTGCTCTAGCAAGCCCATACAGGTGCCTAGGAGGTGTTGCTTGGAAGTGTGAGATTCTTGGTTTCTTGGGAAGAATGTTGGCATGTTTGATAGCATGATTTGAGGGTGCTTAAGTACTCACAGTAGTGGCATAGTGTAGGTACAGGTGTGTTTCTCCATGTTACAGGTGTTCATTAGGAGTAGGTATGCTTGCTTGGAGGTGTGATAGAGTGGATTGGAGCCATTTGATCTCATGGATGCATGATATCAAGTGTATCATGTCATATGAGGTATGTTTGGGTCATTTTCATAGGTTTCATGTTGAGTTATTGCATTATTTCAAGTTGGCACTAGTTGTTACTATGAGAATCTAGCATGCAAGCATAGGTAAGTCTTAGTGACTAGAGAGATTGATCCATAGTATTAAAATTATGAGTATTGGAGATGTTATAAGGGTGAGTGATTATGCTCTTGAAAAAATTAGGTTCCCATGTTGTTTATTTTTCCAGATATGACTATTTTTGTAAAATAGGGTCAAGAATAGGTAAAAATCAAGCTTGAATTTGAACTTTTGATTCTTGTTGTGAATAGTGTGCTTTTACGGGACCTTGTGGATATAATATATGTAGAAAAGGTGATTTTATAATGTTTTAAAAAATAATGAGGTCATTTTATTGTCACATTTTTATGAATGAATGTTAAGAAGGTAAAGAGGTCAAAAACCCTAGTTAAACCCTAGCTAGGAGTAGTTTGTAGAAAGTGAAGTGTTGTGACCCATTTTTGATTGGTTCATCAAAATTGATTATTGAATGTTGTATAAGAGTCCTTTGTATCTCTATAAATGCATTGTTGAGGTCATGGTGATGAGTGGGCCCCACCTAAAAACAATAGTTTATGGAGAAGAAGGTTTTAGGACAAGATGGTCCAAATGAGTAGCATGAAAAATTGATAGTTAATGATGTATGGGAGTTGTTCTTGATTTCCATGTTGGTTTTAGGAAATTTTCATGCAGTTTCATGATTGTTTTAGGTCCAAATAGGTTGACTTGTCAAAGGGCAGTTTTGGGGTCTCAAATAGCATGGTCCAGTGTTTTGGCCATAACTTGAGCTACATGTGGAATTTTGAGGTTATTCAATTTGTTTTGGAAATTATATTCAGATATATTTACATTGGTATATGTATTTCCTCATGATGAAGTGATTTGATATGATTTACAGGGATTTATTTCAGCAAGAATGTTTTTGGAAGTTCAGGATAGCATCTATTTTGGTGAAATTTTTATGTTACTTGAAGCACGAGATGGATTGGTTGATGCTTATTATAAATTTTAATGTTAATAGGGATTCATGTGACATCCAATTAATAAATTTATAGGTATTTAGTGTATGCATAAATTATTTTATGAGCTAACCTTTGGAAACATATTTTTGGCAAGTTGATCTGGTGAAGGAAAACGTTGTTGTGGTTTGAAGTGAAGGATTTTTCATGACTTATAAATTTATTATAAATTCTCTACAGGTTCTTCCATTTATTTTTATTTGTCACATGGAATTTTTTGGTTGATTAAAATTTATTTTGTGATCAGATGAAGTTTCCAGGGTGTTGAAGGGTTAAGGAAACAATTATTTTGAGATTTGTAAAGGGAATTGGGCCTAGCAAATGAAATAATTTGATTGGTTGATTAAATGTGCAACCATATTTTAATTTTTTATGATTTATTACTCATATGTAAAGGGTTTTGGTTCACTAAAAAGTATACATTTGATGTAAGGGAATTTTTAAGAATGTGTCTATGGGGTTTTGAGCCATTTTCGGCACATTAAATGATGGTTTCAGCTAGGCCGACCTATATGGGTCATATGTAACTCTTGTAATTAAAAATTTTGAATTTTCTAAAGTTTTTTTGTCACAATTATCATTAAGGACTGACCTATTTTGGTTTAGAAGGAAGAAAAGCATATTTAAATGTTTGTTTTGTTCATTTTTGAACTAGTGCTCTTGGAGGAAAGGTGTGTAACCTAGATAGAGATATTTTGCAGGTGTGTGAGAATGTTTTAAAGGCTGAGGAATATAATTACATGTTGAGGAAGGAATGGTAGTATGAGAGAAATATGATAGCTCAAATAAAATTGAAGAAAGAGCAAGAATATGAGAGTTTGAAGACCTAGTGTGTGAGCTAGGGTTTGTGAGCTGAAATTGTGATCTCCACCAGTTATGGTAACAGAAATATTAGAGATAAAACATATACATGTGGATTATTTCATGTTTTCTCATCCTTTAGGGGTTGTATCCTACTTTTAGAGTGGGTGCTTCACTAAATTAGGGATTGGTGCTCTTTGTAGAGTTGGTGCTCCTTGTGGGGTTGGTGCCTCACTAAATCAGGGGTTGGTGATCCTTATGTAGTTTGTGCTATACTAAATTACTTTTCTTTGAGTAATATAAGCATATTTTTAGTTTTTTTCTTTCCCATGAGGTTTTCTTACTTACATATGGTGTTCTTGTGTTGAGTATTTTACTTTCTTGCTCTTTTGGTTGATTTTACATATCTTAATAAGCACACGTGATCATGGATGTTGTTTAAATAATAAAATGGATGAATGTATGTTTTGGTAAATGAAAGGAAAATTATTGTAGGACTTATTCACCCCCCCTCTCAGTCCCTTGTGCTTCTAACATTTTCCCATGTTGCAAATGGTAACTTCTTTCTTCCTTATTTCGTGACTTTTGAAATTATCCAATTTCTCCAACTCTCCATAGATATACAGATATATGGTTCTCTAACTTAACTTTGACCTGTGAGGGAATAAATTCCTTAGTGCTGCAAAGATCCAATAACTTCGTAGAACAATAATATTTCAAAATTTTACTTAAGTCCTTGAAATTCTCATTCCTTTATTTCGTGGGTTTAGATAACCCGTTGAACACTAAGTTCCTACATTTTATGGGATACAAAATCAATGTTCCATGGATTTTCTTAAGAAAAATATGGTTAATTCTATTTTGATGAGTTGTTCAAAATTACATGGGGTGTAATTTTGGAAAATAGATCTATCTTGAAGAAAATAGTTGTGTTTTAGTATATTTTAGGATTCGGACTTACTATATGATTCAAATCACTCAAACTCATAAATAGTATGGCTTAATGATACCTATGTAAATGGTAATAAAATATGGTGGATCTAAATGCATGCATGAATATTCTTTTCCAAAGAACCAAATCTACACCCATATAGATAACTTTGACAAAAAATATATTAGATAATAATGAGATGAAATGAGTTTTTTGGAAAAGGCCAATCCCAAGAACCAAATGACTTCCGCTTTTAGACAATTAATCTAGAAATTATTGTAAGATTTAAAAAATTATGCAAATGATAAGTTATATATATGTAATGTCGGATGTCCGAACTCAATCAATGTCCTTGATGATAGGTTGAGGAGGATTGAACACATTGTCGAAAGTAGAGATTGCCCTTGTCACTTTGCTCAAGGAAAACATCCGGCTACTCAATGATATCATTTGGGTTAGGTGTGAGGATGATAACGCATATGATTATCTCATAGTCAATGTCATATTTCTCCCACACAAATGGTTGGCCCATATTGGGTAGGTTGAAAATAGTGCCAAGATCATAAGTTGCTCCTTATAGAATTATCTTATAGAGACATGAGCTTACAAATGATAAATAATTATCCATGCTTATGAAATATTACGAAAAATATATCAAGATGTGCCGAAATGCAAATTTGGATATTCGGATAAGAATTGATGGTGATCGGTGGATCGGTATCAATCTAGGTGATTGACGTCAATTGTTAAAAAAATATAATCAAGGGAGCATGTTGTAATGCCTAATATTACGAATGAAGGACTAAATATTATTAAACATAAATACTTGGATTATAATATGATCAAATCGAGAATAGTAATGTACATATTCAAATAAAATCACATACATTTAAGATGGATGAAATTGGGATGACTAGATTTTGAGGAATATTTCTCCAAGGGAGTGTAAGACAAGAGGATTACGGTCACTTCACATCTAATTAATGCATGAAGTTGGCGAGATCGAAGTGCATTACTATGATTTTTAATATGGATGTCAAAATTGATTTTTGAATCCTTAGGTAATGGCCTAGGTTGATTTTTATAGGATCAATGCCATTTCAATAAATCACCATCGATTGGTGTCGATTACGAGAAACTACATTGATTTTTTATCCATTTCGAGAAAAATGGTTATATTTGGTTTCAACTATTTTCTTTTATGGGGGTTTCAAGTTTTATGATGGTCTAGGGTTGTTTTTAACTCATGGGAAGTTATTTGGGAGGTTAATGTTGCTTATTTTTATTTACTTATTTTTTATTTTGTGGTTATAGATGGTTACTAGTGGTAAAATAATGAATGTAAGTGGTAACTAGGTAAAATGATAGTGTGAGAATATGAAGGGGTTTCTAGAATGTGTATGTGCATGTAGGAATCGGGGTGACCTAATTTTGGTGTCTACATTTACCCCTTTTTTTAAGTGGTTTGTGATGGACAAACCCCATTGGACAAAAATGAGTGAGATAGTTGGATTTATGTTGGATAGGTGATCCCCCTTTAAATTCGGGGCATCTCTAGATAGTGTGATTGTCACCAGTTTAAATGGATGGTGGAAGGATAAATGCAAACAGTGTATAGATTTTTTAAGATGTCACTTGTAAATGGATGTGTTTAATTTAATATGCCCCAAGATCGGGCATGAAATATATTTCCACAAAGCTGGTATTTTGTGACCAAGAATTCAAGTGATAGGGTAACCAATGGGTTTTGAACCTATAGACATATGACTTGTAGGAATTGGTGGGAAAAAAGGTTCTGGGAAGCTATGACATCCTTGGTGGATTGGTAAACATAGGCTTAGTATGAAATAGGTTGTAATTTAGATTTTTTTAGGGCCTTAGGGACCAAAACGAAGCATGAACTTTAAAAGTGTGCAATTTTAATGGGATCATTGTCAATTTATAGAATCGGTAGTGATTTTTTGAGACGAATCAAAACTTATTAGAAATTGACATTGATTGGGGCAACAAGCTTATATATTTTTTGAATAATCATAAATGGTTATTGTACTCATTGTGATTTTTGTACTTATAAGTTATAAATCTATGAGTTTTACTATTTTGAGATATGGAGGCTAGTAGGAGTGGGAAAAGGTGACAAAAACCATATCAGATAGAGTTAGGTTCATTTTAGTATTTTTGTATTTTTTTCTATACAAGGATATATGATCGGGTCGATTACTAGGATTGGCTCGATTTAATTAGGATTAGTACCGATCTATATGGATTGGAGTAGATTTGATATGTTTTGAATATTTTGGATAAACTTTTTGTTTTCATGGCTAATAGTTAAGCTACATTGGAGACATATTTGGGGTAGACATGGTAGGATTGGGCTAGGTACCACCATTAGAGTGATCTATTGAGAGATTGATTTGGAGTGACCAAGAGTACACTAGCAGCATCGAGGGCATTTGGATTGAGAGTATGGGGAGCAAGAGCATTTGGAGGGTGTGTAGAGATATGTCAAGAGGGGTTATAGGGTTGATAGAGATAGCGAGTCCGACTCACTATCTAGTTTTGATTGAAAATCTTAGATATTATGAGGGTATGGTGGTGGAGAGACTTCTAGAGGTTTCTCGATACGTAGATCATATGGCGAGTCATCGGTAGGCATCTCGGTAAGATCTTGATGATAACACATGTAGTATTAGTGGGCTGAGGAGGAGTCTAAGGGTGGAGTTGGGGGTTTGGGATTTTCTTATGTACAATTTATATTATAGTTATTGTATGGGCGAGAGAGCCTAATTATTGAGATGTATATTGACTTTGATATATATATATATATATATATATATATATATATATATATATATATATATATATATATATGTATGATTTTTGGTTATATCGATGTGTAAATTGTTTTGATGTGGTAATTTATTTGAGTTGATTAAATATGTTGATGATTATAATAGTGATGAGATAATGTGGCATGGATGTTTCGAGATATGTATTGGAATTATTTTGGTTTTATCATGATGAATGTTGTGTGGTTAAAATTTGTAGATGTTGATTTTATTTGGTTTATGTGTTAAGAGTATTTTTGAGATGTGTTTGATTTGGCTTGGCAAATAAATATTTGATCGTAATCTCAATGGTAATGCACTTATATCCATGGAAGGTGTTAACATATAACTAAAGAGAGTTATTTTGTTAGGAAGTTATAATTGATAAGATAAGATGTGATATTTTATTTACTTTCTTAACATGTTCATGAGCTACATGTATTGTATGGGAACTATGTTCTCCTTGATGATCCTATATTTTACCCCAAGTTTATTTTGTTTAGTATTATGCGAGTTAGTCAATAAAGGAAATTTGCATCTTTAGGGAAATTTGATCGATGCGGGAATATTTCTGGAATGAAGAGAGGATTTTAAACATATTCTTAAAATATAATCGGTGCGGGAAGATTTTAATTAGTCACCATGTATGTGGATTTTTTGTTATATTTGAGTAGTCATCCTTTGAGGGAGTCATCTACGATAATATTTAGATTTTGATGGTGATGAAAGGCATAATTTTTATTGATAACTATCCTTTGAGGGAGTATTCTATAAGATGGTTTTCATCCCATAGTAATTTTGATTCTTTTAGCTGAAGGTGTTCCTAAGAGATCATTTGAGGAAGGTGGGTTCGATATATAAGATAATATGTGTACCCTAAGCATGTTGTTTTTCAAGTAGATAGAGTGAAGTAGGGGAGTAATTACTATGGGGTCCCTTATAGTAATAAAGGGTAATTTTCCATGTGGAATATGTTATGAGTAGGGTTGTGGTGTCCATATTTAAGGTCCTCTTAGATATATAGATGGTAGAGCACATAATTCCAAATCATTACTAAGGTAAGGGAGTTTGGTAGTTGTTTTGAGAATGGAGGATCTTAGTTATACTAAGGTCTTATATATGAATATGTTAACAGTAGAAGGGTCATATATGCGATGTATTAAGTGGTTCCTTTTCAATTTTCCCATCAAAAGAGGCTAATTGATATGCCCCATATCCATATTTTTGACTAATAATATGTGGTCCAAGTTAGTTTTGAGAAAACTTCCCACATTTACTCTTTTCTACATTTGTGACATGTTGATGTTCTTTAAGGACAAGATCACCAATTTTAAATTCACTTTCTTTGAGAAGTTTATTATATGCATTTTTATTCATTCTTTATAGATATTAAGAAGTTCAAGGTCATTTATTCGGTATTCATCTAACAATTCAAGTTGTGATAGGCGTTCTTGATGATATTCTTCCTCAGGGATGAAATATTTAAGGGAAATACGTAGGGATGGAATTTGGACTTTGAGTGGGAGAACAACTTTAGTGTCATAGACTAGAGAGAAATGAGTATCACCTATAGTATTTTTAATGCTAATCCAATAATCCCATAGTGCAAAGGGAATTTGAAGGTACCAATCTTTACCATCCTGATCAATAATTTTTGTAAGGATTTTGTTGAGGGGTTTATTAGATGCTTGACTTGGCCATAAGTATGGTGAGGAGAGACTAAGTTTTATATTGTAATTGTCACAAAATTTATGAATTTTTTTATTTTTAAATGATTTATCATTTATCTGTGTGTATTTTATGAGGGATTCCAAAGCAACATATGTTGTGATGATGAATGAAATTGGTGATCTTATCTATTTTGGTAGATATAAGGGGATAGATTCCACTCATTTTATAAAATATTCAATGGTTGTGATGATGGAATTATGTATGTGGGGTGATTAAGGGTTAATGAGGTCGATGAGGTCAAGTCCCCATTGTGAAAAAGGCCACAAATATTGAGTTGGTTGAAGGGCGTGATTGGGTATGTGGGTAAGGTTAGAGTGTTGTTGACATTTGATGCATTTCTTAACATAGTTACAACAATATTAGTTAAGTGTAAGCCAATAGTAGCCCATACACAAGATTAGTTTAGAAATGGAAAAGGTTTTAAAGTGACCTCCAAATATTCTATCATCTATTTTTTAAATAGCTAGGTGATCCTCTCGGATATTTAAGACATCAAAATAGGATACCATCAAACCCTATTTTATAAAGTATACCCCTAATATAACACAGTGAGATACACATTGTTGGAAGTATTATTTTCCATTGTGCCTAGTAGTTTTAATTAATTTCAAATTCCATTGATGGAAAAGGGTGTCATGGTTTCATGTGAGTCTCCATGAGGTGTCAGTCATAGTCAAACATGAAGTTTGATTGGTAGTGTCTAGATTTGGTCAAGTTATTATGGTGTCTAAGCATGGTTTCAAGCATGGTGCAAGCATGGATGGTCATGAGATGAGTTATAAATATTTTCATGAGGTCATACATGGTCTTAAAGGTGTGTTAAAGGTTTCAAAATGTTGATATATGGTCATCATGGTCAGTACATGGAGATTCATGGTGTGAAGTGGTCATTCTAGGCCTAGTCCTAGTCCTAACACAAGCAAAATGAATCACGGGTAAGTCATTGTGGTTAGATATTTTTAGGAATATTTGAGCAAGGTGGTGAGTTGACACAGTTACATTATCTTTTCATGATTCTTCATGACAAGTTTCAGTTAGTTTGATGATATTTTCTCAACATATGTAATTTTTACGGTAACTGGGTTTTAAAAGGTGAATATTTGAGGCAAAAGTTGAATTTCATATGCTTGTTGTGGACTATATGATTTTCATGGGGACCTGATAAATTTTTTAATGGATAATTAGAATGTCTAGGAATATTTTCCAAGAATAATGAGGTATTTTTATCGACACATTTTTATGAATGATTGTTAAGAAGGTAAATAGGTTTGAAACCCTCCCAAAACCCTATGTTGAAATTGACTTTGATAAAAATGGATGTACGGGTCTAGTTTTGATTCCTTTTTCTAGTATGATGATTTTATATTGAAGATAAATCCTCCAAATTTCCAATGATGTATTTTAGAGGTTTTTTTGTTTGTGGGCCCCACTTAAAAATGTGAGTTTCTAGAAAGTTTTAGTTTGTGGAAAAGGTCTGCATTAGACCCATTGTCTAGCTTACCATTTATGGAATCATGGGAATTTTACTACATCATATGATGATGTTAGATCATGTTTGAGGTGTTAAAGTGAAAAGAATGCCTTATTTATGAATATTGGTTTTTAGGTAGTTTTGGGGAATTTTTGAGTAGTCTACTGTCAAAGCAGTTTTGGAAGCGTTGTAGGTGGATTTATGGCTTGGTTTGAAATTTTTCATGATTATAGGTCCAATATATTTCCAATTATATATCATACTTTAGTTTTTTCCAATATTTTAACAAGTTATGACATGTTCTTTGAGGGTCAATTTTGAGGGTGTTTGGTTGTCAATACTCTTGAGTTGCTTCATGAAGCTTTTTATTGTTCTTATTTGTTTCATGCTTACTGGAGGTTCTTGAGATATTATAAAAAAAAATTATAAACATGTTCCATTGGTGAATTTTAATGTTGTTTTCTACATTCATATTTGGCGAGTTGGCTTGTTTTAGTGCATTTGGGCTTCTTGTTTCACAAATGAGTGGTTTTGAGTTATTTATGATATGTCAAACCTACTTGGTTGATTTTATGATGTAATCATGGTTTTATTATTATTTTTTCATGATATTTTCACTATGAATTCCTACCTACATGTTTTGGAGGGAAGAAACAAGTATAAAAACAAATTAGAAAGTTCATTTGTGACTAGTTGTTGATGTGAGAGCTTGAGCGACCTAGGGGTATTTTTAGATCTTCAAAGAGGTATGAATGAAAATTATAGAGGGTAATTAGTATTTTATGTTGTGATAAATATTAATAATATAATGGTTATCTAGGGCAAAGAAGAAATCAGCTTGAGGAGAGATAGATTTAAGCAAGGAAGGTGTGTTTAAGAAGGGTTTTGAGAGAGAGGACCTAATTTTTTTATCAACATTAGTTGTTATAGTAACATATATTCAGTGATAAACCATTTTTATGAGTATGATTTTGTGCTTGGTAATCTTGGGGTTTTTTTCCTCTTTATTGGGTTCCGCTTCACTAAACTAGGGATTCGTGTTCCTTTTAGAGTTGGTGTCATACTAAACTAGGGGTTGGTGCTCCTTGTGAAGTTTGTGCTTCACTAAATTTCTTTACTTTGAGTAATATAAGTATATTTTTAGTGGGTTTTCTTCCCCTTGAGGGTTTCCCACTTATATCTTGTGTTCTTGTGTACTCTCATCCATTTTTATTATGTATGATTTATTCAATGTTTTATAAGCACACATATGGTAAAAGTATGATGAATGGTTTGTTTGAATGGTTCATACAGAGAAAAGTAATTAATGAAAAAAATTAAGGAATACTCCACCCCCTTAGTTCATTGTGCTTCTAACAATTGGTATCATATCATGTCCTTGTGAATCAAGTTTGATTATGTAGAGGATATTTTATTGAAGCATAGGTTGTTTGATCAAAATGGGAGAAGATATTTTTCCATATCAAGGTCCTATGTTCAATGGAAATAACTATTCCCTATGGAGATTTAGAATGAAGATACATCTAAGTTCTCTTGGATATGATATTGATGTTGATTACTATGATTCATCAGACCCCATGGAAGAAATTTCCAAAGATATAATTTTTGGTGCATTGGAAGAATGTGTTAGTTGCATGGTTATAGAGTTTGATTCAGCTAAGGAGTTATGGATGAAGTTAGAACACTTGTATGAAGATTTAAGCATCTCTTCTAGTGTGATCAAATATGATGACGGTAGTTGTGCAAAAGGCATGGACCATGAAGATGAAGATTTTTCAAATAAGGAGAAGTAAATTATCTCTCGGGAAGGTGAACTCGCCAATGACCGATATTACTTACATATCACAAGGAAGGAGCTTGAAGACAAATAAAAGGAATGTTTTTAGTTAAAAACACATATTTTTATGTTCTTTTCACATATCAAAACTATGGAGGATGAGTGCATGAATTTCAACATGGCTATGAAATATTTAACTATATATTTGGAACATTCATCAAGAAAGTTGAGTATGTATCAATGGTTTGAGAAGAGATCTAGTAATATTCTTGATTTTTGAGATGTCAAAGGTATTAAAATGAAAATTTAGGTTTTGGATTCAAGCAAGAAGTTAAGAAGGAATATTAGCATGTTTCATCTAGTCGGGAACCTACTAGAATCAAGAAGGATAAAAGGAACATCATTAGGCATCCCAATGCAATTAAATTGAAGTAAGTTCAATGGTGGTTTCTATTCTAGAAATGTATTTAGTTATAGGGCTAGGGATTGTAGAAGAAGTGTCAAATGAATTTCCATGGAGAAGCTGGTAGGGATTATCATTCATATCAATCAAAATATATCACTTGTTATAACTACCATGCAAAGGGTCATATTTTTAGGCATTATTTTCACGAATCATCAAAGAGATGGAGAAATGAAGATATGAATAAGGCTGTGTGTTACAAATTCAATTTTGTTAGTCACATTACCAGATATTTCTATTAAGACCACCTAAACCTAGTCTCGAGAGAAGTAGCTCTAAGAGGTAAGAATTCTTTTTCTTTTTTAAATGTAAAAAGATTGGACACATTACAAGGTATTATAGGGTGAAAATGAACATCTACAAGAGAAAATTAGATATTCATTTGATCCTATAGAGACAAATAAAGGAGAATCAGGTACACCCATGATGTATAAGGAGGTTAACCATGAAAACTAGGTCAAATTCAATAAGGTTAAGTTTGATAAGACAAAACATGATCATAAAGGACCTATAAAAGAGAAAGAATCAAATTCATCTAATAAATCCAAAGGAGATTCAAGTCAAGTGAAGAAGATAGATATTGAAAACAAGGATAAAAAGGAGGATGATAAGCTCAAATCAGGTCAAGCATCAAAACAAGAAGGTATGTTTGCTATGGTTGAAGACAAATTAGAGGAGAATCATATGTGTTCGATAAGGATCATATCTATGGAGAAATAAAAGAAGAAAATAGATAAAGAGGAGATCAATCCTAGTGAGCCTAAGAAGAACAAGAGGGTTCTAAAAATTGAAAACAATTTAGATAGAAGGAAGATGGAATTTTGGGAATCACCTAAGTTTTGGGTGCTTTATTGTCCTAAACTACATATTATGAGAGGAAATGTAGATGTATTTTCATTTCCAAGAAAAGGCGTTTGTTTTCTTAAGGTATGTCAGTATGTTCTCAATTATTCTATCATGTCTTATAAAGAAATCAAAATTCACTTTCAATCATATTGAAGTCTACTTATGAGTCTTAGTCATGATCTGCTATGTGAAAAGTGAATTTTGGTTAGTTAGTTTGTGATTGTCTTAAATAGCTTGATTTGTTTCTGCTCCATATCATTTAAAGGTCTAATATTTTTGTGTTATCAAGAAGAAACAATTTTATCTTGTGTTCTAATATTTACTGTCATGAGTGATAAAGTTTGTGTTAATAAAGAATTCATAACTCATGGAGGTGTCTAACATGCTACAAAGTAAGTTTGTGCCTTATCATCTATCAAAATTTTTGTTTGAGTAGACCAAGACTTTAGGTTTAGAGAGATTTTCCCATCAAAAGTGATCTACGTAGATATTATGTCACTTAGATTGTGAAAGGATCTATATTAGTTTCATCATGAGTTTCCAACACTATTTGTCATGTATATGTGTCAAGACTATGCACTTATAGAGCTTGTGTGAGTCCTCAAAGTTGTAATCACGGTCTAAGTCATTGGTGTTTGTATTTTCTACTTCGTCAAGGTATCTTGCAGATTTCAAGGAGATATAGTATTACCCCAATAATGAAAGGAGCATGAATGGTTATTTGACACCTAGGTCAATTTGAGTAGAATGTTGAAAGAAATAATTTTTCACATCTAGTAATTTTGGTCGTTTTCACAAATAGGAGATGAACTGATGACATACTTTTGTATTACGCTTATATATTAATCTTTGTTGTGATTCACAAGCATAATTTATTTTATTATTAAAGTATGCTTAAAAAAATGAACTAGTTGCATTAACATCTAAACATGTTTGTTAAACTTTGATGAGATGATATTATTTTTTGTATTATTGGACTAAGTTGAGGGCTTAGTATAATATTCCCTAGACCCTTATTCACATCTAGATAGTGGCATCATTGATTTAC
Organism: Taxus wallichiana var. yunnanensis; assembly: GCA_018340775.1. NCBI lineage: Eukaryota > Viridiplantae > Streptophyta > Pinopsida > Cupressales > Taxaceae > Taxus > Taxus wallichiana. Next base: position 490,262,355 of record CM031235.1, read on the forward strand.
ATTGGCTCAATCCGCTAACCACAATTAAATTCTGGACTAAAATATAAGGTGGAAATATGCTTACAATAGTATTAAAACCATGTTTGTTTTATCTTATACTTATGGTCTAGACTATGTGTCTAAGGTATGCAAACCAATGATGCAGCCTAGGATTTACTAGATAACACCCTAGTTGCACTTGGAACATCACTCAGCCTAGACTAAGCACTCACCCAAAGCATGCAAAGGTACAGGTCCCTCTTTAGGGTTGCTATAATAGGATGTTAACATGATGAAGGAAGAAACATATAGATTCATAACTAATCCATCATTCTACAATGCATGTTATCCTCATATCTATGAAAGAACAAGCTTAAATAGTAATCATGATTGAATCAATAACATGTACTACTCAATTACATAGAATGACACTTAGATTTAGCCAATATCTTCCATCTATTAATAAATATAGAAGCTCCTTACAAGTATTGTTCAATCTATATCAATGCACGTATGGAACTGATACATAGTGGTTTAGTCATATGCGTATATTATTTGTTACACATACATACATCTAGCTCTCTATCATATATCCCCCTTCTACTATATAACTAACATCATATATATAGGGTGGGGACTTTCCCTTCACCGCTTATCTATTCCAGAAATAGGTCACATGCTATTAATAGCCACACATGCCATTTACAATCATAGCCACACATGCAAGTGTGTTATCTATAGTCCTCTTGTAGTTAACTGAAGTGTCAATTCTATTCTTAGCTTGTCTCCATGCATAAACACTTTGAACCACTTCTCCAAATATAGACAATGCATGGCGCGCATGTCTCTGCATCGTTGATGTGGTCCACATGCCATCTTCCAAAAATAGATCTCTATGCTCAAAATCAGCTAAGTCCTAAAATATGGACTTGCCTTCCACGCGTGGGTCCTTCCTGTCCTTCCGCGCCCTTGGTTCCGGGCCTTCTATCCCATGTGGAACTCCTTATGTGATCTTAGACAAGTATTCTTTGATCAACATTACCCCACACTAATCTCATTGTCATCCCGACAATGGGTATCTCCAAAAATTTGAAGGAAAGAATAAGAATGAAAGAATGTGGATAAATAAAGAATTTTTATGAGGTTATTAGGCAACCTCCTCTGTATCAGTTTGTAGTATCAGCTCTGGATACTCCTCTTATTATGGCCTCCAAAACCTGCCATTTCAGTGAGTGCCTGCTCTACTTTCTCTAGGATGTCCACAACAATGGATTCCAACTCATCCCTCACAATTTCTCCTTTCTCATTTTGTAGAACCAACACAACACTGGACATGGATGTCATTCTTCCTTCCAAAAGGTCCATCTTCTACACAATCAGCTTTCCAAGCTCTTCCAAACCAAGTCTTGTGTGGCTCTTGTGCTACTGTTCGGGCCTCGCGCTTCTATTTAACCATTGACAACCTTTCTACATGGCCCAATGTCTCATCTTTCATTACTTTCTAGACCTCATTATTCTCTTCTAAGGTCTTGATGTTGATAAGCACCTCTGGAGCTGTGCATATATTTAAATCCTAGTCCACTTTCTTCAATACTTCTTGTAATGCCTGCAACAACCCTTCATAAGATGTGATTTTTCTCATCACAGATGCTTTCTCCCATTCAACATCTTGTTTTGATCTTTTGGTGCTTGCATACGTAGAGTTTCATCTTCGAGCACCAAGTCCACCAACTTTCCCACATAGTGTATCATTGAAGGAAATGTCTGTGGTACCTTGGGTTCCAAGTGTGGCCTTGCTTTGATTACATTGTCCCCAATCTCCTCTACGATGCTTATGAACACTTCATTCTTCTTCTGCATGAAGTCCCTTTCTGTGTTATGTGCTATCTCTGTGTCCTTTGTCTTCAACTCTTCACAAGCACTTTGATGTGGTAGATTTTTCCATGTTTCTTCTAGCCACCTCAGCAGAAACTTTCACCAGTGCATTATTGACCTACTCATCTGACATGACAAGTAGGCTTTATTGTCATGTGTCTAGCTTGAGGTGCCTTCTTCAATCACCTCAAAATGCATGACTCTTCACACACATCAAATTCAAGCTCATCCATGTGGGTGTGCATCGACCATGATAGTTGCTTTCTAGTGTGCATAGTCACCATATCTTCATCCATCAACTCCCAGCCGAATAAATCCTTCTGCGCTATCATGCTCTAGAAGTGGGTGTGGACAATTTTTCCTACATCCTCTACATACCCCATGGCGGTGGAATGTGCTCCCCACTTGTCCTTCTAGACCTTTTTTGCTTAGGAACTTTAGCCTCCAAATTTGGGACTTGCGTCTCCATGTCCGAACACCTTCTATAGATGTCTCCTCTGGCCTTTTCTCTTCCTCTTCCTTTTCCTTCGATGCCTCACCCTGTTTTCTTATGTCCTCTGGAAGTGTAGGAGAATTAGGTGCACTTTCCTCTGATTCTTCCACCTCCTCATTCAACTTCAGCTTCCTCCTTCTCTGCGTGGTCTCTCTCCTTCTGTGGAGAGAGTCTGGGTGATTTTTGCACATAGTGGTTGGAGTAGCACCTTGGGTCCTTGTTCTCCTAAATACCCTTTTAAACTGTGCTCCCCTTGGACCACATTCAAGTCCTCTTCATCCCCCTCTTGTGGCTGAGGTGGAGTAATGGTGTGCTCAACTTCACCCGACTTGTAGGATGTCTCCTACCCCTATGCTCCAAACCACCACTATCTTTGTGCTCCTCCTCCTCATCCTGCACTTCAATTGGCTCTGTGGGCTTAGGTGTTGGGATGTTCTCCATTGTATGCTTTCCTTTGGTGGTGCTGGAAGTGTGAACTCACCTTCCACATATTTTTTATTCTCCATTTTTGGCTTTAACTGGAGATACACCAATGTTCCCCCACATCTGCTATAACCAAGCTTATTGGTTTGATATTCAGAACCTCTAAAATGATTCTCTCTATAAGCACTTCTGCCAGGATATACATACTTCTTCCTCAATGTATGGTAGTCATAGTCTACCTTATCTGCATTGAAGATCAGGTCAGTGTGTGTGTCTTAAATCTATGAATAGATTCTTGAAAATACCTTGTAGTGAATGCGTAAGGTAACTTACACCAAGGGCTCCAGACTCCATCTTTCATTGGGAAGTGTGTGATGTAGAAATGTTGATATACAAACTGAACTTGTTTCCTACCACTACTGGTAGGTCCTTTGGGATGTGCCACTCTTCCCCAAATGTCACGTGGAGCCTGTCATACCACTTCTCCTGCCCTTTGTTTTACTTCATCTATCATGGTCCCCTTGCATAGGTATTTGTTGAATCTTTCAGCTGGGGACTTGTTCTCCATGGGGTATTCCCATACTTTCTCCTTTGGTCCATCTTGGTACTCCGATCTCCATGAACACCAGTGATAGTAGAACAGCCCCAAAGCTGATCTTCCCTCTGTGCACGCTTCTTCGACTATTTCTCTGTAATATAGCCTGTAATGTTATAGATTGTCCCTTCGACATCTTACGTGCCACATGTAACCACATAGTATTCACCTGTGACCACCACTCCTGATCATTTAACTTGGTAACAAGGTGTGTGCTGCAGCTTGTACAATTGGATAGTTTTTAATTTATCTATGTCCATTCCATGTGGACCCTTAGGTATCCCAACTCCTGTTTGGTCTTTACAATCATGGCTTTATCTACAAGGTCACCTTTTATATCTTCTCATGTGGCCTTCAAGACTTGTAACTGATGAGACTAGCATAGATGAAATTCTAACTCTGTGTCCTGCAAAGTAGAAGAAGTCTTCATGTACCCTGCTCATGAGCCACTGATACAAGGGCTCATACTTCCCTAAAATATGGAAGCTCATATAACTAGTAGACCCCAATTCTCTTTAGGAGCTTCTCACCTGCATCATCATACACCATGGCATATCATCCTCCGTGTGCACTTGTTTTTTCTAGCAATGAGCAAGGAATCGAGCTCCTTCTTGTTCTCTAAAGTCATGTGATTATATTCACTCACTTTTCTCTTTCTAATGGGTGAATCCCACTCTTGGCCGATGATGACTCCTTCTAGGTATTGCATCTCTGAAAAATGGATTTTGGGTGCCATCTCTTCTTCCTCAATGACTACCTTCTTCTTTCCTTTTACCACTACTGTAGATGCCTTCTTTGGTGCCATTTCTACCTTGCAAATGTCTCCTCTTCAACTCTACAACTCTCGTGAATCAAACCCTAGCTCGATTCAATTATGCCCTAGGTGGAAACTTCATAACCTAACTCTTTTTCTGTCTCCCTGCTTCACTCAAACCCTTCACCACCAGGGATGCAAGCTTCTTGTCACACATATCTAGTTGTCACTCTTGGTTTCACACCCTTCACACCTTAACTCGATCACTCGGCTCTTCACACTTGGCTCTTCTCTCAAATACTCTTAGTCGCAATGGTAAAAATGAATCCGCATCCCATCCTTATATAAATTTTTCAAATTTTGATGCATTTATTGCTCCTTCACCTACCAAATATCCCCTCATTCATTGACCAAATCCATTCATTCCACATGGTACATCTTCACACCCAACTATAACCTTCTAGCATGCCTTCCTACCCTCTGGTCACAGACTTCTCTTCAAAGACGTGCTGCTCCTATGCCCGAGTACCTCATCATTGTACCTTCTCCTAGTAGCTATCATGGCCTCCACTTACCTCACGTGTTATACTATTCTTTCATTCATCTCCATCCTTGGTCACTTTTGAGAAACAATCTTCTTTTGACTTAAAGCACACCTATAGCAGCTTATTCCTTTCACCTTTCAAATCCCATAGTCTTTTTCTTGGACAACTACAACCACCCCACATGAAAAGTATGTGCAGTCCTCTACACATAAACATTCTTCATACAATAATTAGCTTCAGTGTGTAAGTAAGCGTGCTTATTACACAAAAACAACAACTAAATTGACAAAGCATAACAAACAATGAAGGAAATACATTAAGGAAATACATAATTGAAAACCTAAACTAAATGGAAATACTACCTTATTACAAACACCAAGAAGACTTATTTATAGTAGGGATTCAGCCTACTCCCATTAAAGTAACGGGTAGCTGTGTTCCATCAAGTGCTTCTAATTGGAAAGCACCTGATTCAAGTATAGAAGTGATAACATATACGGCCCCAACCAATGTACTTTGAGCTTTCTGGATGGCGCAAGAACTTTGAGTCATAAAGAAGTACCATTTGTCCAATCTCAAACTTCTTATCCCTTATGTTTTATGTCATGCCATGCCTTCTGCCTGGCCTTTTCCTACTTTTGACTCCATCATGTTATGGCTCATCACTCATCTAGTTGAATCATCTTTTCAATACATTCTTCTAAATCTTGTTCATCAGCTAGACCTCCAGCATGTGCAATGCGCAAAGAAGGTAACATAAATTCTATAGGAGAAAACTTCATGCCAAACACCAACTGAAAATGGTGTGGCTTTGTTCAATCTCTTGTAAGTTGTTCTATATGCCCAAAGCATAGCTGACACTTTGTCATCCCAATCCTTTCTTCCAACATCACATATTTTTGTCAAAGTCTAGCCCAAAATTTTGTTGAAAGCCTCAGTAGTTCCATTTTCCTGAGGATGATAAGGTGTAGTTTTATGGTGTGCAACCATAAACTCATCTAATAGGATCCTGATTGTCTCATTCAAAAAGTGTGTACCTCTATCACTTGTCAAGATTAAAGGACATCCATATCTTGTAAGAACATTCTCCCATAGAAACCTAGCTTATTGTAGTTGTTGTATAGTCCTTCGTAGGTGTTGCTTCTACCCACCGTGTGAGATAATCTATGTAAGTAATGATATAGTGATCTATCCAAGTTCTACTGTGCACGGCTGGTGAAATAGGTCCTACAAAATCAATGGCCCATTTCTCAAATGGTTTGGCACTAGTAATGGTCTCAAAGGCATCTCATCTCTTTCCCTAGTTTTCCTAGGCACTGACAATGATCACATGCCTTACAATATTCTTTACAAGTCCTTATACAATGTCTCCCACCATAATCCAACAAGTAGGATCTTTCGAGGTAGTCGCATCACCTACATAATGGCCTCCTGCAATACCACCATGAGCTTCTTCCATGATATCCTTATGCTCATGCTCTAACACACAACAATGTAATACTTCATCTCTACCTAGCTTGTAAAGGTCACCACTGATTAACATAAATGGTGCATGTGTATAGCAAGCTATTTCTTTTCTAATGCTTTCATTCCTTCTAGTGCCATACTATTCGTAGAAAGACAACAATGTCTTCTAATTCCATGGGCATGCGTTGTAACCTATATAACTGTGCATTTGGCATTGTCTCTTCAATTTTCTATGCATCCTCTCCTGAATTGATTCTAGATAAATGATCTGGTCCAGAATTGCTTTTCCCTAGGCTTCACCACAACTGTGAAGTCAAACTCTTGAAATAGGAGCACCCATCTGCATATGTGCCCTGTAAATATGGGCTTGTTTACCAAGTACTTCAATGCCATGTGATCTGTATAAAACACAAATGGTGTTGCTAATAAGTACTTTCAAAACTTGTACAATGCATAGATCATGACAAAGCTTCATGCTCTCGTAGTTGTATAATTCCTTTCAACAAGAGTCACTTCCTACTAGAAAAAAAAGATTGGATGATCTATAATACCTTCACCAAGTTGAGCTAACACAATGCCAATGGCCATACCAAAAGCATCCACATGTACATGAAATGGTTTATCCCATGAGGGAAAAAGTGTAGAATGGGGCGGTAGTAAGTTTCTCTTTTAATATCTCAAAAATGCACATTGTTGTGGTTCTCCCCAATAAAATGTACCTTTCCCCTTCAAGCAATTCTTCCAAGGGTGCAACAATTTTGGCATACCCTTTTATGAATTTTCTATAATATCCGTATGACCTAAAAATCCATGCACCTCACTTTGACTGGTAGGCACTTCTAGGCCTAAAATGACTGCAACCTTGGCTGGATCAACTAGCAAACCTTCCTTACAGATTATATGTCCTAACAAAGTATCCCAAATGGTGTAGAAAATATGCACTTCTTGATATTCAAAGAGATACTCAATTGTCTGCATCATTCAAACATTAAGCACAATTGTCACAATGATCTTTCACAAGCCCATATATTGTCCAATCATCTAGGTAGACCTGTAAGAATTTGTGAATAAAATCCTTGAATGCTTGAACAACTATGCATGAGAATACAATAGGCACATTTTTCAATCCAAAGGGCATCACAATATAGGAAAAATTACCCCATTCAGTAGTAAATGTTGTCTTTTCTTGATCCTCCTGAGCAATCCTAACCTGATGATACCTAGAAAATCCATCTGTGAAAGAATATATTTCACACCCTACAACTCCTTCTAGTATTTCCTCAAGTGAATGGCGTAGGGAATGGATCTGTGACACATGCAACATTCATCTCCCGTAGTCCACACATATCCTAATCCATTCATCCTTCTTGATATTGATCACCATTGGGCTAACCCATTCTGACTCATCAAGGGGCTTGATAATTCCATATTTCAACATTTTATCAATTTCTTCTTTCACCTTTTCATGCAAATTAGGATTCATTTTGTAAGGTCTCTTTCTAACTGGCCATGCACCATCCTTAAGTTTGATCTTCATTTCCCCAAGTGATTCATGCATGCCTTTAAGTTCATGATATCCTCGAGGGAATAAGTCCTGATAATCCCTAAGTAACTCAATGATCTTTGCTACCTCCGAGTCGACCAAGTAATCTCCAATTATGGCCTCCTTAGGCTCAGCCTCCGAACCTATATTCACCTTCTTTGTCTTCATGGGTTCATGGTAGGCATGCGTATCCTTGTCTGCACTATCCAAGACCTCACACACCCCATGTGAATGTTCAATATCTAGGTTCTCAACTTCCTCATCATCCATGATGTAAACCATCTTTCCTTTCTCTTTCTCAAGGCAAGCGTGTTCAAGTAGTATGGAGTCCATTTCTTCTTCCTTTTCAAAACATGCTCCAAACTCTACCTCACCAAACAATTCCTGAATATGCTCTTCTACTTTTGCACTATCTCCCATAGTTAAGCACTTGAAAATTTTAATGCCTCTCTATAGGAGGTTTAGTCGAGAAGTAGTCAAAAGTCTGGATCATACCTACAGTCAAATCTTGCTAGTTTCTAGTTTCTCGATGTAGTTTCTACATATACATACCAGTGCATGTGTGCATCCTTGTAGCGTAGAATACAATCTATGCACCCAAGAGTGAAGGTGGTAATGCTTCATGTCCTGTTATCAGAGTCTCTCACACTGTTGAATGTGATGTTGAACAGGTTGATCACCATGATAAGTGTATATTTGTGTAGGTGCATTGTTCCTTATAAACCTAGTAGACAAGGCTATTCCAATTTCTTCCCATTTTATAAGATTATCTGTGGACTACCCACCAACGCGTTGTTGTCCCACATAGTGTATATACTAACATATCTCTCCTTGTAACTTGATCTACCCATTGTGTTTCCATGGCCTTCAGAAAGGTAGGAAGATCTTTTGTCCCTGTATACCAAGGTATTGTGCTACCTATCCATCGAATTGAATGAAATCCATTCTTGTGCACAACCATGCTTTTCACCTCACGCCCTACTAATTCATATGTACCATGAGCCCAATTATCACAAGCAATACTCGTAGTATCACTAATAGAATGAGAATCCTCCCACTATAGGATGCCTTCTTTTGATGGCTCATTGACCTCTGGGTCCTGAATAGTGCGTACATAGACTCTGTTTAAATCCTCCTCACTTAGAGGCTCAACATAGGGTGTAGACTTCCCATCTATCAAAGGTATCACAACCCTTTCCTCCTTGTTTTCAAAGCTGATATACCCCTTATTGAATCTCAAGTCAAGCATTATTCACATAACACCAAGGGCATCCAAGCAAGGCTGGAAAATTTTCTACTTCTGCAAGTGCTAATACCTCAAAATCCCCAGTGAACTTGGCCCCTTGTATAGTTATAGATGCATCTTTCAATACTCCTATGGGAGTGGCCTTAGTTCGGTTTTCCATGAATAACACATTAGATGATGGCTGCAATGGAGGCCTCCCCATTTGTACCCATGCATCTAATGTCAACACATTTACTTCCACACTGTATCGATCAATATGTTGCTCAACAACCACCCATCCACAACAACATTCAAAGTAATTTCTTTGTCATAGTCAATGCTATCAGGGGGAATATTTACATGTAGAATCTATCATCCGGTCTCAAGACTTGCGCATGGAGTGTTCCCTTTTAACCAACTTCCTAATAGTGGAATAATGTTCTCTGGTGCAACATCTTGCACACCTCTCGAGATCATCGATATCAGTTTGGACTATCTCTGATGCTTTATTTTTCTCCTTTAGGTATTGTATCTCACCCTAAAGATTCCTTAGCACTTCCATGGTATCCTGGTAAACTTCCTTTTGATGAGCAGGATCTAGGTACCTCACATGTAAAACCTCCTCCTTGGTGATCGTAGGCTTCTAGTGCAATGCCTCTCTCTGTGTGTGTTACTTCAGCACGTGTAGTAATCTTCACTATCAATGCCTCAAGTCCTTCTACTATCTTGGGCATCCATTGATCTTCTACCATGGCTGGATTCTAACCATCCTAGCACCTTTATTTTCTTGCTTATGTTGCTTACTCAGATGCTCATATAAGTCTAGGCACTCTTCATAGCTATGGTTCTTCCCATAGAAAGAACATGCAATATTCTGAGGACATTCACACCTATAGTGGTCAAGAGATCCACACGTATAACATGTTCCATGAGGGAACTCTCCTCTTCCTCCACCCATGGCCTCATCCTCCATATCCACCATGATATCCATGTCCCCTTCCATGACCTCCTTCAAAACACCCCTCATTCCTATCATAATGCATTTGATTATGATCCCGATCTGGTGCTCATTCTTACCCTTAGAACTATCTGTTATACTTTTCTATCATATTCCAATGTCTATAGCATCCTGGATCTGACCAATCAACAAAAATCCTCAATATCATGGGTCGTGGACTTACAAATCTTGCAAAAGAAAGATACATTCTTCCTTATCATGCATTGTAACAAAGGACAAAGTGACTAGCATCATGATTCAAATGAAAATTTCATAGTCCAATAGTAATGAGTATATAGATCTGTGAGGGAAACTATCCTTGGTGTGACCTTCCACTTCACAATTTGTACACCAAATTCCTGAGCGTGTTTCATGGGCTGAATTTTTGATAGCTTCTCTAACTACTTTGCCATAGTTGTAATTTGTGCCTCTAGAAATGGACTAACTCCAGTGTCAATGCTCCCAACTACCTCAGCATGCAAAGCTACTTCCAGTGCTTTGTGGATCAGTGTATGTCTTATGTGACAATGCCCTTCTAAAAGGTGTAATCAATCCTCCAATGAACCATTGTGCATGTTGGCTAGCATGAATATCATAAGATAGCTTAGATAGAAGTGTCTTAAAATGAGCATCATACTCATGTACACTCTCAGTAGTGCCTTGCTTGATATCTTTGAGCACTTATACTCTTCTACTCAAACTCAGGGATATGGAACTCTTTCAAGAAAGCATCTCTCAATGTTGCATAATCCATGCAAGTTTGATCAGGGTCAAACTTCCTATACCAGTGTGTGTGCACCCTGTAATGTAGTAGTGAATTGACTTGCCTTTCACTCAAGCAGTTGTAATCCCTTTAGTGTGCCACAAGATTTCACACATATGCACATGTTTGGTAGCATCCTCTATACCTCTATACTCTAGGAGATGAAGAGACATCTCCATATAGATATTTTGTGGTTGTTACGGACCTTGACCACCGATCCTGGAACCTCCTCTTGTGTTCCCTCTACCTCCAGAACCACCACTAGATCCACTAGAACTAGAACCACCTATACCTCCTGATCCACCACCTGTAGTTGGAATAGGGCCTGTAGATGTACTCCCTTGTGCTCGACATAGTAGTATATACACCCCTACAGTCTGTGAGGTAGTTCCACTTCAGAGGTGAATCCAACATTCTATGTGCTCACATTTCTGTGTGGATGATGCACCTAAGAATGCTCCTCCAAATGACATTGAATTCATTTGTCCTGCCATTGATGTACTTGATCCCGACTTACTCCTACTTTCCTACTTCCCAAGTTAGTTTTTGTTGGTTACTTTTTATACTAGATATTGAAAAACCAAGTGCAAAGGCTAGGTCACTAGGTGGATTAAGATGTGTGCCTGCGGCCCAAGTAGTCTCTACTGGCGCACTTCCATGTGAGGCCGAGAAGGGATCTCTATCATGCTTTCCAAGATGGGGGAGTTCCTGATGCTCTAGCTCCATGTCTTCTACGTGAGCTATAAATCCTTCACGAGCCATCTCTCTCCTCCATGCCATACTCTCTGCAATGGAATGCTGCTTCTCTATCTCCCTCTCACGTGCCTCATTATACTTAAGCCACCTTTCCTCTCTCTATTTCTCCGCTAGGTCTACCATCTTAAACCAAACCTGTACCTACCCCCTCGTGCATGGTGAAGTTTAGTTAGCCATCGGTTTACTCTCCAGGTTCAAAGTTACCATTAAGATCTTGATTACCAAGTGGAATATTGTGTAAATATGTTCCTCTTGGATACCCAAAAACTGGAATTCAGCTACCTTCGGGCAAGAGTATGTCAAAATTGAATATTCCATAATATAACTATTTAGAACACCATGAAACCACGTATCCACCGTGCGAGTCTAGATCAAGATCAAGCATCATAGAGGGCCTGAAATTCTTCCTGTGTCTAGAACAAGTGTGTGATACCTCCAATTCCACTGAGATGCATAAGCAGTAAGCCACTCGTATAGTTCTACTGGAAAGATAGTGAAAAAAATCTCTCATATAAGTATGTCATACAGGTTTTGTTCTACCCAAGTGTGTGTTAAACTCAGATCCATCTACTGAATTGAACCATCATGCATATTCTTCCTCTAGATCATGTATCCATTCCTCAATACTTGCTAGAGTTAACCGTATGTCTTCATCGTGAACCATCCTGAAAACAACTGAAAAAGAGGTCCCGAAATGGAACCAATGATGTAGCCTAGAATTTACTAGATAACACCCTAGTCACACTGGCACATCACTCAGCCTAGACTGAGCTCACCTGAAGCACAAAGGTACCAGGTCCCTCTTTAGGGTTGTTATAATAGGATGTTAACATGATGAAGGAAGAAACATATAGATTCATAACTAATCCATCATTCTATAATGCATGCTATCCTCAGATCTATGAAAGAACAAGCTTAAACAAGTAATCATGATTGAATTAATAACATGTACTACTCAATTACATAGAATGACACTTAGATTCAGCCAATATCTTCCATCTATTAATAAATATAGAAGCTCCTTATAGTATTGTCAATCTATATCAATGCGTGTATGGAACTGATATAGTGGTTCAGTCATATGCGTATATTCTCTGTTATACATACATACATACATTACATCACATCTCTCTCTCATTCATATATCTCCCATTCTAATATACAACTAACATCATATATATATGGTGGGACTTTCCCTTCACCGCTTATCTATTCCAGAAATAGGTCACATGCTATTGATAGCCACACACCATTTACAATCATAGCCACACATGCAAGTGTGCTATCTATAGTCCTCTTACAGTTAATTGAAGTGTCAATTCTATTCTTAGCTTGTCTCCATGCATAAACACTTTGAACCACTTCTCCAAATATAGACAATGCATGGCGTGCACATCTCTACATTGTTGATGTGGTCCACATGCCATCTTCCAAAAATAGGTCTCTATGCTCAAAATTAGCTAAGTCCTGAAATCTGACTTGCCTTCCACACGTGGGTCCTTCCTATCCTTCCACGCCCTTGGTTCCGGGCCTTCTATCCTGCGTGGACTCCTTATGTGATCTTGTATGCGAACCATGATTATATTATTACAAACTTACCTTTGGTCTTGATTAAATGATGAAGGTATAAAATGGAAAGCATAAATCTATATTGGTGTGATCATGTTATTGTAATTTTTATTGTGTTTATCTTATTAAGGTGCACCTTGGACCTAGACTAATGGATATGTCTTTGTAATTTTTTAACCTAACCTAACAAAGTAAGGGCATTAACATTAAGGTCTATACAAGGAAAATCTAAAGTTAATGGAATTCAAACCTTTAATTTTTAATACTAAGTTGATGGGTGAATTGACACCACCCTATGCATTTTGTTCTTGCTATAAATATTAAAGGGGTGTATTTATTGAGCAATCGTCAACCGTCCATTAGGGGATATAAAGTTGAGTGAAGGCTTGTTATCTTTTTTATCCACTAAAATTTGGTGATCATTTTTGTGGGTCATTAAGGAATTGCTAAATTTGAAAATTCCAAGACAATAGGCATGGGTTTTGGAGGGAGTTGTACATGTCCTTGCATGCATTAATTTTATAGAAATCTGCCACATGCCTTAGGAGAACATAGATATTTTTGGAGGAAAAACAATGAGTTGTTTTGATCATTGTTCTTTTTCATTTTTGGAGGTTTTGTTTGAGTTCTACATGCATGAATCTCTCCCTATTTTGGGGTTCTTTTTCTATTTTCGATCTTGCATGTGTTTTGTAACTGTAAGTGGAGATATTTTTGGTAAGCATTAATGTTTGGTTTTAATAAATAATAATGGAGAATTTTGGAGGTATTTGATGTGTTTTGGAATTGACCCAGGTTCTAATCTCATGGATGAAAGTTGGAAAAAGGAGAATAAGGATTCAGGCTTCTGGTTTTAGGAATTAATCGTTCCCTCTCCTCCTTAAAAGCTTGTTCCATTTATGATTTTCATAATAAAATCTCTGCAGTAGTTATTTGTTAATCTTATTGATCTTGGTTTTTATGTGGTATTATTTGGATCTAGGTATTGTCATTTTATTTAATATTGGAACTTGGATATATGTGTGTGTGTGTGTGTGTGTGTGTGTGTGTGTGTGTGTGTGTGTGTGTGTGTGTGTGTGTGTGTGTGTGTGTGTGTGTGATATGGATGGTTATTGTATTGATGTAGTCATTTGTTAGTATAATGTTATTGTGGATATATTCATATATTAAATCTATTGTGAAATTTTTGGCTTGTATTATCTTGAATACTCAATAACTTTGGGTTTTCATTGTTATTATTATATTGAATCCTTTGAGTTTGAAAGTGGGTATTCTTATGGTTTATCATTTAGGTAAGACTATTCTATGTTTTTATCTTTCAACCTACTTTAGGTTGACTCTCAATATATAGATAAGGACTATTATTCCACAACCCATTTGTATTTTCCCAAATACCTTATGTATGGTAATGTGATTACATTTATATTTCTTGTATTGCATTTCCTTTCTCAATGATCAGGCTCTAGTTGAATCCTTGTATTATTAAGGGGAGACTTTGTTTTCTAGTTTAGGGAAAACTCACCTCTTGAGGTTTATGGATTCGAACAAGCTATTATTGGCTTGGAAAGATTTTCTTTTAAATGATTATAGTTTTCTATAATGGTATAAGTGGTTGTTTATTGGCATGGTTTCATATCATGTAATGGTAATAGTTCTCTCTGACCGTTACCCATAAAGTTATACGGATGGTCGTAGAATGGGTACTCTATTTGGGGTTATCGTTTTGCATTATACCTAATGTGTTTTTAATAAGAGTGGATGTAGGTATTTATAAGCTTTGCAAATCAATTAAGGTAATGTGATTTTACCTTAATTTTTTTGGTCTATGTGATTTAGGTTTGATGAAATCTTTTCTATCTCCATGATTATGAACCTTACCAGAAGCGGCTTGATCTTTGTACAATTTTTATATCGGGAAAATCTTGGTGTTTTAAGCTTGATTGAATTGAGTATTTTTTCCATAGTGAGTATACTTTTATGATTGTGTGGTCCTTTGTGTGATCATTTTATCATAGATCTTTGATGGTTGACTTATGGACATTTGAGAAGTTTAAGGTAAATGAAAATTACCTTAGGTTCGTTGAATATACATTATTACCCATATTTTTATGTTTATCTATTTTGGTTCAATTGTTTAAAATAATCTATGTTCTAGATAAAGTAATTATGAGGCTAAAATCACTTGAATACATTTTATATACATTTTTCCTACTTTTACCATGACATTATAATGATTTGGGGAGAAAATAATTATATGTTATGGTGGATGGTATTTGTTTAAGTATAGGAAAATAACGATTTTGTTGGTAAAAATAATAGCCAAACTTAAGGAAAAGTATCTCATTATCTAAATAAATATATATACCTATATGAAAGGTATGTAATGAAAAACCAATGTTAGAATTGCTATTGACTTATTCTAATAAAGGATGACTTACTTGAAAATAAGGATGATATTGTTCTATTCTATTATTAAGTTTGACAACTTGAGAATTGACATTAAGGCATTAGAATATAATGCAATGAATAGTTATTGTGGATGCAAAGTAAAATATCTTGAGTAATGTTAATTTGATCTTGTGTGCTATTATTTTATTTGTTTATTATTGGAGAATTTCATTTATTCAAATACTAAATGGCATAAATTGTTAACTAGGAAAGAAGACCTTTCATGCCAGTTCAAGTTGTGTTGATTATGTACACATTGTACATTATCATTTTAAGCTGCAGGTTTTGATGTTTATCGCGAAAGGATTTAATATCTGGATGGAAAATATTTGATTGAATTGTGTACTTTGTAAGGAATATCTGTTTTTTAAAGGCAAATAATCCATTGTAATGTATGGTCATATTTACTAGTCTCTCATGACTTTGTATTAGGAATAGTGAATGTTTAGTTGTAGTTAAAGGGCTCAGTCAGCTCATATATAACTATGAATATAAAGGATGTTGTTTTGATTTCTATTTGGGTACGGGAGACATTTGTTATTATGGTACTCAATAAATTATATTTTGGGAAATATTATTTAATGTGATAATAGTTGACAATAAGTATGAAAACTTGTGTAGACCCTTTATGACTATCTATAAATGAATATAAAAGGAAAAAGAGATAGGTATTTATGATATAGTCATTGGATTGATGTTAAGACTTACGGAATATTTCAAAACTATAAGTTATATTTGAGAAGTATCAGGGGTCTCTAAAAATAAGTTAGTGTCTTTATTTGATACTAATTTTTATTAATCAATTATTCTATTTATACAAAAGAAAAAGTATCACCTGTCTAATATGCCTCTTTTAGCATATAATTATTTAGTAAAAACTACATTTTCATAAAATGAAGAGGTATTTAATGTACTATCCCCTCACCGGAAAAGAAAACATTACCAATGAATAATATGGGGTTATTGAGCCTAAGGTGAATTGATTGTCTTTGATAGTCTTCCTTCATTATGTAATAATGTATTACATCTGAGTTTATCAATTGAGGGAATGTTCATTAATTCATGATTATAACTTGTTGGGATGTGTTGAATCCTATCTAGTGTTCTATATGAATTAATATTAGTCGAATATTATTGACATTGTCTAGTACTATGGAAATAGTAAGTCATAGAGATAAACTTAGTAAAATGCAAGGTGAAGATTAGTAAGGCTATTAATTATAATTGTTTCATAAAAGTAAATATGATGATCACTAGTATTAAGTGTGGATTGACATAATCATTATCATTTTCATTTTATAATAGTAGCAGATCATGGTTGCTATTAAATGCCATTGTTTATGAAAACCTTATTATTCTAGTGGCATATAATTACGACGTTTATAATAAATATGGAAATACATTATGAGCTTATAAAGTAATGTAGATTACATATTTGTCATGATTAAATCAAGAAAACTTAAGAACTATTAAAGGGTGGTAATAGGGTTTAAATGACATGATGATATGATACAAGTATTGAACTAGCCTAAACATAGCTTTGTATCGTAACCTAATGTAGTTGATCATCTTGATATAAGAGATCAACCCATTATGTAGTGTCTCAAAGAGACCAATTCTTAAATCTATCATGAAATCACATGGATTAAGTATCATTTGTCGTATGCTCTAAGCATTATGGTATGGAATGAGGTATGCGGTACTTTCGGATCATGAGATAGGCATGAGATATATTTATCTGTCTTAATAAACTAAGTGAACCTAGTAAATAGGAATGGACATTAATGAAGGCTTAATTTGTTAACTATAAACTTAAGAACTTAAGAAATGGATAATGACATAATTAATCTGAATTAGGTGAAGGACAAGTTCCTAATGACGAATGTGTCGTCACGGAACCGAGCATGTAAAACATGTATCCGAAACTTTGGATGAAGTAGTGTAAGATGTTGATTACATTGTCCCAATTCACCAAGATCTAAGATGTAGGATGCCCAATGGGATTCAAATGATTGATTTCCAGGTATGCACTTAGAAAACATCACTTGATTATCAATGCCTGAAAATGGAAACCAATAATATACCTTATATACACACTCATAAAGAGTAATCTATGAGGGATCGGTTACTAACCGACTCATGCAATTGCACATGGTTTTTGACTGTTATCGATGGATTCAATTTAAGATTTATGCTAGATTTAAATGATGGTTATTTAAATCAATGAAGCATGAAGTTAATAAAAAAAAATCCTAGTTGAGAAGTGTAATAAAGAGGTTGTTACCCCAATAATGAAAGGAGCATGAATGGTTCTATGACACCTAGGTAAGTTGAGTAGAATGTTGAAAGACATGATTAGTACACAATGAAGGAAAGATCAATAGTAAAGAAGAAGTAAACCTCCCGAAGGAGTTTTGGTTTACATGTTCAAGTATTGAAATACTTTTTGAGATGTGTTGATATCTTGAAAGAATAATAGGTCTTCATGTACAAGGAGTATTTGAATAATGACATAGATATATGAACTAGACAAATGAAAACATGTTGATTATTGTAATGTATCAAGTGTAAGATGGTCTACGTACATATGGTACACAAAAAGGATTAATTATAAAGAAGGTAATTCCATAACCATGGTGATTTTTTATCAAGATACCTTGAAGAAGCTCAAGAAGGGTGTTGAGTTTTGAATTCATCAAAAGGTATGTTTTTCATTATTCTATGTCATCCTTGATAAGGTTAGTATGATCGTGATGGGTTACAAATCAAGGGATGATTTTTGACATGTATTTTATATCAAATCTCTATGAAATACTTTGAATAACATCATTCATTTACAAATACTTTGTTAATGTTAAAAGATAATATTTCATAACAATATGTGATAACATCATTTTTCCTAGAGAGATGGATGTGACCTATTATTAAATGGATTTTGTTACGGGTCTTCAAACCTTTTTATTCCTTGAAAAGAATTGAAAATGTAGTCTTAAGTTTAGATAAAAGGATACTGAATGTATTTTTTGTTTTTATGGTTACATTAAAGAGTTCAAAAGTAAAGCAATTCCAAACCTGTGGAATCAGTAAGAGTGCATTTTTAAGAATATAATGAAAGAACAATTCATCAAATAGAGTTTTATGTATTGGATGAATTGATAATGTGATAGAGCAAAAAAATTTGTGCATCAAGTATTGAAAAATTTATCTATGAATTACCTCAAGTTAAGTCAGGTACATGAAGGTTTCAATTTGTTTTTATAGTACTAATTTTTTAGATTATGTGCCTATTGGTCTGTATTCTCAAGACTAGATGATTCATCTTAGAACTAGGGGGATTTATCCCAAGGGGAGTTAATTACAAGGTATAACAATAAAGGTGTAGAGTTAATCAGAATGTAGTGCCTCAAGAGTGTTCAAAATATAATCAAGGTACAATATATGATACCTTCTTGTTCTTTTTTCAAGCATGAAAATAGGGATTATAAGGTCTGAAAAAAGGTACAAAGTTTGGAGATTACTTAAAAATTAAAAACCTTCAACTATTGGTCCGATTTGCATAATATATGAGCTATGAACATGGTCTTAGTTTGCTTCCGAGTGATATGGATCTATAGAATGTGTCGTAATGCCTGATTAACATGGACATCAGAGAAGGATTAGGATAGAACTTGAAAAAATATGCAATGAGGAAAAGGTAGGAAGTATCAATTAATAGTTTGAAATGCAAAATTGGGTGGTAGAATTATGGGTAGAGTCTTCACAAGAACAAGTATGAGAAGACTAATTTCTTGGAGCTGTGTCATCATGGTTTGATCTTCTTGATGGTTTAAGGTTGAAGAATCACAATCGACAGAGTTAAACTAAAGATTATTAGAGATATTAATTTGTGTTAGTGTCAAAGCTTGAACGTCATGTGAGATATTGAAGTAATAATCACTCTCGAAAGGTTGTGAGTTTTTCATCAAGAAAAATTCTGTCAAGGAGGTATAAAAGGATTCGTTTAGGGGATCAGAGTATGGATACAAATGGGATGTGAATCTAGGATTGTTTCTAATTAAGTAGGTTTATGAATTAATCTTGAAAAGGAAGCTGTATGCTATGAAGTGTTTAAACAAGTTAAAGATATGTAAGACAATGTTACAAATCATGTTAAGAATTGAAAAAGGAGGTATGAAGAATATTATACAAAGTGTTCTTAATATTTTGAAATATATTGACAAGGTGAAAAAGAGGTCAGTGTGAAGTCATTTTGGCATTCGAGTTAGCTTGATTGTATTGTGTTACTTGAGGTATTTGATCTACTTTTAGAAAGTGTGAAGATTCAAAATTCCTTGAATATGTTCTCATGATTGCAAGTGCACCGAGAAGGTTTGTTTTTTCTCAATGGCAAGTGATCAAATTGATAAGGATTCAAGGTTCTAGAATTTATTTTTAAAGGTCTAAAATAGAGGCTAGTTGTTTTTTATATCATGTTCTTACTTAGAAAGGTCTAAGAAATGATCTTGAGTTGAAGGGGAGCATACTAAGTTTTCTATAAAGGTGTCTAAGGAGACAATAAGGAATTGTATACAAATTTGTTGATTTTATGAAAGAAAAATTATAGGGGAGAATGTCATGTGCATTATGAGTTGTGATCTCACGAAGAAAAGATAGAGAGTATTGAAGGAACGTTTTAGGACTATGTTGATATGTTTGATCCATTTATATGGAATTTCATCAAGGTGTGTGGTCTAATTCTTGTACAAACAGATAGATAGAGATGGTATAACTCTAGGGGGAGTTATAAGGAGATGTATTATGTGAAAAAATTTCTTCTACAGCATTAAGAAGTTATGTTAATTTGGACTGTAAGTGTGATTAAGGGATATTGGTCCTAAATTATGTTATGGAAGAGTGAGATGCGAGAACTTGTGAATTTAAGCTTAATATGACCTATATTGTGATATATAGTAGAGTTGGAGCCAAATTTTGGAGAATTCATTCTCATGGGGTTATGTGTGTAAGCTTATATAAGGTCAATGGATCCTTATTGTTGTTTGAGGGAAAGAAGTGTAGTTATAGTGTAAAGAGGAGCTTGTAAGCAAGTAAGCTTGAGTCCATGCAATGTTTCCACTGTGTCTTGTATTTTTCATGTTGTGACATCATTGTAGCCTTTTTCATAGATGTCAAATGGGTATATAAGCTCATAAATAATAAGTTATGATTCTTGTAGGTGTTTTATCTTATGTTTTCCATCAATGTTTCTGAAGGTGGTTTCCATCAATGTTTCTGAAGGTGGTTACCATCAATGAAAAAGAGGGAGATTGTTAGCCATTATGTCTAGTAGTTGTCATCAATGTCAAAGGCCATTGATGGAAATTAGTCTCATGGTTTCATGTGAGTCTCCATGAGGTGTAATTCATAGTCAAACATGAAGTTTAATTATTAGTCTCTAGATTCGGTCAAGTTGTTATAGTGTCAGGCATGGTTTTGGGTATGGTACAAGCATGAATGGTCGTGAGATGAGTTCCCAAGGTTATCATGAGGTCATACATGGTCCTAGAGGTGTGTTACATGTGCCTAAGTGTATGTATATGGTCATTATGGTTAATTCATGAAGATTCATGGTATGAAGTGATCATTCTAGGCCTAGTCTTAGTCCTAACACATGTAGAATGAGTTGGATGCATCGGTTTTGGAGTAAATCGGTATTTTTGAATCATGGTAATAGCATGTTGATGTTGCATATGAGGTATATGAAGTGTTTTAGGTTATTATTAAAAGTTTTGATGAGTTTTCATGTTCCTTTGAAGAAATTTTCTTGAGTACTAAGTGATTAACAAAAATAATGATTTCCTAGATGGCCTAAGGGGATATCTAGGGTATTAATGTTAATCTAGTTAGGAGGACTAAAATGTTGTAAATGAACTAAATCAGTATAAAATAAATGTAAATAAACTATTATAGATGAAATAAAACCCTAATGTGTAAGAGAAGAGTAAGAAGAAGACTCAGTTGATAACATGAGATTGTCATACGCAGTTGTCGCAAATGTGGAAAAAAATCTAGAATTGCAGATGAACCCTTAGGGACCCTATGAGGGGTAGATCTTGACTTTCGAGATGATGTAGGTGCTGCGAGTGTATTTGGGTGCCTTGGGGCACCTTGGTCTATAATCTAGGTGCTTGGAACATTGTAAATCCTTAGAATCTGAATCTAGTATGGTTGTTAAATGTCTCTGAGCACTTCATGTTTGTCACACTCAATTCATCGGATAAAAGTGGAGAATGAACCATAATGGAAGGATAAGTATCAAACCCTAGAAAAATTAAAGATGCATATGAATGGTTCAAACTGACCTCAGCCGCCAAGCTAGTGGACTTATCACTGAGCATTGCACTACATTACAAACCCTTATGTAGTTCTAGTGTGTGTGTGTGTGTGTGTGTGTTGTGCCCTATGTTCTCTTGTGTCAGTCGTACTTTGTGAAGTAGTGAGAAATTGTAGCTATAAAAATATAAGTGGCATATGTGCATAGAATATAATGGAATCCCTCCCCTATAAAGTGTGTGTCATGCATATATCCTAGCTTGAATGCATGGTGTTATGTACATGTAAGTGATGTAATGGATACAACCCTAGATGGGGTGATAGTTTTGATAAGATGCAATGACCTAGGACCATCATTATGGTCTTATAAATTTATATGTATAGGGCTCAAGCTTAATTTCCTAATTAATCTTGATAAGGATAATTGAGAAGGATGAGGATGAATAACATTTAGAAGTGACCCAAAAAGAAGCGAAAGAGGTTGTGTAGAGATTGCGGTGCCGAGAATGGGACCAAGGCACCTCGAGGTTCCCCAATCCAGGTTGGGGTGCCCCGATTTTAGGCTAGAATGTCAGAATGGTCATGAAATGGGCTGATAGGTATCGAGAAATATGCGGGAAAGATAAAATAAAAGATAAGAAAAAGGTGGCCAAAAGGTGGGATTAATTAGTACTTTTTACCCTTAAGAACCTTCTAAATAGTAGTATAAGGTCGGGCTAAATATTTTCTAATGTGAAATATTTTTGTCTACATTTTCCCCACTTTATGTTTGTGAGTGGAAAGCTCGGTAACATAAAGTAGATATAAATACGTACCTGATAACCATGTAGAGTGTAGAAGAAGACGTGTCGATGGACTACACTCAAGTGTCGATTGACAAAAAGAAAAATGTGGAGGAGCATGGATTCTAAAGATAAAAAATGTGTATAAAAAGTGATGAGAGTGAACCTAGGGTGGAATGCATGTGTAGTTGTTATTGTGTGTAGTGTACCTGCATGGTTAGTATGGAAAGTACCTCCATGGTGTGTCACTATTGTTTTTGCCCCCAATTTGATTGTTTGTTTCTCACATGGTGGACTTGCAAGAAGAAAATGATCAAGTAGTTAAATATGTATGTATGTAAAAATGTTGTGTAAAATACACTAGAATAGAAAGTGTAAATGGAAAAATGGAACATGTGCACCTGATCCATGTCAAGAAAAAAAGGGTGTAGAAGGATATCTTGTAGTGTCGTGATTTTTTCGGGAGATCTCATGCCACCCTAGCTGAAGAAGTATAGGGAGGAACCATGTTGTATCCTCCAACCTTTAACCGCTTCTACTAAAATGTTGGAAGATATCTTTGTATTGTCCTAGTTTTTGGTAGATCTAACACCACCGAATAGAGAAGTGTAAAGAGACACACCCATTATAACCCCGAGCCTGTTACCGCTCTACTGAGAATTTCCAAAGGATGTCATGTCCTATTAAGGTTGTGTTGGTGAGGGAATTTGTCGGGTTGACAAACTTGTGAATTCCTTGCCAATGCTCTGGGAATCTAAGTCCCTCTACTTAACTAGTGTAGCTTGTTGTATATGCATGCGCAAGAAAATGTGGATTTTTGTGGTGGCCTTTTGGTCGGGGATCCAATAGGGGCACTCCACTGACCTTGCAAAAAATCTTGTAGATACTTGCAAGAGAGAACTTTTTTTGAAAGTGGGAAAGGGAGTGAGAAAAGAGGTAGGAGAACTAATGTTGCAGGTAGGAAATTAGATTCCTACACACACTAGTTAGAAAATTCATCACATGCATTCATGGGAAGAAACAACCCTACAAATGGCAACAAGACAAGATAAGATTGCAAACTCAAAGTTTCTAAAATATCCTCATCAAAGAGGCTACAAAATCCTTCTTCTTGTATTGATGCGTAATCAAAAGTTGTACATAGTGGAGAAATGGTGGAAATTGAAAAAGGGGGTAAATGGAAGAAAAATGGCTATCTCCTTTTTTTTCTTTAAGTACAATGCACTGGTGAGTTTACAAGATCAATCACCAACCCTCAACAATGGCGTGAAGAAGCCATTAAATATCCTCCAAGAAATAGTTACAACTTCTTATTTGTTAGCAAGAAATGGTTTACAATTTATTTTCAATCATTTGGGTCCATTCAAATTCTTGATTCGCAAAGAAATGCCAATGGCAGAAAAACTAGACTTTTCATATTGCAGTCGTTACATTCATTTTGTAACTTTGAATTTTAACTGTCTATCTTTCCTTCAAAACTTTAAACCAAAGTCATCCACGTGGGAGAAATTTATTGGAGCGGGCGTGGAGGATGCCTTTTGCATTTTATGCCTTTGTAGAAAATTGGCATTTTTTGACATTTTGGTCCACCCTTCCGCCTCTCGCCATAGGCCTAACACGTGGCTTTATTTGAGTGGTGAAGGAATCGTGGCTCACTTTTTTCAATTTTAACCTTTTTAGAAAAATGCTCAAAACTTCAAAGTTCTCTGCCACTCCGCTCTCCCACTTTGACTTTTCAATGGCGGGCTCGAGACCTTGGTGGAGCCGCAGAGCAATATAGAACTTTTACTTCGCTTTTGGAAATTTGGTTAAATTTCCAAAAGTGCCCTGATGGCCCGCTCGTCCACTTTGACTTTTCAATGGTGGGCTTCACCTTTGACATTTTCCCTGTGGGCTTCACCTTTGACTTTTTCCCGATAGCTTGATCAGGGTTGCAAGTCACTTTTTAACTTTTCACCTTTTTTACAAAGAGGCTCAAAATCTCAAATCCCCCGATGGTCCACCTCCTTGCTTTGACTCCTTTGACTGCGGGCTCAAGATTTGACTTTTTTCTTTAAGCTTGATCGGGGTTGCGGGTCACTTTTTAAATTTTCACCTTTTTACAAAGAGGCTCAAAATCTCAAATCCCCTCAATGGTCTGCCTCCCTACTTTGAATCCTTTGACTGTGGGCTCAAGATTTGACTTTTTCTTTAAGCCTGATCGAGGCTATGGGTCACTTTTTTAAATTTTCACCTTTTTACAAAGAGGCTCAAAAACACAAATTTCTCTGCCGACCCACTTCCAATTAGGTATGTCCATATACATGTGGATGATGGGGCCAAAAATTAATGGGGAAGAAAACGCCTATCGTTCGACTATGGGGAAAAATGCAGAGAAGAAGAAAACTCCACCATTTTTCACCCAGTTTTCAAATTTCTTTCGCAAGTGAGGAATTGAAAACAATACAAGGTTCGATGATCCAAGGGCATAGAAAGATTGAAAATTTCATTCAAATGAGGACAATCAATAAAATTTTCACACGTCTAGATAGGAAAATGGAAAATTTATCAAAACAAGCAAACTGGGGATTTGAAACAACTCTAGGGCATGGATTTTTCTATCTCTTTGAACTTTCAACTTGGCTTAAATACTTTAGGAGGGCGAGAGCTCAAAATTTTGAATTTAACTTGGAAAACGAAAAGTGGTTTTCGGGAGACAATAGTTGGCTCTAGCTTGGGGACATGGCATGGACTGAGCATGGCAAAGACGTGGTATGAGGATCCAAAATCTCAATTTTTAAACCATATAATGTTGACCAGTGCCTTATCCATTGGGCCTTGCAGATTCATGTACAATTCTAAGAAAGAAAGATCAAAAGAAGGAAACACACAAGCACACAAAAGGAAGGAAACACATGGCACGCAACAGAAGGGAAACAAAACCACACAACGAAGGGAAACACACCAAGAAATCACCTATGGTACAAGGTAGGGGACAACCCACTTTCACTAATGATATAGTTTCAAGTATTGCCCACTTTAAGGAAATTCCAATGGCATTCCATCCAAGTATGAGAGGAGAAAAACATTCTCACCACAAGCTCCATGAATTTGGAATGGGCCGAGCCATAATGAATCAAACTTTCCATGGCTGCCCTTTGGTTCTCTTCTCTTGTCCCATAGCAAGAAAAAGTCTCCAACCTTGAATTCTCTTGCCTTAGCCCTCTTGTCAAATATCTTCTTCACTTTCAATTGGTGTTCTTTGATTCGATCCACCACCTAGAATCTATTTTCTTCTAGCTTCTCTAGAAATAGGATCCTTTTGTCTAAGGAATCTTTGTATTGACCATCTTCTATTTCCTGTAGCAACTTAAGAGCTGGCATCTCAATTATGAGGGGAATCTCTGCTTCAACTCCATACAACAGTTGGAATGGAGACATACCTATCACCTTCTTGGGAGTGATCTTATCTGCCCATAATGCATCGTACAACCTTTTGTGCCAATTCCTTTGATTCTCATCTACAAGCTTGTGGACAATGGTCACAATGTTCTTATTGCTTGATTCAACTGTTTGTTTCTTTGTGGATAGTAGTCAGAAGAATGAGCTAGGGAAATTTTTAGCTATAGAAAAACTCGGTCAGCTCTCTTGAAGAGAAATAGGTAGCATTATCTGCTACAATATTTTGTGGCACTCCAAAACGGACTATGATATTCTCCTTGATAAAGTTGCATATTGTTTCAGTGTTGGCTTGTTTGGCCGGAATGGCTTCCACCCATTTGGTGAAGTAGTCTATTGTTGTGAGTACATAGGTGTTCCTTGCACTTGAGTGAGGGTTCAAAACACCAATGAAGTCTAGCCCCCACTGTTGAAATGGTTCTTCAATAACCACCGACCTAAGTGGTAATGCAGCAAGTCGTGATCTTCCAATGAACTGTTGGCATGCTTTGCATTTAGAAACCCAATCTCGAGTATCTGCAAAGATGGTGGGCTAATAATACCTTCCTCAGAGGATCTTGTGTGTAGTGACCATTGCTGAAAAATGTCCACCACATGCTTGGTCATGGTATGTTATAAGCAACTTTTCTTGTTGCTCTTTATCTATGCACCTGAGGAAACAACCATCCAGGCCTCTTTTGTAAAGTGCATGATTCCAGATCACAAACCTAGCTACCTTCAGCTTGAGTGTTATTATTTTTTTATAATCAATATGAGGAGGGAATTATCCATAACTCAAATAGTAGGCAATATCAGCATACCACTCATCAGTACAAGTGACAAAGAGAACCAGTGGGTTGTCTTCTGAACAAGTTGAGAAAGTACATGTTTCTTCGCCATGTTGAACTTTGAGAGTTTCATCTTCAGTAATCAACTTTCACAAGCCATTTCCCCTTACCAAAATGGAGGTTCAAATCTCCAAGTAATATTCTTGAGTCTTTGCAATCCAATTTCCTCTTTTGATCCTACCGTGTCAAGATGGACTTGATTGGACTGCCAGGGACCATCGCCACTGTATGAGAATTGAGAATGTAAAACCTAAAGTTTTTTATAGCCTTGACCACTGCATACGCATGCTTCTCTAATTGGTTGTACTTTATCTCATGCTTCTTCAAAGGACAACTCATGAAAGTAATAGGTGCTTCAACATCTTCATCATTTTTCTGAACAAGAACAAGCAGAGAGTGTATGCTCTGATGCATAACAATACATGATGAACTCTTTCTTAAAATTAGGAGACATGAGGGTTAGATCCTTGCAATGGCTTTCTTGATCTCTTCAAATTTTTCCTTCCCTTCATTATTCCATTTGAAACTTGCTTGAGGTTTCATCATGGAAGTGATGTGCTTTGTCAATTCAGCAAACTCAGGCACAAAATGACGAAGAAAATTTACCTTTCCAAAGAATGAATGAACTCCCTTCTTGCTTGTGGGTAGGGCTAATGCTTGAATGGCTCTAATCCTCTCAGGATCAATGTGTGATCCATGTTTTTCACAATGTGCCCCAATAACTTGCCTTCTGTGACTCCAAAAATGCACTTTTTTGGATTTAGTGATATGTCATGTTTCCTACACCTTGCAAGTACCTATTCCAAGTGATAGATATGATCTCCCCTCTTCTTTGAAAATATTGTGAGATCATCAAGATATATGACAATGCAATGCTTCAAATATTTAAAGGCCAAATCCATCACCCTTTGGAATGTAGCTCCTACATTGATTAGGCCAAAAGGCATTCTATTGTAGGCAAAAGTGCCCCAAGGTGTTTTAAAGGTTGTCTTGGTGCGGTATTCCTCTGTCACTTTGATTTGATTGTATCCTAAGAATTCATCAAGTAATGAAATCATTTCAGATCTAGTGACTGCATGAAAGATATGGTCCATGATAGGAAGAGGATAATTGTCCTTGAGTGATGCCTAGTTCAGGTTGCGAAAATCTACACATATCCTTATTTCACCATTCTTATTCTGCACCGACACAATGTTAGAGACCCATGTTGAGTGGTGAATGGGAAATATGATCCTTGGGTTAAGCATCTTCATTATCTCCTCCTTGATGGTATCAGCAATCTTCGGGTTATACAACCTTTGCATCTACCTAAAGGGCTTAACACCCTGCTTCAAAGGAATTGATTTCCTTTGGCTAGAAGGATTTGAGTTCATCGTAAGAGTAGGAAAAGACATCTAAGTATTTCTTGAGTAATGCAACAAACCTTCTTTTTTCTTCAAGGTGAGCAACATTTTCCAATATTGACCATCCTTGGCTCCTCGGGGTACCAATGTTTTCTTTATCAAAATCAGCTGGGCACCGAGAAGATTTATTTTCTTTCTCTTGAATGAATATGTCATGTTTTTCAAAGAGGTCTTCTAAAGAGACTAGGCCTTTGGGAATTTTGTTCCCTTTCAATTTTATTACTCCCTCATCATCAATCCCTTCAATTCCTTCTTTATCTTCTTTGGGGACTACTTCTTGGTGTGGATTTTCACCTCCTTCGAAGAATATATTATTGAAATTATCCCTTTGCTCCAAAAAGGATAGAATTTTGTTATCATCATTAAATACTTGCCAATGATTTGCATTATCTGGTACACTAGGCCAAAATACCATTTCAATGGTCACTTTGTCTTTACCAAAAGAAGGATGAGGTATCACTAGGGAAGCTGACACTACAAGGGAATCAGCCTTTTCATT
Source organism: Taxus wallichiana var. yunnanensis (assembly GCA_018340775.1). Taxonomy (NCBI): domain Eukaryota; kingdom Viridiplantae; phylum Streptophyta; class Pinopsida; order Cupressales; family Taxaceae; genus Taxus; species Taxus wallichiana. Next base: position 490,291,045 of record CM031235.1, read on the forward strand.
CTGCTCCCTTGGAATAGCTTCAATGGAAAATGCATCAAAAGATTCAATGCAATCCCACACTTTGTTTCTGTAATGCCCGAGCCTTGGATTTTTCACCTAATATTGTTAGTGGACCTACTTCACCACAATCTCTACATCACCTTTTCATCTCAGCTTCTTGATTCCCATGTCCTCTACGATGCATTCATGCCTAAGAGCAATGCTTCATACTATGTAGTTTATATTATCAAATTGCAGCTTGTAGGTAAAAGGGTACACCTCATTGGAAGGAGAGTACAATACTACACCAACTCCTGAACCTGCTCTGGAATGACTACCATCAAATTCCATTATCCAAATTTGATCTTCCTCTTCCTCCATGAGAAGTGGCAAGTTCTCCTCTTTTTCTGATGTGAGGAAGTAGTTTCCTAGCCCACAATCTTGAAAGAGAATGTTTGCTTTCAAATCATTAAACTTTCATACTGTGAACTTCATATTTCTTACTAGTAGCAACTTCTTCATCTCACCTTTTACTGGGATAGTTGCAGATGACCAATCCATTTTTATTTCTCCACCTAGGTATCTGTAAAATCTTTTGCTTAAAATCATACCAAAATATGTTGGGATGTCTGCTACCAGTATGGTCAAGAGCACCTTCTTGTCTGGAAAATCAGCTAATGCTACCTGTGCATCTTTGATTCTTCCTACCAATGGCACTTGTTTGGATTCCATTGAGTAGCATGTTCCATTTACAGGTCAAGGTCGAGGCCAAGAGAATTTTCAACTTTGCTTTGGCATCACATTGTCTGAGGCTCGGAATCTATGATACAATTATTTAGTTGGAAGCCTTTAATGAGGAGTGACAGGTAGAAAGGTTCAACCCTGTTGGTTTTGGAGGCATTGAGGGCTAGCATGTTTTGGGAAGGTGGTGTGGATGGTGTGGGAAGTAATCCTTTAGAATTAGGACTCGAGGATACAAGGTTACCACCACGAATCTGTATTAATGAACCTGTCAAACTGGGCAGGGTGTGTTTGTAGGTATTCTATTTCTAAGAGCTGGACTTTGGTTTTGCTTGCATGTTCCACAAAGTTGAATGGGGAAATGGTGGGTGAGGAAGAGGCTCCTGAAATGGAGGAAGATTTAAATGGTAGAGAATTTTCTACTTTTGGTGTTGGGTTCTCTTTTTCAGATGTAACAATTGGATTGGAAGGGGGTTAGGGTGTAGCCTTTGAGTGAACTTTAGATGTTTTTGTTGGACTAGCATTTAGAAGAGAATTATTCTTAACAACTTTTGAGCTGGAAGAAGAACCAAATGACTTACTTGGTATAGTAGCATGCTCTTTGGTAACCAGTGAGTCGGTTTTTCTTTGGCTGATTCCATGGAAGGTGGTAATGGTGATCCTTTATTGATGATTTTATTTTGTGTAACCTCTGGAGGACAATCTTCTTTATTCTTCTTCTTATCCTTTATTGCTGAACTGTTGGGGCTGAAATCCCTTTCTTAGATTGAGCATGAGTGAAAATAGCACATGAGAAACTTAGAACTTCTTCATCACCTTCATCTTCATCATCAACATACTCAATCAGGCCATTGTGCATATCAATTTCCTCAATCTCAAGATATTTTTCATAATCTTCCATGTTTTCTTCTTGATTTCACCAATTTTCGCTTCCTCCTATGGCTCTTTGGTTTCACAGATGGCATTGATTGGTGGTACTTCAAGAGCAATCTGATGAGGAGGTGGAGAAATCCATGGCCTATCTGGAGGGTTTGTTCTTCTTGAAGCATTTTACATTGTGATATGAGATAGTTGCTTCTTCAAGGCAACCAAGTCATTTGCCATTTTTTAGAACATCGAATCTATGGTGACATAGTTTGAATTTTGACCTTTTTATTTCCCATTGGGGCCTTTCACCTTTCCAGAAAGGATTAGATCATCATCGGTTTCTATTACAAAGTCCTGGGCTTGCCTCAATGTTCTTGGTTAGGCTCTTCTGAGGAATAAATCTACTTCTGATGGCAGAGCAATAATGAAAAACCTCTTCAAATTATTTTTGGGAGGCACCACATCTTCAAGGATCCTTCTTATCACTCTATCATATCTTGCTACAAATTCCCTCATTGAATCGGAGGTTTCTTTCTTCATTTGTACCAATTGGACCAAAAGATCCTAAAAATCTTTTGTGGTCTTGAACCTGTGTTCGAATGCACTTCTTATATCTTCCCAACAGGTGACAGACCTCGGGGGTAACATGTAGAACCATTCGGAAGCCTTTTCTTGAAGTGAATCCATAAAGAGTTAGACTAACACATCTTCATCCTCAACACCCAACACACCGCAAGCAAGTGATAAATGCTACTACATGCTCTTCAGGGAGTTGAGAACCATCCTCCGAATTTTAGGAAGTTTTTTCTCGAGCCTCTCGGTAGCTCATGGAGTGGTTGAGCAAGAGCCAGTGGACCGGTGTTTCCTCCCCATGGTACATTAGGCCTATGGGCTTCATGATCCCATTCATGCTCACAATCCCGATCCCCCATTCTATTTCTATTTCTATCTTCCAACCTTGTTAAGGTTACGGCTTCTATTGTTGTTCTTTCATCTGCCTCGGCTTGAAGTCTCTCGATTTCTTTGAGTTGAGATCTTATTTCTTCATCGGATCTCACCTCTCTTTCTCTAGCTTCTTCTTCGGTCTTCATGTCAGTGAAGTCTACAAGGTTCTCATTGATGTATGAAAATTCACCATCCAAAGGATTGGCAACACTCAGGTTCCCAACGTGACTGGTTGCTTGAAAAGGAAGCCTCTAGATTCCGAGTAGCTCTTGTCTCCTTTGAAGTTCCTCAAAAATGGGATCATTTTGTCCTCCTTGTCTCTATTGTTGGGTGAATCTTCTATCCACCAGCTTGAAAATCTATGCTCTTCTTTACGGTGCTGGAATTTTTCTTTACCTCTCCAATTCAACAACGTGTTCTTCTTCAAGGTCCAGAATTCTCGTGGCAATGAAGTAGTGATTGGCACTTTGTCTATTATGCTAGATAGCTTCCCTCAAATTTAAAGCAATGTCTTCTTGGATGTGGAAGAGAAATTTAGGTCTTTCAATAGGAGGGTTTCCTAGAATAGCCATGATTTGAATCCATGTGGCTCATATAGCCATTCAAATTCTATAAATTTTTCTCTTTTTGAATTTTGAATTTTTTGACCTTGCGGTCGCATTTAGGTGCAGATGCTGCTAAATCTGCCCCACGATGGGCACCAAAAATGGTTGGTAAGGGAATTTTTGGTTAGAAAAAATTTTGAATTCTTTTCCAATGATCTAGGAATATAAGTCCCTCTACTTAATCGGTGCAGCTACCATAAATGCATGCGCAAGAAAATGCGGATTTCTGTGGTGGCCTTTCGACCAAGGATCCAATAGGGGCACTCCACTAACCTTGCAAAGCTTGTAGATACTTGCAAGAGAGAACTTTGTCTAAAAGTGGGAAAGGGAGTGAGAAAAGAGGTAGGAGAACTAATGTTGCAGGTAGGAAATCATATTCCTACACACACTAGTTAGAAAATTCATCACATGCATTCATGGGAAGAAACAACCCTACAAATGGCAACAAGATGAGATAATATTACGAACTCAAAGTTTCTAAAATATCCTCATCAAAGAGGCTACAAAATCCTTCTTCTTGTATTGATGCTTAATCAGAAGTTGTACATAGTGGAGAAATGGAGGAAATTGAGAAAAGGGGGAAATGGAAGAAAAATGGCTATCTCCTTTGTTTTCTCTAAGTACAATGCACTCGTGAGTTTACAAGATCAATCACCAACCCTCAACAATGGCATGAAGAAGCCATTAAATCTCCTCCAAGAAATGGTTACAACTTCTTCTTTGTTAGCAAGAAATGGTTTACAATTTCTTTTCAATCATTTGCGTCTGTTCGGATTCTTGATTCGTGAAGAAATGCCAATGGCAAAAAAACTAGACTTTTCATAATGCAGTCATTACATTCATTTTGTAACTTTGAATTTGAACCGTTTATCTTGCCTTCAAAACTTTAAACCAGATCCATCCATGTGGGAGAAATTTATTGGAGCGGGCATGGAGGATGCCTTTTGCATTTTATGCCTTTGTAGAAAATTGGCATTTTTTGACATTTTGGTCCGCCCTTCCGCCTCTCTACCATACGCCTAACACATTTCTTTATTTGTTTGGTGAAGGAATTACAGACTCACTTTTTCAATTTTAACCTTTTTAGAAAAAATGCTCAAAACTTCAAAGTTCTCCACCGCTCCGCTCTCCCACTTTAACTTTTCAACATGGGCTCGAGACCTTGGTGGAGTGGGAGCATTCTAGAAATTTTACTTCACTTTTGGAAATTTGGTTAAATTTCCAAAAGTTCCCCGATGGCCCGCTCGTCCGCTTTGACTTTTCAATGGTGGGATTCACCTTTGACTTTTTCCCTGATAGCCTAATCAGGGCTATGGGTCACTTTTTAACTTTTCACCTTTTTTACAAAGAGGCTCAAAATCTCAAGCCCCCCCGACGGGCCTCCTCCCTGCTTTGACTCCTTTAACTGTGGGCTCAAGATTTGATTTTTTTCTTTAAGCCTAATTGGGGTTACGGGTCAATATTTAACTTTTCACCTTTTTTACAAAGAGGCTCAAAATCTCAAATCCCCCGATGGTCCACCTCCCTGCTTTGACTCCTTTGACTATGAGCTCAAGATTTAAATTTTTAACTTTTCACCTTTTAACTTAAAGAAAAAAGCCCGATCGGGTTCATGGGTCACTTTTTTAACTTTTCAACTTTTTAACTAAGATCCCTACAAGGAGAATGTGGCCCCAAAAGAGGACACCAAGACTCGGCTTATAGAACTCTACCCTTCCTGGGAAATGGAAATGCTTGGTAGATACCAAGGCATGCACAAAAGGGGATGTCTAGCCAAAACAAGTGTTATTCGAAAAAAAAAATGCAATAAGACAAGTGCAAAATACACATACAATGTAAAACTACTAAAAAAAGTAGTGTAAACACGTAAGAAAAAAATTAAACCACACAAAGTGGGTTTCAAACATGGGACATCACTCATGATGTTGCAAGACATACAAGTCCATCATGGCTGCAAATAAAAATCAAGTGTGCACACAAGCAAAGGGAAAATCCCGCATACAATGGAAAATAATGTAGACAAGTAAAAACAAACATGTAGTCATGGAAACATTTAGTCCTATAAAACAAAATTTGCACATGGAACACTCTTTATCATGTCAGAGTGATAACCAATATGTCAAATCATGTATAAGCAAGTAGTAAAAGATGTTAAGTACAAAATGAAATAATAGCACCTGGATCGGATGAATGTGGATGCCCCCAACAACTGGTATAAGAAGGATAGAAGGTGAGCATCCATGCCATGTGTAGAGTCTGGTATCTATGATCACACTAAACAAAGGTGTGAATTTACATGTTTGTATGATAATTCCATATAGGAAAGCAATATAACATGTGTAGTAGAATGAGCCTGCACAACACTAATAAGCAAGAGTAAATGCTACCAAGACAATGCAATATGTCATGGATGGATGGAATGGAATGTAATATGGAATGATAGGAGAAATGTGCCCTCAAGTGGATGGAAAGTGTATGCGGTGTGGTTTTTTTTTCCTCAAAGAATCAATAATTAGCCGTAAATGAGATTGTGTCATCAGAAATGGTCGAGTAGTGTAGATTGTATCTAGCACATTATGATGAGTATTAATATGGAATGGTGATGAAATGTGACATGTACAGAGGTGTGCATAGACCCTATAGCTGAAGCGTATATCATGAATTTGTTGATTAGAGGAGTGATGATTTAGCCCTAAGTGTATATCACTATAGAATGAATTTGTGGGAATGAGATATATAGAAATATAGCCTAAGCGTATACCACGACTTGGTTGAATAGATGAGTGATGATTTATCCCTAAGCATATATCACTATGGGATGAGTGGATGTGAATGATACATATGGGAAGATGTGTGTGGACTCTATAGCCTAATCATATACCACGATGTGTAGAATGAAAGAGTGATGATTTATCCTCGAGCGTATATCACTATGTGATGAGGACAATAAATGATGAGGCAATAGAATGACATAGAATAGGATAAGAAAATGTGTGATGATAGGATGTAGGAGGATAAGGATAAATTGATGAAGAGAGTGTTGATTTAACCTAGGGTGTATACCATTATGCGATGATAGAAATTGTCATAATATAATAGAATAATTTGGAATTGAGAAAATGTAAGAGGAGGAGAGAATAGCATATGATATAACGTAATAGGATGATGTAGAAGTGATGAAAAGAGTGGTGATTTAACCTAAGGTGTATACCACTATAGTATGTAATGGTGCATGTGGGTAACGATATAGCCTAGAGCGTCAGTCACTAGTTCGAGGAATGTGGTATGATGATATGTCGCATGTAAGTAAGTTCATTTGATTAGTAAACCCTTGGCATTCAAGTATTGACTGAGGAACTAAAGTGTGTCATAGGGTGGTGAGTACAAAGCACGTGGAAGAAAATAGAGTGTAAACGACCAAGGTATGTGAATGTGTGGTTTAAAATGTGCAATGGGCATAGAATGTATTGTAATAAATGTGTAGGTAGAAGGAGAATGTGTAAATAAAACTAGACCCAAGTATAAGGAAATCTAGTGTAGCATGTAGAATAGGTAAGATGTATGAATACAATGTGGGTGTGTAGGATGTATATGTAGTGTGGGAGATACGATGATAGGTGTAGGTATAATATGTGATGGTAAAATATAAAGCTAGACTCATATACAACATGACCTAGCGTAAATGTAGAATGAGAGGATGGAATGTAAAACTAGGCTCATATACAATGATGACTAGTGTAGTGTATGCTATGGAGATATAATGTAGGATGATGGAATGTAAATGTATAGGTATTATAGTGTAGTGTGTGGGATTCATTGTAATGGTAATCCCTCAACATTCTAGTGTGAATTGAAGCACAAGGGTGCATCATCGGGTGTGACGAGGGTGTGATAATATATGAGGTGAATTTTATTATGTGAAGGAAGGAGACACATAACCAGGATAGAATGAGGATGGGGGGATGTATAGTTTTTATGTCCCCAAGTGATAATGTGAAAAAATGGACTATGAAATGTCATCAAACAAATCATCATTGTCTTGATTGAAACTGGAAGGAGCTGCGTTAGAAACTTGGTAAGCGATAGAATGAGACAGATCATGTAAATATGCATTACAACAAAGGAAATAAGCATTCATCACATATTCTTCATTTGTAAAAGTAACTAGTGGGCATCCATGAGCACACCAACATGAAATGTTAGGTACATATGTAGGAGAAGAATCATTAGTAATGGAGATAGTACTAAAAGGCATGGGGAAGGAGAGTGAGGAATGAAGCGGGTCAAGTGTGCCACCAATATAATCAAGCCAAGATCATCCAAGCATAAATGGAAACCCACGAGGAGTGCATGTAACAAATATTGTTAAGTGAAAAACCCATAATCCATAAGCCATTGTAATATGAAAATAACCGTAATAAAGATGGGGTGAATGGAGAGGTGGCAATATGTCATTAAGCATCATGTCAAACCTAGGTAAGAAATCATGTGTACAGATAGCATCAACACTAACAAGATCAAGAGGAATGTGTTCCCAAATTTTCCTATTTATATATAACGTACATGTGAAGGGTGTTCACGAGAATACTTCTGGTGGAGAGGTAGATGAAACTAATTTGACACTGTTAATAGAGACCTTATATAGGAACATTAAATTAGTGGCTAGAGGTTTTTTTGAACCGGTACTCACCTCGGCCATCAACGAACAATGTTTATTCAAAATAAGAATTTTCCACACCAAGATGAGTAAAATCAATATTTTGTTATGTATCATCAATGAGTTCGATAACATCAACCTCATCGTCAGACTCGGTGGAAATTTTAGTGTGGGCATCATTTTTTTGGGTAGAGCTATCGAGGACATTTGTAGGTGGGGTAGGAGTAGAGGGTGGTGGGGGTGGAGTACTAGTAGGAAAAAATATAGTGGGTAAAATAATAGTCGAAGTGTTAGTAGATATAGCAGGAGAAGGAATGGTAGGAATATTAGAGGTGGGTATACTAGATTAGCCAACATCATATTTATCCAGGTTAACATATGGAATAAGCTGAGGTGGTGGGACAGGCATAGAAGTGACAAGGTCAATGTGATAATTTGAATGGTTTTAGGTTAATGGTAACAATATGTTCATAACCATCATGAAGGAATTTGACACATTGATGTACGGTGGAGGGTACGGCTTGCATGGCGTGGATCTAAGGTCTTCCTAAGAGGAGATTGAATTGAAAAGAAACATCGAGGACGTAGAATTTAGTAAGAATGGTTTTAGGTCTAACTTGAATATGAAGGGAGACTATGCCTAAGCATGTACGAGTGGAGGAATCATAACCACAGATGAGAGTGGAGTTATGAGAGATGAGGTTATCATTGATTCCTAATTATGTAAGAGGGAATGGGCACAAATATTAATGGCAAACCCATTTTCAATGAGGACACACTTAATACGGAGTAGTATTAATGATAATGGTAATGAGCAAGGGTGCACAAGGGTTATTATGGGTAGTAGGTGATATGTCCTCATATGTAAAGGAGATTGAACAGGGTAAACTACAAAGAGACTAAATGAGATGGGAAAAAGCTTTGGTAGAGTGATCACGTTCAACATGAATGGCACAAAGAGTAGCCTCAAGTGTAGTCTAGAAGTCTGGTGCATTACGTAATAAATTGTAAAGGGATATCTTAGCTGGTGTATTTTTAAGTTGGTCGATAATATCATAGCCTTTAGGAGCACATGGTGGAGTGGCTAATATGGTGGTGGTTGTATAGAAACAGTGGACCAATCGGTGGAGTGATATGAGTGCGATGAGTAGTGACTACGTTGATGGATGAGTCAGATGGAGGTGTGAGAAAGTGAGGTAGATGTTGAGTGCGAGACACGCATGAAGTCAGTTATGGTAGTAGTTATATTGGTGACCTTGGTAGGTGTATAGGTGGGGTACGAAGATTGGGCCATGACCTAATAAGGGGATGACATGGTAGGAGAAAATGGTGTGAGGAAAAAACCTTAGAAGGTGATATGAAGAAAATTCGGGTTCACCAAAATGATTAACAAAAATAAATATTTCCTAGATGGCCTAAGGGTATATTTAGGGTATTGTTGTTAATCTAGTTAGGAGGACTAAAACTAAATGTAAATAAACTATTCTAGATGAAATAAAACCCTAATGTGCAAGAGAAGAGTAAGAAGAAGACTCGGTTGATAACAAAATATTGTCACACAATGTCACAGATCTGGAAAAAAAAAAATGGAAGTGTAAACGAACCCTCGGAGACCCTACAAGGCGGATCTAGATTGTCCGAGATGATACATGTGCCGGGATTTACCTTGGGGCACCCCGATCTACTGGGTGCTCGAATACTAAACATCCTCATAATTTGAATCTAGTATGGTTGTTAAATGTATCGATTACTTCTTTGTCTGTCACATTGGATAAAAGTGGAGAATGTCCCATAATTCAAGGAGAAGTGTCAAACCCTAGAGAAATGAAATATGCATATGAATGGGTCGAATTGACCTCAGCCACCAAGATAGTGGACTTATCACTGAGTGTTGCACTACATTATAGACCTTAAAGTAGTTCTGGTGTGTGTGTGCATGTCGTGCCCTAGGTGTTCTCATGTCAGTTGCACTTTGTGAAGTAGTGAGAAATATTATTTATACAAATGTAAGTAGCATGTGTGCATGGAATAGAATAGAATCCCTCCCCCTATGAAGTGTGTGTGATGCAGATATCCTAGCTTGAATGCATTGCCCTATGTCGATGCAAGTGATCCAATGGATGTAGCCTTAGATGGGGTGATAGTATTGATAAGATGCAATGACCTAGACCCTCATTATGGTCTTATAACTTTATATTTATAGGGCTCTCAAGTTTAATTTTGTAATTAATCCCGATAAGGTCAAGTGAGAAGAAGGATGACCAATGGCTATAAGTTGCCCAAAAATAAGTGGAAGAGGTTTTGCATAGACTAAGGAACCCGGCATGGAACCAAGTGTGCCCGATTTCTAGCTAAAATGTTAGAATAGTCATGAAATGGGCTGATATGTATCAAGAAATACACGAGAAATACAAAATAAGAGATAAGAAAAAGGTTTCCAAAAGGTGCATTTAATTAGTACTTTTTACACTTGAGAACCTTCTAAATAGTAATATAATGTCGGGCTAAATATTGTCTAATGTGTAATATTTGTGTCTACCCTAAGGCTAGTAGACATAGGTAAGTCACTGTGGTTAGATATTTTCATGAATATTTGAGCAAGGTGGTGAGTTGGGACAGTTGGAAGATGTTTTCATGATGTTGTATGACAAGTTTCATGTCATTTTGATGATATTTTCTCAAGATATGTCATTTTTACCAAAACCAAAGTTTGCAAAGGTAAAGATTTGAGGAAAAGGTTGAATTTTAGATGCTCATTGTGGACTTTATGTTTTACATGGGGACCTGATCTCTTTGGCTTATCTTATTGGGTCAGATTATGAATATTTTCCAAGAATAATGAGGTAGTTTGATTGTCACATTTTTATGAATGATCATTAAGAAGGTAAATAGGTGTAAAACCCTCTCAAAACCCTAGGTTGAAAGTGACTTGGAGAAAATTGTTGTATAGATCCAATTTTGATTCCTTTTTATAGTATGATGATTTTATGTTGAATAGGACTCCTCCATATTTCCAATGATTTATTTTAAAGGTTAAGTTATTTGTGAGCCCTACCTAAAAAGTAAAGTTTCGGAAATTTTTAGTTTGTTCCAAAGTTCTCCACTGGATCCATTATATAACTTAGAATTTATGGAAGCATGGTATTTTTACTACATTTCTATGATACTTTCATATCATGGTTGAGGTGTTAAAGTGTAAAGTATGCATATTTATGAATATTGGTTTTTAGGTAGTTTTGAGCATTATGTGGTAAAAGCATGTTTTCATGAGCTACAAGTGGATTTATGACTTGGTTTTAATTTTTCATGATGTTGGTTCCAATAGCTTTACATATACATATCACACTTGATTTTTTTCCAATATTTAAGGAAGATATGACCTATTATTTGAGGGTCAACTTTGAGGATGCTTGGTTGTGCATACTCTTGAGATTAGTCATGAGGTTTGTTGATTGTTCTAAGTTGTTTCATGATTTATATAGGTTTTTGACATATTATACATCATTTATAAGCATGTTCCATGCCTTGGTTAAGATGGATTTGGTCTTCTACATTTAGATTTCGTGGGTTGGCTTGTTTTAGTGCATTTGGGCTTTTTATGTCCCAAATCGAGTTTTTAAGTTGTTTATGATATGGCCAACTGACATGGTCTAGTTTGTTATGTCCTCATGATTTTTTACTATTTTTCCATGATATTTTCATTATGAAGGCCTACCTGCATGTTTTGGAGGGAAGAAACAAGCATAAAATCAAATTAGAAAGTTCATTTGTGACTAGATGTTGGTGTAAGAGCTTGAGCGACCTAGTGGGTATTTTTTAGATCTTCAAAGAGGTCTGAATGAACATAATGATATGGTAATAATTATGTTATGATGTGATAAATAGGAATAATATAATGGCAAGGTATTTGAGGAGAGATATATTTGAGCAAGGAAGAAGGTGTGTTTGAGAAGGGTTTTGAGAGAGAGGAGTTGAATTTGTGATCACCATCAGTTGTTGCAGCAACATATATTCAGTGATCAACCATTTTTAGTTGCTTTAGTTATTTCTAAGTCATATTGGGGGGTTGTATCCTCTTTGTGGGGTTGGTTCCTCACTAAACTATGGATTTGTGCTCCTTGTAAGGTTGGTGCCCTACTAAACTAGGGTTTGTTGCTCCTTGTGAAGTTGATGATTTACTAATTTTTTTAATTTTGAGTAACATAAGAATATTTTTAGTGGTTTTTCTTCCCTTGATGTTTTCCCATTGATATCTTGTGTTCTTTTGTACTCTCTTGCATCTTGTTATTGTGTATGGTTGATTCAATGTTTGATAAACACACATATGGTTAAAGGATGATGAATGGTTTGTTTGAATGGTTCACACAAAGAAAAGTAATTAATGTAAATATTTTGAAGGATTGATTCACCCCCTAGTCCATTGTGCTTTTAGCAAGTACCTATTACCATTTTTGGATAGGCTAGAGGGTATCTTACTTTGGGCAACGTAGTCATATATTTGAGTGTACTAAATGTAATATTGGATATCTTATACATGATTAATTATAGGAAGATCGGTGTTGGTATAATATGGTTGATAATACTTTTGTACAATGAAGAATATTTTGGAATCATCTAAGGATAAAGGAATGAGGGATGTGAGAGATGCCATGATATATGTAAATTTATTATATGAGTGTGGAGTTGTTTGGATTTCATAATGATCAAAGAGCTTCAAGATATTTTCAACGATGGATTTATATTTTTGCAAGATTTCATTTTTACATTGATAATTTGATTTAAGATACATTGGGAATCATTGTAGATGTCAAGGATTCCTGTGCCAAGAAATGCATTATTTTGAAGACCCATGATGAGGGCTTCGTATTTTGTCAAGTTATTTGTATAATCAAAATTTGGTTTGAAGCATAGTGGAATAGGAGTTACCCAAAAAGGTATTATGACTATTCTAAAACACCCCCTTTTCAACATTTAGACCCATCAAAGAATAAGGTCATTTTGAGAGGAGTGTTATCATGATCAAGGGTGTTGATAGATTCATCGGAAATTGTTCTCAAGGGAGTTGATTTTTGGAAAAGGAAGCTTCGGGAGTTGATCGAAAGTACCTACCCCTTGATGAACTTTTGATAAATAAATTCAATATAAAATTATGTCATGAGCATGATCCATATGGTTATACGATCATTATGATATGGCTTAGATTGCATGGATTTTAGTGGATTAATGTTTGTGACTACATAAGTTTTTTGATTGAGGAGGTAATGATGAATTTTGGAAGTTGTGAATTATAATGCACATCATAATTTTTATACTTCGAATAACATGTTTTATAAACATGGAGATTATGACTTAAATAAAAAATGGCATGTTCCCTACTTTTATCATTCTCATGTACTATCATGGCTCCTAGAACATGGTCAATAGAAGATATATATAGATATAAATTACATGCATAATGTGGAGGCATAATCATTGGTGGTGATAGGAGGTTTTTTTAAAATCATCGAAAGCGTATTGATAGTCATTGTCCTATTTAAAGTGTATGTTATTTCTAAGGAGGTGATATAAGGGTTAACACCAATCGATAAGCGAGAGATGAAGTGAAAGATATTTTGAATCTTCCCTTCGAAACTACGTATTTATTTTAGATTATATAGAGGAGTCATTTTGATTCTAGATTTAAATTTTGTGGGATTGACCTCAATTCTCTATATAGATACTATGAATCCCAAAATATTTCATGTCAAGACTCCTAATATGCATTTAGCAGGGTTGAGTCAAAGGAAAAACTTTATTGGACAGAAAATATTACATCTTGTGTTGGGAAATGTGTCATAAGGTTTTCATTGATTTCAATTTTTACATTGATGTCAAAGTGTCCCCAAGGTGTCCAGGTGGTTCCATGAAGTGTCAAGTCATGTCAAATCATGAAGTCATGGTGTGCAAGCATAAGCTAGGTGCATGGTCAAGCAAGTAAGGCATGTGATGAGTCCTCCTAAGGTGGTATGTAGCTAAAACATGTTCAATAATATATATATATATATATATATATATATATATATATATATATATATTAGGTGTTAACAAGTTTGTAACCAATCTCCATGGTCAACTCATGAAGTTTCAGGTAGCTCTAGGCCTAATCCTAGTCCCAGATCAAGTAGGATGTTGTGGAAACATGAGAAATGAATCAAGGAAAAGTAAAAATATCATGGTTAGAGAATTATGATCTGAAATAGCATGTATGGAATGAGTATTAAGTCAATACTCAGGCTTATAGGGCATGAAGTATCCATTTTGAGGCATTTCTATGAAGATAAGGCTAGTAAGCATGTTCAAATGATGAACTAAGACATGATGATGTAAACCAAGAATTTAAGGAGCATAATATGATGGTATATGAGGTGTGTAGGGCTTCACAAATTTCTAAGGAGGTAAATCAAGCAATTAATCGAGTGGCGCAATACACCCTTCAGGACTAGAGAACAAAAGATGCACAAATGAGATGGGGTAGAGAGTTTTAGAGAACAATTTTACAAATTTTTCATTCAAATACATGTAGGGGTGAGTTTAGAAGGTGTGGTCAAAATTTCAGGACCTAAGGAGGTGTTTTGCAAAAGTTATGCATGTTTTACCAAGATCGAGTTTTTGAGAAGGCTAATTTGAGAACCCTAGCTTCTTAGCTATCATGAAAAATTTACAAGCCTCCTTCAGATAAATAAAATAAGGAAATTTTTAAGATAACTCAAATACAAAAATTTTACAAAAATTTAAAGGTCAAAAGGAGCAAAAAGAAAAAAATATATTCAGAGTTTACTAAAAGGGTTCTTCTCTCTCCAACCTCCTTTCTAAAGCAATGGACAATAAAATGAATTTTTTGACACCAAATCAAGTTTTCAAGTTATGAAATCACCTCAAGGGTATATAATACTCATTCTAAATCTTTTTATGATAGTTATGTTGGTAAAGCATGAAGTTGTTGTATAGACTGTACCTTGTTTTACAAGATTTGTGTAAAAGTCTTGTTTTTGAAAGTCTCCAAGTGAAGCTCTAGTTGTGTAAGCATTAAGATGATGTGTACTTGTTATAAATTTGTTTCATGCATGCTACTTATATATTATGTATTTCTTTATTAAAATCTCCCATCTACCGCTAAGGTCTAATCCAGTCTAAACTAGTCTTGTGAAGTATAGGTGTTTCTTGTTAAAATAAGCACATTTGAGTGTTAGTTGAGCATTGATAGATGATATTTGCCACTCAAATTTCATTTTAATTCATTCCTTGGAAAGATAAAGTATTTTTGTGTTGCAATATAGATGATACAAACTTGGGTTGTTAAGATAGTCAAATAGACTCACCTTTACATCCTTGAAGATCTCTCAATTCTCAATAACTCTTATACAAACAATGGTACATCATGAACTATGGGTTCTCCTTGAGTTTCCCTTGTAGAAAGTGACCACAAAAATGTTTACAAGCTACTAAGATTAAAATGAAATCAAACCGGTTCTTGATGTTTATAAGGTTTCTCCGAGTAAGTAAGTTGAAAATCATGCAAGGTTGATCCATTGGCCTTTGAATTGGATCAAGGTTTGATCTTGGGAAGGTGTGTAACATTTTTTTACCTTCCTTGAAGTATCCCTAAGGTCATAAAAATTTGAGAAAGTGAGAAACTTTCTCAAACTTTTAAGTTTCCAATATGTACTTAAAAACCATGAGTACCTTGATCAAATGCATGAGTTAAGAAGGAAATAGGTTCACTCGATAACTCTTGTATGTTACTGATGATCTATAGATAACAAGGTACCTTCCAAAATCCAAAAATCATTTGAAGACTTTTCCCTTGCGATTGCATTAAACATATTCCTAATGAGAATTGACATTGTCAAATTTATATATACAAGGAGAGTTTTAAATGGGTGAAGAATAATTATATAGGTTTACTATGATGAATATCAAGCTCAAATAAGTGGTGAAAACCTTCCTTGTACCTATAATTGCATGGTAAGAGTTGGATTCACAAGATTTTTCACTCATCAAGGTCACATACTTTATTCAAGATCGAGAACCTAGATGTGAGTACTCCAAATTGGTGTGAAGACATAGTGGCGAAGTATTGAAGTTATAAAAAGAGTCTATAGTATATTGAGGTTTTTCTAACATCCTCTCATAATGAGTATGCCATAAACTTACCTATACATGCATGTTAGACCTGTTCACTCACCATAGAATAAGAAAAATATATTTTTGTCAATTACTAAACAGTTTGTTGAGGTAGAAGGAATATTTTCAATTATGGAAGAAGCGCAAGGAGTTCATAAGCCTATATTCTTCATCATTTAATGACAAAGAATACTTAGAAGAGCTTGCAGATCATGAAGAATAAATTTTTATATGTCAAGTAGTAAAAAGATAAAATGTGAGGTAGATTTTGAAGATCTATTCATTCTTCTTGTACATATGGGAAAGTGGGTAATTTGGATATTTTTGTCTTTGAAAGGTCGAGAGTTGTATTAGGAGTCAATTTTTCTATTCAAGCTCAATGTTTGAGCATGTAGTGGTGGTTGAAAGGGTGCAGTGTTGAGTGTCAGTATTTGAATGAGAAGTGTGTGAATGTAATGAAATTATAGCAAATTAAGAGATGAGAGGAGAAGAAAAAATTTCTAAAATAATGATCACATCAAGTAGATGCAAGCAACAAGGTAAATAAGGTGGTCAAAAATTTCTTGTATGATTGAATTCTCGAGGTTTTTCTCAAATGAACTTGGGAGTGGGTGCTTCCTAGCAAGTAGGTGTTTGCCAAATTACTCAAGTGGGTGCTTGATGTTATAATAGAGTGGGTGCTTCACATTTGGAGTGGGTGCTCACCACATGAAACCATTGTAACTTTACAGGAAAATTTTCCAATCTAGTTTTCTTGTTCCAGTGGGTTTTTGTCCCTTGATGGGTTTCCCACATTAAAATTTGTCTCCTTATGTGGTTATGTGTACTAGCTGCTCTTTCTCTTTCATGGTTGGATGATCATGTATTTCATGGTTAACATAGTTAAGTTTGGTTGATTGAATTATTAGAGATTGCATCAAAATTATAATAAGCATTGATTCACCTCCCCCTCGGCTCCTATAGTTTCTGACAATTGGTATCATAGTTGGTTCTTTCTGTGCAAGTTTAAAAACTTAAGAGAAGGTCCTCAAATCACAAGCATGGGTGTTCAAGTTGATACAGTAATAAAGAATAAGCGTGAGATTATTCAAGCCTTGATTAAAGATTTAAAGACTGGAATTTAGCTAAATGATGCAAATCATCTTGAATAACTTAAAGAAGTAGTAGCAGTTGTTGGTAAGTTGTCAAAAGATATAAGTTTCAAATAAAAGGCTTATATAAAATTTGAGGAATAATTTAATACTTAAAATTATGAGCTAGAACAAGTCAAATTTAAATTGATGACATATCAAAGACACCCTAATGACATATCGATCCGGATCTTAAAAATAAAGCAACTCGATGTCAATAAAATCATGAATCTAGTCATGAACCATACTAAGTAGCCATCAAGACCAAGGATGAATAATGTGATAAACTAAATGTTGATTTGAAGACACTAAGAGAGGAACTTGAGAAAACAAGGAAAAAGAGTTGAAGGGAAAGTCAATTCATGTCTCATTTCAAGGACACAAGAAGACCATCAAGCAACCAAATGCAAGGATATTCCTTGGTAAGTTTCATGGAATTTTCTTTTCATGTCATGTCTTTGGACATAGAGCTAGGGATTGCATAAGGAAAGTAGACAAGGAACACCCATGGAGGGATTACAGGACTGAATATGAAAAGAATATAATGTGTTTCAATTGCCATGAGAAGGGTCACATAGCTAATTTTTTTCTTGAAGAGCCTATGGAGCATGATTGGACAAATGATACATCTAGAGTTGTATATTTTAAGTCTAAAAAAACAATTCATTTTGTAAGATATTGTAACAAGTAGAAGCTCAAATATAAGAGGAAGGATGAAGTCAAGATTACTTTTATGGAAATAACCAAAGCAAAATCAAAATTAGCGATTGAAGAGAAAAACTTAACCGAGATAACAAAATGCACGTAAAAGCTAAGAGAGAGATAGTTGTATCATTCAAATCCATGAAGACCAATCAGCCATCAAATTATGTGACAAGTTTGTTTTCCTTGGTTTTGAGAAATTTAATTCATAAGGAAGTGATTAACTAAAATGTGACCATTCTAGTGTAATCTAATATTATAAGAGTAGTAAAATAATTGAAATAAATGAAGTAATAAAATACTAAAATAGTACCCAAGAAATCTAAGCAATAAAATGTAAAACCATAATGTGTAAAGAGGGTTAAGAAATCCGTAGTTGATTCACAAACATCGCGGGATTGTGTCGCGGTTTAAACTAGGTGAATAAGAGGAGGAAATCGTCACACGGGAGCCGAAAAAGTGTAGAACTCAATTGTCTAGATAGACTGGGGTGCCTAGAGAGGGATAGGGGCACCTGTGGGTTCCTTGGGTCGAGATCTGGGTGCCTGGTCTCGGAAACGACCAAAAAAACTCCTCTAAAGTGTTGCTAGATGTTCTCTTATGTTTGCTCCTTATCATGTTAATGTCATTGTGTGATCGTTGAAGTCTGGTAAACCTGCAATGGAAGAATCACCTACAAAACTCTAGATAGAGCATTAAAATCCTAAAAAATAAAGATGCATATGAAGGGGTCAAAATGTCCTCAACTGCTAAATTGATGTACTTATCACTAAGTGTTTCACTACATCTTAGACCCAATGTAATTCTAAGTGTGTGTGTTTTTAGATTGTTCCCTAGGTGCTCATGTGTTAGTCGCACTTTGTGATGTAGCAAGAAAATAACTAGATGTAGAATGTAGTAAATGTGTGTATGAAAATAATAGACTCGCATCCTATTGTTAGACCCTGAAATATTGTCTAAGTACCAAAAGGTGCTCGTGTGCAGTGAGATCAAGTGAATAGAAGGGTGCTTAGGGAAAAG
The DNA here is from genome assembly GCA_018340775.1 of Taxus wallichiana var. yunnanensis. Lineage (NCBI taxonomy): Eukaryota > Viridiplantae > Streptophyta > Pinopsida > Cupressales > Taxaceae > Taxus > Taxus wallichiana. Next base: position 490,309,854 of record CM031235.1, read on the forward strand.
TGCATGGGAAAAAAGGGTTTAAGAAGGGTTTAAGTGAAACCAGGGCACATGTGGGAGGAAGAACAAGGGTTTAAAGGACTTAGCCATATTTGGCATCATGGAGTCACTTGAGGAAAACGTGAGGACCCGACTAGGTGTGATAAGTGGATAAGGTTCCAATATGGAACCTTAGAGGTCAATAAAGGATATTCCACATAGAGAATATTCCTAGAGGAATCATTATTAGTAAAAGGTTTGCAAAAAGGATAAGCATTTTCCAATGGAGGACCACATCGACACTTAGCACACGATCTACTCAGGAGATAAGTCATGGTGGTGGTCGATGATCCTATTTAAAGAGGTATTTGGGATAGGAACAGAGATAGAGTGGAGACATGTAGAGAAAGAAAAGGAGAGTAACGAAGTGCTACAGAAATGTTAAAGGTTTGGAGTTCATGGTGCTAGGGTTTAAAGTACTTAGTGTTAAAGGGTTATAGGGATATCATTAAACATATGTATGGGTACTGGGATCTGTAACAAGGGATATAATGGGGAAAAGTATAGTTAGGATCTCTGATTAGATAGGTTTGCATGAGTTGAGTCTCTGTCATTTAATGTATATGGTCTGAGATGACCCTTTTGAATGTAATATGGCTACAGAACTCTGTTAAATTAATATACATGGATCTATTTTATACAACTTTCTTATGGGTGTAAACCCTTATGTTATTTGGCTTATCATGACTTAGATCTGGTTTCTTGTATTTCTTACAATGTTTATTAGCTTTTGTGATGCATTGATGTATAGATCTATTAGTTATATCTTCTACCTTTTTGAGTAGATGCATGTACTTATGTTCCTATAAATAGTCCTCCATTAATGGTGGAATTCTCTTCCAAAGCTCACATAAAGGAGGGGCTTGGCACCCACGCCCGCCTCAGTGAGCACCCAAGAGTGTATGTTGGGTGATAGGTTGGTGTGCTTTGGGTTAAAAAGAAGTATTGAGGGTAAAATAATGACTACATCTTGGTTTCGTTACAAGTAACCTCTTTTAAAGCTATTATGACATAAATGCATGATGACGGAGCACTTGACCTTGGATAGTGTCGAATCATGGCTCAAAAACATGGAAAATTAGTTTGCTTAGAGGTTAAAGACTTGATATGAGTTTGATGCATGAAAATGGGTGGAGAACTTGTATCAAAAACTCTATGAGACATTGTTATGTTGTTTCCTAGTAGAGTTGTATGAATGGCTATCAACATATTCATCAAGGACGAGTTAGTACTATATACCTCATGTATGGACCCGGGAGAAATATCGGTGGTTGCATGATGTTGATCGACATGGACCCATGTTGTTGATCACTAATGGAGTAGAGAGGCCGACTAATTATTTCTTCATATTCTTTCCCAAAGATTATTGAGTTTGAGTTCTTGAGGGGACCTAGAGAATCATTCTTTCATGTTATCCCACCGGCTATCAAGATCCTAGTTGTTACTTTGAGTTTGGAAGCCTTTCTTGTGGTGGCTAAACTCCGTTAGGCGTAGGGAATGGAAGCTAGCATAGTACAGGATGGTGGACCTTGCGGTGGAAATGTAGAGGGAGGAGAGGTGGCTCAAGCATAAGGAAGCTCGGGAGAGGGAGATGGCAGGATAATACAAAGTTGCATGAGTGGTATATTTATGGAGGTAGACATTGTGGGAAGAATTTGAGGTTTGCATGGATGACATGGAACCTAATCCGAGCTACCCCATCTTGGCAAGTGCGAAGAGAAAATACCTCGGCTTACGGAGAGAGCTCATCATATAAAGAAAGGATAAGAGTCATAGGCACACATCTTAACCCACATGGTGACCAGAACCTTGCACTTAGTTTTCCAGTTCCTAAGATAAGTGTTGATAATCCAGTTGGTATCGGTATTCATAGTCGAGTGACATTAAGGAGGTATAATTTTTCATTTGGTACATTTATGGTTGCACGGTCATTTCCTTTGTTTTGGAGTATTTTTTCTTGCACAACATTTAGGAAAGGTGTGAGATCACAAGGTTTGAGTATTGCGTCTGGGAGTGGCACGTGAAACACATCTAGGAGTGTTTTGATATCGCAAACTAACGACATGCGCTTTAGTACAACGGTGGGTTTTCAAGGTGCAACTGTGTTAGGCCCCTTACCTATAACAAGAGGAGGATCTAGTGGATATGGAGGAGTTGGCACTAGTGTATCTAGTGGGTCTTATGGTGGAGGTAACATTGGAGGGAATCAAGGTCCTAGATCGCGAAAAGGTCCACAACACCATCAATAGGTGTTTTATGAGATTTCACTCCACTTACCTAATTACAAGGGTGTTGAGGATATCACGGAACATGTACACAAGTGTGAGTTACTATAGCACGTGAAGGGGATCACTACCCTAGAGCAGAAGGCTAGTCATTTTACAACCACATTGAAAGGATGCTTGCATTTACGATACATGAAGTATGACCCTCACCAGAGAGTGGTGGATTATATTGTGTTATGTAATGCCTCTTTGGTGGAGTTCCACATACCTAAGTTTAAACAGAAAAGCATTAGCACATTGGAGGAGATTTAGCAAGGAATGGCAGAGAGTGTTTGGGAGTATAAAATGTGTTTTAAACCTCTCTTATCCAAGTTATCTTATGACATTCATCATTTGCAACATGCTCAGTGGTTCGTTGGAGGATTGGTCATGTCATTCAAGAGGGTGCCTTCATAGAAGAATTTCATAGATCTGTGCAAGACCTTAGAGGTTGGCTTGCGTGTTAATGTCATAAGAAGAGTTGATACAGGAGTTAGTTCATTCCTAGAATCCCAAATTATTGTAATGGAAAAACAGCTAGAGAAATTGTCTATGAACTTAGCTCAAGAGACACGCAATGGATTATGGTGTATAGATTGTGAGGTAGAATGGCGTATAAAGGACGAGTTGTCCCCAAAGATCGGTACGTATGATGATGGTATACTATAAGATCTATCACATATATCATGATGCAAGTAGGTGTCCACTACTGTAGCATATGATCCATAAGAATGTGTCTTGCTTATTGTAAAATTTCCACCTCTACTACTTATGACACCAAGGATTGTAGATTTTTGACGAAATAGATGATACCATTGATATTTGTGTGCACCCGGACTAGTGTTGTGAATAGCTCTAAGGAAGATGCTCATCATTATGAAGGGTGCGTGGATGGAGGAACTCACAAAAGAGGCATTCACATAGGATTTATAGGTTTTGCAGCCACGGAGGTAGAAGAAGTGTGTTCCCACATGAAACTTGTTAGAATTGTGGTCTATGGAACACTATAAGCGCGAATGCCCCGATGCTAACGATGCTCTTGGTGTGGAAATAAGTACAAGTATGAGGATTTCCTAGAACTATTTGATCACATGAGGTAGAATCATAGTAAGGTTAAGGTCACTAGGATGGTGAGTGTAAAGTGTGCTTGATCAAAAATGGATTTCTTCAATGGCGCATGAGTCGAGTTGGAATATGTCGGTGATGATGCGAGTGCAGGGGAAATACTAAAGTAGAAACTATTGATTACAAGAGAAGAGGTGGTATGTGGGAAGTATCCAGACCCTACCCATTAGAAGGAAGTCTATCAAGAGACCATGGACATAATCAGAAGTCTTCAAAGGGAAATTTAGTGTCTAAAATAGCAATCCAAGAAGTTGGAGAAGAAAAAAAAACACCGAGGTCCCTCAGTTAGATATAGATGATGTCAAAGATATGTGTAAGATGTTGGGCCAAGAGAATATCATTTCTCTATTAGGATAATGGTTGAGAGGTAAATTACCAAGCACGAGAGGTAGGTTTTGTGTGCTAACCTTCCTCCTCAAAGCCTTCACTATGATAAGGAGATTACCTTGAATGTAGTTATTGATGGATGGATTTTAAGTAATGTTATGATTAACATGGGCATGGAAGTTAATTTTCTCACACTTGTACACCTAGAATCAAATGGGAAGGCCCCTATTATAGCCATCTTCAAATGTGTTGTATATGGCTAATAAGACAAAGGTAATTCCCATTGGTGTTCTAAAGGATGTTGTTATCACTATCCAAGGAGAGAAATTCATTAGAGACTTTGAAGTCTTAGCACTTGTTGAGGCGAAAACTTTCTAGTGTTACTTGGGCACCCCTGGTGCTATAATAACAATGTTGACTTATGTTTCAATAAGGGGTATATAATTTTTGAGAACAAGGAGGAACATGGTAGCATTCCTTTAATGGATGGGAAGTAAGCACCCTATATTGAGCACTTGGGAGAAGAAGACCTAGATAGAATTTATGTGTGCACTATCAGGTACCCTAAAGTTGTGCAACCAATAAAAGAAGGTGTTAATTAATGGGAAGACACTTAATATATAAGTGATAAAACTAGTGTCGCATGTGATAATTGGGTGCACGAGACATATGAGTTAGTCAAGGCAATTAATAGGCTTTGTGATAAGAGTAAAAAAGGCGCACTCAATCAGGCACCTGGAAGGAAAATAGTTTCCAAGTTACACTGGGGGAGACGACCCTGATGTTTTCCTATGAGTGATAGAGACCCAATGGATATGTGAGATCGAAATGAGAAGGATGTTTAGTTATACCTTGCTCAGGACCGTGACACGTTGGAGGTTGAACCATCATGATAAACTTCAAGAACCATCATGATAAACTTCAAGAATGGTGCAAGGTGAGAATCAAATTCTCTGTTAGGTTTATCCAAAGTAATGCACCTACTATTATACAAAATTACCATGGGAAGGAACCTACCTCGTTTCACATCCAAGCATGTGAGAAGGCCTAGATGGAAGGCGCGGAATCCTTTATACCTTCTTTATGGGTGCATAAGCTTTACTCTACCTTACAAGGCTACACGCCCGCATGGTACATTCACATAGAGATGTGTTGCCAAATAGGAAAGTAAGGAGTTGACACTTGATCTCCTTCAAGCTTTCGAATATTAGAGTCTTGAGCCATTAGTAGATGAGGCACTATAGGTTATCAAGTTCCTAACTATGGGAGATAGTTCCATGGTGGAGAATAGAATATTGGAGTTATTGGGTGAACTCCGGCTTAGAAATGCGCTTTGATGGGGAAGAATCGGAGGAGATATATCTTGAGCGTGCATGTATGGAAAAAGAGAAATGAAAGTTGGTCTATGTGATCGATGGTGAAGAGGTGGAAAACATGGATATTAACCATATTGTGGACACGTGCAAGGTTATGGATAATGTTGATGAGAAATCACACACCTATAATGAACCCCTAAAACCAAGAAGGATAACATTTGTTTGGAAGTGGAACCTAAGGAGGATACCATTGGAGAATCTTTGGACGATGAAAATGAGGTTTTAAAGATCATCGATTTGTTGCATGAATTTCAGGATTTGTTTTCACGTGGGTACCATGAGCTTAAAGGAGTTAACCACTCCTTGGGAGAAATGAAGATGAAGTTAAAGGAAGGTACACACCCAATTTGAAAGAGACCTTATCGAATGAATCCAAGTATGTGCATCAAAGTCAAGGAGGAGATTGACAAAATGATCACATCAGGCATCATTGAGGCTATTGAAGAATCAGAATGCATAAGTCTAATGGTCATCAGCATTAAGAAGGATGGAAGGATAAGGATTTGCATTGATTATAGGGATTTCAATGCGGTATGTGTCATTAACCCATTTCGACCCCATTCATTGAGGATATCCTTGAAGGAGTAGTTTGGTGTGAGATCTATTCTTTCACAGATGGATTCTCAAGATATCATCAAGTTGTAATTACAAAGGAGGACCAAGAAAATAGAACTTTCACCACTGAATGGGGAATTTTTCCCTACATGGTCATGCTTTTTAGACTAAAGAAGGCTTCTTTTGTGTTTTTGTGCATTGTGGTTCAGGCATTTCAAGACTTCATCGACAAGTTTCTACAAGTCTACCTGGATGACTGGATAGTATATGGATTAGTGAGGAACCATTGTAACATTCACGAGGTTGATGTTTGAGAGATGTCGGTAGTTGAGTATATCCCTCAACATTAAGAAATGTGTTTTCACTACTCCATCTGGAACCTGTTGTGACATATCATATGTAACAAATGTTTGCTGGTGAATCCTTCCAAAGTTGTCATTATTTTGGGATTAGGGGAAGCTACCAGTATGAGCGTGGTGCATAGATTCCTTGGGAAAATGGGGTATTACCAGAAATTTATTAATGGTTATTCCAAGATCTCCATACTTGTTGGAAAATTTACTAAATCACAAAAGTACATTTCATTGAGGAGAGGCATAGCAGAAATGGCATTTGACACATTAAAGAATAGGATTATCACCACGCCCATATTACACTTTCCCTCTTAGGATAAGCCATTTCATGTACATGTTAATGCTTCAGGGATGGCAATTAGATAAATATTAGCACAACCTGGATATGGAATTGTTGACCACCCTTGTGCTTTTGCTAGTAGTAAGCTAACCCTAGCATAACGAACTATACTACTACTAAGCGCGAGGCATTGTCAATGATCTACGTGTTACACAAATTTGATCGATATCTATTGAAACACCCTTTATATTCTATATGCACCACATGGCATTGATGTACTTGGTAAACAAGATCGTTCTACAAGGGTTCATATGTAAGTGGGTCCTACTATTTCAGGAGTTTGAGTTTACGATTGTTGTAAAACTAGGTAAGAGTAATTTAAGGCCTAACTATCTATCAAGGATTAACACATGAGAGGACATACAGAGCATTGAGTATACAATGATAGATGCACAACTCATCGAGATAGCAACGCGTGCACTCTTACCTAGAAGATATTGATGTATTTCTCAAAACGGTTGTGGCACCAGAAGGAATGAATACTTTAGAAAGGAAACAACTATCCATACGCATCGCACCCTACATGTTAATTAGTGGAGACTTATACAAGCTAAGCCACAATGAGGTTTTACTTAGGTGCATGTTAGATCATGAGAGCATTGCAATCATGGAGGAAGCACAAGGTGGAATTACAGGAGGGCATTGTGCAAGGAATGCAACCATGCGCAAGATCCTTCAAGTAGGTTTTTCATGGGAAATGGTTTACAAATATTGCATCAAGTATTGCAAGGCCTATGACCACTACCAACTCCTTAGTAAACTAGGGAAAAGAAATGAAATGCAATTAAGATTGATTACCGAGTGCAAAACTATTTTACAAATGGGCAATTGTTTTCATAGGCCATATTTCCCCATCCATGCAAAGGACAGTTCACGCTTATATCATTATATGCACATATTACCTTACAAGGTGGGCGTATGGCACCTACAAGGGATTACATGGCTGGCAATAGTAGCAAGGTTCTCGTGGGAAAATATAATCAGCAGATATGGATGCCCACTGAGTTTAACAAGTGATAGGGGTACTCATTTATTAAATGAGATAGTTAGAATCTTATTGGAAAAATTCAAAAGACTACCCCTTATCACCCTCAATATAATGGAATCACTGAGGAATTTAACAAGATACTAATTCACATGTTAACCAAGATTTGTAATGTTGGGAGACAAGATTGGGATGACAAAGTCTCAGCCGTACTATGGGCATATAGGAAAACTTATAAGAGACTGGACAAGGCCACGCCTTTTTAATTGGTGTTTGGTGTGAAAGTTGTGTTACTTGTTGAATTCATGTTACCATCACTATGTATAGTGCACACAGGAGGGATATATGATGAACAAGTGCTTGAGGAGAGGATTGATAAGTTGATGCAGTTAGATGATAGGTGGGTTATTGCTCATTGGAGTCAGAAAATAGAAAAATCTAGGCAGAAGGCATGGCATGATAGACACATCAAGAACAAACAGTTTGAGGTTGGAGAGATGGTTCTATTGTATGATTCCAAGTTTCTGTGCCACTCATGGAAATTAAAATTCCATTGGATGGGACCATACATTATATCATATATACTTGATTCAGTGCTTCATCGATTATAAGCGCTAAATCCCTACTATAAATAATTCTTCTTTGTGTTTGTAAATAAGTCACTAATACCGTAGCCTAAGTTTTTCCTTGATGTAGTTTCCCTTCTTTGTGTTTCCCTTTTTTGTTGTGTTTTGTGTGCATTTATGTGCTGGTAGCCACTTATTATTTTCAAAAAAATCTATGCGTAGAGTACCGTGCATCCATTTTAGTGTGGGGTGGAGTGATGTGACAAGTGTTGGAAGCTATGGTTTTGGATGGTCCGGGTTGAAAAATAAAAAACACGTGGATTGAAAGATCATGCGTGAAAAAGGTGAACATAAGGGAAGGATGGTGTCAAAAGGCTTTGAGAAAACACGTACAAGGGTAAAAATTATAGAAGAAGCACGAGGTAGGTAATGGAAAGAATGTGGTCTAATACATAGAGGAATAATTGACTTTGATGCGGGAGAAAGTGTGAAGAATTCTATGGTTGAGGTGGTTGTGCACCAAAAGGTTGTAGAAGTGTTTACATAGGATTGAGCATGGAGGAAAAGTGCTAAAGGTTTGCGTTGGAAAAAAATCTACCTTTATTACAAAATTACGTTGATAGGTGGCATGGCATTTATTATGGAGAAATAAAAAATTATAAATATAATATCAGGGGTGTGTTATTTTCTACCTTGCATTTTAAGTTATCAAAGAGCTCTCATGAACTAGGGCATCCTTATGAAGAAGGTTTGAGAAGAGTTATGAAGATTTGTGTGCATAGCTAGTTTGATCGGCGAAGCAGTGGAAAGGAGTACACAAGAATAAGCAGAGAAGGTTGTGTGGAAGAATCCCATGGGTGTTACACTATCTTGTGGAAAAAGGGTTTTCTAGGTTAGGGTTACATAGCTAGGGCATGGGGTTTGAAGGAATTTTCACAAAGGAGTGGAGCCGCAAAGTTGGGAAGAGCCAAGATCGGGAGAGAGGAATAATTTCTAGGGACCCAACGAACGAATGGCACCAAGGAAAGTATCAAATGTTTCACAAAATAAGGGCAAGGGAAAGGGAAAAACATACCTTCAACATTTCTACAATTACTAACCTGATGAGGATGGATGAACGCTTGGTTACAATGTTGAATGGGTAAGAGAGATGGACACATATCAACAAGGCCTAGTTGAATGTTTGTTACAATTTCTCGAGGAACAATCTATAACCTCTCGGCTTTCAAAGTGTAGAGGAGATAATAGACCGCGTGCGCGATGAAGAGAAGATCATGTTTGGTAATGTCCTCCTCACCATTGTCTTTTCAGAGATTGGAGTTCCCGATGGGCCGATAAGTTTTTTTTGGAATACCTAGATGAGGACCCCTCCCCCAAAAAGAGGTTTAAACACTATACCGTGACACCATAATGGTTGCTCATAAAGTGCACTGGAAAAGTGATATAATCGGATGTGCAATTGATTTGGGGCTAAATGCGTAAATGCGAGAACCCGAATAGTTTCCTTCACTAGTGCAAGGAGAAGTTGAGTTCATCATATACTATCATTTTTGCATTGGTATATTTACTTTAGTAGATGGCACCAAGAGTCCTTGGTGTAAATTTCCTTTCTCCTTCACAAGACAAGACTTCTAAGTCGGCCAATTATTTTAAAGAGGTGAAGAAACTTAGATTTTATCTCGAGTGTAGTGGATCAAGACTACGGCGAGCTGCACAAGAAACTTATATACCGCCGAAGTGTTCCTATGTGGAGAAGTATGTCTCCCATGATGTGCACATGTCAAAACAAGTAACATTACTTATCGTAGGAGGACAAAGAACAAGGGTGTATTTTTCCATAAGGCCTAAGTATGTAAAGGGTGCTTATGTTAAAGATGATGTTTCCATTCTTGAATACCGCACCTATCGGAAGAAGATTGTGTTAAGGAAAAGAGATAGAGGAGAAACTCTTGAGAAAAAGGCACAAGCACACAAAATTGCATACAGTGGGGGCGTGGGAGTCAGGTGCAGGCACCACTACTTATGTCCACCAGAAGAAGTCTCCCGTGAGAAAAGAGTCACCGTAAAAGGAGTCACCGTAAGAGGAAGATTCGTTGGTAAGGGAAGATTCACCTAAGAAAGAGGAAAAAGAGAAGTCCCCTAAACTAGAATCGCTAGTAAGGAAGAAGTAGAGGGTGACAAAAGGGTCGGACTTAGGTGAGAGAGAAATCATGGAGGCTGATGAAGACAATGAAGAGCGCAACAAGGCTCATAATCATCATGTGTATAATGTATATGAGTCAGAGGAAGAAGGAAATGAAGAGAAGGATGAGAACGATTTAGAAACTCACTACAAAGGGAAAAGCAAGGAAGTAAACTTAAAGGATCAAAAGACCCCAACCACGACCAAGGAGAAAATGGATGATATTATAGAGAGGGAAGTGGCAGAATTATCCAAGTGATTGGTGGAGTATGAAGTTGAGTGAAGTGCCAAGGAAGTACTGAAGAAAATGGAGGAAACTATGAGTGTGGGAAAGGAGTATGGAAGCATGGGTGGAGACCCCAGTTTAGTAGTAAGCTTCCCAAAGGCAGCGCACACATGTGGAAAGGGCATAGTAGTGGCACAGAACAAGAAATGACTTACATTAATGATCCAAACAAGGTACTATGTGCGTGCTTCCAAATTACCATGCCCACAAACCAACTCCTTGCTTGGTCTTCTTTTGATGAAGAGGGTGCATACCCATGCACGAGGAAAATGTTATCTTGGGATTTTGAGTCCCACGTTGATGAACCTGAATTTGAGGTAAATTGAGATGCATTGATGAAGATACTAGATGCCAAGGGAGTAAACCCTCTAGTAAATTCCCAACAACTATCTAATGAGCAAGTTTGCAATGCGCTCAACAAAGTATCGATAGAGGTAGAGGCAAGACTCTTGGTAGAAACAAAAAAATAAGGGTCTTGGAGGAAGAGCTTGAGAAAAATAATGAGGATATCATTGAGTGGGACAAAGAGATAAAATAGAAGGAATTGATCAAAGTGCACAGTTAAGGCGCGAGTTGAGGGATGAAAAGGAAAAGGTGCGTGAAATCCATAAGAAGATAGAGGCCATTTCAGATGCCATAATCTTGAAGCACCTAGACCTGGCCCCACCATACAGAAATACGATTCAATCATGAAATTCTTGGAAGACTTGACCTACATCCTCACCATGGAAAGGAAACCACTCGCATTAGAGTCAGCAGAGGAGGTGATGGCATGCCAGAAGGAGGAGGAAAAGTTGAAGATTGGGGAGATAGTGACTCGGTACTCTGAGCTCCTTGCCACAGTAAAGACCACTACACGATGGCTGAAGCCATGTATGATAATTGTGTCAATATGGATAGGGTAGCAAGCATATTGGTTTCTACACATGAGGTGGATCTAAAATAATTTCAAGAAAAGCACAAAGGAAATAGGGTAGAGCACGAAAAGATCCTGGATGAAGTTGAGAATAAATTAGAAGCAATCAAGACCTTGTGGGGTTTGATTAAGAATAAGATAAAGGAATTGTACCCCCAAGTTGCTCGCAAGATGGATGCATTAGTGATCTTAGCAAGCAAATGAAAGCATTGTTGATACGTTGAAATCTAAGAGTGGGGATTAGTTTTAATGAATTAAATGCATAAGTGGGTGACCTACATCAGAAAGTGCAGTAGAAGTAAACACATGGGAGAAGATTGAAGCAACCGTGAAGGAGTTCTCACTCCTCATACAAAGAAGATAGCACATTCTTTTATCCTTCCATTTCTTTCATTCTTCCATTCTTTGATTGTTTCGATACCTCTATTATTTATTCTTTGAGGAAGAAGAACATTTCCAAGGAAGGAGAACACACATAGTATGGGGTGATGTTTGACCCTAAAATATTGGCTAAGTACCAAGAGGCAGGAGTGCATAGTATCGTAGATAAAGGGCGTTTAGGGAAAAGTGCGTAGGAAAAAGGGGTTTAAGAAGGGTTTAAGTGAAACCAAGGTACACGCAGGAGGCAAAACAAGGGTTTAAAGGACTTAGCCATATCCGACATCATGGAGTCACTTGAGGAAAAATGTGAGGACTCGACTAGGCATGATGAGTGGATAAGGTGCTAGCCTGGAACCTTGGAGATCAAGAAAAGGATATTCCATGTAAGGAATATTCCCAAAGACATCATTACGCTTAGTGGAAGTTTTGTGAAGAGCATAAGCATTCACACCAATGGAGGACCACATCGATAATTGGCACACAACTGCTAAGAAGAGAAGTCATGGTGGTGGTCGATGATGTTATTTGAAGAGGTGTTTGGGTTAGGAATACACAAAGTGTGGAGACAAAGAGAAGAAAAAGAGGCATGAAGATACCATAAAGATAATGCATAGAGAATGCAGAGAAAGAGAAGGAGAGTAATAAAGTGTTGCATAAATGATAAGGGTTTAGAGTTCATGGTACTAGGGTTTAGAGTACTTAGTGCTAGAGGGTTGTAAGGGATACCATAAAACATATGTATGGGTACTTGAGATCTATAACAAGGGAAATAATGGGGAAAAGTATAGTTAGGATCTCTAATCAGATAGGCTTATAGGAGTTGAGTCTCTGTCATTTAGTGTATATGGTCTGAGATGACCCTTTTGAATGTAGTATGGCTACTAAAGACTATGTTAAATCAATATACATGGATCTATTCTACAAAAATTGCTTACATGTGTAAACCCTCATGTTATATGGATTGTCATGGCCCAAATCTAGTTTTTGTATTTCTTACAATGTTATTTAGCTTTTGTGATGCATTAATGTGTAGATTTGTTAGTTATACCTTATGCCTTTCAAAGTAGATGAATGCACTTATGTTTCGCAAATAATACTCCATTACTTGGTATAAATATCTTGCAAATTTCACATAAATGAGGGGCTCGACGCCTGTGCACACCTCAGTGAGCACCTAGTGCATGTTAGATGATAGCCCAACACGCTTGGGGTTAGAAAGAAGTATTGAGGGTAAAATAATGACTACAAGTGTCACCAAAGTGAATACTTTTCTTACTTAATATCCATGCATATAACAACATATTGATTACATACTAAAATAGTAATATGTGTGTTATTTTGTGTCTATAGTTTAGATTTAATTGAGGCTGATATAAGAATGAAAAGTCCGAGATGAATAGTTTGTTGTGTGGTTTATTATTGAGATGTGGAGAGGGGCAATCGATGCCTCCATTTTTGAGTTGTGTTCAAGAAAGGGAGGACCAAAGGAAATAGTATTTCAAATGTTAGGTTCATAAAGGGGCTATTTTTCAAGTATCCCATATGTTTTTGGTGTAGGTAGTGTATTGACAGTTATACCTCCATTACTTGGTAGAGCTCTCTTACAAAGCTCACATAAAGGAGGGGCTCGGTTCCCAGTGCACACCTTGGGTGAGCACCCAAAGCATATGTTGTATGATAGACCGGCATGTTTGGGATTATAAAGAAGTATTACGGGTAAAATAATGACTACAAGTGTCACCAAAGTGAATAATTTTCTTACTTAAGATCCATGCATATAACAACATATTGATTGCATAGTAAAATAGTAATATGTGTGTTATTTTGTGTCTATAGTTTGGATGAACTCTCTTGCAAAGCTCACATAAATTAGGGGCTTGGTGCCCGTGCGTGCCTCAGGTGAGCACCCAACGTATGTTGGATGATAGATCGGAACTCTTGGGGTTATAAATAAGTATTGAGGGTAAAATGATGACTACAAGTGTCACCAATGAATATTTTTCTTACTTAAGATCCATGCATTTAACAACATATTGATTACATAGTAAATAGTAATATGTGTGTTATTTTATGTCTATAGTTTGGATGAACCGAGGCTGATATAAGAAGGAAAATTTTGAGATGAATAGTTTGTTGTGTTGATTATTGAGATGTGGAGAGGGCGGTCGATGCCTCCATAAATGAGTTGTGTCCAAAGAAAGGGATGACCAAAGGAAATAATATTTCAAATGTTAGGTTCATAAAGGGCTATTTTTCAAGTATCCCATATGTTTTTGGTGTAAGTAGTGTATTGATGATTTATACTTCCATTCTTGGTAGAAATCTCTTACAAAGCTCACATAAAGGAGGGCTTGGTGCCGCGCACACCTTGGGTGAGCGCCAGGCGTATGTTGGATGATAGACCGGTATGTTTGGGATTATAAAGAAGTATTAAGGGCAAAATAATGACTACAAGTGTCACCAGTGAATAATTTTCTTACTTAAGATCCATGCATATAACAACATATTGATTGCATAATAAAATAGTAATATGTGTGTTATTTTGTGTCTATAGCTTGGATGAACTCTCTTGCAAAGCTCACATAAATTAGGGGCTTGGTGCCCATGCATGCCTCAGTGAGCACCCAACATATGTTGGATGATAGATCGGCACTCTTGGGGTTATAAATAAGTATTGAGGGTAAAATGATGACTACAAGTGTCACCAATGAATATTTTTCTTACTTAAGATCCATGCATTTAACAACATATTGATTACATAGTAAAATAGTAGTATGTGTGTTATTTTGTGTCTATAGTTTGGATGAACTAAGGTTGATATAAGAAGGAAAATTTTGAGATGAATAGTTTGTTGTGTTGATTGTTGAGATGTGGAGAGGGGCAGTTGATGCCTCCATAAATGAGTTGTGTTCAAAGAAAGGGATGACCAAAGGAAATAATATTTCAAATGTTAGGTTCATAAAGGGGCTATTTTTTAAGTATCCCATATGTTTTTGGTGTAGGTAGTGTATTGACAGCTATGAGGTTGTACTCACCCAATGAGAGGCATTACATCATATCTTTAAATGATTGATCATCTGGTAATTTGGATTTGGGGATGGGGGAACTTATGAATGCTTGATTTGAAAAGGAGGTGCTTTGTAAGGGAAGCAACATGTCATTTGGCTTATAGGTCATATGACATGCTTTAAATGGGTTAGGATCAACATGAACCATAAAGGTTTTACCTTCATGTTTGTATTTTAAGCATTAATGTAAGGTGGAAGGGACACAATACATAACATGGATCCAATGATGTTCTAATAGTATATTTTATATTATTTCATCTTCTACAATGTAGAATATTTCATGGATGGCTCTCATGCCTATTTTGATAGGTAGGATTATTGTGCCTAAGGTAGTGATAGTAACATTGAAAGTGTGTAAGAAGGTAGGTGACTGAGCCACAATATTTGTAGGTAGTTGAAATTGTTTGAAAGCATGAGATGAGATTATGTTGATTTTGTCTCCATTATAAATCATGATTCTTTTAATGAGAGTATCGTTAATTTGGTAAGTGATTAATAGAGGGAGATTATGGTCTTTAGGTTGTAAAGATGGGATCTTGGAGTCATCAAACACAATGGATGGAGACATTTTTAAGGTGCAAAAAAAGTTGGAAAATGGCTATGGTTCATCGATGGTACCAAAATGGATTGGCGAGCTTTTATCATAGCTTTACGATGTTAAGGGCAATTCTTGATGAGTTCAAAGAGGGACATCTTGAGTTCTTGATATAGTTTCTTGATAACATTATTATGTATTGAGGTCATGGGTTAAATCTGGAGGGATACAAGGATGACCTTAGTTTTAGAGGATGATGAATTAATTGATTAAGTGGGGGCTACAGAGATAGCAAATTTAGGCCTACTTTTGTATTGAACATTTAAGTCCTATATACAAGCTCTTGTGTCTATGTCGATAGCATTGATTTGGAAGAAGGGGATTTTCTAGAGAATTTTATACCATTATTCGAAAGAGTATTAGGTGATGGTTTAAGAGTTCCAAGTTCAAGGGTTTTAGGGATAGTTTTATACCGGTATCCTCATTTTGTCACTTTCTGATTGAAAAGTGGAGAAAGAAGATCTATATTTATTAGGAGATCAGATTTCCTAAAAATAAATTTGATTATAGCTTAGATTACTTTACAATCTTGAGTATGATGTCCTCACACCCTATCATAAGTGCAAACTATGTCATACTTGTACCAAGTGGGATTTCATCTATGGGGATCGGAAGGTTTGATCGGGGTAGTGATATGGATAATGATTTAAGAATATTTTCAAAGATCACAATATGGTACCGGGAATAGCTTATCTTGTGATGATGCTAATGATATAGGGTTTTGGTTTTATTAGATGGTTTAGGAGTGTGGCACATAGGAAGTGTGTTTTGAATAATAGGCTTATGTGTGCGTTTAAGGATGGTTTTGGATTCTAAGATGGTGAATGAGAGTTTGGATAAAGGATGAGGTCCCATAAAAAGGGAACTGATGTGGCATTTATAAGTATGTTTATTTTTGTGTATTATTTTAGGGTTATGACTTTTTGTTTTGGAGACTAGGTAATATTCGTGTAAAATCATAGCACCCCAAATGACCTCTCATATTTTGTGTTTAAAACCTATCATTTGATGTGATTCCCATAACATTGAGTTTTCCCAAAAGTGTTGGACTTTACAATGGGGAAAACTCTCTAGATTAAGGTTGGTTCCTATTCTTTTGTTTAGGTGCATAAGTGAAATTTGCAAAGGATTGATTCCTAAACCTAATGTAATATTGCGAGGAGATAAGGATAGAGGGAATACAAGAAATTAAAACTAAGCTAACCAGGTGATACATCGAAGGAATGATGAACATTTATTTTTCTAATAGGCACAAACCAAAAATGCATACAATAATCAAGCACATATAATTAGTTTTGCAATGAAAGACCATATGAGAGCAATCAAGACAAGAAAGGGTTGAAAATCAGCCACAACCATGTATTATTACTCTGTAGATTTGATACATTGCATTTACAAAATGGCCAAAAGGCAGAAAACATGTTGCAATCTAATGGAAGGTCTGAAACTCCACAAATTTGTTTGCCAAAGGAAAAGGGGAGCCAGAAAAATAGAAAAATTTCTGACCCTTTACAATGAGTCCCGACCCTACTTTTATAGATTCAACACAGAGGGAAGAAAGAGAGAGAAGGGAAAAACTGGTTGAAGTTCAACAATTGCTATCAATGCCTCCTATGAAATCTACCCCCAAATTTGTCTTGACTGCATCAATTTCTTGTTCGGCACCTTCAAGTAGGTGGAAACAGCAGTATCAAATCGAATCTAATATAGTTGTTGGGGCAAATAGATCCTGCATTGATGACCCAAAGACATTTCTCCATTTTTCTCCCACCTAACCTCCCCAAACTTAAAGTTTCATATCTTCATGGCATAGATGAGGATGAGATCTTTCCAACGGTGTAAGATTTGTTAGATTTTGAGCCCGAGTCGAAAGATATGCCCATTTGAAATTTGAATTGGGTCCGTACAAAAAAGCGGGAAAACCAGTTTGAAAACAGGCCCCCTTTTAAAACCAAACACGTGGAGGGTTGGCGCATGTTTGGGGTGAGCCTCTATATTTTAATTTTGGAGTGGCATGGGGCTGACACGTGGTTTCCAACGTGACTTGCTCAATTTCCTAATGTTTTTGGCTAAGTCCTTTGCTTGGCAGGGTCATATATCAGACTGGGGACACGCAGCAGCCTGGCATTTGCTTGGAAACCTCCCCTTACTTCTGCTCTTGAATTAGCATTGTTTGAACCCTTGGCACCCTCTATAGGCCTATCACAATACATTGACTATTCAACCTAACTCTATCCCTTTTTTGAAACTGGACGTGTGGAGGCTCCACACTTACTTAAAAGCCCACTCGGGATTTGCCTTTGGAGGAATGTCGGGTTGACACGTGGAAGCCTCTGCGACTCTTTGGAGTTTTCAATAGCCTCCTTTTTTATTTTGGACCTTGGACTACGTGGTGAGTTGGTGCTCATTTGAGCCTCTGCTTTAGGATTAACTTCACGGAGGTGCGCCAAGTTAACGCATGGCAGCTCCTACTAGCATTTCTATACTTATCCTTTTTTTAGGCCCACCTCATTCGTCATTTGAATTTTAGCTTTGACTCTACCTCCTTTTTATGCTGGGACACATGGGGCTTGTTCCTTGTTCAAGCTTCCTTTTTATATTTGACTTTGGAGATGCACCACTTGGACACTTGGTAGCATCTGTCATCTCCTCCATACTTAGTCAATTTTGGACTCATTTTAAACCGTTTCAAAGCCCAAAGACTTCGAACCTTCACCGCTCCTTCCTTTTTGAGCTTCCGGGTTCTTTGACACTGTCTACTCCTACCTCGACCCTACAATTCCATTTCTAAGCCTACCTGTAATCTTTTTAATGGATTTAAGGCATGGATTCACTTGACAGAGATGTTTTTTTGAAATTCTCCTACGCAGGTCATTTGATCTTCCACAGCCCCACCACTCCAATGTAGAGTTCTTCGCAACTGTTTGCAGGATTCAAACATGATTTCACTAGTTCTTTCTATGTGGGGTTGTGGTTGATCCAATATTTTTCAAGGGGAAAAATATGGATTATAATTTTGGCAAATCGCAGGGTATATCGCCTTCTAGATGAGAGGACCAGTTGCCTTGTTATGTCCATTGGGCATGGAGTCGAGAATGATGGCCTGGTATTGATCCTGCCTCTAATCCATGAGCTCGACCATATGCGTCTCAATTTTCATAAGAAAACTCAAGACAACGCTTTCTAAGAGTATAAAATTGATTCGACAGGGCTTTCAACCGCCCTCGCATGGACTGTTTCGAAGATGGCTTTTAGTTGCTCTACATTTGTTTTCTTTTGAAGATGGAAACTATTACAAGTTACTATGAGTTTCCCTATTGTGAATATGAAAGGGATAGCATGTCCACTTGGAGGCACATTGGACTGTGTAACGACGCAACCTGGAGCAACAAAGAACTTGTGCCATAGCACTTAGGGAAACAAAACTACACTACAACAAAACAACGTGCATACGCACTTAGGGAAATGAAAATATTATGTTAATATTTACAGGGGTGGAAACTTCCCATTCAATACCAATGTTTGAGATGGATCCGTTTACTGGGATCTACAATTTTTTTCCATCCAATTTAGCCAGCTAGAAGGCATTGCTACTCTTACACTCTGTGATCATGTAAGGGCCACTCCAGATGGCATCAAATTTGGAGTGTTTTCCGGCTTTGCCCGATCCGCATCCCATTTCAAAACTAGGTATCCTTCTTGAAAATTCCTTGTTTTTACTTTCTTATCAAAGCATATCTTGATTGAGACCTAATCCTTCTCCATTGTTTGAAGTACATGCTCTCTGGTTTCTTCTAATTCCATCAACTCGCATACGGCCTCCATTGGTTCAAACTCAGACATCTCCATCTACTTCATGAGTTCCAATGTTGGTGATTCAAGTGATATAGGCAACACTGCTTCTTTCCCATAGACAAGTTTGAATGGAGAGTTGCCTGTAGACCTCTTGGGTGTTGTCCTATCAGCCCATAAGGCTTATTTGAGTTTTGTGTGCCAAGTTCTCTGATTTTCATCAAGAGTTCTTTTGATAATCCTTAGCAGGTTCTTCTTTGTGGACTCAACTTGGCCATTTCCTTCAGGGTAATAGTTTTATGAAGTCCTCAAGTAAATCACATTCCTAAAAACCATTCCGTGATTTTGGAACCTATGAATGCCAATGCATTGTTTGATATAATGGTGGTTGGCACTCTAAATCTGGTCACTATCCCTTCATAGAAATCTAGTATACTAAACTCATTAGCTTCTTTGAGTGTCATTTCCTCGGTCCACTTGGTGAAATAGTTTGTTGTTGTTAGAATCCATTTATGGCCTTGGCTCAAATTTGGATTGATGACCCCGATGAAGTCCAATCCCCATTGCATGAATAGATCATAAACTGAAATTGGGCGCAATGGAAGTGCTACTAGACTTTCTTTGCTCTCGAACAACACACAGTTCTTGCACCTTTTGATCCATGCATAGCAAATCACTAAACATTTTGGGCCAATAATAACCTGCCTTCATGATCTTGAGTGTTGTCACCCATAGAGCAAAATGGCCTCTAGCTACTTCATCATGGAACTCCTTTAACACTCTCTCTATCTCGATTTGTCCCAATGCATCTTAACAGAACACCATTGATGTCCCTTTTAAACAATACGTCATCAAAAGCACGTATGGGATGGCCTATAATCTGAAGTGTCTCCTTTTTGTTTTACTCATTTATAGAGGACATAGACTGTTTGTAGGAAGTGCATAATGTTATGAGTCCAACAAGGAGTGGGCACATCATCATTTTCTTCCTCTTGACTATTTTTTAGGACAAAAACAACTTCCTTTTCACCGATTGCTTCATCTTGTTGGCTCGAGGCAAGTTGTTTACTCAATTCCTTCCCATGGACCATCTTAGTAATCTTGATCTTAATGTCATACTTCATGACACGAGTGATCCATCCTACACATTTTTCATTCAGATCCTTACTAAGAAGAAGGTCTTTAACTCCTGCATGGGAGACCAATAGTTGGATTTTATTGTTTGAGTCTAGATGCTTAAACTTCTTTAACCCTCTTATCACTGCCAGGACTTGATTTTCGATGAAGGAGTATCTCACTTCATAATCTTCCAGACTTTGAGTGAAGAAGGCAATTAGATGCTCTGTACCCTCTTTATTTTGTTGTACTAAGATTACAGAAATTGTGTCACTGCCACCAAAGGCATATAGTATGAAGTTTTTAGAGAAGTCTAGATTCATGAGAGTTGGGGCTTGTGATATAGCTTCTTTGATGGCCTGAAATATTTCTCTTCCTTCAGCTATCCACCTAAATTTCAAGCTCTTCTTCAACATCAACGTTATTGGTTTGACAAGGGCAACAAAGTCTGGGACAAACCTGTGGAAAAAATTGATATTTCCTAAGAAACTTTGAAGATATTTCTTATGGCTTGGTAATGGCGATGCTTTTATTGCTTCAACCCTCTCTGGCTCGATTTTCAAACCCTCTTTTGACATAATATGGCCTAGAAGCCTACCCTCATGGGCCAAAAATATGCATTTTTTAGGGTTCAATGATACCTCGAATCTCCTGCATCTGTGAAATATCTGCCTTAGGTGAAAAAGGTGATCCACTGCATTTTTGGAGAACACAAAGTGATATCATCCAAATATATCAATACTATCTTATTAATCAACCCTTTGAATGCCATATCCATTACCCTTCAGAAAGTGGCTCCAGCATTAGACAATCCAAATGGCATTTTTTGTAGGCATAGGTGCCCCATTTGGTGGTGAAATCCATTTTGAACTGATCATCTTCTTTCACAATTATTTGGTTATACCCTGAGTAGCCATCTAGGAGGGAGAATCTCTCTGATCCAGACACCACTTGCAAAATCTACTCCATGGGGAGCGGGTGGTGGTCTTTGAGAGATTCTCTGCTCAATTCTTGAAATTCTACACACAACCTAATCTCTCCATTCTTCTTCCTGACTAGGACCAAATTTGTAACCCAGCTTGAGTGTTTGATTGGAAATATAATACTTGCCTCTATCAGCTTGTTTAGCTCTTTCTTCATCAAAGGTTCAATGTGTGGATTGACTGGTCTCTACTTTTTCCTGATGGGCTTAGCATCTGGATCTAGTTCAATTATGTGTTGTGCTAGCTTCGGATTGAACCCTCTTAGGTCTTCATAGCTCCAAGAAAATACATTTGGAAACTCTTGGAAAAGTTTCATGAATTCATACCTTTCTTGCTCAGTGGCTACTTTTCCAATTTGAAGTGTTTTTCCTTTACCAACTATAATTGACTCTTAATCTTCTCCTTTGATTTGTATGTTAGCCTTCTCTTTTCCAAATTGATCATTAGGATTGAAGATAGATTCTAATGTCACTAAACCTTTGTGAAGCTTGTTTTTATGTAGCTATACTACTTGATCTCCATATTTCTGCTCTAATTTTTCTTGATTCCTAGCTGAGAATTCAACTTCCTCTTATAAGAAATTAATGATCTGCTGGTCATTCTCAAACACCTGCCAGCATGTGTTGTTATCTGGTACTATTGGCCTCACAATCACATGGATATGTGGCTATCCTTTGTCTCTCTTGATGCTGTCAACCACATCAAATGTTGCTCCAACTATTACAAGCCTATCAAAGCAGCTTCATTCTCCTTCCTAGGTATGGACACAATGTTGAAGGCTTCAAAATCCTCAATGAGATCCCATACCCTATTTTTGTAGCTCTTGAGCAGGTTGTTCTTGACAACATTTAGTCCTCTGACCTGATTAGCAACTAGTTCACTGTCACCAAACACTTGTAAGTTCTTGATTCCTCATTTTATTGCCCAATGCAATCCATGAACCAAAGCCTCATATTTTGTTGTATTGTTTGAATAGGCAAATTGGAAATGGAAATTTGAATAGTATTTCATACCTTGGGGTGACACAATCATGGCTCCTCCTCTGGCTCCTTGCCTACTTCTCAAGCCATCAAAGAACAATTTACATACTTCATTTTCATCTTTGTGTTCTGTCTTAATGATGTCAAGAAGAGGATGATTCTCCCCATGTAGGCGGTAGACTCCTAGTTCAGATTCCTCCATCTCCTTATAGGGGTAAAAAGTGTGTCTTTTATTTTCCAATTCATCGAGAGTCATTCTAGGATACACCCCACCTTGGTATCTACTTCACAAGTGTTTAGGAGGTCCTCCTAATCAAAATTTGAATAGTTTGCATTGATTGGGCTAGGCACATAAGACTCAATGTGGTAATGCACTATGGGTTTAGATTTGATTATGGCCTTCACTCCATACCTTGTTCTAAAAAGAATATGTGACCATCAATAGAAAAATATCCTTCAATTTTACCGGTGAAGTCCTGGAAAAACACAATGCAAAATGTGATGGCAATTCTATGATCGATATGTTCTCAGTAATACTGAGCCACATTAGGGCAGAGCATGGAAAGTGAGGCTCAGATCCTTTATGAATCTAACAATTGTCACCGTTGTCCCATCTAGTTATACTACCCCTATAGAGATGACTTCATACTGGAGGCCCAATTGATCAGCTATTTGTTTGGGCATTACGGAACTACTCGCCCCCGAATCAATCATGCAATTATGCACCAATTTATCCCCAATGATTAATGAAACATAAAATGGAGGAGGCTTCAGATTATTACCTCATTTTTCTCCATGGTTTCTCTCAGGTTGAGCCGCATTGGTAAGCACTTTCTCTTGCTTGCTGGGAGGCTGATTTGAGCTTGACCAATTGGCCATCGCAGTCTGTAACAGATCCCTCTATCTTGGAATGGCCGGTGACTCCCATAGTGAAATGTTCACATTTGTCTTCTTCATTTTCCCAATGATGTTAAATGAGCTATCCTTATATTTCCCCTTCCCGGTATATTTTCTCTTACACATGGGTCATCACAACCAAGGCTTGAGTAGATTTGGAAGGTGGTTTGGATTGACTCTGCATATTGGGAGTTGTATTTTGAATTCCAATACCTTATGGGTCAATGGAGGATTGAGAATTACCTAAGTTTGGTGACTATCCTTCTCCAATATTTCTCTTCTTAGACCATGTATTGGCGGTTATACTTTGAGAAAGAGCCTAATTCATTCCACATAAGTCTTCAGTTTTCCAATTGACAAGCATAGTTTCACTTAGAGGTCCCTCTTGTTGAGCCCCCCGCTACTAATTTTATTCTTGGCTAGATTCTTGTGACACACCAAGTGGTCTATACCATCAAGGCCTCGATAATGTGCACCATTTAAGCACATTAATTGATTATGCGGCTGATTACATGGGAAACACCAATCATATTCTTGTGTCATGTTATTTTGTGTTGGGACCAATGCCCTTGATGTTGAGGCTGTGTTTGGATCATATGACCTAAAAGGTATAGCAACTTGAGGTTGTCCTTGGTTTTGGCTTGAATTTGACTGATTTGGTGGTTTATTTTGCTGATATGGGGGTCTAGCTTGATACTTAACCTAAGGATGATATGGCCTAGAACTTTGAGCTCTTTGTCTTTTTATGGTTACTAACTCATTTCCCAAGTTTTGAAGTTGTTTCATAACTTCTTGAAGCTCTTTTGAGAGGTTAGAGGATGAGGTGGAGGCTTCAGCTGAACTTTGATTCCTAAGAGTAGGTATTGGATCTAATGTGGGTGTCGGCTAGTGCTTGGGTTTCCTAATTTAGGGTATAGAGGCATAGAGGGCCTAAGAGTAAACTTGCACCTAAATTAAATGATTCTCAGCTCCTATGGAAAGGTTATAAGCTGCAAGTAAGGTTTTTCCTCCCATTAACTGAATCATTAAAGCAATATTAGAATTTAAAGCTCTAAGAAAGTATAAGAAGGAACCTTCTTCTGTGGGCTTTACTGCTGCTGGAATCATGTCCTAGGTCCATTGAAATCTAAGGTTGAAATCCATCAACTACTCGTTTAGATCTCTCTTGATTGTTGTCAGTTGCTCCAACAAGGATAGGTTATCTCCTTCTTCTCCAAACTGGCCATGAAGACCTCTACACAGATGGTCCCAAGTTTGAATAGAGCCTATTGCTAGGCTCCTAAACCATTGTGAAGCTTTACCCTTAAGTGAAGAGGCTAGCAACTTGACTACAATGTCCATCTCAGTGATCTCATGGATTGTACAGTAATTTGTAATGTCTTGAGCATGGTCACTAGGAGAAGTATGGTTTTCACCAGTGAAATATGGGATGCTCTTTAAAACTGCACACTGGGATCGGATTTTGTGCATTCGTGAGCGAGTGGGCTAATTCTAGTGAAATTGACATAAGGATTTAGTTGTGCCATCCTGATTGGCCTGAGCACCCTTCTTGATTGAAAGAACGATCTACTAGGAGGAGGTGTTGATAAGGCTCTGTTTGGTAGAGATGGAGACCTTTGGGCTCTTCTTCCTCTTCTCCTTCATCGTCTCCGGAGACAAGTGCAGGTGGAAAAATTATCCCTTTTCTCTTATTCTTGATCGTGTTTATATTCTTATCATGAACTTGGACAGCTTAGAGTGCTAAAACTAGTGGATTTTGTCCCTTTTGGAGTCACCGGATGTGCGCTTTTAAAATTTCTTAAGAGCTAGAATCAAAACAAGGGCACATCAATCTTACTATAATAAATATGGAGACTTCTTGTCCCACTGGGCATGCCAAAAGCTGTTAGTGCAAAATCACAAAGACCCCAAATGACCTCTCATATTTGGTGTTTAAAACCTATTATTTGATGTGATTCATATAACATTGAGTTTTCCCAAAAGTTTGGTACTTTGCAATGGGAAAAACTCTCCAAATTAAGGTTGGTTCCTATTCCTTTTTCTAGGTGCATACGTGAAATTTGCAAAGGATTGATTCATAAACCTAATCTAATATTGCCAAGGAGACAAGGATAGAGGGAATACAAGAAATTAAAACTAAGCTTACGGGTGATACATTGAAGGAATGATGAAAATTTGTTTTTCTAATAGACACAAACCAAAAATGCATACAATAATCAAGCACAGATAATCAGTTTTGCAATGAAAGACCAGATGAGAGCAATGAAGACAAGAAAGGGTCAAAAATCAGCCACAAACATGTATTATTGCTCTGCAGATTTGATACAATACATTTACAAAATGGCTAAAAGGTAGAAAACATGTTGCAATCTAATGGAAGGTCTAAAACTCCACAAATTTTTTTGCCAAAGGAAAAGGCGAGCCTGTAAAATAGAAGAATGTCCAACCCTTTACAATGAGTCTCGACCCTACTTTTATAGATTCAACACAGAGGGAAGAAAGAGAAAGAAGTGGGAAAAACTGGTCGAAGTTCAACCACTGCTATCAATGCCTCTTACAAAATATACCTCCAAATCTATATTGACTACATCAATTTCTTGTTTAGAACCTGAAGGAGGTGGAAACAATGGATCGATCGAATCTGATCTAGTTGTTGGGTAAAAATAGATCCTGCATTGATAGCCCAAAGATGTTTCTCCATTTTTATCCCACCTAACCTCCCCAAACTTAAATTTGTAGATCTTCATGGTGTAGATGAGGCCAAGATATTTCCAACAGTGCCATATTTGCTGGATTTCGATCCTCGAGTTGAAAGATATGCCCATTTGAAATTTGAATCAGGTCTATACAAAAAAGCAAGAAACCTAGTTTGAAAACAGGTCCCCTTTTAAAAACCAAACACGTGGAGGGCTGGCGCATGTTTAGGGTGAGCCTCTATATTTTACTTTTGGAGTGATGTGGGGCTAACAAGTGGTTTCCAACGTGACCTGCTCAATTTCCTTATGTTTTTGGCTAAGTCCTTTGCTCGGCGAGGTCATATATCTAACCAGGGGACACGCAGTGGCCTGGTGCTTGCTTGGAAGCCTTCCCTTACTTCGCACTTGAATTAGCATCGTTTGAACACTTGGCACCCTCCACTAGCCTATCATAATGCATTGACTATTAAACCCGACTCTGTCCCTTTTTAAAATCGGACGTGTGAAGCGCTTACTTAAAATCCCGCTCGATTTGCCTTTGGAGGAGTGTCAAGTTGACACATGGAAGCCTCCATGACTCTTTGGACTTTTCAATGACCTCATTTTTACTTTTTGGACCTTGGACTACATGGTGAGTTGGCACTCGTTTCAGCCTCCACTTTTGGATTAACTTCTAGAGATGCGCCAACTTGACGCATGGTGGCTCCCGCTAACATTTCTATACTTAGCCTTTTTTTAGGCCCGCCCTGTTCATCATTTGACTTTTAGATTTGACTCTACCTCTGTTTTGGGTCCTGGGACACATGGGGGCCTGGCACTTGTTTGAGCTTCCCTTTTTGGATTCGACTTTGGAGATGTTTCGCTTGAACACTTGGTAGCGTTAAATCGTCTCCTCTATACTTAGTCAATTTTTTGACTCGTTTGGAACCGTTTCAGAGCCCAAAGACTTCAAACCTTTGTCACTCCTTCCCTTTTGAGATTCTAGCTTCTTTGACACTGTCTCCTCCTACCTTGACCCTGCAATTCCATTTCGAGCTTTCCTGTAATCTATTTAATGGATTTAAGGCATGGATTCTCTCAACAAAGCCGCTTTTTTTGAAATTCTCCCGCGCATGGTTGTTTGATCTTCCGCAGCCCCGCCACTTCATTGTAGAGTCTTTCTATAACTGTTTGCAAGATTCAAACGTGATTTCACTAGTTCTTTCTATACAGAGTCATGGCTGATCGAATATTTTTCGGGGGAAAAATATGGATAACAGTAATTCTTGTGTAGGACTACTGAAATTTTTGATCTAGTGTTGGGGACCTTATCTTTGAGAGGGATGCGTATGATTTCTACACCGTGATTTTGTTTTCGCTAACCCCATGAGATAAGATCGGGATATTGGTGGGAGTAGTTTCTATATAGATTATTGACTTGGGTGTTGTTTGATGTTTGATATCACCAAGTAAGGAGGTCTAAAAGACTTGGCTATTTAACCAATGCCTCATATGCAGATGTAGGTCTTTCAAACGGTGGATATTGGTTAATGGTGTTAATACATGAGCAACAGGATTCGGAAACCTGTCATATTAGTTTGGGTTACATTATTGGGTGAGGGATTGTTTGAAAGGGTTCCTTGAATACATTTATGGCTTAGTTAGGAGGTGCATTAGGATTGTCTTGTTGTATATCACTATACGCCCGAGAATCAACACGTGACTCCAAACACACTCGACCTCCCAAGGTCATGCCAGGATGGACAGAATGTAAAGGATTAAGGGTATGTTGAATAGTATCTATATGAGAATCAGGGACTAAGAACGGGTAGTGTGAGTTCCTATGAGATGATTTGGCAAAGGTAAAATTAGAGGCTATGTACGAGTAGCGTATGTTCTCTATTGTTTGGTTGTTTGATTGTTTGTTAAAGTTGATCTAAATGCTAAACTATGTTGAAAGTTCATGTTAAATAAATAAGAAAATGATATCCATCTTAAATAAAATACAATTGTGTTTTAATCTTTTAATTAGATAAATCCATTCCCGATTATCTAACCGAAATGAAATAAACCATCTATTATATTTGTCTAAAGAAGAAATGAATTAAAGAAACTAATTAAACAACTAGTATATTTTTATATTTTTAGAATTTAAATAAAAGAAATAAATAAGTTATTCTACGACACATGAAATTAATTAAAATTTAAATACTACTACCTCTAATAAAATAAACTAAAAACAAAGAATAGTCGAATGTGGCTATTCCTCTGTTGCATGCAGGTTTTTTCGAAAATGTTATTCTAAAATAATGTATTCGGAAGTTATTAATCTAAAATAAATCTCTTCGGAAAAGCTTCGCCTCAAGTTTTCCAGAAATGGAAAAGCTTCTTAGAAGCAATTTCCTCTTTGTCATCGAACTTTCTTCTACATAAGTAAATCTAAATAAATAAATGATTTATACGGATTTCTTCACTTATTCCTCTAACTAATTTCTGACGAGATCCACACGAGATAAGCCAAGAAGAAGTTATCTAGGGAATATATAAGAAACATTTTGAAATGAAATACTAGAAATGAAATAAATACATTCAGGATGTGATGAAATATTCCACTCTTACAATTCTACTAACTTAAAACAATGCATTATTTCTATCCTAACAAATACAAATTAATTAAAGATTCAAAGAATTTAAGTACAACCCCAACCTAGCTACTATTGTACTATGGTATCTTCCCAAAGGTGAGATGTGCTTGTTGTCTCCTCATCTTTGTATCTTCTTCCAAAGATGAAGTTCAATTGATCTAGGAATGTACAGATGCTAGCTAGTAGCAAAGAAAAACAAAAGACTAACTATGGTTGGATTAGTGAAAGAAATGACTGAAAGAAAATGGTAGGAAAGAACATAGAAAAGAGTTAGTTGTCTATGTGGTTCCTCTCAAAAATTTAGTAGCATAACTTTACCTCAAGAATGTGAAATATCCAACCCATCATACGGGTAAAAGTTTGGCTTTTATAAAAATATGGGAAAGAAGAAGTCAATTACATGTGTTGATCAAGAAGTGACAAATCATCAAAAGGAGAGGCAATCAACATTCTAAACATATCTAAATAAGAAGATAAAATCAATATGATTCCAATGAGTCCAAAAATAGGCAAAATGGTTGAGAAACGAGTGAGAAAATCACTCCCAAAATCCAAACATGCATTGAAAAACATGTGTTTTAACTCTCGATTTAAGGTGACATGGCCATTGGTGTAGATAGGTGTGCAATTATGTAACCACCGATGTGGTTATGTAACCATTTTTTTTATGATTGCGTAACTATCGGGCGGTTGCAGATAACCGCCACTCAAAATAATGCCAAAAAGCTAAAAAGTGGCCTCACAAGCAAAATTAATGTTTGGAGACAAAACATAAGGGTTTATCTGAGTCAAAGGAGGTAAGTATCTAGACCTCATTTTTACCTTGGAAGAAGTTTTTATCATCATTGGAGACATTGCATTTTCTCGTGTTGCACCATGTAATTTTTGGGTGTGTACATATTACCCCTCATAGAATCATTTTAGCCATGAATGGGCGTAAAACATGAATTCTAAGTATTGCACTCCCAAAGATTAAAGTTATAAATTATACCTTAATCGTCAAAGTGTGTTGAAACCATATCGATCCAATGTTCCCGCCACCGTAAAAGAGAAACGAGAATCAAGTGCAGATACAAAACATGATTAGAAAAATACTCTGAAATAAAATGGCAGGATTACTTACCATATCCATGAGGATAAGAAATGTACTGCTCCAACAAGCCCACCCTACATACACCCACTCAAAGCAATATTAGAAAACAAAACTTGCGCAACATATATTACTTTATACTATTTTTGAAATCATTTGTGTTTTACAAGTTTGTTGAATTTAGAACTCCTAGTTTCTTGTGAATGTTTCATTCATGAGTATGGTTAAATTAGAAGGGATTTAGAAATGATGGTGATGGACCAAAAACGTTGATGGGGTTCATGAACATGTTAGAAGTAAGATATTTTTTCTTTTTGCATTAGGCTTTAGAATTTTCTTTTTGAATGCATTCAAGAAGAACTTCTAGGAAATTTGTAATTGAAGTGGTCGTAAGGGGTCTCAAAGAGATGGATAGGAAGAGTGCCTTTATTGATTAGTCTCAAGTTTATTTTTTTGTATTTATTTATTTTTAATTTTGGCTCACAGTTGAGCATTTTGACCACACTTGTCCTATGGTGTGATGGCATTGTACACAGAAACTTGACATTATATATATACACATAGACCATCTTTTTGGTTTGGCATCCTTGTAAGAGTTGACTTCATTATGGTTCATTTCATCTATGTACTCTTAGATGGTTTGAATTTCTGATGTTTTTATGTTTTAGAATGTATGTTATGGATGATGATGTAATGTGGTAAACAAAATGATTTTGTATGATTATGCATATGACAACAAATTATAACTTAGATACTTTGTTTTTCAAGTAATATTTAGCATTTCTATTTCATTGGCAAAATGTGTTGAATGTGGTATGATGAAAAGATGAACTCGCTCCATTCTTAACTCCACGTAACTAGTAAGATGCGAGGATCATCACCAAGAGCCAAGAAGGATGCAAGTTATATGATTTAAGAATGTGAATGTGAATGATGACCAAGAGACAATACTTTGACAAAGATCCAATTAGAAACTTGTAACTCAACCCTAACCAAGATTAACTACCCAGTTCAAAATGAATTCTTCTTGCAAGTTTGACTAGACTTAGATTCATGGATGGCCCATTGATTGATAAAATATGGTTTTGAGGAACAATTCTCTCTTAACATACACATCTAATTCATTTTCATGGGAATTTTTAGAATCACTTTTATTTGTTTTTTTATTTGTAACTCATGATTTATTAATACAACCCCTACGCCTTTCCACATGCTACTAGTAAGAATCATGGGCTCATCACCAAGGACAAGACATAGGTAAGTAAGGAGCTTCCTCCTTTCCCAATCTCATGTTACTAGTAAGAAGCATGGGCTCGTCATCAAAGGTTTATAGGACAATAAGTGTAGTTTATTTTTAAATGAAATAATTTTGTGTTTATTTTTATTTACCTTTTTTTTCTTTGAATTGACTTTGGGTTGTGCTTTTAGGAGGGAACATTTTCCCCTGGTCTCAACCCCACATAACCAGTAATATGTGAGGGCTCGCCACCGAAGGTTGATATAGGTAACCAAATATTTCAGGTGAAATGTTTAGAATGATTATGTCATAAAGAGATATTTTTACGGGAATATTTATCATCAAGAATCTTCTAGATAAAATTATGGGAAAGAAACACCCGAATTGGGAGCAACCATGAAGAATACTAAGAATACAATTCCTTATAGTATCAATATCAAAATTGTGTCTTATGAATAGAATTAATAACATAGATTATATGATTTGAGAATGTGTAATGAATGTTGAAGAGGTATGATTGATATATTAGCCAATGTTTGAAATCTTTAAAAGTTACTTGAAAAGTAAGTTTACTGATTGGACTCACAAAACTCCTCACCCTCTAAAGTACATAGAAGATACGCGGGATTTTTGAAGTTTTTGTTTTCTTAACAAGGGCCTTCTACCTTGGGTTTGAACTTACAAACCTTACCTATTATAATATTTATCTAAATATCTAGTTTTTGTGCATGAACTTTCATTTGTATGAGGTATTTGTAAACCTCTTTGTCATGTTCTCAATGTATCATGTTCATGTGAGCGTGATGGCGTTGTTCAACTTTACTCCCTATGTAGGGAGTAATGATTGCATTTGGCATTTATCACACTATGATTTCATGTCTTATAGGCACGACGATCTTGATTTTTGACACGTTTATATCTAGACCAAGGGAAAGAATAGAATAATCCCTAGGAATCACTTTGATGGGCATCATTTTGATCTCAAAATCCTCTTCCTCTTATGTTATTTCTAGCATGTGTATTCCTAGACCAAGATCATCAGTAGGAAGAGAGGCTAAACTAAGGAGATTACCACTTCCTTGTGGTTTGAATGGAATAATAATTGGCTCATCACTTTCTAGGAGCTTCATAATCTTCATTGTAGTTTTTTTGGACACAATTTCCATAGATATCGCCTTGCCCTTTTTTTTTTTTGCTACCTCAAACATTTTTGGGTCATCAACCTCAACTTTCAAGAATGCTTTGGGTGGTTGTGACCAATTCCTTTGAGGGAAGTGGTTTGTTTAACTAATTCATAGGGAGCTCATACTCTAAATGAATCCCTAGTTTCTTCTTGAGATTCTCCAGATGTATATCAAAGGGTTTAGGATCCCCTTGAGCAATGAAGACCTTTCCTAAATGGAGGAATCTAACTTCCTGAAACAAGGTCGAAGGAATGGCCTTCATCCAATGAATCCATGGTCTACCAAGGATCATGTTATAATTTTTTTCCTTTTCGATGATGTAAAACTCCATTAGGATATTTTTATCCCGAGGGAGACATGAAGAACTATAGTCCCAATTGAGGTAGGTGAAGACTATCATACCCTCGCATTGTGTTCCTACTAAAGGAGAAAGTAGTCTCTCCATATCCCATCTTATGGAAGAAAGAGAACGGAACTACATTCATAACATCCCCATCATTGATCATAGCTCTCTTGATGAAATTGTTATAGACCCATACTTACAAATATAAATCATGATCTTCTCTTTGCGTGTAGTTCAACATCATATGGCATTTTTCTTATATCAAATACAAACCCAAGATCCCTGTCACTTTGTCCCAAAGGATGAATTTCAAAGTCAATATGATTTATTTGAGCTCTGGGAGGAGGCATAACATGAATTAGGTGACCAAGACCCAATGCATCTAGCAATGTGGAATGATGCGCAGGGGAATTCTTCAACAAATCTAGAAACGAGATGTGAGAAAAGGTCTTGTTCAAATCTGAAATCAAATCATAAGCTCCTACAAGTTTTGAGACTATATGAGCATCATCCCGCAAGAGATAATGAGTGGGAAGAGGTCATGAATTATACTCCCTCATTCGGTTTGTTGCATTAATTTCTAGTTTAACCTCTAACTTAACTAATCGTAAGATCTTTGTATTTTTGTTTGGGACAAGGTTGGGGGCAACTCGATAGTTGTCAAAATTTGAGGCCTCATGATCCAATAGGAATACCATTATTTATATTTGGTGGATCTACTTTACTATCCTCGGGGAATTTTAGGACGTGAGTCCCGATATCCATCTAGGATATTACTTGTATAAATCAAAACATATACATCAAAATAACATGAGAGAACACCAAAATATAGGTAAATGATGACAATATTCTCATATAATAGCCTTGCCACTTGGGGAAACCTCTAATACCACTTCGAGGGGGTAACCTCCAAACCGTACAATAACACTCCAATACTCAATATATGATAAACTACAACCTTCTAACCCCTATATATACCACTCTAACCTATGGCCAATACTAAGGCTGACCTCCTAAGCATAATAAATCATAAATGAATGATATAATAAGATAAGGGGATGTGTGCCACATGTCGGCATCTCCATCAATACATATACATCATAACATCCTTTCCCTAGGTGCATAGCATTCCTTCCCTCCTTGACATGTTTCATCCCCGAAACATAAGAAGAAACCATGTAATGAGTGTGTTGTAAATTTTTACACACTTTGCACCATGATTGATCATCCATCCATATGTGATCCTGGTAGATGAACACATAAAAAGTTGTTCCATTTCCTCCCAAGACCAATCCTTCTTCTCATTTTTTAACTTAGAAAACCAAATCCATGCAGGACCACCAAGATAATGTGAAAACCTATTCCTTGTCATGAAATATGAGAAATATATATTCTTAAATTTTATCCACCATTCTTTAGCATCAATCTCACCATTTCCATAAAAATTTGTTATCCCCGTGATCATGATTAGGGTTTAGGAATTCTGAAAATATTTCGGTAGATGGATAAAAACACAAAGAACAAACCCTAACTGAAATTTCAAGAGCTTTCCAAAAATATAAATTTGCTAAAAAATACCACAATTTGCTTCCTGAAAAGTGAATTTATGAAAAAACCTAAAACACCAATAACATCCGTAAAAGATTCAATGGAGCTGAAATTTTTAGATATTCGACTTAGATTGTTTCCAAATTATGATGCAAAAATGGGAAAAAATTTGATACCCTCTTCAAGATATATTCGAAACAAAAAATTAGGGTTTTTGCCCTAATTTTGGCCGAAATCGTTAAGCTTTGATACCACTTATAATCCATCTATGTTCTCTCATGTTATTCTCGCCGTATATGTTTTGATTTATACAAGTAATATCTTTACAAGTGGTATCAGAGCAGTGATTTCAGCCAAAATTAGGGCAAAAACCCTAATTTTTTGTTTCAAACATATCTTGAAGAGGGTATCGAATTTTTTCCCAATTTTTGCATCATAATTTGGAAACAATCTAAGTCGAATATCTAAAAATTTCAGCTCTATCGATCTATTTTTCGGATGTTATTGGAGTTTTAGGTTTTTTCATAAATTCACTTTTCAGAAGCAAATTGTGGTATTTTTTAGCAAAATTTATATTTTCAAAAATCTCTTGAAATTTCAGTTAGGGTTTGTTCTTTGTGGTTTTATCCATCTACCGAAATATTTTCAGAATTCTTAAACCCTAATCATGATCACGGGGATAACAAATTTTTATGGAAATGGTGAGATGGATGCTAAAGAATGGTGGATAAAATTTAAGAATATATATTTCTCATATTTCATGACAAGGAATAGGTTTTCACATTATCTTGGTGGTCCTACATGGATTTGGTTTTCTGAGTTAAAAAATGACAAGAAGGATTGGTCTTGGGAGGAAATGGAACAACTTTTATGTGTTCATCTACCAGGATCACATATGGATGGATGATCGATCATAGCACAAAGTGTGTAAAAATTTATAACACACTCATTATATGGTTTCTTCTTATGTTTCGAGGATGAAACATGTCAAGGAGGGAAGGAATGTTATGCACCTAGGGAAAGGATGTTATGATGTATATGTATTGATGGAGATGCCGACATGTGGCACACATCCCCTTATCTTATTATATCATTCATTTATGATTTATTATGCTTAGGAGGTCGGCCTCAATATTGGCCATAGGTTAGAATGGTATATATAGGGGTTAGAAGGTTGTAGTTAATGATCATATTGAGTATTGGAGTGTTATTATATGGTTTGGAGGTTACCCCCTCGAAGTGGTATTGGAGGTTGCCCCCTCGAAGTGGAAAAGCTATTATATGAGCATATTGTCATCATTTATCTATATTTTGGTGTTCTCTCATGTTATTTTGTTGTATATGTTCTAATTTATACAAGTAATATCCTTACAAGTGGTATCAGAGCAACGATTTCGGCCAAAATTAGGGCAAAAACCCTAATTTTTTGTTTGAATATATCTTGAAGAGGGTATCAAATTTTTCCCAATTTTTGCATCATAATTTGGAAACACTCTAATTCAGAATATCTAAAAATTTCAGCTCCATTGGATCTATTTTGCGGATGTTATTGGTGTTTTAGGTTTTTTCATAAATTCACTTTTCAGGAAGCAAATTGTGGTATTTTTTAGCAAAATTTATATTTTCGGAAAGCTCTTGAAATTTCAGTTAGGATTTGTTCTTTGTGTTTTTATCCATCTACCGAAATATTTTTAGAATTCCTAAACCCTAATCATGATCATGGGGATAACAAATTTTTATGGAAATGGTGAGATGGATACTAAAGAATGGTGGATAAAATTTAAGAATATATATTTCTCATATTTCATGACAAGGAATAGGTTTTCACATTATCTTGGTGGTCCTGCATGGATTTGGTTTTCTGAGTTAAAAAATGACGGGAAGGATTGGTCTTGGGAGGAAATGGAACAACTTTCTATGGATAGATGGGACCACAAAAAGGAATAAGAGTCAAAGGAAGATGATGGGGAAGAATATATTGAAGAATCAAGAGAGAAAGAAGATGAAGAGGAAGGTGAATAAGATTCAAGGGAAGATGATGGTGTAGCATATATTGAAGAATCAAATGTAGAAGAAGTTGAAGAAGACTATGAAGAAGAGGAAGAAAAACAAGATATTGATGCAGAAGAAGATATTATAGCTCCCAAGAATGAAGATACCATATTTTAGTTTCATGGATGCATTCAAAGGAATAAGATAATTGTTTCCATAGACCCTAAAAGCAAGTATAACTTCATCAATAAGGATATGGCTCAACATCTACATATTCAAGAAAGTAATATCAAAGAAGCTCAAGTGAATGGTAAGAAAATTCAAGTTTTGAAGATTTAAAAATTACTATGGACAAATATACTTTACATTCAGATTTTTTTCCTTATATATGGATGGTTTGGATATTGTTCTTGGGTATCCTTGGTTAGATACATTGGGGACAATTAATATTAATATGAAAAATAAGTTTATGAAGATTTGATATAAAAATAAGAAGGTCACTTTACAGGATATTATGATTAATGGAAATCAAATAAAATTCAATATAGACCATGAGGATGATTTAGAATATGGAGAAGAAGGGAATAAGGATGATTCAAAATAGGAACGTGAATAAAAAGAAGGAAATGATGATTCATCTACTCAAGAGAAAAAGAAAATATCAAATGCAAAGGTGGAAGAAGAAAAGAAAGTTCAGAAATAGGTTGATAAGGTTGAGCATACTACAACCACAGCATATGGAAATCCATTTCAACATGAGAGAAAAAAATCATGGAGATATCCTAGGGCACATCATATTTCCAACCAATATAGATATACAGGTAATTGGAGGAATAATCACTTTATTTATACAAGGGATCAATAGAGCAACAATTATGAAGCATGGAATCCTTATTATGGTTATACATGGAATCCTTATTATGGTTATGCATTAAATCCTTATGTTTGTTATGCATGGAATCCAAGGATGATAAACTATGGTCATGAATGGAATCAGAGTAGCATAATGAAATATGGATATTAGTTCAGATATGTATCATCTACCAGAATCACATATGGATGGATGATTGATCATGGTGAAAAGTGTGTAAAAATTTACAACACACTCATTACATGGTTTCTTCTTATGTTTCGGGGACGAAACATGTCAAGGAGGGAAGGAATGCTATGCACCTAGGGAAATGATGTTATGATGTATATGTATTAATGGAGATGCCGATATGTGTCACACATCCCTTTATCTTATTATATCATTCATTTATGATTTATTATGCTTAGGAGGTCAGCCTCAAGATTGGCCATAGGTTAGAATGGTATATATAGGGGTTAGAAGGTTATAGTTAATGATCATATTGAGTATTGGAGTGTTATTGTATGA
The DNA here is from genome assembly GCA_018340775.1 of Taxus wallichiana var. yunnanensis. NCBI lineage: Eukaryota > Viridiplantae > Streptophyta > Pinopsida > Cupressales > Taxaceae > Taxus > Taxus wallichiana. Next base: position 490,347,069 of record CM031235.1, read on the forward strand.
TTTGGAGGTTACCCCCTCAAAGTGGTATTGGAGGTTTCCCCCTCGAAGTGGAAAAGCTATTTTATGAGCAGATTGTCATCATTTATCTATATCTTGGTGTTCTCTCATGTTATTATATTGTATATGTTCTCGATTTATACAAGTAATATCCTTACAATGAATTTCTAAGTCAATATGATTTATTTTAGCCCTGGAGGGGGCATAAAATGAATTAGGTGATCAAGACCTAATGCATCTAGCAATGTGGAATGATGCGTAGGGGAATCCTTCAACAAATCTAGAAATGAGATGTTAGAAAAGGTCTTGTTCAAATCTGAAATCAAATCATAAGCTCCTACAGGTTTTGAGACTATATGAGCATCATCCTACAAGAGGTAATGAGTGAGAAGAGGTTGTGAATTGTACTCCCTCATTCAAGTTGTTGCATTAATTTCTAGTTTAACCTCTAACTTAACTAATCGCAAGATCTTTTTATTTTTTTTTGGGCCAAGGTTAGGGGTAACTTGACAGTTGTCAAAAGTTGAGGCCTCATGATCCAATAGGAATACCATTATTTATATTTGGGGGATCTACTTTACTATCCTTAGGAATTTTAGGACATGAGTCCCGATAGATACCTAGGTTTTCATTCTAAGGTACAACGGGTCATGTATAACTTGGTTGTGAAGTTTCTTCAGGACTCGCTAGAAACATGTCTATAAAGAATTGTCAATTAATATCGGGGAGACTTTGTATAAACTTGTTGCAATCCCTAAAAGATCGAGTATCATGATCGATAACACAGTGTAAACCACGATATAGATTGGTATCGTAACTTCTTTTCCTTTGATTCAAATTTTTTTATTGATTATAACCATAGTTATAACTTTGAAACTGGTTTTTATAGTCGTAATTCATTGCCCCTTGGCCAAGATTTTGGTAATGATTTAGGCCTTAGGTTTGAGTGTGTTGAGGAAGGGGATGATTGACATGAATCTGTGTTCACAGAGGAAATAAAATTAGGGCCTCTTTGATTACCCATGTTATTTTTATTATTGTTAGTGTTACCATTATTTATAAAACCAACACTCTTTTATTGATCGATAACACCATCTGTGGTAGCACTCTAATTGTGATTCAAGACCTTAGGCCCTTGGTTATTGGCACCATTTTTTGGATGGTTTGAATTTTTTTGGTTAAGGGACACCAACTTCCCATTGAGACTATAAGTCTTACACCCATTTTCAATAGTGGCTTGGTCGATACAAAATGCACCTTCCAACACTTCCTCATAAGTGCAGAAAGGAAAATTTTGGACCTCCTCCTTGGTTTCTCAGTTTCAAGTGAAGGAAGAGGTCACAAAGTTCCATTTGGTCCATGTTAGGTGTACTTGTAGAGGAGTAAAGAACTTAATGCCATCTCTGGATGAAATGGGCAGCATATTCATTTGGTTCTTGCTTAATATGTAGAAACTCCCTAATCCATGTTCATAGCAACTTGTTGATGTCAAATGCTCTGATGAATTTGGAAACAAGTTATTTAAAGGAATGTATAGAAGTATCTAGAATTCAATAGTAGTAATCTAAAGTGATTCACTCAAGAGTCTTTGGAAATAATTTAGATATTACATCATCCCAAGGAAGCAATTCCCTAATGGCAATAGCGTAGGCCTTGATATGAGCGTTCGAGTCTTCTTCTCCCTTAAACTTAGGAATATCAAGTAATGGGCATGGAAGCATGACACCCCATATTGTGAAATCAAGGGGTTCTTTCAAATACTCAACGTAATTTCTAATCGCATAATATTCCACCATTGACCCCCTTGATGATGAGGAAGAGGAGAAGATGGATAAGATGATGTGTAAACATTAATGAAACATATGGAGCTTCTTAATATAGTGTATAAGGAGTATTTAAAGTATACATGTCCATTTCAAAGGACTTTGAATACATATATAGGTAAGGTGGAACAACACTAGGATATGGACTAGTTAGCGTAAATACATGGAACGTCACATTGCTCGAGGAATGGCATTTGATAACGTACTTTCGATAAGCCCCTACTTAGGATAAACATGAGATAGATTAGGACCCATCCCTAGTATGTCAAAACCCTTAATAAAATCACCCATATTCGATTGGGACAGATAACCTTGTTGCACGTGATGTTGAACTAGTTGTGCATTAGTAGGGGTGTATACTTTATTGTCAACATGATACCCCATATTTTTCCCTATTGTATAAGTAAGTTGCAATGGTTGGGCACTCTCTAGTTCTTTAATCCTCCCTACCAAGGTAGAAATAACATCACAAGGTGAGGATTGAGTTCCTTGTTTAGGTGTATATTGTGTAAGATTTGGTTAGGAGGATAAGTGATATCCTATTATAAATTGTTCGGCATTGTTATTCTCATTTTCCATGAAAATGGGAATTTTATTGTTTGTGGCTGATATATTGTTGTTCAATATTTCATAGGTATGAATCTTTACCCCGTCCAAGGACTCATCTATTATTTAAGAGGATTAGAAATTCATGTAAAAATGTCATCTTCTTTCGATTGCATGATAATGTGAGGTCTTGAAAAGATTGTAGTGTAACTTCTCATCTCACCAATAAATTTCATGTTATTCGAATTAGATTAAATGTATTGCATGTTTTAAGTTTTATCAATCTCCTCTATTCTCACATGACTAGTGGGGTTTCAGACATATCTAGGTGTAGTCATTTCTTCATATACCTTCTTTTACCCCAAGCACATTGGCCTATCACCCAAAGATATGCTAGGCACTCACCTAAGGTACGCATGGGCATTGAGCCCCTCCTTTATGTGAGCTTTGTGAGAATGGTCTTCCATCGATGGAAAACAAGTTGTAAGAATGGAAACATAGACATCCACTCAAAAATATAAGATACTAACAATAAACTCATGCACAGATGCATCATAAATGGAAATGGACATTGTAAGTAAACATAATGAAACTAGATCGACTCATAATAATATGAATAACATAAGGGTTTACACTTTTGAGCATGAATAACTAGAATCACATGCCGTATATTAATTTATAAACATTTACAATGGCTCCATTACATCATGAGGGTTATACAGACCGAATGCATCAAGGATGTTATCTTAAACCCTACAAAAATACATTGTCAGAGAGAGAGAGAGTTCTTATCTATTATACCCATTACAACCCTTTTTCACACCCAAATCCATGCCTAATATGCTAAAAACCCCTTCTTACAAGCATTTCTACAAAGACCTTGTCACTACCTAAAACCCTCCTTAACCATTCATTTCCTAGCAATTAGTTCTCACCCTCTCCTATCCTCGGTTTAGACCCAAGCATTCCTTTAAATAGGATTTGGATGCACCACCTTGGTTTCCTTCATGATCAGATTGCATGCCAAGTGGAAGTGTAGTCCTTTATGGTCGAATGCCTATGTCGGCTTGTAAATATCTCCACTACCCGTAATGATCGTCTTGGGAATATCCCTTACTTGGAATATTATTTTCTTGACCTTCAATGCTCCAGGATGGCACCTTCTCCATTCAAAGCATGCCTACTCAAGATTTTCACATGTTTCTCCCGTAACAACTCCTTCAAAATATGACTAAGTTCTTAAACCCTCATTTTCTCACGTGTGCCAATATCTTCTACCACGTGCCTTTCCTCGCGCACTTTTTCCTAAGCATCATCCTTCTTGATTGCCTCCCACACACATTGACTTCTTCCTAGGGACTTAGTCAATTTCAGGGGAAAAAAATTACCCCACACTACATGTGGTGTCCGTCCTCGGAAACATTCTACCCTTCCAACAAAGACTAAAGAATAGGGAAAATTAAATAATCTGTGATTAAAAAAATAATGGAAGAATTGAAGAATCCTCGCATGTTCTATGAGAAGTGGAAAATATTTCTTCACGGGGATCCAATCTTAACCCAAGCATCCACCTCACTCTGCACCTGCTGAAGTAAGTCATACACCATCACACTAACTTTTCAAAACTCATCTCATCCCACTTAGCCTTCAATGTATCTTCAATATTTTCCATCTCGCTTGCTAAGGTCCCAAAGACATCCATCCCGCAAGTAACTTGGGGGTACAACTCTTTCATTTTATTTTTAATCGAAACCCTTAAGGTTTCAATCACCTCTAATTTCTTCTCTACCTCAGCCAAGATCTTGTCCCACTCGCCCTATTGCCCTTATTTTTCTCTTGAAATTCTTTCAGATCTACTTCATGGCTGGAAAATAATATGTTTGCTACTCTTTCCCTATTACCATAGTTCTCATATACAACTTGTGCCATTTACACCATAGTCTTTACTAAGGTAAGGAGCTTGGAGTATCGAAATAGTATCTCTCCAATCTTCAACTTTTCTTCCTTCTTATGGCACGCCATTACTTATTCCACTAATTCTAATGCAAGTGGTTGCCTCTACATGGTGAGTATGCATGCTAAGTCTTCCAAGCAATGCATGGTTGACTCATGCTTCGCTCAGAGGGGTTAGGTCCAGGTGCTTCAAGATAATGGCATTTAAAATGGACTTTATCTTCTTGTGGAATTCATGCACCTTCACCTTTTCATCCCTCAGTTCATGCCTTAATTACACACTGATCAATTCATCCTATTTTATCTCATTGTCCCTCTCAATGATCTCCTCATTCTTTTTCTCAAGCTCCTCCTCCAAGACCCTTATTCTATCATTTCTACCAAAGATTCTTGCTTCCACCTCCACCGATACTTTGTTGAGCATGTTGAAAACTTTCTCATCTGATAGTTGCTAGGAATTTACAAGAGGTTTTATTCCCTTGGCATCTGGTGTCTTCATCAATGCATCATGATTTACCTCAAACTCAAGTTCATCAATGTGGGACTCAAAATCCCAGGATAGCATTCTCCTCGTGTCCTTATATGCACCCTCTTCATCAAAAGAAGACCAAGTGAGGAGTTGGTTGGTGGGCACGGTACTTTAGAAGTGCGCATGCAGTACCTTGTTTGGATCATTAATATAAGTCATATCATGTTCATGCGCTGCTATTGTGCCCTTTCCACCTATGTGCATTGTTGTTGGAAAGCTTCTATCGTTAAGTTGTGGTCTCCGCCCATGCTCCCATATTCCTTTCCTATACTTACGCTCTCTTCAATTTCCTTTAGGACTTATTCGGTGCTTCACTCTACTTCGTGCTCCACCAAGTGTTATATAATACCGCCACCTCCCTCTCTACAGTGTTATCTATCTGCTCCTCGATCAGGGTCGGGGTCTTCTGATCATGCATGTTTACCTCCTCACTTCCTCCTTTATGGGAACCCTCCTCATACTCCTCCTCTTCATCCCCTTCTTCGCCAAACTCATGTACATTATACACATGATGATTTTTGGCTTCCTCGTGCTCTTCATTGTCTCCTTCATTTTCCTCCTCAGAATCATCATCCTTGATGCTCTTTGTCTTCTCCGAGTCTGAACCTTGCACCACCCTTTAATTTTTCTTCACTGGTGACTCCAACACATGGGACTCCTCCTTCTCGGGTGACTCTTCTCTCCTAGGATACTCTTCTTTCTCTGGCGACTCCTTCCTAATGGGAGACTTCTTCCATCAAACGTAGGTGCTTGTACCCATGCCTAACTCCTCTGTCCCTATGGTTTGACTGTACATGCATTTGGCGTCTTTCTCTCTGGGCAGAGTCTCTTCACGTTCTCTATTCTTAATTACTACCTTCTTCTTCCTCCTAGCAAGGTCCTCAAGGATTGAGACGTCATCCTCAACATAAGCACCCTTCTCAAACTTAGGCCTTAGCCACACATACACCCTTGTTTTTGTCCTACCTGCAATAGGCAATGTCACCAATTTTACCATGTGTACATCATGAGATACATACTTTTCTACATAGGTGCATTTTTTGGGATACACCAAGGTCCGACGCATCTCGCGGTGATCTTGATCTATAACACTTAGATCAAATCTCAATTTCTTCACCTCTTTAAACCTGTTTATCGTACCTTGAAAATACTGCTAGGTTGTGAAGGAGAAGGGTAACTTACACCAAGGACCCTTGGTGTCATCTGTCAAGGTAAACCTACCAATAAAAAAGTGTTGGTATACGATGAATTTAGCTTCTCCATCCACTAGTGTAGGTAGTTGTTATGGTATCCTCCATTTAGCTCTGAATGTGTCGCGCATCCATTTATACCATTTCTCCAAGTACACCTTATGATTGGTCATCATGGTGTCACAAGTATAAGCTTCAAACCTCTTCACGGGAGAGGGGTCTCATCCGGTACTCCCAACAAACTTATCGGCCCATCGTGTACTCAAATTTCCAAAAGAAAATGGTAAGGAGGACATTACGAAACATGATTTTCTCTCCTGTCAAGCGCAACATCAATAATCTCCTCCATAATGAAAGTTGAGAAATTGTAAATGGTGCCCTCTCGAGATCTTACAAAGAAATTCAAACAACTTTTGTTTATCTACGTCCATATCTCCTGCCCATTCACCTTTTGCACCAAGCGCGTAGCCATCCTTATAATAGGGTCAGTGATTATAGTGATGTCAAAGTACCACAAACCCTTCTTGTAATCATATGCCTCAACCATTTTCTTGATGGCCTCCTTGTCGCACAAGTCCTCATCTAGTAGCTCTCCCTCGAGATCAGGCTAGTGAACTTAGAAATCAACTATAGGGTTATGCGCATCCACCATCCTACAAAATAGAATTAGTCCTCATGTACGCGTGACATTAACCACTGGTAAAGTCACTCTGATTTTCCAAAAGACGGCAACTCATAAAGTTGTATAAGCCTAGCCTTTTATAACTTCAATTTTACTTCATCATCATAGATGGGTTTCCCATCTAGTGTCCTCTTTTCCATTGGGCAAACCAACTCCAGGGTCATCTCCTTTTCTATGGTGTTCGTGTGATGATTTTAATCACTCACGACCATATTCCTTATATGCGACACCCACTCTTTCCCTAATAGCACACCATCCGTGTCCGTGCATCTCTCGCATACCATTCTTCATTAAAACTTGTGGAATCATCAATTTTCCTTTTCCCTTTCCCTTTCCCTTCTTTGGTGAAGTGGTCACTCCTTTCCTTGGTGTCATTTTTCTCTTCCTCGGTCCTTTGTAGTTTCTCCCTTGCATCAAGTTCTATTACTGCTCAAACCCTTGGCTCTACTTCTCCAAAATTTCCATGAAAATCATGCCTTAGCTTGTAAACCTTAACCTAGAGCACTTCCTTTCCACAAGATAGCGTATCCACCCACAAGAATCCACAAACAAACTCTTCTATGTACACACGTGTATTTTACCTCCACATTGGTTCACAAGTCCTTTGATTTCTTCAACTCCACATGTTATTCTTCACAATTTCTTCACAAGAATCACCTTAGATCATAAGAACTTCTTCAATAACAAAACTCATGGTGAAAGAATACTTCTCCCCCGACCTTCTATTTATGATTTTTGGTTTTTACACAAACCCTAATGCCACCTACCAACATACAAATGCATTAAAGTAATATTTTTCCAATGTTATCCTTTTTCCCATTATATCCAATGCTTTTCCTTTGTGCACAAACCTACGTGAACACTTTTGCAACCTTCTAGCACATAACTACCACAATCATAGAGCTCTTCGTGCTTTCTCCCATGCCAAAGTCAAATATTTCTCTATGTTTTGGACCAAGTTCTTTCGATGGCTACCTCATGTTGCTCCTACACTTTTTATCCTTATATTTGGTTTCTCAAAGCCTTTTGACACAATTCTCATTTAATGATCACCTCTACTACACGCACTTTTCCTAAACCCATGCACTTTTGACTTTACAACACAGGAAACTACTTCAACATTACTCCATGAACTTCTTCCAACTCGTACCATGTCCTACTCGCTTCCCCTTTATGTTTCATCCCACACTAAAAGATGTGTGGTCCTCTGTGCATAACACCTTAATGATGTAATTAGCCACCAGTGCACACACGTGCCTAAAACAAACCAAAAGGAACAAAGCAATGAGAAAGGGAAACACAAATAAAGGAGAATGTATTAAGGGAAATCCTAAGCTAACTGGAAATATTGCCTTATTTACAAACACCCATAAGCCTTATTTATAGTAAGGCTTCTAGCCTACTTCCATTGAAATACCCGGGAAGTCACATTCGTCTAGCGCCTGTAGCTGGCAAGTGCCTAAATCAAGTATATGGGTAATATAATATGGTCCCAACCAATGGACCTTGAGCTTCCCAAGATGGCATAGAACTTAGAATCATAAAGTAAAACCATCTACCTAACCTCAAATTGTTTATTATTTATGTGATGATCATGTCAGGCATTTTGTCTCGCATTCTCAGTCTTCTGACTCCATCTAGCAAGGAATCGTCTTTCATCCAACTGCATTAACTTGTCAATGTGCTCTTGTAACACTTGTTTGTCAGCCTTTCCTCTTGCGTGTAATATGCAAAGAGGGTATTATGAACTCTACCTAGGAAAAAATAGCATTGCAAACACCAATTGGAACAGTGTGGTTTTGTTTAATCTCTTGTAAGTTATTCTATACGCCCATAGCACGGCTGATACTTTTTCATCTCAATCCTTCCTCCCAACATCACAAATCTTGGTAAGTGTATGAATCAATATCTTGTTAAATGCCTCAGTAATCCCATTAGCGTAAGAGTGATAAGGGTTAGTCTTGTGATGAGCCACCATGAATTCTGCCAACAAAATTTTGACTATCTCATTCAAAAATGAGTACCTTGGTCACTAGTCAAACTCAAAGGGCACCCATACCTGCTAATTATATTTTCCCATAGGAATCTTGTTGTTGTGGCTGCCATGCAATCCCTCGTAGGTGTTGCCTCTCACCCACCGTGTTAGATAATCAATGCAAGTAATCATATAGTGTGATTTTTTCCTTCACGCGACATGTGAAATCGGGCCTAAAAATTCAATTTCACATTTCTTGAATGGTTTAGCACTAGCTATTGGTCTCAATGGAATTTCATCCCTTTTTTTCCTAGCTTGCCAAGGCACTAGAAATGATCACAGGCCTTGTTATATTCAATATAATCCTTGTAAATAATCTCCCACCAAATGCCACCTAAGAGGATCTTACGCTCAGTCACATTCCCCGCATAGTGTCCCCCTTCAATTCCACCATGAGCCTATTCCATGATTACAGTGCGCTCATACTCAAGCATCCACCGACGCAACACCTCATCATGACCTAGCTTGTATAAGTCTTCACTAATTAACATGTATGGCATGGCACATATGGCTAATTGTTTCCTTTCCAAATTCTTCATTCCTTTGGCGCCACACCCATTTTGAGAAACACAATAATATCTTCCAAGTCAGAGGGTGTGTATTGCAATCTGAATAGTTGTGTATCTGGAATTGTATCCTTAATGCTCTGCATGTCCTCTCCCGATTCAATCCTTAATAAATGGTCAGGCCCCAAATTACTCTTACCTAGTTTTATAACATCATCGTAAACTGAAATTCTGAAATAATAGGACCCACCTACATATGCACCCTTACAAGACAGCTTGTTCACCTATTAAATTAACACCATGTGGTCCATGTAAAAGATAAAAGGCATTGCTAGCAAATATTGCATAAATTTATGTAGCACATAGATCGTCGATAATGCCTCACACTCGTGGTAGTATAGTTTTGTTCTGTTGGGGTTAACTTCCTTCTAAAGCAAAGAACAAGGGATGGTCAATAGATCCCTCTCTATTTTGTACTAAGATTTCTCCAATCACCATCCCTAAAGCATCAACTTATACGTGGAATGGCTTATTCTAAGAGGGAAAGTGTAATATGGGCACGGTGATAAGCCTATTCTTCAATGTGTCAAATGTGATATGTTGTGCCTCTCCCAATGAAATGTGATTTTTGCTTCAAAGAACTCCTCCAACGGCATGGTGATCTTTGCATACCCATTAATAAATTTCTAGTAATACCCCGTATGCCCAAGGAATCTATGCACTGCGTTCTGGCTGGTAGGCTCCCCCAATCCCACAATAACAACTACATTGGCAAGATCCACCAGCAAGCCTTCTTTACATATGATATGTCCCAACAGGTGCTAAATGGAGTAGCAAAAACACATTTCTTAATGTTGAGAGATATACTCAACTATCGGCATCTCTCAAACATCAGCCTCAAATTGTCACAATGGTCCCTCACCAATCCATATATTGTCCAATCATCTAGGTAGAGTTGTATAAATTTATGGATGAAGTCTTGAAATGCCTAAACCACAATGCGTGAAAACATAGTAGGCACGTTCTTTAGTCTAAAAGGCATGACCGTATTGGAAAACTTCCCCATTCAGTGGCGAAAGTTATCTTTTCTTGGTCCTCCTTTGCAATCCTAACTTGATGATATCCTAAGAATCCATCTGTGAAAGAATAGATCTCACACCCAGACTACTCCTTCCAAGATCTCCTCGGTGAAGGGGGTTAGAAAAGGATCAATGACACACACCACATTCAAATCCATGTAATCAACACAAATCCTTATCCTCCCATCCTTCTTAATGTTGATGACCATCAGACTTATCCATTTTGATTCCTCAACAACCTCAATGATGCCTGATGCAATCATCTTGTCAATCTCCTCCTTGACTTTGACTCACAGATTTAGATTCATTCAATAAGGTCTCTTCCGAATTGGGCATACACCTTCCTTTAACTTGATCTTCATTTCTCCCAAGGAGTGGTGAACTCCTTTAAGCTCATGGTACCCATGCATAAACAAATCTTGAAATTCATGCAATAGATCAATAATCTTTGAAACCTCCCTTTCTATCCAGTAATCTCCAATAATAGCTTCCTTAAGTTTCACCTCCAAACCAATGTTAACCTTCTTGGTTTTCAGGGGTTCGTGGTAAGTGTGTGCTTTCTCATCAACACTATCCATAACCTCACGCGTAATGATAGTATGGTTAATATATAAGTTTTCCACCTCTTCACCATCTATCACATAGACCAATTTTCCTTTCTCCTTTTCCATGCATGTGTGCTCAAGTTGTACCTCCTATGATTCTTCCTCATCAAAGCGTGCTTCCAAGCCAGGTTCACCCAACAACTCTAGTATTTTTTCCTCTGCCATAACACTATCTCCCATAGTTAGGTGTTTAACAACTTAGAATACCTTATTCACCGATGGTTTAGTACTCCGATACTCAAAAGCTTTCATGTCCCGCCGTCAACTCCTACAAGTTTCATGCATTAGCGTAACTCGAATGAATGTAGCATGCGCATTGTAGCCTTGTAAGGTGCAAGTAAAGATAATGCACCCATAAAGAAGGAGGCAAGTCTTTCACGACTTCCATCCAGTGTCTCTTCACATGCCTAGATGTGAAACGAGGTGGTTTCCTTCCCATTATAGTCTTGTATAGCAAAGAGGTGTATTGCTTCAAGAAACCTAAAAAGAACATGATTCTCACCTCGCACCACTCTAAAAGGTTATCTTGATGGGTCACTCACCAATGTGTTGTGGTCCTGAGAAAAGTATAGCTAAACATACTTCTCCTTTCAATCCCACATCTCCATTGGGTCTTCGTTTCTCACAGAAAACATTAGGGTTGGCCCCAAATGTAGCTTGGCAATTGTTTTCCTCCTGTGCACATAATTGAGTGCACCTTTGTTACTCTCATCACATAGCCTCTTAACTGCCTTCTGACCAACTCATATGTCCTGTGTGCCCAATTGTCACATCCCACACTAGTTGTATCACTCATTTATTGAGCATCTTCCCACTAAATAACGCCTTCTTTTTGTTGATTACACAACCTTAGAGTCTCTTATAGTGCACACATACATTTTGTATAGGTCTTCTTTTCCCCTCATCCACTCTCCTAATAGAGGGATGATATTCTCATGTCTCAATATCTTACATACTTCCCTGACTTCATCTATATCCTTCGTGGAGCCTCAAGACTCTTCTTCTTCTCTAACTATTGTGACTTCTCCTTCAAGCATTGGATCTCTCCTTGTAGGCTTCGAATAACATCCATGGTTTCTTGAAAAAACTTCCTTCTGATGCGTAGGGTCTGGATACTTCCCATGTACCACTTCTTCTCTTGTAATTATTGGTCTTTGCTTTGGTATCTCTCTCGCGTGCCCAACCTTAGCTCGCGTCATCACCAAGACATGAGTTCTAACTCTAACTCACATGCCACCCCGCATCCACCTGCTCATCAACACGTTTTATGCTAACTTTCCTAACACCCTTTTCCTTCCATCTTTCTAGCTCATGTGTTCAAACAATTCTGGGCATTCCTCATACTTGTTATTTTTCCCACACCAAGAGCATTACAAGAAATCGAGACACTCACACTTGTAATGTTTTATAGATCCACAATTATAATAGGTTCCCAAGGGAATTCACTCCTTCCTCCCCGTGATTGCCACGGCTTCTAAATCCTCCTCGAAAGCCTCTACCTAGACCTCCTCCATCCGCACGCCCTTCATAATGATGACCATCATCCTTGGAACTACTGGTAACGTTGGTCTGGCTCACACCAATATCAATGGCATCATGTATCTGGTCAATCAATCTATAATCTTTGGTGTCATGAGTAGTAGAGGTGCAAATTTTGTAATAACAAGACACATTCTTCCGGATTGTGCACTACATGCAGAGAAACCTACTTGCATCATGATCTCCATGGAAAATCTCATAGTCTACCGATATGGCACAAAGCAACCTTCATAGGAAATTTTCCTTTGTATGACCCTCTACTTCACAATTCGTACACCATAACCCGCTACGAGTCTCATGAGCTGAGTTCGCAGACAATTTCTCCAGTTGTTTTGTCATTGCAATAATTTGGGCTTCTAGGAATGGACTAACTCATGTATCAACACTTCCTACTACCTTAGCACACAATGCATCCTCCAAGGCTTCACGCGGATATGTGAAAGTCTTCTGTTAAAGTGCCCTCTCGAAAAATGTGATCAGTCCTTCGATGAACCACTGAGCATGTTGCGAAGGGTAAATGTCATAAGACAACTTGGATAGGAGAGTCTTGAAACATGCGTTATACTCCCGCACACTTGTCATCATTCCTTGTTGAATATCATTCAACGTGATGATGCTTTTTTGTTCAAACTCATGTATGTGTAACTCTGCCAAAAAGGGATTATGTAGCACAATGTAATCCACCATTGTCTGGTGTGGGTCATACTTCCTGTAACAACTATGTGCACACCCTTACAACGTGGTTACAAAATGACTTGCTTTCTGCTAAAGGGAAATGATTCCCTTCACACGCCATAGTAACTCACACTTCTCTACATGTTCTGTGGCATCCTCAATGCCATTGTAATCAAGTAAGTGGAGCAACATCTCATAAAACATATGTTGATGGTGTTCTGGACCTTGTCTACCAGATCTAGGACCTTGATTCCCTCTAGTGTTGTCTCCACCACTAGACCCACTAGATCCACTAGTTCCAATTCCTCCATATCCACCAAATCCTCCTCATGTCATAGGCAAGGGGCCTAACACAATTGTGCCTTGTGATCCCACCTTCGTGTTAAACTACTTGCGACAACTGCGTGATACCGAACCACTTCCGAGATGTGTTTCTCACACCACTTTTAGATGTGATACACAAACCTTGTGATCCCACACCTTGCTCAAATTTTGTGCCAGAAAAAATACCCGAAACATAGGAAATGACTGTGCAGCCATAGATGTACCAAATGAAAAATTATACCTCCTAGGTGTCGCTCAAATACCAATATATATACCAATTGGATTATCAAATCTTATCTCAGGGACTGGAAAACTAAGCACAAGGGTTTGGTCCCCATGTGGGATAAGATGTGTGTCTACAGCTCTCCTCCTTTCTTCATATGAAGTACTCTCTCGAGAAGCCGAGGGGGTTTCTCTTCTACGCTTGCCAAGATGGGGTAGCTTAGACTGCTTAGATTCCACATCCTCTGCACGAACATCAAATCCTTCTCACAATGCCCACCTCCATAAATCCATCACTAATGTAGATTTGCACTATCTTTTCAACTCCCTCTCTAGAGATTCATTATACTTAAGTCACCTCTCCTCTCTTTCCATTTCTGTCACAAGGTCCATCATCCTCTACCACGCCAGACTTTTGCACTCGTGCTCAAGAAGAGTTTAGTCGGTCATTCGTAAAGGCTTCCAAACTCAAATTAATAACCAGGATCGTGATAGTGAGTGAAATAACACACAAGAACAATCCTCTAGGCTCCCTCAAGAAATAAAACTTAGCAATCTATGAGTAAAACTACAAAGAAATAGCATATTTCAAGGTATAATTAGTCAGCACTCTACTCCACCAGTGATTAACAACATAGGTCTAGGTAAGATCAGCATCATACAACTATTGATATTCCTCCTAGGTCCAAACATGAGGTCTATAGTACCAACTTTTCCTTGATGCATATGTTGAGAGCCATTCATACAACTCTATTGGGAAACATCAGAAGAATGTCTCATAGATTTCGTGATATAGGTTCTCCTCCACCCATTTTCATGCATCAAACTCAAATCTAGTACTGAACCTCTAAGAAAACTCATCCTCTGTGTTTTTAATCTAGGTCTCAACGTTGTCCAAGGTCAGATGCTCTATCATCACACATCATTCTCACAACATCTTCGAAAAGAGGTCCCGACAACAAAACCAAAATGTAGTTATTTCTTCATATACCTTATTTCTACTCCAAGTGTGTTGGCTTATCAAAAATGTAGACACCAAAATTAGATTACACTCCCCTTGGTCCCTAGTCAAAGAACCAGCTCAAACATACTCACCTAACCAAGGCCCCTTCCACCTCACACCACTATTAATTTAATTTATATATATATATATATATATATATATATCCTCGCAATATTTATTATCTAATTATCTTAATTTCTACCCCACCACCTCACCTAGACGCCTCACCTAGACATCTTATCCAGCCACCTCATCCTAGAGCTATTCTTGGCATATTTCCATAGCTAACAAGAACTAAGGCTTACTTACCTTAATGAGCTAAGATTTGGTCTAACCCTAAAATCTCTCTAACCACATTCCCGCCCATTAGAAGGGAATTTTTCATTCTAATCCGTGAGAACAAACTAATTGGGCCCAAGAAATTAGAAAGATCTTCCCATTTTAGTAAACCTAGGGAATCCCGCCTTAACCGATGTCGGTCACCCCTAAACTAACACTGGTCAACCTTAACTGTCGTTGGTTACCATTTATTCACCTAAACAACCTTATTTTTTGGTTGGCACATTCTGAGAGCAAGAAGATGAGAAGAGAGTTACATGCAAGTAGAACCAGAGTCTTTTCATGCACCCAGACATCCATAGCCAGCACTAGGATAGATCCAGAAGCATTGGCACTCACAGTAACATTTCAGAAGCGTCACTATTGCACCAAGCTCCATTCCATCAACCGATCATCACCACCACCCAACCATTGGACCTGCAACATTGGTAAGTGTTTTATCATTAATCATTTCCATTCCTATTCTATTCATAGAGTTGTTATCATTTCTATTACCATTCTTCTATTAACATTCCCATTCCTCCATAGCCTTATGTGTTCAATGAAAAGTTGTAAAATCCATGGATTTGGGGTAAGAATCTCTAAAGAAACCCCAAAGGCTTTTAACAATCTAATCAATGGACCATGTGATAAGAAATGAGCAAGGTTTCCTTCTTTGCATACATTAATTTGAAACAAACATGCAAACTAACCAAATGAAGTTAATCTCTATTCTTTGAAAGCTTGAAATAATGAACCTAAGAGGATCTAAGCATTCAATTTATGTGTTAAGAGAAAGAGATCTCCCCATTAATGGCTTCAAGGCTAGTGGATCTTCCCTTTTACTCTATGTTAATGCTATGAAATACAAGATTAAATGCTTTTAGCTCAAATGAAAGAAGATGAAATACAAACTAAAGCATAATCAAATTGCTATAATTTGTGCTAGGAAGAAGAGAGGATTCTTAGGAAATGAGGGAGGGGGTATAGCCCTATTTATAGTTTTTGGTTTGGAAGAAAAGGGAGATTTGGGTGCATGTGGGACAAAGGCTAAAGTCCAAAAAGCACTTTAGCAAGTCAAAGTGTGATTTGACTATGTTAGAGGGTAATTAACCTAGGTTAGACTAATTAATCTCTCTTAGAGAGTAATTAGGGTTCTGGAAGGGTTCTAAAGGGCTTAATCAATCCAACAAAGTGGATTGATCTTCTGGGGAGCTAATAGAAGCAAGATAGAAGAGAATAAGAAGCTAATGTAGTTAGAACGAGGCTATAACTGCCTATTTAAATGGTTTATAAGAGGAAAAATGACCAAAAGGGTGTCGTAGGAAGGGAGTTAGATAGGCCTAATTGGCGGTGTGCCGTCAATTTGCAAAAGGAAGAAGCGTTAGTGCACCATTAGAAATAATAGTGTATTGAGCAAACTACAGGTGTCTACATTTTCCCCTCTTTGAGGTGACATAAGTGACGTCACTTCAAAGAAAGTAGACAAACACAAGCAAGTAGAAAAAAATTGAAGGGGTAGAAGAAAAATTAATAGGGTGAAGGATGACGAATGCCCCCTCGAGTGTCGATGGGGTGATGAAGAAACTTGATCGACGATCGAAAAAGAAACAAATAGAGAGAAAAGTGTTCAGAGAAGACGAGAAACTAGAAGAAAAGGGATATTGAGCTATCCACAAATCAATTGCTAACAATATTTTAATCATCATAATGCTTAGAATCCTCCTCATGGGTCCTTATTAAAATGTGAGCATGCGACGGAAGCGTAAAATGACATTAAAAGCCAAGATACAAACAACCATCCTTTGCCAAAACAAGCAACTCCATGCAGCATACACAGATGAAATGCAATACGAGAAATAAACAGAATCACCTGACAGGGAAATAAGTACAATCACACACACTTAAACCAACAACATTCAAGATAGTTGCACAAATATTTTGTTATCGAGATGAAGTCCCAAATGTTCTGATAAATGAATAGGGTGAAGAATGATGCCCCAAGCAAGGTGTATTATGTAAGGGGAAGATGGAGGACACTTTTGTCCTATGAAAAAGCAATGTGCATGATGAAAATGATACCATGCAATTGATAGTGCCCAAAGATGTATAGACGAAGTAAGCAACATAGCTTATTTAGGTGATTGAAGATTTTGGTGATGTGCAAGTCATTGTTTCAAATGATTTGAGAATGTCAGGCAAGATATGGGATGAGTGGCATGTAAAAAGACACATATTTTAGCCATAGATGATTGGTTTAATCAATATTAAGCCACTTTGCTATTTTTCCATTTTTTTGCGGTTTTTAAATATTTTTGGATTTTTTTCATTTTCTAGGTTTTTGATCGGTCAGAAGAATTTTAAAAGATCAAAGATATTTCAAAAATACACGCGTGAGTGGTAGTGGGAAAGCAAAGCTTTCAAAAGGCTTAGAATATGTGCCCACAAGAAGAAAGACGAGTCGAAAATAAATTATTTAAAATAAATTAGTAAATAATCATCACGACGGGGAAAAATAGAGGAAAAAGGTGGGAAAATGTGCCTGAAAGGTTCATAAATTATCTCAATGTGAACAAGAAGGGACCGTTGGACAGCATGAAGTGCCCCAACGTGTGAAAATTAGTAAAAATAATTATTTTAATATAAAAATAATTATCACAATGGATAGAATAAGGTTAGAATGATCATGGCGGAGAAAACATGCCCCAGGGGCATCGCGACGAGTTAATATACTCACCGGGGTCGGTAAAACAATCATGACTAGATTATTTCGACCAAAGCCTCTGTAAATCTTTACCGCAAGTGAAATTGAGAGCCCTGGAGTGAGATGGCGAGGATACCGAGGAGGATGAGGCACATGGATCACATCCAGAGTACATGCGGGACCCGACGGATGGACCATTTGTGAGTGCCCTAACCCCCATTAATTAATTACACATTAATTACACTTTTTAGGTTTTTTAACGTACGTAGGAGGAATTTTGATGCATGCGCGTAGGCATATCCATCGGATTGATGGGTACGCACACGCGCATGCATCAAAAATGACATGGACGCGCACGTGCATCTGTTCATGGGGGACAGAGATGCGACGTGCCCTGTTTGATAGAAGCGGTATGCACATGCGTATCCATTGGGAAAGATGGGTGCACACACGCGTACCCATAGAAAAGATAGAAGGAGGTACATAAGCATTGGTGGGGGTCAGGATGGACACGTGCACGTGTGTGCATCGAAACAAGCATGTAGGCATCATGGAGGGCGCGTATGCATCCTATATGGCCAACACCAAAAAAGGAGGAGAAAGTTAGTGCACGTATATGTCCCCAAGGGTGCGTATGCATTGGTTAGGCACGCAGTGCCGAAGGAGGCACGTATGCGCTAGAAGCATGCGAGAAAAAGACAACTGGCTAGAAAATAGCCAAGTTATAGAAGAAAAAGGTGAGATTACTTTAGAAGAAAAGAATAGTTAGTAAATTAGATGTGTTAAAAGCTTTATTTTTCCTTAGAAAAATATTATAGAAATGTTAGACGTCTAACACTTGCATTGATTTTGTAGCATATGTTACCTGTTCTCCAGACTCGTGAGCGCTACGACCGCTTGGCTGTGATAGAGGTGCAATTCGATGATGAGGATAGAGCAACCTTGGTGAGCCTTTTACATGTGATAGGACTATCTTATGTGGTCGAGATGCCCCAGATCACTTTAGATCACGGCCTCTTAATGGCCATAGCAGAGCGGTGGCACAGCGAGAGCCAGTGCTTTTGCCTCCCGACCGGGAGATGACTATTACATTAGAGGATGTATGGTGCATCCTGCGAGTCCCGATCTAGGGACAACTTATCAAGATGATGAGCCACTGGAGTGACATTCAAAGCATCACATCACACATTTGTTTGGTGTTCCCACCATACCACGGTGCGGGATGTCTATCAGAATATCCAGATGCATAGAGGATCTAGAGCTAGACCACATAGTGGTCTACATGATGGCTCTTATCAATGGAGTTCTACTCCCTGACAAGACTAGTGCTTCATTTCTGTTGGGACTCCTAGGAGTGATTTTGGGTTTAGTGGAGGGACAGACTTACTACTGGGGTCATTGCATTTTAGTACATTTGTACTCGGATCTCCATCTGATCACCTAATATCGTTAGAAGATGGTAGGACCTGCTCATTTATTACATATTTGGGCATGGGACCACATTACTATTAGTCACCCCTAGGTGTGCTGAGAGGTTGGGCTCCCGACGAGCCTTCTACTATGGGTTGGGTCTCGGCAAGGGACAATGTGTGACCCTTCATGGGGGTTACATACCATTACAGGCATGAGCTAGATGAGCTGCTCCAGGCTTCCATTTCCTGGAGACCTTACATACATTTTTAGTGGCCAAAGGATGGTCTAGAGCATTTTATTTTGGGTAGCCACAACTATATGTGGGAGTTATACAGAGTGGATCGATGTCAGCGGTAGTTCGGCCTTACCCTGGATGTTCCTGGGCCAGATAGATGGTACGTGCACAGAGCCAAAGAGCACTTTGATATGGGTCCATAGATTACTCGTGACAGAGCACTGGCTAGATTTTGATAGGTGGCACCTGCTATTTGGGTTCCACTTAGATAGATTAGAGATCCAGGCACTATATTAGAGTATGGGCCATGGTACCACGGTGTGCTCCCGTGCCATTTGAGCATTCCCAGAGCGGCATATGATGTTGGCTTGAGGCCTCCTCCAAAGTGGGGCCTCCTAGTGGTGGCGAGGGTGGAGATGATAGTGATGATGATGATGATGATGAGGGTGGGCCCGATGTGCCCCAACATGTCAAAGATAGGGGACAGGGTCCCATTCCACAACAGCCACAGAGACAAGTCCCCAGGCCCATGTCGAGATAGATATATAGGGTCGTGGACATAGAGTTTCCCCTAGTGGGCATTCCAGTGGGGATTTATACCCCTCTTCAATATGTACTACTAGCACAAGGGCCACCTTTTGATACCCCAGAGAGTAGCAAAGATAGGTGGACAAAGTGAGTTTCTCTTCAACAAGAAGATTACTGAGTGCAGCCATCGTTGTTCGGTTATAGGTGGTGGCAAGAGAGATACTGAGGACCAGTACATGTGCCCTCACATTAGAGCAAGACTAGGCTTGGGCACAGATATAGATTTTGATAGTAGAGAGAGATCAAGCCCAGGCACAGGCCACTCAGTAAAGCAGTGATAGTGTTGCATGGTAGAGTCAGGTGCGAGAGATGGCCGCATAGGGGGCTTAGATATTGAGCCTCCTACACCAATCCCAGACTCAGGTATGGATGGTTGTGGCCCAGAGGGACCATGTATATAGATGGTCACAGGCTCTCCTAGCATAGAGGGATGAGGCCCGAGTAGAGGTACAAACTATTACTATTACTACAGAGCGGGATTAAGAGGCTACCTCTTTGAGATAGGTCAAGGCTGATTTAGGCAGAGTTACAAGTGAGTGAGATGTTGCCCTTCAGGCAACCCTCACTTCAAGAGATGTCAACTTGATCCGTGATGCCATGAGGCTCGGTGGTGAGGCATTATTCTACAGGACTACCTACTTCAGGGTAGTTCCACCAGAGTAGTTAGTGGTACTCCTCGACAGGTTGAAGACAAGCACACGACAGGTCCAGTCACATAGATTAGGCCACTTGTTGAGATCAGTTAGGCAGCCCATGCTAGAGTAAATGGGCGACGGGGACCATCTAGTCAGCCTGGTGGTCCATCTAGTGCAGGTCCTCCCCAACCACCATTGTTCCATCAACCAAGTGACAGACCTAGGAGCCCCGGCGAGGGCGAGAGCTATGGTTGAGCTACATTTTCTTCTTTTACAAATATTCTTTATACATGCCTCTGATGAAGGCTGATTTTTTTGTATAGCTTTGTATATTTATTCATTGTGATGATGCCTCATGATGAAGGCCCAATTATTTTTGATGCATGCCCCTTTTTGATGGCATATTGTATCGATGATGTATTATTTTGATCACTGACTGGACATTTTATACTTGTATAGATATGTGGACATTTTTGATGTATCATCTTTGTATGCCTCAATTGAAGGCATTTTTGATATAGAGTACCGATGTATATCCATTTCTGTTGATATAGATGTATATGACACACATGTATATAGAGGATTACTTTTTGGGCTCAAATACATGTGTTTATGAGATGATGTACTTTATTGTTTTGTTTCCTGATGCATGTGACACGAGTGGGCATAATTCTATGATGTAAAATACCCTTTATCAGAAATTACTCTATGTTGAACATGTTGCTTGTTTTGATTCAGCACTTATGGATGTGTTATGATGTTGTTTGATTTTGTACTTGCATGTATGTTATCTTGATGTTTGATGTATACATGTGTTGTGGATGTTAGATGATAGATCCTTAGATGATATCAAATGCATTTCTCATGTGTTACTGTAGATGTATATGGATGAGATGATACTAGGTGATATTAGTGTGGGGGGGATATATTAGTGTTCATGCGCAACCCTCTTGCCCCCATTTGATGATACGGTACGTGATGATTAGCTTAGCATTCATGTATGATGTATACTTAGTTGTTTCTTGATATATGATGTAGTGAATGATGTTATAAATGTGATGAGATGATAGATGATAGATGTGATAACAAACAACTGTGTAAAAACACAAGCAAAAGTTAACAAAACTAAACAAATATACACATACTACTACTAAACAAACACATGCACAAACCTCTAACAAGAGATAAAATGAGACCTAATCTAAGTAAGAAAGAATGAACCCTAAAAGGAAGCACACTAACAAACAAAGAAACCTACAACAATTTTTTACAAGCATGATAGTTTTCAAATGTACGTAATGCAATGCTCAACTTAAATCAAACAAGATTCAATTTTTGATAAGCAAATGATCCATTTTAAAGAACTAACAATTTAACGGATTAAGTACACCAAAACTATACAAACCAACAACTAAAAGTAATTAAAGCACTACTTTGTTTTTGTGGGACAGCATTGACATATTTTCTAATGTTTTTGGGTTTATCTAAGGAGATAAGTTTTCGTGGCTATGTTTGTCACTATTTTGTCTAGATTGCCCAAAGATAGCGTTGTGAGATGAATGTAGCTTTATCCCTGGAAAGGGGATTTTTCCAAATGTTTAGATTTTTTGCGTATTGTTTTCTACATGTTTTTGTATTTTCCAAGGTCATGTTTTGAAAGCAATGTACAAGAATGATGAAGTGTGGATGCCCCCAGCGTGATGTGGGAATATACAAAGGGCGAATGCCACGTGCGTATGTGTAGGAAGATGGCAATGGGATTTTCATGCTCAACGTTAGATAGGCATATACAAAGGTAATGTCCTTCATGCAGATATAAGAGAAAACAAACCAGATCATGGCAAGGCAAAGGTGATCCTAGTAGGGTTCCTAGACCTAGCAGAGAAAGCCGTATCTAAAGAAGTGGTAATGATTACCCACCCTTCCGTAAGAGTAACTTGTGTCTGGAAAATACTCCTTGAGCGCCAAAACTGGTTTTCACTCAAAGACCTACCCCCGCACCATAATTGTGTGGTTTTCACACGAGGATGACCTGCTTTTTCTTTACTATTTTCTCATTTTTTCCATTTTTTTGCTTGTTTTTTCTTTGTTTTCCAATTTTTAGTTCTTATTTGATATTCTGTCATGCCTAAGCGTAAAACCGCTTTAAGTGCATGGCATTCATGGGTTCCAAAGCTCTTCACCATCTGAATATGTAAGTTTGTAGGCCCTTGATCCATATTTTACAATTACAACATAAGGACCTAACCAGTTAGCCTCAAACTTTCCTTTCTTTTCTATGTCTTTAACAGTGTTCTTCTAATTTTCTTTGAGAACTAGATCCCCCACATCAAATTCCTGATGAATGATGCATTTATTATATCCTCTGGACACTCTGTTCTAATAAACTTTTAGGTGATTGAATGCTCTGATACGCCTTTCATCTAATAGTTCTAACTCTGCTAGGCGAGCAACTCTGTAGTCTTCATCTTTATCAAGATAGTCTCTGAGAGATATTCTCAGGGAGGGAAGCTCCACTTCTAGAGGTATGATGGCTTCAGTGCCATAGACAAGTGAATAGGGGGTCAAACCAATAAGAGTGCAAATGGAAGTACGATAGGCCCAGAGGGCGGGATGTATCTGCAGATGCCAATTACGGCCGGTTTTACTGACCATTTTTTCCATAATCTGCACAAGGGTTTTATTGGTGGCTCTACCTGTTTGTTACCTTGAGGGTAATAAGGGGTAGACCACTTAAGTTGGATATGGAAGCATTGACATAATGTTTTAACTATTTTATTTTTGAAGGATTTACCATTATTGGTGAAAATGGCTAAAGGGATCCCATAACGGCATATGAGATGGTTCATGATGAATTTTGAAATCTATGCACCGGTGACATAGGTAAGAGAGACATCCTCTACCCATTTGATAAAGTATTCAGTAGCGGTGATGATATTAGTATGATCGTCTGATGAAGAAGGATGGAGCTTCCCTATGAGATCCAGGCCCCATTTAGAGAATGGCCAAGGTGTTGCAATAGGTTATAAGGCTTACATCGGCGCATGTATTAAATTCCCATACTTCTAGCATAGTTCACACTTCTTTACGAATTTGCAACAATCGGATTCCATGGTAGGCCAATAATAGCCTACTCTCAATAGCTTCTTAGCTAAGACCATACCACTAGTATGTGCTCCACAAATACCACTATGTACTTCCTTAATTGCATGGATAGAATCGGCGACATCCAAACAATAATCAGATTCCCATCATAGCCACGACGATAATAAAGGCTACCTCCTATGAGGATATAACAGGCTATGTGGTGAATAAGGGCTTTCTTTTTAGAATGGGTGATGTCAGGGGGAAAGGTTCCGTCTTATAGGTATTGGAAGATGGGGTCGTACAAAGGGGATAAAGGGCCAACAACTTCACATGCTAAACATGACTCGGCATATCATATGCGCAGTACCTGTAGATGTTCCACGAAGAAAGGTATTTTTCTTTCTTCAGGTGCTATGTGTAAGAGAGACCCAATAGTAGCCATAGCATCCATGGATCTATTATGTGACCTTGGTTTTTGTTCAAATATGACTTGTGT
Organism: Taxus wallichiana var. yunnanensis; assembly: GCA_018340775.1. NCBI lineage: Eukaryota > Viridiplantae > Streptophyta > Pinopsida > Cupressales > Taxaceae > Taxus > Taxus wallichiana. The sequence continues at coordinate 490,371,253 of CM031235.1, forward strand.
GAAATATTCCTTCAAAGTTTCAACCATCTTCTTATATGGAATAAGCTTCTCATCTTTAACCTTATACTCATCATTAACATGTTTTATGATAAGTTGAGAGTCCCCAATGACTCGTAGTTGTCTAATATTCCATGTAATAGCTAGCCTAAGGCGGCAATGAGTGCTTCGTACTCTACAATGTTATTTGTACATGGGAATCCCAACCAAAATGCTCGTGGTATGACATCACCATTTGGAGTAATGAGGACCACTCCTACCTGCACTCCATGGAAGGTAAAAGATCCATCAAAATGAACCTGCCATTCTATGGAATCTTCAATATACATGATGGATGTATCTGGTAAATCTAAGCATAAAGGTTCCATTCTTGGGAGAGGAGCTTCTGCCAACTGATCGCCAAGACTGTCCTTTTAAAGACTTCTGATTTACAAACTCAATGTCAAACTCACTCAAGAGAATGATCCAATTAGCCATTTGGCTTGTGAGGGCAGGTTTGGATAAAAGGTACTTGAGAGGGTCGACTTTGGATATGAGCTTGGTCTTATTATTCAAGAGATAATGGCGAAGCTTTTGAAATGTGAATACAACCGCCAAGTAGGCCTTTTCTATTTGGGGATAATTCAGCTCGTATGCGATCAAGGTGTGGCTAAGATAGTAAACTACTCTCTCTTTATGGGCTAAGTCATATTGGGCAAGTAATGCACCAATGGCAAACTAGGTAGCAGAAATGTATAAGAGGAGAGGTTCACCAGGGGGTAGGTGGCATTAGTACAAGTGGGTTGGACAAGTACTGTTTGAGTAGTGCAAAGGATTTTTGACAATCAGGTCCCCAATTGAATGTGACATCTTTCTTGAGCAAATGAGTAAAGGGGTGGCACTTATCCACAAGTTGTGAGATAAAGTGACAGATTTCCTGAATCTTTCCTTGTAGACTCCTTAGCTACTTGAGAGTGGTAGGTGGTGGCATTTCTGTGATAGCCATAACCTTTGCAGGATCCACTTCAATCCCTCTTTGTGAGACAATGAACCCTAGGAGTTTTCTGATAAGACATCGAAGACACATTTCTTAGGGTTCAAGTGAACCTTATAGTCTCTTAGATGCTAAAAGATACACCTCAACACTTCAAGGTGTTCTTTTCTACTCTTGGATTTTGCTAGGATATCATCGACATAATCCTCCATGATGTCACTTATCATATCATGGAAAATAACCATCATGGCCCACTAATAAGTAGCCCTAACATTTTTAAGCCTAAAGGGCATGACTTTGTAGTAGAATGTTCCCCAAGGGGTGATGAATGTTGTCTTATGTTGATCTTCCTCTATAATTCGTATCTGGTTATAACCTGAAAAACCATCCATCAAGGACAACATTTCATAGCCAGCTGTTGAATCGACTATCATGTCGATGTTAGGTAGGGGAAAATCATCTTTAGGACATGCTTTGTTGATGTCATGGAAATCCGTGCAGATCCTTATCCCAACAAGTTTTTTCTGTACTGGGACTATGTTAGAGATCCATTCTGAATAGTCAATAGGTTTTATGAAATCAACAACTAACAACTTTTCTAATTCTTCTTTGACCAAGAGCGCCACTTTAGGATGCATCCTCCTTAAATTTTGTTTGATTAGTTTGGCCTCTGGGTGCACAACGAGGTTGGGCACAACTAGCTCAGGGTCTAAACCCGGCATATCTACATATGTCCATGCAAATATGTCCATGTATTCTTTTAAGAGTTCTACAAAGGTCTTTTGTTCCTGAGCTAAGAGCAAAGCTCCCAACTTGACTATTCTGGGTTGCTCCTCTGAGCCAATGTTGACGCTGATTATTTCCTCAATAAGCATTTTAGAAGCATCTTCCATCCAGTGTAGGATCAAGGGGAAGAGTAAGATCAACCTCCTATGGTAATTCATGATCATCTTTGAATGGATAAATCACTTCATCTTTAGACTCTTCATTTTGTTTTTCTATGAGCTCACCAAAGAGTTTGTCACTATGGGATTTCTGTTGAGCCTTCTTGCTCGGTTTCTCAGAGGTAGGTATACCTTTAGTTATAACCTTTTTATTCAACCATCCGCACATCTCTGCTTCCTCCCCAAAATAGGCACAAGTGTCTAGTTGAATCTTAAATCCTTTCTTGTGGTCTCTAGTCGGAATAAAGTCCTTGAGTCCCATGAACTCTGCGAATGCCTCATCATTTTCAAAGAAATCCAATGGCACATGAATTTGTTCCCAATCTATAAGCTCAGGGTATATAAGGGCTATTGGATATTTATCTAGGGGGATGGATTCAAGATCTTCGTAAAGGCTACATTGGGAATCTGCGTCACTATCGGAATGAGGTGAAACGTCCTCACTTTCAAAAGAAGTAGCGTTGTTCTTAGAAGGTAGAGCGTCATGGGGCCTTATTCCAAGGCCATGTTTATCAATTTTGAAATGAGGGATAGGGATAGGCTCCAACCATCCTTGTGCATTAACGCCACATCCAAACCCATCATAGCCCATGACAAACATCATGCGAGGACCTTTGACATACTCTGGTACTCTACTGGTAGGGTCTTCTAACATTTTCTCCTCAGACAAGAGGTCACTATGGACAAACTTCTCCAAAGGCTTAGGACATTGCTTGTGGGCGTTCTTGAACTGAAAGTAAGGTTTACCTCTTATCCAGGGGGATATTGATAGGTCTGATATCAACAAAGCCTTCTCAAGAGTGAATGGCCTACTTGGGCCATATTTTGCTGATGTGGCCTCCCATGAAGCAAATGGATTAACAATTGAGGGAAAATCTTGATTGAAAGGCGTGAGAGATTTTGAATCTACCCGGTTCTTCATGGCCTCTATTTGTAAAGGGACAACAACATCCGTAGAAGGACATTCATAAGTTGCATGAGAAAAACTGTGCAAAGCCCTACAATGTGTGAAAGGTTCTGGGTCACCCAAAATGGTAACCACCTACCCTTCATGATATAACTTGATGCACTGATGAAACGTTGATGGAATAGCTTGCATGGCATGGATCCATGGGCATCCTAAGAGCATGTTGTATAGAAGGTCCAAGTCAAGGACATGGAACGTTGTGTCATGACATGTTGGTCCTACCTCCATGGGGACCACTATAGTCCCTGCTGACTCTCTTTCTTCATTATCATATGCTGTGATTGTGATAGTTTTAGCACCCAGCTCTATTTTTGACCGCCCAACTACTTTACCAACTTCAAGGTGTAAATATTCAGACTAGATCCCCCATCTACAAGTACTCTTTTGATCTTGCGATGGGTAACCACCACTTTGAGATATAATGGCAAGTTATGCTCTGGGTTATTACGCGGGATTGCAGTATGATCAAAAGTAATCTGATCATTGGTGTCTAAGCATGCAATCATGGCTTGAAGGTTTGTAGGATCTATTTCTGTGGAAACCCTTGAATTTTGCAAAGTTTTGAACAATATGTTTTTATGAGCATTGGATATCTTTAGGAGATCGAGGATAGATATCTTAGTAGACATTTTTCTAATTACTCTATCAAGTTATACTGACTTTCCTCAAGGGTAGGTACACGATCTGGTATGATTAAGTGGGCATGTCTTGTTCCGACTGTGTTGCTCTTTTCTAAGATCCGAATGGTGTTAATCTGTTCATTAGATGAGTTAATACATCCAATAAGGGAATCATAAGGACTATCATTTTTAGGGTACACATAGGTAGCAGTCCTATAGTCATTAGAAGTTTTCCCTTGATCTATTTTCTTTTTCTTTTTATCCGCATGGTCAGGAAAAGGTTCCTTGTAAATACCCATTTTTTCATTTGAAATTCTTCCAGCCTCCGGGGGAGACTCTACAAAGAATCTTCCCTTCCTCTATGAGGTCTTGGATATAATGGTGTAATCTCAAACATCTATCCATTTTGTGTCCTTTGACACAATGGAAGTTGTAATATTCATTGTCTTTGAACCAAACTAGTTTTGGAGCGTCTTCTGGGTAGGGCATTCTTGTCATTGGATATTCTACCATATTTGCACCATCTAATTGTTTTAGGATGGTAGATAAGGATTCTGTCAAAGATGTGAATGTACATTTTGTAGGCGCTTTGGGATGAGGCCCTTGTGAAAGTTTCAAGAGTGGACCTGTCTGTACGGCTTAGACTCTCTTGGAGTCTGTAATGCCATCACCAACAACATGTTTATTCTTATTGAAGAATTTAGGTTTGTCTGTGGATTTGGCTTCGTGTTTGTTTTTAATAACCGGTTTAAGTGTGCCCTTGGCAATAAGCGCTTTCTCAATTTGACTACCTTTCTCTATGACTTCTTTAAAGTTCGAGCCACAATGCATTTACAAGTGAAAGGCTATTTCCGGGTTCAAGTTAGGAATGAATATACTCACTAACTATTTTTCGGGTAAGGCATAAGGAAAACGACTAGCTAACCCACACCATCGTTGTAAAAATCCTGCAAATGTCTCATTGGGTTTTTGTTTTATGTTACATAGATCGTTCATTATGATGTCACTCTCCATATTATAGGAATAATGTCTTACAAATTTCTCTACTAGCACGGGCCATGTTGTAATGGAGCCCTTAGGTATGCTATAAAACCATTCCAATCCCATGGCTCCTAGGCTGTGAGGAAAAATTCGTATCAAGAAATTATCGCTATACGCGACCTCTTGGCAAGCCATGTAAAAGTCTTTTATATGATCGCGAGGATCACTTTTGCACTTATACTTATCAAACTTGGGAACAGTGAAATGTTTCGGGAAAGGTTGTTGTAGCATGTCCTTATCGAAGGGGTAAGGACATAGTTCTTCATACAAGTATTTTCTATTCTGGCCTACATTTCCCTATTGTAATGTTGTGAGTGTATCTTTCATAGATTTCAATTCATCCTGAATGAGTTGCTCCTTAATGAGTTGCTCCTTAGTAGGTGATATTGACCTTTGAGCCTGAGTTTCTTTAAAGGTATAGTCTATATGTGGATCAAATTGAAACTCGTTAAGTTTGTTTTTGTCTCTGTCTTTACCTATGTTTCTTTTTGAAGCGCTAGGTTCGCTAATTTTTGACTCAACTTCAAGATCTATTTTTGGAGGATCTCCTCCTCAACTAGGGATCCTCTTCTTCATCAAATTTCAAAGGAGGGGAGGCCTTCCGCTCAATTTTTACTTTACGTGAAGCCTTAAAGTGAGGTTTACGTGATGTTTCACCTTCGACAAAGTGGCCTTATGTTGCCTAGAAGTGGATGCATATCCCACATCGAAAGGATTATCTATGTCTAAGATGAATCTTCACTCTCCTAAGTTAGGGTCAATGACCTTTGTTTCTTCTTCATGCTTGTGCGGAAGTTTAGCTCCTAACGCCAAGAATCTCACGAGTACTTGATCTTTGTTATAATATAAGAGCTCGTCAAATCTATTTAGGTCTAACCTTTGTTGCTTCTCCCAAAGAGTCCGACTCTTCTCCACTATGATCAATTAACGTCTCTCGTATCTTTGACTTGAGAGAAGAGCGGTCCTAAATTATGACCACTGAATGGGAATGTGTCGAAAGGGTTTTCTCCTATGTGTTTCTCATTTGATTTGGTTGCCATTTTTATGATTTTAGGCATCACTAAGAACGCGTTCCTATGTAGCTAGCGTAACCCCTAAGTGTATGGTTTTCTGCAAGCCATTTAAGGGGATGTTGGAATTATATCATAGTGTATCGTAGATGTAATTTTATGCAATCATTTTTACCAAGAAACATTCATATGCACATCCTATGTTATGACTCACTCAATTTTTTATTGCCAAACCTATACCCTAAGATAGTGACAAAGATGTACCAATATGTAAGCCAAGTTAGAACCCCAACAAGGTCTAAGCACTGACGTGATGTTGTCATAGTCCCTTGACAAGGTATACTTAAAACTAGTTTGAATACCTGAAAGCCAACCCTTCTGAAAAATGGAAGTCGTGAATAGATATAGCGTAATAATGTCACCGTGATACATTAACCAAGCAAGCAAGGTGTTAGTACCATGGTAACTTTATTATGATATATGTAAAGTGTTATCAACACTCTTCAAGAAGACTAAGATGACGTCAAGAGTAAAACCAAGTAATAAGTATAACAAGGAGTTTTTAATCGTGTGAGCAGTGTACCGCATGCAATAAGGGGACTTATATCGTTTCCTCACAAAAAATGAGAATACGATGTAAGTACCGAGATTGTACGTCTAAGATGCGAACAAGACTATTAACTCAAGAAGAGACAAAAGATGAACCAAATACATAGTGGTGAAGATGATCTTGAAATCAAGATGGAAGGACTTTTATCAATGACATGAAAGCGTACTCGCACACCGCAAACATGGATGGGCGTAAACAGACAAAAAGTGACAAGCACTATCTCTGATAAAAACACGTGATGTATGCACCTTTCTCACCCCAAATAATGGGCGATGAGAATGCAAGGGTACTGATCAAAAGATGGACACAAGCTAAGCAACACTTAGGTAGAGCTTCACCTCGTCCAAAGACAAGAACAAAACTAAGCAAAAGTGGGACGTAGCTTAGGTCCATGATGAAAAGACACTCAGTTCAAACTCACAAGGGTTCTTTGCCTTATTTCAACAAACAAGGTTTAGATTCTAGATGAGTTGTCACTTTGTGATGGCTTGACGCAACAAGGACTAGTAAAGTGGGCTCCTTGACAAAATGGCTTTCCTAACAAGTTCTCTCAACTAGGTGTTACAATATTGTCTAAGAGCGAGGCGCGATTTACCCAAAAAGTCACAATGACTAGTTTGGGAGTATCTCGGCTTTATCCCCTTTCAAGTATAGTGGGAAATGAATGCATCCATCATGTACTTCTACTAAGGTCACGATACGGATAACTTACAACTCTAACTCACAAGGCGTACTAGTCAAGTGGGTAAGCGGAGCGCTTCCTGTTTCATCCACGAGGTTACACAGTGGTGGACTACTTTAGGGTTCCTAGTACCACCCCCATTGTTGTAGCTTAAGGCATTATGCCAAAGGGGTTATGTTCCAGTTGAGCGGATAGGGACCCTTTTCCAAAACCTGCAATACAATGTTTTGAATATGGTGTGTTTTTATCTTTCTTAGCTTAATGTGGTTTTAAGTAGCACACCGTTTGGCAACCTGCAAGAACACGTGTATTAGAAGGTTTTGTGTTTTGTCTTAGCTCCTCCTTTCTTTGACAATCGTTAGGTCCTATAGACAACAAGTTTTAGTAATTTTCTCGATTTGTAGGTTGATGTTTAAGAAAGAGAGTTTTTCACTTTGCTTTTGATTCCTAAGATTGCCAAAAGGCGCGAAGGAAGAGCATACACAACGTGAAAAATTCCACTGAAATCACATGAAAGTTTTACTCCAACCTTTATAAAACAAGTGTTTTTGAACAATTTATGTGTTTTGTATTGGTGTTTTTGATCTCCAAGATCGTCTTGGAAGACGTGAGGAGAGAGCATACACACTTCTACAAAAACTACCTCTAAGTCAAAAACAAAGAACACTTTAATCTATGCAAACTGAAACGTTTCAAGAAAGAACCCTGTTTTCAATTGTTAGTCTTAAAAACCTGCAGTGATGGATTAGAAAAAAGTTTTTGCAGACTGTAAAAATTTTCAATTTTTTAACACAGACACCTGCGTGCCTATACTGACACCAACGCTCCCAAACCGACGGATATGCGCCCACCTAATGGGTACACCTGTGGTCAAAAATTAATAAAACTCAAAGAAGTAAACACAGTGCTCACAATAGGACAGAGATGTGCCTATATTGACATGGACGCTTAGGTTACGACGTGTACACACCTAAGCCTAAACAGAGAACTATAAAAAACAATTTACACAGTCAGATATTTACACCTGCGCGGCCGCCAGAGAGAGATAATTTATGCGCCTTAGACAATGGAGACACATGCGCGTCCCCGTATGGGTTATTTTTTATTTTTTACTCGCTTAGGGAATTTACGCCTATGCATCCAATGAGACATATATGCACCCCGGATAGATGAGGGAGACACGTGCACGTACTGTATGGGTTATTTTTGATTTTTACTCGCTTAGGGAATTTACGCTGCGCGTCTAAAGAGACGTATACGCGCCCCCGGATGACGGAGATACATGAGTGTCTGTGTAAATTTTTAGTTTGTAAATGATGGGGACCTTCGGCGGTGTGTACGCGCTGATATGATGGGTATGTTGGGGTTCCGACATGTGCGCACCCTTGTTTGACACCTACGCGCACCCTGTGAAAAACCTGTAAAAAACACGGATTTTCAAATTTTCAAGAGCAAACAGGTTAGTTGTTAGTCAAAGTATCCTATTTCTATATCAAACCCACAAAATGCATATAAATGAAGGTCATTTACCTAGGGTTAGAAACAAAAATGAGGAAATAACAAGTGATTTAAGCAAAAACTTAAAAAATGAACTTTGAAAAACCTAAAAGACCTCCATTAATGGAGGGTGGACATAAGTGTCCCACCGGCGTGCCAAATGTGTTCAATGAAAATTTGTCAAAGCCATGGATTTGGGGTAATGATCTTTAAAGAAACCCCAAAGGATTTTAACAATCTGATCAATGGACCATGTGATAAGAAATGAGCAAGGTTTCCTTCTTTGCATACATTAATTTGAAACAAACATGCAAACTAACCAAATGAAGTTAATCTCTATTCTTTGAAAGATTTAAATAATGAACCAAAGAGGATCTAAGCATTTAATTTATGTGTTAAGAGAAAGATATCTCCCCATTAATGGCTTCAAGGCCAATGCATCTTCCCTTTTACTCTATGTTAATGCTATGAAATACAAGATTAAATGCTTTTAGCTCAAATGAAAGAAGATGAAATACAAACTAAACCCAAATCAAATTGCTATAATTTGTGCAAGGAAGAAGAGAGGACTCTTATGAAATGAGGGAGGGGGTATAGCCCTATTTATAGTTTTTGGTTTGGAAGAAAAGGGAGATTTGGGTGCATGTGGGACAAAGGCTAAAGTCCAAAAGCACTTTAGCAAGTCAAAGTGTGATTTGACTTGACTATGTTAGAGGGTAATTAACCTAGGTTAGACTAATTAATCTCTCTTAGAGAGTAATTAGGGTTCTGGAAGGGTTCTAAAGGGCTTACTCAATCCAACGAAGTGGATTGATCTTCTAAAAAGCTAATAGAAGTGAGCTAGAAGATAATAAGAAGCCAATGTAGTTAGTAAACGAGGCTATAACTACCTATTTAAATGGTTTATAAGAGGAAAGATGACCAAAAGGGTGTCATAGGAAGGGAGTTAGATAGGCCTAATCGGGCGGTGTGTCATCAATTTGCAAAAGGAAGAAGCATTAGTGCACCATTAGAAATAATAGTGTATTGAGACAACTACAGTGTCTACACCTTCTTTCTGACAAACCCAAAAATCTCACCCACCTGTTGATTAGATCACCTATCCTGGCCCTTCCACCTCTTTGAGTGTTCTCAGTATTCCCATAGACCTCACCATCTCCTTCTTTAGCCCCATCCAACCTCACCTAGCCTTTATAATAAGGTTTTCATTTAATTACTATCACCCTACTATACCGACGCCTGGCTACCCATAACCATCATCAGTCTACCTTAAATTTTGTCAACTATACCCAACCAACATCAATCTCTGTGTTTTATACCCTACCTAAAAACAGAGCCAACAACCTCCCACAAGTTGACCTAAACAACCTAGAATCAGACCCTAACCGGTCCTAGTACCATGATGAGACACTTGTTGTGATTGGATTTTCTTATTGTACTTGAATGAGATACCTAAATCATATCAACTACATTAGGACTTTACGTATTTCTCACATTAAGTTTTTTTAAACAATGGATTTATAGCTAGCTAGGAAGTATCACACTTCCTGGAACTAGCATACGCTTAAAGATCCCTTTGTCATATATTCTTTAACTATTCTTTTGTGGTCTTGTTTTCTATTTTAGGTAGTTACTCCTAGCCAAAAAGAAGCTCTCAAAATTGGCATTGGATCAAGAAGTCATAATGCACGCAACAACCATCACCACCCATTTAACAGGTATTCCTCCTAGCCCTTACCCTTATTTGTTTTGTCATTTAAAAATGTAAAGAAAATGGTGAAACATTTTGGCATGCTCGGTGGGACCCATCAGGGGTTCTATTGCATTTTCTTCATTCCTAGGTGAAACTTGTGTGTCTGTTTCCCTTTAAAAGGCTTACACATTAATCTTTTTCTCTAGTAATCTTCTCTTCTTTCTAATTGCTCTAAAAGAAACATTTCTATTGGTGCATTTAAAAAGGAATCATTCTTCTTTCTTGTTTTTTGCATTTAGTGAAAGAGCATACCCTTTCCTATTCCTCATTTGTTTCATCGAATGTAATCTTTTCGATTTGGGCTTAAAATTGGTTGCATTACATTCTGATTTACTGTATTTAGCTCACATTAAAATGAGGGCAACCTATATGCTGGAAGTCATGCCCAGCTGATGGTTGACATAAAGAATCGTAGAAAGCACATTCTCTCTCTCTCTCTCTCTCTCTCTCTCTCTCTCTCTCTCTCTCTCTCTCTCTCTCTCTCTCTCTGTCTTACCAAACTTGCACAAAATTGAAATATACACATCTTTCTTAAACATCTTACCTAGGAACAATTGTCCATGATCACACAATAAAATTAGTAGGTACTCCCTAGCTCGTTTCCTCTGTTGAGTCATCATCTCATAGACACCCGCCTCGCCATAACATACCTGAAACCTCTCCTTCTAGATTTCCTTCTTCGTAGGACACCTTCCTAACCAAAAATTATGTTCTAAATACACACAATCAGTTCTAAATAGCATAAGCTAAACACACATAAAGAAAAATCACTCTTAGGATCATATTTTTCTTAGCGTTCTTCTTGCTTTGCATTTTGAGGTGTGAGGACATGATTCCAATTTTTTTTTCCTTGCACACTCCCCCATCATAGTTGGAGTATTCCAACTTTATCTGAGTGTGTCAGGGCCCCATCTTCTCATTCTCAAATTCTTGAGTTTGATTCTTCACTTGATTTAAATCACAACCTAGTTTTCTTCATTTTTGTCTCAATTTCACAGTAATCGGCGTCGGTCCAGCGATCGTCATTGGTTTTCATCTGACCATCGTCGGTTAAACCTAACCGGTGTCAGCTCCTAACTTTCTAGGTACTTTGGCCTGGGACAGTCTTCATTCATCATTTTGTTCTCATTTTTGGCCCTTTGGGCACTAACATATTTTATTGATACTCTATTCTGCTTTCTATTGATATTACCATCATATAGAAAACATCTCCTTGTATTATCTATCAACCTTGTTTCATTTTCTGAAACTGGGGATTTTCTTAGTAACCGGCATCAGTTTTTGTGACCGACATCGGTTTTCCAAAACCATCACCGATCAAACTGACCATCATCGATGTTTGTATTTGGTTTTCCAGATCCAAATCTTGACCAAATTCACCCTCCCAGCCTCATTCTTTTTTGTCCTACTACTTTATGTGTCATCTACAGAATATAGTCTTACCAGGTCAGTGCTTGTTCACATGGTGCTGACTCACAGCTAGACTAACGCCCTCATATTCCACGTGAGTTATCAACCACTCCCACCTAGTCCTTCACCACCCTCATCCTATCACCCATGGATCCAACCTTACCAACCACCATTGTTGCAGGCGACGAGGAATTTGTATGACTCCTTAATCGTAATCCCGTGGCCTTACGCTTTACCTTTCCCACTCTTCCACCGGGACTCCTTAGGTCGGGTTGATATATAGCATGCCCGTATCCATCTCTCATGTCCTTATTCTCACTTCGCATTAGCCCCTAATAAGGCAAAGTTGCCCTCACCTACTTCACCCCGGTAGTTTTCAGCCTAGGGACCCATACCCGTCATGACCGCTACGTTTGTAGTATCACTTGCACCTATCGTATCTTTTGTCCCCTCATCGACCGCCCAGGCCATAGCTTTGTCCGTGCCCATTGACTCACAAATACCCATTACAACACAACCGCTCATGGTGTCGGTGACCCCTACTCCATTTCAAAATCTTATCCTCTCCATCCCACAAACACGCCTCGATCGTAATTAGAGTCACGACAACCATCCCACCTACATACGCATACTATCAACAACCCCCTATCTCATATATTACCCATTCTAGATACATACCTTCTACGTCAATTCCCTATTCGGCATCACCATATAATGGAATGTCACCCACGTCATAGGTTCAATACCAACCCCCTTATGCCATAGGAGGGACCCTTCCACCACAACCTACCAACGGCCTTATCAAATTGATGATAAAAATGATGTAGATGCTAAAAGCATTGGTTTATGGCTCACGTAATTCTCTCACCTATGATGAAATCTATAACGAGCCCATTCATCCATCCATCCCTATTCACCCATACACTGTACATTCAGAAATGTCAAAATTCAATCGTTTCAATAGCAAAGAAGACCCGCATAGCATTTGCGGTCTTTCAAACATGGGTGTTACCTAATTTCCCATGACGACGCTTTACTTCTGAGGAGTTTCAAAATGTCCCTGGTGGGACCTGCATTAGACTGGTACAGTGGGCTACCTAGACATTCCATCTACTCATTCAATCAACTAGCCCAGGCCTTCTTAGACCACTTCTCGATTAATATTGTCAAGAAGGTTACCTGTTGGCACAACTTAATTAATCAGCTCACATTCTAGCTACCTCAGACTGAGCTTATAGAGCTATTTACTTGGGCTTGTGCTAGACACATCTCACCAACCCTGCAGGTGCAGACCTTTCACACTTTTGACGAGGCATTCACCATGGCACGAAAATTAGAAATTTGTGCTATCGAAGAGAAGAAAATTCAACTTTGTAACAAGAACATCACATTCAAATAAAATGATGCTTCTTCATCTTCGAAACCCCAAAACAACTATTCGAAACCCCAAAACAACTATTCAAAACCCAAAGGGTCTGCCAATGTCGTAGTTCTCAAGGTTGGTCCCCTCATCAATCAAACCTAGCCAAACCTCCTTCTAATCTCTCTCCCATCCAAGCTTTCCAGTTCATATGAGAACAGTGAAAGTACACTTCGATAGGAGAATCTTACTCTTCTGTTTTGGAAAATCTTGTTAAGGCTGGTGTCATTACCCTTCCACCTATAAAACCACATACTAGTTTTGACCCTGAGTGACCCATGCCCACATGGTATAAGGAACATGACTTTTGTAACTATCATCGTGTCAAAGGTCATAGCGACAATAACTACATCACGTTCAATAATATCGTCTAAGAAATGTTAGACAATGAAGATCTAATCTTGGATAGCCTGAATGCACCCACTAACCAAAACCTACACATCTTCAAGAAGCCATTCCCTAATCATGCCCCATCTTCCAACCAAGTTGGTGATACCTCAAACAATGATAGCAATGTCTGTGAGGTTCACATTAGTTTTGATGACATACCATTTGCTTCTAAAGTGCCTCATGTTCCTTTCATAGGTGAAATCTTAGCCCGAGCTCCCCTACCTGCACTAGAACCTATTTCAACTACTCCTCCACCCATAGAGGCACCCCCTTCATTTTCTTCTTCACCCATGGAAGAGCCTATAATTAGCAAATTGCCTTTGACCCTTCAAATTTTTGAGCAATTGCCAATAGAACCTCTCCTACTCATAGAAGGTGCAGGTCCACCACCTACACCAACATAAGGAGATTCCACTTTGTCTAGCCCGTCCTTTCCTCTACCCATGGAGGATTCTATAGAAGTACCAGTGTCTTCTGATGACCCTTCACCATCACACCTTCAAGATCTCATTGATCTACTTTCAGCTCTCTTACCCATAGAGTCTGAGGCTAGCCATTCCCAGTATCTCAAACACATTTTATGGGATTTCCACTCGATCCATGTCAGCCCCGCTTACAACAACACCATTTTCATGCTTGGTCGATCACTGGATTATGTCGGTAGAGCTTTACTTTAGGGATGCCTTCTACTTCCTATTTCAACACAAATGCATTTGTCACTCGTTGACACCTCCACTATGTATCCAAAAGTGTTTCGAGTGACAAAACCAAACACAACCACGACTATTACAACACCTTCCATGTCCCCGCCGAGGACCCAAATCACACCTCTGCCCATAGCCCAACATGCATCTACACCCAAACACCTACTCACGCCTATATCATCTCCCCTACCTAAACCTATCACTACCTTAGGGGTCATACTAACAACTAGCCTTACTTACCCACCCATCAAATTAGATTTAGCCACATCTTCCAAAACTAACACTAAACTTAACCCGGCCCCTAAAAATAAGATCCAACCTCCTAGACCTCATACACCAACCTTGCCTACCATGCCATTATCACCTTCACCCCTTCCATCCATCCTAGGACCTCACCCTCGACCTTGGCCAAGAAACCCCATCCACTAGTAAACCAAGAACGCAGCAACCCATTTCCTCATCATAGACCTCTAATATACCTAAGCGACCCACACAACCTTCGCCCTCACCGTAACCTTCTTACCACCCATACCTCTACTACCATCAATAACTTCTTCACTACCCATGACACTTTCTTCTCTTTCACTCACGCCTCCTACCCAACCTACACCACCTACCTCCATAGCACCTCGGTTACCCCCGTGGGTAACCCGTCCTCTTCCACCATTGGCTTTTCCCTCCACATCTCATACACCTGTGTCACCTTTGCCCAAAAAGATGCAACCTAAAGCTAAAAATCCTCTACCCTCCAATAAGGTAGTTAAACCAACCAAACCTTCTGCCGCTAGCTCTTCTACCATGCCTCGTACCCAAGTAGATGCAACCAAGGCCTACAACCACTTCACACACCAAACTAGTAGACCAACCTACTCCCCCTTTTGTAAAGACTCTTCAATTAGTCACACCTATGCCCAAAGCAACATTCACCTCCCATTGTGATCCACAAGCGAGATCATATGCCAAAATCTTAACCAATCTCCTCAAAACTTCCGTCATCACATTACCACCTCTTAGACCTTACGACCTACTCAAGCCCAAACCAAAATGGTTTGAGGAAACCAAAATTTATGCCTACCATCGTGTGCCAGGACATAATGTAGAGAACTGTAAGGCTTTAAAACTGCTCTCATCCAATTGTGTCCCCAAGAAAACTTTAACGATGATGATCTTCTTGATGAGGACCCCATTTCGCCTTCACCAATTTCCATAGATCTTCTCCTATTACCTACACAAAGAACCAAAATATACACCCCCACAACTCTTTGATCCAGCCCCAAGATTCAAGATCAATATGGTTCATATAAAAGAGTTGGCCAAACCACCACCAAAATGACAATGTGCGCTACTAATTTCACAAGGATCATATCCCCCACTAGGGTTTTGTCCCTCATACCACTATACCTTCCATGACACACCCTCTTCATCCACCTCCCCTAAGATTAACATGATAAAAATTTCCACCTGTGTTCAGAAAGAAAAGGGCAAGGAAAAAGCAACTAGCCCATCAACCAATCCTATACCCAATATATCATTTGCTCCCATACCCAAAGTCACCATTCGAGGTCCCGCATATCCTATTTCAGATGGAGTCACACATCGCACAATGCTAAAACAACTACACCAATCCCCCTCAAAATATCTTTATATGACCTCGTCCAAACCTCAGAGTCACATCATCAAGCCCTCATAGAGGTCCTTCAATCTATTGAAGTCTTACCAAATGACCCCACACCCGTAGCCTCCATCATTACCCCTCACCACATAGCCTCTCTCACTGGATATTTTCCTTCATCTACACCATCTACTTGCCAAGTGGTCACCCTCGCCTTTTGAGATGGAGAGATTGCTCCCTTCCAATCTGACAACACTCGGCCCGCTCTTTTCATCTCTCGTCTTTATCGATAATATACGCATACGACATGTTATGATTGATGGTGGTGCTAGCATTAATATCATCTCCTCCCATGCATACGACCAAATACAGATACTTGCCAATTACATGCATGGTAACCCGGTTATGTTGCACTCCTTCAATGATGTCATGACCTCTACCCTAGGTACCATTATTCTCCATGTTTGTGTGGGCCCCCACACTATCCCAAAACTTTTCTATGTCCTAGAAGGAGAGTTCCAATATAACTTGTTGCTCGGTGACCTTGGATCTCGTGTCATGGGTTATGTCCCTTTGAATTTACATTAATGCCTCAAATTTGAACATGAGGGACATAATTACACCATCCCTGCCAACCCATCACCTTTCAAGACCTGTAACATGTTATATCGGCCCAATGATGTGCTTGTACCGGTCAAGGCATCTGCCATTGTCACCACTTCACCTTCACCCACAAGCCCATCCACCAAAATCTGCTACTACTTTTGTTGCATCTAACCTTGTTATCCCCATTGCAGCTATAGCCTTAACCGCCATTGACGCACTTGTTTCCCCAACATCTAGTGAGCCATCTATACCCACATACCAACTATTGATCCCTTAGAAGGTGTTTTTCAACACCTCACTCTAGGGGAATACCACCTATACAATATCGACACCTTCCTCACCCCACAAGAGTATGGGAATCGTCAACACCCCAACTACGACATCCGCATTGGTGATGTTTTTCCTTATGGCCCTCCCCACCTTTGCACCAACCTAATGTATGGGGGACTTGATATTGCCACCTATAAACCCGAACCTCTATCCCAAGCCTAACTATTTTCATCTGACCTACAATCCCACAGTAACTACTACTTCACTCATACTTTCCTCCATCGGTGCACATAGAAAGGATTTGGCTTCAAATTTTATGAACAAGGTTGTCATACTGTCATTTCTTGTACCTCTCGTAAACACAATGACCATAGTGGCATTGGTTTTGATGCTCCACCCTCCAAGAAGGTTTGTGTCGACCTTATCCAAGACGGAAATCTTCCCCCTCTCATTCACCCACATTACCATCTTCACCCATGGAGTCCATAGATCCCGAATCTATTCCTCCTAACTTTTTTTTCTCGTAAACACCATTTCCCTAGGACCGCTGACCTATCAACACGATGGTGAGGCTCCCTCTTCTCTCCCATTCCTATATCCTAACATGATCGATGATGATACGCCTTCTATTAACATCGTTCAATGTCAGGATGATGAATCCATCCTCACCTACCTTAGTGTGGAAGACTCTTATATTCATCGGTCATTACCCTCTAAGACGCAAACCATGTTGAACAAATCGACCATCGAAATCAACATTAATACTCAAGACGACCCGCACATTCTAAAGATCACCAATCCTTAGATGCTACTAAACAGAAGCCTTCACCTCTTTCCTTCGGACCATGGCAATGCGTTTTCTTGGTCCTATGCCGATATGCCCGGTATTGACCCAAAAATCATGGTTCACAATATCGTAACCATTCCTGATGCCAAACCCATCAAACAAAAGTTGTAGAAAATGCATCCTTGCATTGCTCTTCTAGTCAAAGAAGAGCTTCAACGCCTTCTCTTGGTTTCCTTCATTCTACCCATTGACTATCCCTAATGGATTTCTAACATCATTCCTATCACAAAAGTGACAGGGGACTCGCATTTTCATAGACTTCGTGACCTCAACCTCGCCTGTCCTAAAGATGATTTCCCACTACCAGAATTGACCAACTAGTTGATCTCACCACTAGCCATGAAATGTTATCACTCATGGATGGTTTCTTGGGCTACAATCAAATATTACTAGCTCCAGAGGATCAACACAAGACTACCTTCATCACCCTTGGGGGACCTTTTGCTATCAAGTCATGCCTTTTGGCCTAAAAAATGTTGGTGCTACATATCGAAGTCATGACTTACATCTTCCATGACATCATGCATCACATACTGGAAGATTATATAGATGATATTCTGGCTAAATCTAAACATCGAACCGAGCACCTACCTATCCTTAAATTCATCTTTGACCATCTCATCAAGTATTGTGTGCATCTTCAACCAAAGAAGTGCATCTTTGCGGTACTTTTGGAAAATTCCTAGGATTCATCATTTCTTTGTGTGGCATAGAAGTCGATCCTACTAAAGAAAAGGCTATTCTAGAAATGCCTAAACCCACTAATATCCATCAACTTCAAAGCCTACAAGGAAAGTTGCAATCCATTCGTTGTTTTATCTCGCAGCTTTCTGACCGTTGTCAACCATTCCATCATCTACTCAAGAAAGACGTGTCCTTCAAATGGGATGATGAATGTCATAAAGCCTTTGAAGCCTTAAAAAATACCTCCTTCAACCACCAGTGCTCATTCCTCCTAAGGATGATCAGCCCTTTTATCTATATATTTCCACCACTGACCATTCTCTAGGTGTCATGCTCGCTCATCGTGACAATTAGCACAGAGAGCAAGCGGTTTATTACATAAGTTGTACCCTTCTAGACTACAAAACTAGATATACCCATGCCAAAAAAACTCTACTTAGCCTTAGTTTTCATCACCACCAAACTCGTCATTACCTACTCAATCACAAAACCTTCGTCATTACTAATATTGACCCATTACACTATATGTATGCCAAACCCTATTAACATCAACATGTTGCCCATTGGCTTATGCTTCTGGCCGACCTCGACCTTGAATTCATTCATCAAAATTCCATCAAGGGCTAGGCTATCGCCGACCAATTGGTCGACGCACCTATTTCTAGGAATCAATCATCTAACTTCGACTTCCCAGATGATTCTATAGCTACCCTTTCCCTGGACGAACCCGCTTACCAAATGACACTCTTCTTCGATGGCTCCAAGTGTCAGCATGGGGTGGGGCTGGTGTTATCCTCATTTTTCTTTATGGTGAACCTATGCCTTTGTCTTTCAAACTCAATTTTGATTGTACAAACAATATTTTTGAATACGAAGCACTCATATTGGGTCTCTAGCTACTTATGCCTTAGATGTTAAGTCAATCAACATCTTTGGTGATTCTCAATTGGTCATAAACCAAGTCAATGGTATATACCAATGTCGTAATGAGATACTTCAAAAGTATAAGCATCACGTAGACATACTTTTGACCACCTTTGACCATTACACACTTCAAACCACCCCACATTCTACCAATAAATTTGTGGATACCATGGACTGCTTGGCTTCTCAGATACCTGCTTCACCCACTGACTCTAAAATATTTTTCACAATACAAAGGCTACAATCACCCTCTTATTTACCTCGTGAGGTCTACTCCATCGAGTCGTTTCCCCTAACCCACGTGACCTTTGGTATAAGTAATATTGACTATCTTTCCGTTTCCATTTTACCCATTGATCTCACTCATAATGGACAATGAGCCTTTCTTAAAAGTGTCTCTTGTTATGTCATCATGGGTGGTCTTCTTTACAAGCGCGGCTTTGATGGCATTCTCTTACAATGCCTTATGAATTATGAAATTCCCTACACCATTAAGGAAATCCACGATGGAATTTGTGGAGGTCACTTTCGTGGTTTTGTCGTCGCAAAGCGTATTCTTCACCTAGGCTATTATTGGCCAACCCTAAACCATGACTATTGTGATTATGTCAAATGTTGCATGAAATGCCAGAACATGTTAATCTCCATCACACACCTATTCATGCCTTACAGGTCACACGAGACCTTTGGCCTTTCTCTCAATGGGGTTTGGATCTTGTCGATGAGATCAACCCCCATTCTTCACAACACCACCAATGGATCATAACCGCTACCGAATATTACACTAAATGGGTAGAAGCCATTCCCCTCATTTCTACAAAAGTTGAGAAAATATGTGAATTCATCAACCATCACATCATTTTTTATTTTGGTGTCCTCACCACATTATCACTGATAACGGAAAACAATTCAAAAACAAAACCTTACGCAAACTATGTGATGCTTTTAGCATCCAACTCGCTTTCTCGTCACCTTATTACTCATAAACTAATGGTCAAGCCGAATCCACTAATAAAACTGTTAGTGCAAAATCACAGACCACATTTGGACGACACATCAGCTTCTAGGTTGATGTTCGGGCATCCAGTGTGATTGCACAACATGGAAACCTCTCCAAGCATGGGACTTGTGAAACCGAGAGAGGAATCTCCAGAGAAGGCTGGTTCTGCTCCTAAACTACCGCCACAAGCTATTCCAGTGCGAGCAAGCTAATCTAATCCTAATCTAACTGTGCAAGGAGACAGAGAGAGAGAGAGAAAGGAAAAAAAGCAAAGCCTACACTAAAACGGTGATACACTGAGAAGGAGGATGTTGAACATCTATCAAAACTGCCATGGGACAAAGAGAGGTGAGCAATGGGAAGGATGGACAGATGCATCACAGGCCCAAGGATAGATTTCACACAGAAAATGTCCCAAAACTCCATGAACACAGCTCCAAACCTGCAATGAACATTTAGACATGCATGATACCGTAAATGAAGAGAGGCAAGGAGAGAACAAGCAAAAACGAGAGAGGATGGACAGATGCATCACAAAACACGTTTTGTTGCTCCAGAAGTTTGCACAGAACATCATTCCATTAGTAAAAGGCAAAAATGCCATTACAGAGCAGGGAGGAGGCTCGAACTCCATTTTCAACCCTAGAGAAGAAAAGAAGGGAGGGCCGAAATGAAAGAATCAACAACCTCTTTTTAAAAAAAAAAATGAGCCAAATCTGGCTTTTACATTGCATGGGTCGAGCCTGGGATAGAAAACGGGGAAACGTGCAAGCCCATTCCTCATTGACTGCAGATGCATTAAATCAGCATGGAGGATCTTACCAACCCATACCCTGTCACTTTGAGTGATTTTGGAGGAGAATGTGACCCATTTGTATTAATTTGGCCGCTAAAATGTCACTTCTGGCCGTGCAGAAGAAGAATGCGACCCATTAGCATTAAAACGGGTTGTTGAAAGGTCGCTTCTGGCCATTACCACACGTCAGATCTGTTTCTCGATTTTCTCTCTTCAAACTGCACCAAAACTTGAGATTGATCCTAGAATCATGTAGAGCATCTCAACAGCTTTCCGTTGATATAAAGAACGTGGAAATCTGAGCTCTGGATCAAAAGATATGGCGATCTGAAGATTTAGGGCACGGAACAGATCAAAACGAATTTTAAAATGTTTTCCCGCTCTTCGCCATCTGGACGACACGTGGCAGGTTCTGATTGGTCGCGTGATTCTCTCTCCTCTACCTTTCGGCGGGCTGTCTTTTGAATTTTCCTTGTGGGCCCTAGCTGGGACACGTGGCACTATCCCGTTGGTTCGGATCGGTGCTCGAAAACTCGCCCATTGACTTTTTTACTTTTCTCTTGTGAGGACACGTGGCACCTTCTGATTGGTCCTCAGCTGATTCGGCTCCTTCGCGTACTTCGCCTCCATTTTTCCCGGATGTCCCATTTGATTTTGGGCCCTTTGTGCTCATTTCGGCCGGTTCGGGCATTTCGCGTCCATTTGTCCCAAATGTCCCATTTGATTTTGGGCCCTTTGGACTCATTTCGACCGATTCGGCCGGTTCGGGCATTTTTGGCCCGCTTGTCCCACTTTGCTTCGGCTTCTGATCGACTTGACTCTTTTTCGGCCGGTTCGCGCCTTTTTGGCCCGATTGTCCCATTTGATTTTGGACTGTCTGGCCCTTTTTCGCCCGGTTCGGCCGGTTCGCGCCTTTTTGGCCCGATTGTCCCATTTGCGTCCCTCTCAAGTATTAGCCAATTTTTTTCGGCCGAACCGGCATTTCGTGCCCGCCGCGTACTTTTGTCCCCAGATGTCCCCTGTTGCTTTGCAGTCGTTTGTGCTTACTTCGGCCAAGCCGGTTGGTTCGGGCTTTTTGTCCCAAATGTCCCGACTGCCCCTAGGACTAGGACTTAGTCATTTTATGATTTTTTCCTGGATCAACCTACTTGCCTTCTGCAACCTTTTTTCGCATTTTCTCAGAGCTTGCTCTTTTCCTCTCGACATGGGAACTTAGAAAATATTTGAGGGGACTCTAGCAACATGATTTTTGGCCCCGAATCAATCAATTTTCCTGGGACTTGAATATTCTGATGCATGTTATCAAAATTACCCTGGGGGGGTGAAATTTTGACAACAGTTTGGCGACTCAATGGGTCATCTCACTGCTAGATGAATGATCAGTAGACTGAAGCATCCATTGGGCATGGAGTCATAAGCAAGCCTGAAAACTGATCTGAACTTGAAAATCTCCCCTCTGAGCCACTTGGAAACCCACCGGGCATGTAGTTGTTCTCACCAAAACCACTGAAATGAACTGTGCCAGAGCAAAACCAGCCACACCAAAACTATGTACAGAACTGAAAATCATACATGTCCCAAATGGAACATGCAGAGTGTGCACGAGCACTTCTTCTATCGAAAGCAAACCTAGCTACTCTACTCTAATCTGGAAGCAAAGGCAAGCTAAACAAACCCCTGCAATGGTTGTGAGAAATAGCTTCCTTTCTTCAAAATTGGCACCATGCCATTGATTTCGCACTCGATCATGGCTGTTTGGATGGATGGAAAATCAACAAGAAGTGGTATTCTATCCAAATCATCAAGGTATCAATCGAAAAATCCAATACCTCTTTTAGTTGCTCGCATTTGGATTGGAGAGGTATGGCGGTGATCCTTGGTACTTTGTAGCTCATCCTCATGCTCGAAGCAAGCATGACCTGGTTGTGGCTTCTCCTTTGGCTCGAATGAAGCCAAATACGATTGGGCAAGGTCCGATCCGTTTGATATGCCCATAGCTCGATTTTCAACTCCAAGAATGGAGTTTTCTTGCACTCCACCGAATGGATGATGTGGAAGAAATGGTGGAATCCTTCGTCCTTTCTCTTCCTCCGATGAAGAACATGGAAGATTAAAGTCTTCCAATTTTGATTCCAAAGGGTTCTTTATAAGATGCGGTGCAGCCGCAGAAATGAATGCTTTGTCCTCCATGACAAGCAGGCTGCTCGTGTTTGGAATGTGGATGATGAAAGAGAGAATGGTGAAAACTCAACCGGCTCTTCTCCATCAAAACAGTCCTCCAAATCTGACAGGTAAACTGCCTCATTGCTGTGCTGCTGCTCGTATTCAACTTCCTCCGTGGTGTCCTCTTGATGTGCAACCTGACCACCATGGTTTGCTTCACTCTCCAATATTGAGTTTGAGAGATCAAACTCCTCTTCATTACTAGAACTTGAGAGAGGTGAAGTAGAAAGAAGAACTGAAGGTTCTCCTGTAGCCTGCTTTGTGCTCAAAGCCCTTGGATCTGCACTTTTCTCCTCCACAGCTAGAATGTGCTCCTCTTCTTTTGGATTTGGAGCAGCTTCTCCTTCCTCCAATGTTTGAAGACAATCTTGCTCTTGATTGAACTCCTCCTCCAGCATGAAGTTTGTCAAGTCAAACTCTTCAATTTGCTGCTCTAGAGGACAAGTTGGGACTGCAAGATCTTCTTCTTCAACAAAATCAGTCCTCACCACCATTTGTTCTCCAACCCTAGCCTCTTTTGTAGGCTTAACCATCAAGGGGATCTTTGTCATCCCAAATTTAAGAGCCCAACTCTTGATCTGTCTATCACTTCTTTTCTTTTTGGCTCTTCCTCTTGTTGTCCTTGATGACTGATTTTTTCAATTTCTTCTTCCCCACATGGAATTGGGGATGCAAGAGGAGGGATAGGTTGATACTCAACTGATTTGACAATTTTGTGTGGTGGTGGAGGCGGTGAAACCTCTTGTTTCTTTAGAGGAAGGGGGATTTCTGTTAGCTCTTGTGGAGGGGATGACTATTTGGAAGGGAAAAGGAAAGAAGAATCGAGATGAGATGGAAGACTGAGAGGTGGAGACATGGATTCAACATTTGGGACAGCAGATGGAGAGTTTGAAACTTGACACTGCTGAAATGAAACAGATTGGGAAAGAGGAAAAGAAAAGGCATGAGATGGTGTGCTTACCCGTTGACAAGGTTGCTGAATACTTCTCTCATACACCTCTATTTCTTCAATCCACTTTGCAAGCAAAGGCAGCGTTGCAATCATGAAGTCAAGCTTCTCCTGAGGGCTGTAATGCCTTGGAAAAGGTCCCACCCATGGACAGGGTGCTCCACAACCGATTCCAAATGCTCTCATCTGTGCCTGAGCCCTGGACTGCACTATGTTTACCTCCATCTTTTGGATTTTCTCCAACAGACCAGCATCTTGGATCTGATGGTCTTCATTGTATGCACACCCTTGCTCTTGGAAAGCTCCATAGCCAAACCGACTTTGCACCTTTGCTCATATGGGTATGCATATCGATCTTGAATCGCTCAAAACGCCGATTTGGAGGATTTGTAAAACATGTTGGAGGTGGAATATACTGCTGTTGTTGATGTGAATTCCATGATGGAAATGAAGTCATGATTGCACAACTTCATGGAATGGAAAAGAATGAAGGGGATGGAAAGAAAGATGGATGAAAATGGATGGAAATGAATGGAAAGGAAGGTCTCGTAACTTCGAGAGATGGGTTGTTGACCGGATGGAGTCGCAGATGTGTTTGCAAGTGCCTCCAAAGGCTGAAATCTTCACAGAACACATCAACCGCAAAGATGAAGTGAAAGACCTCTAAGGTCCCACTGCGGCGTGCAAAACTGTTAGTGCAAAATCACGGCACCCCCGGACGCACATCGACTTCTAGGTTGATGTTCGTGCATCAGTGTGATTGCACAACATGGAAACCTCTCTCCAAGCGTGGGACTTGTGAAACCGAGAGAGGAATCTCCAGAGAAGGCTGGTTCCTACTCCTAAACTACCGCCACAAGCTATTCCAAGTGCAGCAGGCAAGCTAATCTAATCCTAATCTAACCGTGTGCCAAGGAGACAGAGAGAGAGAGAGAGAGAAAGGAAAAACAAAGCAAATCCTACACTAAAATGGTGATACACCGAGAGAAGGAGGATGTTGAACATCTATCAAAGCGCCATGGGACAAAGAGAGGTGAGCAATGGGAAGGATGGACGAGATGCATCACGAGCCCAAGGATAGATTTCACACGTAAAATGTCCCAAAACTCCATGAACACGGCTCCAAACCTGCAATGAACATTTAGACATGCACAGATACCTATAAATGAAGAGAGGCAAGGAGAGAACAAGCAAAAATGAGAGAGGATGGACAGATGCATCACAGAACACGTTTTGTTGCTCCAGAAGTTTGCACAGAACATCATTCCATTAGTAAAAGGCAAAAAATGCCATTACAGAGCAGGGAGGAGGCTCGAACTCCATTTTCAACCCTAGAGAAGAAAAGAAGGGAGGGCCGAGCCGAAAGAATGAACAACCTCTTTTTTTTTAAAAAAAAATGAGCCAAATCTGGCTTTTACATTGCATGGGTCGAGCCCAGGGGACAGAAAACGTGGGAAAACGTGCAAGCCCATTCCTCATTGACTGCAGATGCATTAAATCAGCATGGAGGATCTTACCAACCCATACCCTGTCACTTTGAGTGATTTTGGAGGAGAATGCGACCCATTTGTATTAATTTGGCCGCTAAAATGTCACTTCTGGCCGTGCAGAAGAAGAATGCGACCCATTAGCATTAAAACGGGTTGTTGAAAGGTCGCTTCTGGCCATTACCACACGTCAGAGCCGTTTCTCGATTTTCTCTCTTCAGACTACACCAAAACTCGAGATTGATCCTAGAATCATGTAGAGCATCTCAACAGCTTTCGTTGATATAAAGAACATGGAAATCCGAGCTCTGGATCAAAAGATATGGCGATCTGAAGATTTAGGCACTAATGATCAAAACGAATTTTAAAATGTTTTCCCGCTCTTCGCCATCTGGACGACACGTGGCAGGTTCGATTGGTCGCGTGATTCTCTCTCCTCTACCTTTCGGTGGGTTGTCTTTTGAATTTTCCTTGTGGGCCCTAGCTGGGACACGTGGCACTATCCCATTGGTTCGGATCGGTGCTCGAAAACTCACCCATTGACTTTTTGACTTTTCTCTTGTGAGGACATGTGGCACCTTCTGATTGGTCCTCGGCTGATTCGGCTCCTTCGCGTACTTCGCCTCCATTTTTCCTGGATGTCCCATTTGATTTTGGGCCCTTTGTGCTCATTTCGGCCGGTTTGGGCATTTCGCGTCCATTTGTCCCAGATGTCCCATTTGATTTTGGGCCCTTTGGACTCATTTCGGCCGATTCAGCCGGTTCGGGCATTTTTGGCCCGCTTGTCCCACTTTGCTTCGGACTGACTTGACTCTTTTCGGCTGGTTCGCGCCTTTTTGTCCCGATTGTCCCATTTGATTTTGGTATCGGCCTTTTTTCGCCGGTTCGCGGTTCGCGCCTTTTGGCCCGATTGTCCCATTTGCGTCTCTCTCAAAGAAGTAGATTAGCCAATTTTTCTCGGTCGAACCGGCATTTCGCGCGCCCGCCGCGTACTTTTGTCCCGAGATGTCCCCTGTTGCTTTGCAGTTGTTTGTGCTTACTTCGGCCTCTTGCACGGTTCGGGCCTTTTGTCCCAAATGTCCCGATCGCCCCTAGGACTAGGACTTAGTCATTTTATGATTTTTTCCTAGATCAACCTACTTGCCTTCCGCAACCTTTTTCGCATTTTCTCGAGCTTGCTCTTTTCCTCTCGAGACAGGGAACTTAGAAAATATTTGAGGGGACTCTAAAGAACATGATTTTTTGGCCCGAATCAATCAATTTTCCGGGACTTGAATATTCGATGCATGTTATCAAAATTACCCTGTGGGGGTGAAATTTTGACAACAAAACCTTGAACAAAATTCTTATGAAGGTAGTCAACGATATTGGGAAATATTGGCATAATCACATTCATTTCACCTTATGGGATTATCGCACCTTTGGTATTCGCACTTCAACTACTGCCACCCCCTTTTCTCTAGTCTATGGTACCAAGGTTGTCTTACCTCTCGAATTCCAAATTTTATCTCTCCACATCTCACTATAAGAAATGCTCAACGATGATGACTTTCACCAGGATCGTTTGGCACAACTTGAGTTATTAGAAGAGAGTCATCTCAATGCTCTTTACCATCTCTAAATCTACCAAAAATGTATCAAATGTGCCTATGACAAACGTGTTCACAAATGAACCTTTCAAGTCGGTGACCTTGTCCTGAAAGAAAATCAACATGTAACTAAAGAAGAGAAAAGTAAACAGGTAAAATTTGCTCCGAATTGGATTGGGCCCTATATCATTACTCATGCCTATGGATCAGGTGCTTATCATTTGTCTTCACTCGAAGGTAAACCCGAACCTGAGCCCCTTAATGCCTTTCATCTTCGACCATTTTATTGTTGATATCAAGTCCTATATCACTTTATGTCAGTTAATCGTTCGACCCTTGAGCGCTATTCACCTTCCATATTACCCATTTTGAGGATCCATGACTAAACAAGAATCATGTGATTTCCCATCACCTTTCAACCTTATCTTCAATATGAGTACCACGGCTCTACTCATAGCATGATTCTCATGGATACTTGTGTCTTCTATTGGATGGAATCCCATGTTTGTTCATCACTCAAAACCACCCCCTTTTATAGTTAATCTCTATGTGTTATGGTCTTATCTTCTAAACAAGAACCTAATCTTCCTCTATAGTCTTGTCCATGACTTAAATGTCCAAAAAAAAAAAAAAAAGGGATACAACTCCTTGAGTCAAACTTCTAGCAAAAGATGAATCCCTCAAAAGGGACATCTCTTCTTTATATGTTGCCACTATAAATAGACTACTCCCTTGAAGGACAGTTATATCAAACTATTTCATAAATCCAATAAGAATATCCGAAGCTTCATGCATTGATTAGCTTCACGAAGACCTCAAGGAGATAATATACTCATCCCATATAGACTTCCCACATCGATCAGTCTATTAAAAATAAACAAATGAAGAAAAAGATGAAATTTTCATCATGGACTTGTCTATTTTTTATCCTGGGTTTCTTGTTCCGTAAGACACTCCGTCATACACTAAGTTATGCTAAACCTCCCATTCTCACCTCCTTGCCTTTTTAGCCTAATTTCCTCTTTACTTAAGGGACTTGCCGCAAACGCGGCATTTCGTGATCATGCAACTTTCTTCACCCTTAGAATGGTCCATTATGCAACGCCTTTAGGGTCTTATGTTCATAATCCCCTCTTAGGTATGGATTGACTCATTAGGGTTCTTATCAAATTAAGCAGCTCTTTTACCACCTCTTACCATTCACCTTCCTCATTACTTATTGATTATCCTATATGGACCAGATCCTCGACACCTATATTTAAAAATCACTCAACCATGCCTGCAACCTAAACTCAACCATGCCTACGACCTAAACTCAACCATGCCTACGACCTAAACTCAATCATGCCTATGACCTACATTTAACCATGCCTGTGACCTACACTCAATCATGCCTATGACCTATATTCACCCATGCCTAAACACCTATCAATCCATTCCTTTCCTTCATCACAATCTTCCCTAGCTTATGGGAGAACTACATCGGCCTGAGGTCCCTTTTTGTCGGGACTATGTAGGCAACACTCGAGGGCATGGGGCCCTTGGAGGTTAGCTCGGCCACTCTCTACCCTAACCAATTCTCCCTTTCCCTTTCCTTTTCCTATTCACATTCTACCCTAGTTAGTTTCCTTTCTATATCAATAACTGGAAATTACACCAAACAAGCAACAATTGTTACACATCTTTACCATCATAACTCATACATTCATTTCCTCTTGTCTACAATTTATTTACCATAATCATACATTTTCCTACAAATCATCTTAACATGATCCATACCATCACAAATTGCACACATTAATGAATTAGAAATTCAATCAACCACAAAACCTGACTCGATCCATGCCTAAACCAACCTAACTCGATCTATGCCTGAACTAACCTAACTCAATCCATGCTTATAACCTGACTCCATCCATGCCTATGACTTGACTCTATCATGCCTAACTTACCTAGTTCCCATCACATGTACAACATCATCATCGAAAGTACATATACACATCATGCCATAAACATCATCATCACCATATATATATAAGTCATCAACATCTCTACATGCCTACTCAAATATTCATTTTCCAAAAGTCAAAAGCATACAAATGAATCTGTATAGGTCGAATTTTTTTTTTTATACCCAAATTGACATGACCGACATCGGTCAGGTCGTGCCCTAGTAAACCGACGTCGGTCATTACCTAACTAGCATCGGTTACCTGTCATACCCCTTTTAGTACCTTTTGCCCATTTTTGACCCACCTTTACCCCACTTGCCACCTTCATGACCTTACCCATCCTTATTGCCACCTTCCTACTAGCCTACATTACCTCTCCCTATCCTTAATTACGTTTAGGGACTTTTTATTTTACCCATACCTTGACCTTACCCGTGTCGTGACCTCATTACTGGACTCGGAACATTGTTAATGACCTATGAAATCATGTGCTCGCTATACCTTGCGACATTATTACCTGTGTTGTTTGACCTAATGATCTTACCTTGCCTATTGTCGTGTCATTTATCCTGACCCAACCTTTGGTGTACCGGAACATACCTACACGTTCCTCGCACTTTTTGAGCTACAATGTTCTTCTACACCATATCTTATACCTTGGATATAAGAATCACCTCAACCTTGTTTGGATAACCCTTTCGACCTTAGACGATGTAGATTTTGCATGCTCTTCAACCTGGTAGCATGTCGCAGTTTATACATGTGCATGCATTCAACTATCACTACCTTTGACCCTGGCCCATTACCTTGATTACCCGATTAGACCTTTAACCCATTACCCCCGTTTTCCACCTTCCTCTTCATCACATCCACTTTTATCAAACCACTCACCGATTTTATCTTCTACCTCATCAGTTCCTAGTTTGAGGGGGATCACCTTCACCCACACATGGGGCAACCACATCTTATTTTTTTCAGTGTCACTTACTAATACAAGCTACGCAACAAAAGGGGAAAAATGTAGACACCAAAATTAGGTCACACTCCCCTTGGTCCCTAGTCAAATAACCAGCTCAAACATACTCACCTAACCAAGGCCCCTTCCACCCCACACCACTATTAATTTAATTTTATATATATATATATATATATATATATATCCTCACAATATTTATTATCTAATTATCTTAATTTCTACCCCACCACCTCACCTAGACACCTCACCTAGACATCTCATCCAACCACCTCACCCTAGACCTATTCTTGGCATGTTTCCATAACTAACAATAACTAAGTCTTACTTACCTTAATGAGCTAAGATTTGGTCTAACCCTAAAATCAATCCCTAAAATCTCTCTAACCACATTCCCACCCATTAGAAGGGAAGTTTCCATTCTAATCCGTGAGAATAAACTAACTGGGCCCAAGAAATTAGAAAGATCTTCCCATTTTAGTAAACCTAGGGAATCCCACCTTAACCGACGCTTGATCACCCCTAAATCGACATCGGTCAACCGGAACCATCGTCGGTTACCATTTATTCACCTAAGCAACCTTGTTTTTGGGTTGGCACATTTTGAGAGAAAGAAGATGAGAAGAGAGCTACATGTAAGTAGAACTAGAGTATTTTCATGCACTTAGACATCTATAGCTAGTATCGGGCAGATCCAGAAGAATTGGCTCTCACAGTAACATTTCGGGAAGTGTCACTATTGCACCAAGCTCCATTCCATTAACCGATCATCACCACCACCCAACCATTGGACCTGCAACATTGGTAAGTGTTTTATCATTAATCATTTCCATTCCTATTTTGTTCATAGAGTTGTTATCATTTCTATTACCATTCTTCTATTAACATTCCCATTCCTCCATAGCCTTTTTTCTGACAAACCAAAAATCTCACCCACCCATTTATCAAATCACCTATCCTGGCCCTTCCACCTCTCTAAGTGTTCTCAGTATTCCCACAGACCTCGCCATCTCCTTCTTTAGCCCCATCCAACCTCACCTAGCCTCTACAATAAGGTTTTCACTAAATTATTGTCACCCTACTTTGTATCGATGTCGATTACCCATAACTGTCATTGGTCTCCCTTAACCGTCGTCGGTTATACCCAACCGACATCGGTCTCTATGTTTTATACCCTACCTAAGAACAGAGCCAACAAACTCCTACCAGTTGACCTAAACAACCCAGAATCAGACCTTGACTAGTCCTAGTACCTTGACAGACACCTCATCCTTTAGATCCAACTATAGCCTAGCCTGTTGTGATTGGATTTGCTTATTGTACTTGAATGAGATACCTAAATCATATCAACTATAGTAGGACTTTACTTATTTCTTGCATTAATTTGTTTTAAACAGTGGATTGATAGCCATCTAGGAAGTATCACACTTCCTGGAACTAGCATACACCGGGTAGTTCACCGCCATATACTATTTAACTATTCTTTTGTGGTCTTGTCTTCTATTTCGGGTAGTTCCGCCTAGCCAAAAGGAATATCTCACAATAAGCACTGGATCAAGAAGTCGAATGCATGTAACAACCATCACCAACCCATTTAATAGGTACTCCTCTTATCCCTTACCCTTATTTGTTTCATCATTCCAAAAAGTAAAGAAAACGGTGAAACAACGAGGTCCCGACAATGAAACCAAAATGTAGTCATTTCTTCATATACCTTCTTTCTACCCCAAGTGTGTTGGCTTATCACCTAGCATGCACTAGGCACTCACCGGAGGCATGCGCGGGCATCGATCCCCTCCTTTATGTGAGCTTCATGAGAGTGGTCCACCATTAATGGAGAACGAGTTGCAGTAAGAATGGAAACATATATATCCACTCAAAAAAAAAGAAGATACTGAGATAATAGACATGTGCACGAGATGCATCATAAATGGAAATGAACATTGTAAAGAAACATAATGAAACTAGATCTAAATCAAAATAGTATGAATAACATAAGGGTTTACACTTTTGAGCATGAATAACCAAAATCACACAAAGATATATTGATTTATAAACATTTACAATGGCTCAATTACATCATGAGGGTTATACGGTGAAAGGGATACTATCTTAAACCCTATAAAAATACTCTCTAGAGAGAGAGTTCTTAACTATTCTACCCATTACAACCCTTGTTCACACCCAAATCCATGCCTAATATGCTTAAAAACCCTTCTTACAAGCATTTCTCGCAAAGCACCTGTCACTACCTAAAACCCTCCTTAACCCTTCATTTCCCCAACACTTAGTTCTCACCCTCTCCTCTCCTCAATTTGGACCTAAGCACTCTTTTAAATAAGATCTGAATACACCGCCTTGGTTTCCTTCATGAGAAGATCGCATGCCAAGTGGAAGTGTGGTCCTCCATGGTCAAATGCCTATGTCAGCTTGCAAATGCCTCCACTACCTGTAATGATCATCCTGGGAATATCCCTTACGTGGAATATTCTTTTCTTGACCTTCAAGGATCTAGGTTGGCACCTTATCCATTCAAAGCATGCCTACTCAGTTTTTCACATGTTTCTCCTATGATAACTCCTTCAAAATATGGCTAAATCCTTAAACCCTCTTGCTCCCGTGTGTGTCAACCTCTTCTACCGTGCGCCTTTCCCTTGCACACTTTTTCCTAAGCACCTTCCTTATTTACTACCTCCCGCACTCACTAACTTCTTCCTAAGGACTTAGTTAATTTCAAGGCCCAACACTATAGGAGGTTTGCACATTGTTTGTGTAGTTGTCAACCCATCTTGAAAGGGAAGGAGATTGTTGCGGATGAACATTGGTGTAATATCTATCAAATCCAAATGGCTTACCAAAATCTCTACCAGACATATTTGAGGAGTATAAAATACCTACGTAAAAGGGGAAGAGGGGAAAATGTGGACTAATGGAAATGGAATTTAAAGGAAACAAGAAGGAACTAGTCCTTCACGTCAGGTTCACCAATTTTGTACGCCTGAGAATCAACACATGATTCCAGATGCACTCGACCTCTCGAGGTCATGTCGGAGACAGACGCGATGTGTAGGATTAAGGGGATTTGAAGAGTAGTTATAAGAGAATCATGGACTAATAATGGGTAGTGTGAGTTCCTACGAGATGAGTTAGCTAAGGGAAATTAGAGGCTATGTACGGGTAGTGTAAGTTCCCTATTGTTTGGTTGTTTTATTTTTTGTTTAATTTTCTCTAAATGTTAAACTACGTTGAATGTTCATTTTAAATAAATAAGAAAAGTAAATATAGCTTAAATAAAATACAAGTGTTTTAATATTTTAATTAGCTAAATTCTATTCTATTTGTTTGAACAAGAAATGAATTAAAGAAACTATTTAAATGGCTAATATCTTTTTGTATTTTTCAAAATTTAAATAAAATAAATAAATAAATAAGTTATTCTACAAACACGGAAATTAATTAAAAATAAAATACTACCTTTTGCCTCTAATAAAATAAACTAAAAACAAAGAAATGCGGATGTGGCTATTCCTCTATTGCAGGGTTGTCTAACAATGTTATTCTAAAAGAATGTATTCATAAGTTATTAATCTAAATAAAATAAAATAAATCTCTTCCTGGAAAAGCTTCGCCTCAATTTTTCTAGAAAGGAAAAAGCCTGTCGGAAGCAATTTCCTCTTTTCCATATGAACTTCCTCAGAAGTAAATCTAAATTAATAGAAATAAATAAATAATGTGCAAGGATTTCTTCATTTCTTCCTCCAACTAATTTCCCGATCGATCCATATGGAAAAGTCGGGAAGAAGTTATTAAGAGAAGATATAAGAAATATTTTGAAAAGAAATACTAGAAATGAAATAAATACATGAAGTGATGAAATCGTCCGCTTCTACAATTCTACCAACTTAAAACAATGCATTCTTTCTATTCTAACAAATTTAAATTAATTAAAGCTTCAAAGAATTTAAGTACAACCCCAACTTGGTTATTATTGTATTGTGGTATCTTTCCAAAGGTGAGATGTGTTTGTTGTCTCCTCAACTTTGTATCTTCTTCCAAAGATGAAGTTCAATTTATCCAGGAATGTACATATGCTAGTTGGTAGCAAAGAAAAACAAAAGACTGGTTGTGGTTGGCTTGGTGTAAGAAATGATTGAAATCAAATGGTAGGAAATAACATATCAAATAGATATTTTTCTATGTGGTTCTTCTCAAGAATTCACCAACATAACTTTACCTTAAGAATGTGAAATATCCAACCCATCATATGGGTAAAATTTTAGCTTTTATAAAAATTTGGGAAAGAAGAAGTCAATTACATGTGTCGATCAAGAAGTGAAAAATCATCAAAATGAGAGGTATTCAACATTCTAAACATAGCAAAACAAGAAGATAAAATCAATATGATTCCAATGAGTCTAAAAATAGGCAAAATGGTTGAGAAATGAGTGAGAAAATCACTCCCAAAATCCAAACACGCGTTGAAAAACACGTGTTTTAACTCTCTGATTTAAGGTGACATGACCATTGGTATAGGCAGATTTGGTGATTACACAACTATGGGGTGATTATGTAACCACCACTATGTCAATTACATAACTATCAGGGTGGTTACACAACCGTCGGGGCGGTTGCATAACCGTCACTCAAAACAATGCCAAAAAGCTTAAAAGTGGCCTCACAAACAAAATTAAAGTTTGGAGACAAAACATAATGGTTTATTTGAGTCAAAGGAGGGATGCTAAAGGAGAGAGGGAAGGATCTAGACCTCATTTTTACTTTGGAATAATTTGTTAACATTATTGGAGACATTATGTTTTCTCGTGTTGCACTATGTAATGTTTTGGCGTGTATAATCACCTTAGTCAATAAGGCCTTAGAGGAACTTTATAAAGGAGTGGAATCCATCTATTTCATGGCCTCAAACTTGGTTTTATTTACAAGAGTCTTCTTCTATACAATGATGGATTAGGATCGGATTCATCGACAAGTCGAGATAGGAGGGAGACTTATCATGTAGTCATTCATGAGCTTATGGAAGATAGAACTGTAAGGCTCCCTAAAGGTATGTATTTATGAGGAGTTGGGGATCAATTATATTCAAAGCATCCTTTAGATGCGTTTTTAGAAAACCATGTTTTTCAAGCCTTTGGACTTGTCATTATTAGAAAAAGTTTTTGAAGATTTAGGTTTAGGCTTCTTAGATCATTGTTTAAGTTTACCATCCTTGAGGGCTCAAAGTTCATATTTTCGAGCCATGGTAAAGGATTCATTGAATGTCGAAATGAGTGGATTTAAAGATTAGAAGATATGTTTTTTTTTTAGGATTGCGTGAACAACTCAATCAATTCAGTTTTTGGTGAAGAGAAATATAATTGGTTAATGTTTCCATGCTACCTAATGACAAAATGTGTGATGCATTTGTATTCGAATTGTTTGATGGAATATAGGTCGGTGATGGATATTTTACATGTCATGTTGATAAAGATATTTTCTATGAATAATAGGGCTAACTATGCAAATTAATAGAGAGATTCTTAATGGATGTTGTACCAATCAATACCAGGTCCCACTAATGACAACGGGAATGTCCTCAGTATGAGGTCCTACTCGTGAGCTATAAGGTAGTAAGAGTGTTTAAAGGCCCTGAGATGTTGTTATGGGTCCTCCTTACTATATAACTTGGTAAACTTTGGGAGATCCCAATGTGGAGGGTATGGTTTAAAAGGTATTATTGGATTGATGGGTTTGTTACAATTTTTCTCATTTGAGAATACATTTTTGGTTCCCATGCTAGAAAATTATAGGCTTGTGATTATACTCATCAAGACTTGCATGGGATCATTCTGGGGGTTGGATATTTACTAAAAAAAAGATTAGTCTATACATAGATAAGGGGATTTGGATTAAACAATTTATATGGTAAAAGAGGGTTTTGAAAAGGCGGAAGGCTTCTTGATATATTGTAATTTTGATGGGAGACTAATTGTGAAGAAGATTATGAGGGTTTTGGATTTTATTGAGGGGGAACATGGTGATATTGCGGGATGCCAACTATGGGTACTAGTTGGGAGAAGGGATGAGAGCTAGTGATAACACTTATATTAATAGGAGGTAAGGATGTGGAGATATATACGACTAAATTTTGGATTTTGGATGAGGCTTACCGAGAGGCAACAAGCTAGGATGTGAAAAAGGAACTCGTAGAATGAGGCATGTTGAAGGGACATATCAAAGGAGGAGGATAAGTAGATGCCATGTGACTAACTTTATGAGGTGGGGTAGACATATGAGGTTGTGTACTATGAGGGTTAGCTGAAAAGGTAGATGGTAGGGGTCCTTGTTGGTTAATTGTGTGGGTGTTTCTATATGACCATAGGTAGGATAAAGATTAATTTTTTCAATGACGGGCTAATATGAGGGGTCAATTAGTCAAGAATGATCATAAATAACAAAACCGATGTCCTGGTTTGGGTTATGGTTGTAGACACAAAATCTATGCACTTGGGTATATTTTTAGGTCCTAAAGAATACTAATGTATAAATGATTCTTAAGAAATAAAACTAGTGATTGACAACTCCTTTTGGCCTTCTTGTTTTATCTCTTGCATTCTCGTTAGTCTTACACATCTTACAGCGTTATTGGTATTTAACCGATTTATCCTATATGCACTTAGACACTAGCTCCCAATTAAGATAAAAGTGCTCGGGAACTCCCGGCCCTCCCGGGATCTCATGAACTTCTTCATTTTCTTCTTATTCTTTTGGGTCTCTTTTACTTTTTCACCACCTTTTAGATCTTTGGGTTGTCCTTTTAGTTTTCGATTCACGAAATTTAAACAAGGGAATCATATATATACTTAGTTATTGCTCTCAAATAAGGTGCCAAGAGCTAATAATTATCTACTATCACATAAGTTTGCATCAAAAGGCACAAACAGAATTATAAAGAATCCATCTAGCACATCCATACAAGGTATAAGGGTTACATCACTCTACATACTCATCATAGGAGGTGAATTTTATTCTATTCCATCTCACACATTGGCATATTTGGAACAATCTATATCTAGCTCACTATCATAGTGCAACTTGCACAGGGTCAACCTAGGGCATCATTACAAACACATACACACGTAACTACATGGGTTCTCGAGAGATGTAGTGCAATGCTCGATCAAAAGATCACTCTTCAAGTGACCGTCGAGGTCATTCGACTCCCCATTTTATATATTTTTGTTAGATTTGATGTGGTTTACATGTATGTGCAACTAAATATCTATTTTAAAGTTATAGGTATGACCGACGACATGGAGCAAAACCAAAATGAAAAAAGAGGATCAAAGGAAAAGCTCCTCTATCCCAAAAAAATACATGAACTCGAGCACCTAAGTGGACACTAGTGCCTAGATCAGTCACTAGTTCCTGGGAACTCCGGTCCTCCCATGGGTGCTTCTATCTTATACATTATTGAGTTCTAGAACCTACGGTGAGGCTTGATGACACTAATTAGGCCAAATCATCTCCAAATTGTAAAAAATCAACCAAGTCACCCTCTCTCTTTCTATTGCTTAGGGTTTCATATTGCTACATGCTTATTATTTGTGTCTTCTTCGTAATTCATTACTTGTATATCATTATTTATAGTCGTTACTCTAAAATTAGATTTAATTCAATTTAAATTAAACCATTTGGTGAACCCATTCACTCAAACCCAACCTTGCTTCAAGGCATTCTTCTTCCATGGTGAGACTTATGAACCCTTTACCGATGAAGACCTTCATGATCTCCAGGATCATATTGTTGAACACCCTCAAGACTTAGATCTCTTATTATTTATTACCCATGGGGAGGACATGAATTTAGTTGAACTCAACCCTTAGGTCTTCAATGATACTTCTCTTCCTATTGTGACACATCCTCCTAATTCCGCCACCACTCTTCCACCTACATCTATTGTCCATGTTTCTATGTCTACTCCTACCAATCACTTTACTCCCCTATTACTTCTCACACACGACATGTCTCCTCTTCAGGAACCCATGACCTAGCTTCTTTATACCATGATTTATAATCCCAAATTTTCTAGTTGTAACAACCCACTTCACATTCCTCTCCATGCCTAGATTCCTCACTTATACTTCATACCTCTTTTTCAGCCGCCATTTCCTATTATCTCATTTGCTACCTAACTTCATTACACCAAAGCTTCCCACATTTAATGGCCATGGTTTCCATCAAGAGAACCTTTGATCCTTTCATTTTGCATGCCTCGACTATGTTGATGACCTTACTTTATTTGCTAAATTGTTTCCTTGAAGCTTATAAGACTATGTTATGCGATGATTTTATGATCTACCTATCCATTCAATAACTTCTTTTAAATAATTAGTTGATGCATTCCTCACTCATTTTTCTATCAATATTTGTATAAAGATATCCTACACACAATTAGCTCAAACCAAACAAGGATCCAATGAATGCCTTGTAGATTATGTCTTACGCTATAAGAACAACCTTGCTAAGATGACCAATGTCCTAGATGATTCAGAATTGCAAGTTCTCTTTATCCAAAGTCTTTTACCTCTACTTCAAGAGTGTGTCATCTTCAAAACTTCTCCTCTTTTGATCAATTATGTCATACACTTAAATTACACAAAATTAAGCTTCTATCTATGGGTAAGTGCGAGAGTGTTTGATGAGGATCAATCGAACCCGTGCACATCGAAGATGCTACACTTCAATGGTGACGAGATGTTCCAAGTAATCAACAAGAATCGAACAACAATGGAAAATCATGCGTGAGGAAAAAATAGTCTACTCATTCTCATAGATAAAAAGAGGGTACATATGGGAGTGTTATGTAACTCACATTCTTGGACAATAATTCCCTTCAAGAGGTAAATAGTATGACACTATTAATGCTTTTATGACAATGACAGATTCTATGATAGAATCTGTCACTTGTCATATAACTCCTAAGACCTATGATCTCACTAAGCGATATGACTCACCACGTGATGTGGACAAGACCCCAAGTGATGATGAGGAAATTCACACACACCAACACCCCCTTCATCGAAGTTGAGGTAGAGGTCATGGCAATTCATAAAAGAAATAGAAATCCCCTAAACAACTAAGAAAGATGTGTCAATGGGGCCCAAAACTAAAGGCTTGATAAGGTTCCATGTATAAACAACATCTCTCTGGAAAGAAGAAGAGGATAAGGACTAGAAATCCTAAAGAATATGGGTGGCTACGGAGAACTCACCCCAAGAAGAGACCATAAGTGAAAAAAATTCCTCGGTGAAAGGCTTGGTGAATATATCTACAACCCGATCGGATGTTTGGCATTACCGCAAGTCAATGTTGTCTTCATGTATCATCTCCCATATGAAGTGCATGCGGATCTCAATGTGCTTCATCCGTTGATGCTGAACCAGATTTTAGAAAATTGAGATGGTGTTCATGTTGTCACAAAGAGGTAATGGTAGGCCACCAAGCATGAATACCAAACTCTATCAAGATACCTTGCAACCAAATAGCTTATGTGGCGGTGTTAATCGCTCCTCCTCGTACTTTTCCTCTATAGATGATATCACAATCACATTATTCTTCTTATTGGACCAACCGATAGAACCGAACCAAGAGAGAAACTATATCCTGAGGTATATTTTAGATGATCTAGATCTCCACCTAATTAGAGTTTGTATATCAAACAAATTTAATCTTTGTCCCTCCTAAGTAGTGAATGTCGTCTATGTGAGTGGCACAAACATAGTGAAGAATCTTCTTCACTACTTTCTAATGTAACTCGTGAGGCTCTTGCATAAATCTGGACATGATCCCAACAACATACGATAGATCTAGTTGAGTGTGAGTCAAGTAAATCAATCTCCCAAGCAACTGTCGATAAAGGCTACCATCAACCAAGGGAGTAGAGAAATCAAAAATAAAATTAACCCCATAAAGGAAAGGAGTAGGATAAGGCTTATAATCGAACATGGGAAACCAAGCTAGAAAATTGACGGAGTAATTGGGTGTGAAATTACAATTCTTGAGTCGAGAGTGAAAATTGGATCCCAAGAAAGTAATGAAGCAAGCCCAAGTCATACATGGAGAACTTGTTGGCTAAGGTGATCGTCGATAATCGATGATAAAGGAAGAGATACCGTGATCAAAAAGTCATCAACATATAGAATGAGGATGAGCATGGATTCATCCTACCATAGAATGTAAACATTTGGGTTAGTGTGGCATCGAGTGAACCCCGATATAAGTAAAAGGATTCCATCTCGGCATACCAAGCCCGAGGGGATTTTTTAAGGTTGTAGAGAGAATTTTTAACTTGTAAACGATGGAGGGATCATGGACATAACCCAAAGGTTGTTCCATATATATCTCTTCCTCTAGGTCCCCATAAAGGAAGGCACTCTCAACGTCCATCCGGTGGATTTCCCATCTGCATTCGCGATAATGATGACGAGGTTTAGTCCAATCGAATTCATCTTCACAAATGGAGCAAAGGTTTCTAAGTAATCAACCCCAACTACCTAGGAGAAACCCTTAGCTATAAGTCGTGCTCTATATTTTTTCACTTCTCCATCGGAACCATACTTGTTCCGTACACCCACTTACACCAAACAATTTTTCTTCCTTTTGGAAGAGGGGCGAGATCCCAAGTATTGTTCTTCATGAGCGAAGAATACTCCTCATCCATGGAAGAATCACATTCAAGAATCCCATAAGCCTCTCGAAATTCTAAGGGTTAGAAGTGGAGGCAAAGAAAGAGTTGGGTCTAACAAAATTCAAGTGAGTATATATCTCATCTGAAGGATCTCCAATCTGTTCTCCAACACTTTGCAAAGTTTTCCTAGCCCAATAAGGACTAGGAGAATCAAGATCAGAGTTATAAGATTCTTCACTTACATGAGAAGGGACAAGGTCCTCATC
Source organism: Taxus wallichiana var. yunnanensis (assembly GCA_018340775.1). Classification (NCBI taxonomy): domain Eukaryota; kingdom Viridiplantae; phylum Streptophyta; class Pinopsida; order Cupressales; family Taxaceae; genus Taxus; species Taxus wallichiana. The sequence continues at coordinate 490,412,133 of CM031235.1, forward strand.
ATCACTACTATTAGAATCGGAAGACTCTGAAGCATGAGGGTTGGGAGGAGTAGGAGGATTAGTAATATCGAGAAGAGGAACACACTCAACAACATCATCATCTGATGAGTCAAATTTTGAATTAGAGAGTAGAAGAACCTAAGAGGGCAAAGAAGTAGAAGCTGAATATGACTCATCAAACTTCACACTTCTCTAATGTAAATATCATGAGTAGTGGGGTTCAACAACCTATACCCTTCACGTCATCAGGATACCCTACAAAAATACAAGGTTTGGACTCTGGTTCTAAATCTTTGCATTTATGTTTGGGAATCCAAGCCATAGAATTAGATCTAAAGATGCGAAAGTGTTCTACATCAAGCTTGCATCCAAACTAGACTCCAAAAGGTTTCATCCCTCTTACCTTGTTTGGAACACGATTACGAATGTAGCAAGAATAGTTCACCGCTTCACCCAATCACTGTAGAGGAAGGGATTTAGAGTGAACCATATAAGTGGCCATCTCCTTAAGCATTCATCTCTTTATTTTTGCAACTTTATTTTACAAATCGTTGTAAGAAACTATACATTGCAAAGAAATCCATGTTATCATAAAAAAGTAGCACCCTGGGATTATGTGTTGCAGATCCATACTTTTTGTTAACATGGGACCATCTCTCAAGTTGTGGGACTTGTTACTTGAGATGGACCTCCAGAGAAGGTTGGCTTCCTCTACCTAATCTAATGCTAAAACTACTCCTATGAGAGAAAATGCAACTAACTAATCCTAAACTAACCATTCCAAGGGACTAGGGAGATAGAGGGTTAGAAAGATGCATGGAAGGGAAATCCTAAGCTAAAATGTGGTGATAACACAGAAAAGGGGTGATTGCTCTCCACAAGGGGAAGGAAAGTGAGAAAACATGGGAGAGAGGGAAGACAGATGTGCCATAGATAAGAACCATGTAGATTGAACCTTGCTTCACATTTACAACACAGAAAAATGGAACCTACAAGTAAGAGATACACACAACGTGTAAAAATAGAACAGACAAGAAATAATGCAAATAAAACAAGTCAGGGAAGATAAACATGCCACAAAACAAATTTTGTATTGCCTAAAATATGAACAATTATAGTAAGATCATGGCATAAGGTCATAAATACATTAGAGACCAAATAAGATGTATAAAACTCATGGAAATTCAGCCACCATTTGGGCATAGTGTTGTTACAACAAAGAGTCATCCTTAGAAGCAATCATCATCGGTTTACAATATATAGAAGAATGGAGAGAGAATAGGGAAAAATAAGGGCACAAATTTTTCAACTTTCAACCACCAGTGATCTGTATTGAAATATTCTACAAAACACGGGCGCTTTGTAAGGCCATTACTATGTCTATTTTTTCCGAATAAGGAAATGAAGCCATACTTAATCAAATCTAGTGGTTGAGCCACCGGATTTGATCATTTGTATGCTCAAGACTACTCTTTTCTCTCTCTAAAGCCATTTTTCCATTTTGACCCATCAACCGCCATCGAATCTCAAATCTAATTGCAGAAAATTGAAGATCTTGAGGAGACCTTTCTAACGATATAAATTTTATCTTATTTAGAGCTTGGAGTCGAAATATATGGCCATTTAAATTTTTTCCTATCAGGAAGCACATGAACTTGACACATGGTATATTTTGAGTAGCTCGAGGATCAGCCTCTACCAACGTGTGCACTGATTTGAATTATTCCATGTGTCAAGATTTCATTGGCTCGCGAGCTTGGGTTTTACCTCCTTTCTCTTCCTTTTCCTTTGCCTTATGCAAGCTAATAGAACAATGTCACGTTTCTCACACATGTGAGACTATCTATAAGATATTTTTCAGACTATAAAGCACAATCCAATAATAAGGCTCCATGCTTCCTCTCACTTCTCATCTTTGAAAGCCCCTTCTAACTATTGTGAAACACAAGCCAATACAATATATAAACGTATGGAACATGTCGACATTTGATTGGCTTCACCTTCGCTTCGCAATTTCTAACTTGGGTGGAATTAAAATGTTAGCTCAATAGAAATGCACCACGTATCCTCTTTGACCTTCTTTGACCTTTTCCTAGACACAAGCCTTTTTAAAACTTGGTTCATTCTACGACTTGAGGTCTACTAATGCATCTACTTGAGGAAGTGATGGAATATTGCCACGTGTTTGTCTTCGACCATTGATCCTCTTCCACCCGCTCATTGCCTCCACACGCCGAGTGTCCTTTGACCTTCCTCGACCCAAGCCCAAACTCAAAACTCTATGGAATGTGGCTTATTTTGTGGACTTGAAGTCTTTCAGAGCCAAAATCTTTGAGGAGAGACAGAATCCTACCACGTGGCCCATTCATTCGATGTTTGGCAATGAATTTGATATCAAATGAACATTAGTCACTTTTGATAGAACTCGACCAATGAATTGATCGAGTATCTCATGGGTTTTCGAATGCCAATGGTCGACACTTTTGGAAAGAAATATTGACGGTCGTTTAATCATCTCGCACCCCTTAAAAATGGCTAAGTCCATTTTTAAGCTTGTTAGAGCCAAAATAATCGGGGATATTTTGGAAAACAATCCCTTCGGAGGTATAGAAATCTTCAAACTTATTTCTCACATACTCCCCTCCATTTTTTATTTGAATAACCTTGATAGACCTTTCACTTTATTTCTCAGCAAGAGCCTTAAATTTCAAAAATGATCAAAAACTTCAAAATTAATCTTAATAAAATACACCCAAGTGTAATGTGAAAATTCATCAATGAAGGTTAGTATATATAGAGCTCTAGTAAACAAAGGAGATGGGAAAGGGCCAGAAATGTCACTATGAACAAGATCCAAGGGACGAGTAGTTTTCTAAGCTTTTTCTTTGTCGAGAATTTCTCTAGGTGCTTCCCGAGGGCATAACCCTCATAAAGACCCTTAGAAAATTTGACGTGGGGTAACCTGTTGACCATTTCATTTTGGCTCAATTGTTCAAGGTAACGATAATTAAGATGGCCAAAATGCTCATTTCATAGCTTACTAACCTCATTTGCATGAGTGAGCAAGGTAGTGGGCATCAAATCAGAAGTAAAGTGGGAGAAGGTATACAATCAGTAAACGGTGATCTTCCTTTCCCTCACCACTATGGAGTCAGAGTTAAGCTCATGAATAATCACCAAGTTAGGACCAAATTCCACTTGCATTCCTTCACCAAGGTGAGTGATTTTGTAAACCGATAGGATATTGGTAGAGAGATTGGGAACACTCAACACTTGGTTAAATGTTCCACCATCCATCTCTACCGATCCACTACCTAGGAAATCGATATTGTAGTGTCATCACCTAATGTGATTTAGGGCATGACAAATGGCTCGATGTTGGAAAACTCAACATCCGAAGATGACATGTGGTACGAGGCAATAGAATTGATAATCCATGTCGATGAAGGATCCATTTCTAGCTACAAGGGCCTTTCCTTTCTTCTTCTCAGATTTAGACTCCTTTTCTTGGGAAGACTCTGCATTAGAGCATTTTGTTTGATAGACTCAGGAACACTTATTTTATTCTTCTCAAGTAAATGATTTAATTGATCAATTTTTTTCTCATACATTGATGCTCTTCATGGCCGACTTTTTAATAGGAACACTTACACTTTTCCTTCTTCATTTTAGTCTTAGAAGTATAAGCGTTCATGTTAGGCTTGGTTTGGCCCTCATTTTTCTCTTTCTTTTCATTTTTCTTTTCCTTACCCTTAATTTCCACAAGGGCATGTGAATTGGATTTTAGAGTCCCCATTTGAATGAGTTTGTCCTATTCTTGAATGAGTTGGGATGAAAAATTGTCAAATGAGGGCATTTTCCAAGTACTTCCCAAGGCGACTTTCATGGCGTGGAAAGTCAAAACAAACCTAGAGTATTTGGGACCTAACGTAGAAATAATTTACAAGATCAACTAAGAATCTTTCTTCTCCACTTTACATTCCTTTAGAATTAATCTAGTGTGGAAAAACTTTGAGAAGAAGGCATGTAGGTTTTCAAAGTCACTAGGATTTAATCATAGTAGTTCATTCTCTAACTCATGCACTCTCATGTCATCTTGCTTCCCAGACATATCGTCAAGAATTTTCTAATATCCATCGGGTGTTAAGGAATTTTTGATGTGGAAGAGAAATTTGAGAGATACGGACATACAAAGAAGACCTAATACTTTGTCACAACAATTAAACCACCCATATTTTTAGGTTCATCTTTAGGTTCTGTCTCTACTCCCATGGTTATACATAATAACCCTTTACTGCATAATACCATAGCAATTTTAGATCTCCATTCAAAGAAATTGAATGGTGTGAGCAAAGGTACTGAAGAGGCATCCATAGAAAAGAGAGAAATAAGGAATGTAGAAGGAAAGAGAAAGAAACACAACCACCCTAGAATAATATTAACACCCCCTAAATTTGGCACTTTATAGTTTAGTGTGTTGATTACAATCATATGTAAATGTGCATTGAGAAAAGTTGGCCACTCACCTTGCAATCAATGTAATAACATGCAAGAGTGGAGACCACAATCAAGTTTTTTTGAGTATGCCACTTTGACACCATAAACAAGCACAAAACATGTAACAAGAAAGAGAAGGGGAGAAAACACAATCCGTGTGAGAAATAGCATCTCACGTCACAACAGAAACCCCCTAGTCGCAATACTATGGTGGACATGCTCACTAGTCTGCAAGTAATAACAAGGGAGATACAATGCAAAAGAGATCTTAAATTGAGCCTAAAAGACCTCCGGTGACGTAGCGAGGGCTCATGAAAGGCAAAATAAATCTAGAAATGATGTTACACACCCCAACAACAAATTAGCAAAAAAATGCCAATAACACTTAAAATGTACTTAAAAGTCCCAATTGGTCTAATTTTAGAGATTAAATGGGTTTAAAATGCTAATAAAAACATTAATTGAACAATAATCAACTACGATTAAAAATTAAAGAGCTTAAAAAATAAAATTAGATGCCTAACTTAATTAAGCTCCTAGATTAATTAAATTAATCACTTTTAATTAAATAAAATAGATCCTAAACATAATATAAGACCGACTTATATTTAAATCTTACCTTTAAGTTAAACCACCCTTATATTTTTAAAAACCTCCCCACTTTGATTTAAATCCAACCCCTTACTTAAAACAAACCCGACCCTTAATTAAACACCCCACTCTTAATAATATGAAAAATTAGCTTATATTAAAAACCTATCTCTGTTATCCAAAATTCACCCCCAAGAAGACAGGCTCGGGCCAGGAAAAATCACGAAAAATGGCTAAGTCTTAGTCTCCGGGACAGCCGGGACAAAAGTACGCGAGGGACGCTAAAGCGCGAAATGGGCGAAGGTTCGTCCGGGACAGCCGGGACAAAAGTACGCGAGGATGCGTGGACGCGAAAGCGCGAAATGGGCGAAGGTTCGTCTGGGACAGCCGGGACAAAAGTACGTGAGGGACGCGTGGGATGCGAAAGCGCGAAATGGGCGAAGGTTCGTCCGGGACAGCCGGGACAAAAGTACGCGAGGGACGCGTGGGACGCGAAAGCGCGAAATGGGCGAAGGTTCGTCCGGGACAGCCGGGACAAAAGTACGCGAGGGACGCGTGGGACGCGAAAGCGCGAAATGGGTGAAGGTTCGTCCGGGACAGCCGGGACAAAAGTACGCGAGGGACGCGTGGGACGCGAAAGCGTGAAATGGGCGAAGGTTCGTCTGGGACAGCCGGGACAAAAGTACGCGAGGGACGCGTGGGGACGCGAAAAGAGTGAAATGGGCGAAGAGATAGTGCGGGACAGCCAGACAAAAGTACGCGAGGGACGCGTGGGACGTGAAAGCGCGAAATGGGCGAAGACAGAAGAGGAAAAGTCAACGTTTGACCTGCGAAACTTCAAACGGCCATAACTTTTGACTCCGAGCTCCGATTTTCACAAAATTGGACTTTCTGGAACGAGCACGACGTCCTCTACGCCACAGAAACTGGATTTCTTATTTTTAATGAGGGTAGATATATTTAATTAAGAGAAACATATTCGGCTCTAGTCAGTTAATGTTCATTCCCGTCAAATGACAGAAAACGCCTGCCAGACCCAAAATAGCTGCCCGCACTCAGAAGGCCATAACTTTTGCATTTCTCAACGAAATCACACAAAATTGGTACCGTTGGAATCGTGGCTCGAGACCGACGCACAAAAATCAAGAAATTATATATTTGATGAGAAATTGATTGATTTTTTTAAGAAAACGCGGCCAGGTTCAAAACAGTGTTTTATTTGGTAGTTGGGAGTGCAATTAAGAGGCATGGTCATCATTCTTTCTCTCGCTGCATGACACATGGGACAAAGTATGGGAGCCTTTTTGCAAGTAATATACAATCATTTCACTCAATTTAATGCTTCTTACAGTGGTTGAAGGACAGATTTCGGGATTTCCATTTTCCTTCTCTTCTCCTTCTCATTTTTTCTATAAATTGGAGTGTTGGGCTCATTGTAAGAGGGAGTTTTTGGGTAGCAAAGCTCTATCAAAATTGCTTTGTGAAGCCGTGTTGCAGCCCTTGTAGTGGACTCCTTGCATGGTGATCCGTGCCCTTATCTTGTAATAAATCGAATGCATACCAGAAGCAATAAAATACAAAGTTTGTGGATGTATCTTCCCCTGCTGTGTTTTCTTGCATTCTTCTTGCCCCTTTTATCTTTCTACAAGAATATTGTGTCTATTATTATGTTCTTGCAGGAATTCACTAACATTGTGTATGCTTGGAATATTGTTGTGAATGCATTTTGCTAGATTATGGTGAACTGTCATCACCTCTTCTAGTGTGCACTTTGCCTCTGTATTTCACACATTTGGAGATTACTCTCACACCCTCCTTTTCTGGTGTATCACCGCTTTAGTGTAGGCTTTCATTTTATGTATTCTCTCTCCCTGGTCCCTTGGAAATTTAGATTAGAATAGTTAGCTTATCCTGCATTAGAGTAGATTGTGGCAGGTAGTTTAGGAGCAAGAACCAACTTTCTCTGGAGGTCTGTCTCAAGTAGCAAGTCCCACAACTTGGAGATAGTACCCATGTTATCCAATCACACTGTGAGTTCAAATACATGCACAGGGGTGCTGTGATTCGGTGATAACACTATCACTTTTAACCGAATAGGTCAAAGGTGGGAGCGGGATTTTTAAATGGGTTAACAAAGGTTCAAAGCGGTGGGAGAAGCCAACGTGATAGGGAAGGGGTTTGGAGCCATTGGTGGCTCGGTAGGATAAGGATAAGGCTAAGGATGAGCTCGCCATGCGAGCAAAATGGTCAAGCAACGAGTCACGGTTCACTTGACATGGTTGATAGAGAAATGGCCGTAGCAAGAGAGCACAAGGCGCCAAAGCATATTTGTAAGCTCAGTGGGGAGACACGATGTCATCTAGGAAAATAACCGGGGTAACCCAAACCCAACTTAAGGGTAAACCGACATGACTCAACTCGAAAAGGTCAAACCTGAAGCATAAATGACCACCTAAACTTGAATCCAAGTAACTTGATGACCCAACACATGGCCCAAATCACCCACAAAGTAGGGCACACACAAGGTAAAGTCGAAGACAACAAGCCAAAACATGACTCGACTCTATAGAGAAGGAACCCCGCTTTCGACGCTAAGGCACGACTCAAGGAGTGTAAACCGACCCACAAAAAGAGCTTAGTCCAAAGAAAACTCAAACCTAACTTAAGGAAGAGGAACTGATATATACAAGACCCAACTTCAACTCAATCTAAGCATGCACAAATCAATGCAAACAGAGAAACCCAATTCGAGAAAACAATGCAATGCAACACATAAATCAAGGAGCCAACCGACTAATGCAAGAGTCAGCTTATCAGCACGAGCTAGGTGACTCAACTCGACAAATTGAGCTAGAGGAAGGAAGGAGGCGGGTAGGAGGTAAAGAATATGCAAATCAAAAAGACAAGGAAAGAGGCCATAATAGGTCTAAAAACTAGAATTAAAAAAAACACTTTTAAATTAAAATGTTGATAAGACTAGAAAATGTAACTAACCTCTAAATTCGTTTTCCCACCAAATATAACTACAGATTTGAAGCTAAACTGTGGTGAAATTCAAAAACCTACACATGTACAAACCCCAAAAATTCATAAACTCCAAAACCAACTATTAATACTAGTTAGAAAGATTTCAAATAAAACAAACAAAAACTTGCATGAGAAGTGAAAAACTGAAAGTAGAAGTAATTAACAACCATAAATACAAGTGCACATTTCTTGAACAAGAGCTTTGATTTCATGCAAGAGTGTTTTGACGAGGATCAATCTAGAACCACGTGCACATTGAAGAGGTTGCACTTCAATGGTGAAGAGATGCTCCAAGTAATTAGCAAGAATCAAACAAGAATGGAAAACCATGCGTAAGGAAAAAATAATTTACCTATTCTCATAGATCAAAAAAAGGAGGGTGCATATGGGAGTGTTGTGTAACTCATGTGCCTGGACAATCATTCCCTTTAAGAGGGAAAGAGGAGTTACAATGTAACACCTACTTTTCAATGCTTCACATTAAGGGATTTTTTTAATTTCCCAAACTAACTTTTTCCTTCAATGATTTAAATGTATAACATTTAAATCCAACAACAATGTAGAATTTAATTCATCAAATAACAATCAATAAACCATGTGCATAAATATGGGTTAATTAGATCTACCTAATCCCCATAGTTTACTCTTAACGAGCCTGTATACAAAGTATATGATTGGTTACCTTTCCATTGATATACAAGTGATGTTTTCTAAGTGTCTACCTAGAACTCATTCAATCAAATTCAATTCATCATCATATGCCATTAATTAGAACTTGGTGAACCTGATAGTGTAATCAACAACTTACACTACTTCGGCCAAAGTTTAAGAGTCATGCATGCATGCTCGGTTTTTGCCATAAACAACACACATACGTCATCTGAAACTTTTCCTTTCACCATATCACTTTGTTTAGTTATCGAATTGAATCAATTAGTTAAGTTAATTTAGTTACATGTTACGCACAAGTTACAAGACATGTTCAACCTGTGTGAAAGAGCGCATCTGCGTGACAACTTAGGTTACTATGGGAGATAAAATTCTTACATAATGACTTGTGTCATTACGTAACCACTTCCTTCCACGTATCTAACTTAATTTGTTCATCGAGGTGATACGCTTGCATCTCAAGTTGATCAACTCCTGTAACTTAGCGTGACACAATTCATCTTCAATTATGACAATCATAATAAATGGACCTTGAAAGGACAACTTAGGATACCTGTTATAAGGTAGTATTCACTTAATGAATTGTGTCATAAAATCATTATGAACCTATAACCATCCGAAGTTGGCCTGTCGAGTTCCAAACATTAGGAACATTATATCCCAAGGGCTTAATTATTTAAAGTTGAATCAGTTTAGGATAGTTTTCCCTTTCGTTGAAGCGATATATTTATTGCATCTAATTACGTCCCTAAGGTTCATAAAATAGGTCTCATTACCGGATATGTTTAACTTATCATGCAAATTAATTATATCCATTATGTATCTTAAATGAAATTTAAGATAACTTGTTGCGTTATTTCGCATTCAAATAATTATCCCCTATGACATTGTCGTATTATTTCATAAAGTATACTTTTTTTGTACATAAAAATTGTAATAGTTTATCAACAACATAGTTACATTTGTTCCAAATATATAACTTAACCATAATTAATTAACAATATAATTAATGTGATATTTCATAAGTACATTAAATCCATTTATCAATAATCATTTAACTATGACATACCGCTGAAATCAACATCCAAAAAAACCCAATAATTAACATGAGTATTAATCCACTTAAATATTACTTAATAATTGGTACAAGTACAGATAAATCTTCAAAATAATACATTGTTTATATTAGGCCAAAATGCCTTTCTTTAACTATGACAGTAAGTAAATAATTTTCTTTATAATGGCGTCATTCTTTAATATAGCATAATCATCATAATCAATCAAATAAATAAACCGGTCATAATCTTTTAAACATTTGTCTAGGATTATCTTAATTTCACCATCTCGTAAAAATAGTAAAAAGCGATCGATTCAAGAAGAACGGCATGAAAGGTTATCTCTCGCATCTTTATAGTTTATGTAGCAATAATATCCAAATGAATAAAATTCCAACAACAACACAATCTAACATATCATAAAATGAGATAATGAGACTAAACAATAATATTCATTGTTTATACATCATTTGGTACTTTTCAAAAAATAATTTTCACATTCAAGGAGGCATCAACTTGATTTTGAGATGTGAATTAGCAATGACCTAAACCATAACATTATCAAGAACAACCTTATAACTTTGCAACCTTGTAATTTTTATCCTTGCATTTCATCAATTAACCAATATGAAGTTAACAATAATGACGATGATATTATAATTTTGTAACTGTCATCCTTTTTTCAAAAAGAGCATCAAAATGATACAACATTCATTAGATCCCTAAATGATTCCGCAACAATAATTGAAATCCCTTTTTTCTTAAATTAATAATTTTTAGGATATTATGACATGGCAAACATCTCCTCAATCAAAATGAATAATCATACTACAAACAGGGTAGGAAAGTTATCCATTCGACTATATTAAGGTACCTATTATAAACATTAACTTCAAAAATACCTTAATCTCATCAAATGTACTAATCAATTCCCTTATTTACACAAAGGCAAAATCCATACTATTTACCTATTCAAATACTCAATGAATGACTATATTATCACTTAGTCGATCTATCAAAGACATGAGTCTAAGTAGCAACAAAATGACTCACGGTTCAAAAACAATAAATCTTAGGCTTTCTAAGGCATATAACAACAATCCACATGTAGAAATCATGTTCCATCTAAGAACCCAAACATATACATAATAATACTCAAATCTTTGTATTATAATCGATTAAGCTGAATTTCTAACTCGAATACTGTTACTTCAAAATTTTAACACATATTTCCCAAGGAGGAAGTGGTTAATTGTGGGGTTCGATTATAAGTCGTCGACCCAACAACAAAGGTGTAATATGGAAATTTTTTCCATATATCCCAAACAGAATATGCCAGAAGGAAAAATATTATAGTTAAAAGTGTCGACTATATATTTTATAAATATGTCGATTTGCACTAAATAATCATAAAATGATAATCCCTAAATGGGTTTTATAAAGAGAAATCCTTCAATCAACCCAAGTTAAAACCTTACTAACCTCGAATCCACTCGGGGGAGAGATATCCAAAATACAAAAGCTATGAAATAAATACATATATCTAAATGTATATGTAAATGAAATAAGTGTTCAACATTCGTCTCTAGGCCAAGGTATCAACTTGGTTAGAGTAGTTTATTCACCGGATCTACATGCAAACCTATTAAGTGTGTAATACATCTTAACTTGATCATTCGAATATATACACTCACACATGATGGATTCTTTTACTGGTTTATAACACACCCATATTGGGTTTATAAAAACAAGCAAATGACAATATGTTTTTATATACATGCATACTTTCAACCATTAATAAACACCTTAACATAAACCATTTTAAGAAAACTCTTCATTAACTCAACTCCTTAACTAAGTCATTAAACTGAAAAATACAGTCACAAGATAACATGATTTATTGAGATTTCATTCATGCATATATTATAAGAAATAAACCGTGAAGAGGAAGAGATATTGATTCATGCCTATAAAATGAAGCCTAGAAATCCTTCACAATTTTTCCAAAGTCGAGCCAAGTTAGTGATTCCTTCACACCTCTTCAAACAACCTTAAAACCTTACCTTTTAATTAAGAGTAAATGACATTCTCTCAACTCGATCAAAACCGCATGATGTTTTTAACAACTCTCATACATAACTCTCTTAAAAATATCAATTAGTAGTTTGAATCATGCATACAACATTAAGAAAAATTAGCCAAATGAGCACAAAATAACCTAACATCTTTCCTCCAAGTAGAGTTCGATGGAACCCAAAGATATGAAGAAAATGGAGGTCAAAAATACCATTAACCATCTCGATAGGTTCCTCAAGAAACTTCTTGTTTTCGCCAAGTTCGTGGGGAGAAATTAAATGTATTTAATGCAAGTAGGTCTTTAGGTCATAGCTTAGGAGTCGAGTTTCCCTATCTTCCCTCCGTAACCCTAACCATTTAACCATAAGTTAAATTTGGGGTTACCTAGAAAATTATGGCCAATCAACTCGCCACCAACTTCCCCAACTTGCATGGAGATCCCAAGATGAGCGATAGGACGACCATTCACCATCAAACTTAACATTACATGGTTAATAAATAACTAATCAACATAGTTTAATTAACATTATCTTAGGTAATCGAAATAGCTAAGGCTCGATTAAACTCCATTAACATATATGTTTGGGTTGGTTTTTGACCAAAATCGATAATCTAGTCAAAAATAATATAAACCAATCCACATGGTCAATGACCTTTGATGTTATTTGCACTAGTACTTTGGTTTTTAGACCATATAACAATCATAGCCCATATATATTATAACCTGATTGTTCTTCATTTATATTTGATCAAGCTTTGAATAAATAACCAGTGGATTTAACCTTGCCCAAGTTATTCTTACCTACCTATATTATTAAGGGTTTTATCCATTTCGCATCAATAGTTGTAAGGTCGCATCTATATACGAGTAATTTAGATCAAAAGAATTTTATACTATAATCACCATTATAATCCCATAATGAACCATAATAATATCAACACAATAGTGAAATATAGACTAGTATATTTAATCAACATCATATTAATAACAAGTTCATTAATATCATTAACGAAATCAATTATGACCATATCAACAAAAGCGTATGATAATCATAATCCCAATAACTTGTTGAAGTATGATGACAAGTCATAACTTTTTCTACCACAAGGATAAGATATCCCTAACATTCAAAGTATGCTAAATGAATTGAGGTATCCGACAACTTACGGGATACAACGATAAGTATCGATATGGTGTCGTGTTTATGGGCAAAGATACCAAAACCGGTCCCGTGTCCGCATGAGCTTGGATATCGGACATCGTTTACAACATATCTTACTGAGAAAATAAGGGGTGTGACATACAATTCCAAATAGGGAATGTAACTCCTATGATTTCATTGATGCATATGACACTGAAAAATTCTATGTCGTAATTTGTCACTTGTCATTTAAATCCTAAGATGTATGATCTTGCAAAGCGAGATGACTCATCATGTTATGTGGACAAGACTCTCGAGTGATGACAAGGAAAATCACACACACCAACAATAAGTTAACATATTATGATACTTCTTCATCCTCATCCTCTAATAAGTTTCAAGCCAAATCCACCTTTAAGCCATCATTAAGCTTGCTAAAGCCAAAGCCACTTTCAACGTTGAAGCCAAATCCACTTTCAACATCATTTCTACACTAGACAAGCTTCAATTGCAACCTACGAGGCACAATTTTACTAAGATACCTTACACACCTTGTTTCCTATTACTTCAACTTATCAAAAATAATCTCATTACTCTTCCTCCACCGCTCAATCTCAATCCTTCTTTCCCATGTAGTTGCAATTACGATGAAAACACATGTTATGACTATCACCAATGTAATGGCCATTCTACTAATCATTGTTTTAAGCCCAAACATCTTATTCATGATCTTGTTGATATCAATATAATTGAGCTCCCTAAGCCATCTAATTCTAAGTCGGTTAATGATAATAAAAATCTTAAAATCTTTAATGACCCATTGCCCAAACACGACAAGCCAGCTATTGATTCTTCTGCAAATTACACTTATAATTTTTTGCCCCCTTCATCAGGGCCTCTTGAATTTCTTATTGTTACTGTTGATGTGTTATCACCAATTATCACATTCTCAGATCATGATTATCATGCTACATTTTCCTCTATTTTTTACATATTAATGCTTCTATTGGCACTTATATTGTCAACAATACATTGGTCTACCCATTGGCCCTCTCTAATGTAAGCTCCCTAGAACTCCTATTAGTTATTAAATGTCCAACTTCCCTAATCACATTTCCAATTCCTCATTCTTATGGTCATGTCATGCTTCCCTATATAATTGGTCCCCTTACCATTCTTACACCCTTCCTTATTACATTTGAAATCAAATGTTGTGACATGATTTTAGGTTTTTCTTGTCTCTATACTACCTAGGTTATCCCATCCATGTTTCATTTATGCCTTAAGTTCATCCATAACAAGTAAGTTGTCACCATTAAATGTGTTCCACCACATACACCATTACCTCGGCCCACTCTATCCTCTATTTTTTTCACCGACCACGGAATCTAGGCCTCATGTGCCTCTTAAATCTAAATCTATCTTTGTACCTAACTCTCCCATTCATACATGGCCTACATCATGACCCTGTCATCCTCATCGGTCCATTAGTCCACCTCGTTGGCCTAAGTCCCCTACTCGGGAAGCCCATTCCTCTATGTGTTCTCCACCTCCTTTACCACATCGCTCTCATTCATGTACACATAGTTACTCTCCTACACCACCGATCTTAGACCATGGTCACATGCCTTTGTCTCCTCGGATATCAAAGGTGGGGACCCTCTCTCTCCATTATCGTTGGATAGTCTTATATCCCTCACACACTTGGGAGAAATCGCACTTTCTCCCCTCACCATCGATTCTCTCTAATATCTCGCTTATAGCCTCTTTACTACATTTCAAGCTATGTGCTTCATGTCTACCTTTCTCAACACTCTTATATCTTTGGTAGACACATTTACAAGTCATTACCCGATGACGCACTCTAGTGATATGATTTACACTTAACTATTGAGGAAAACTTCTTCCATGAACCTCACATCATTTACTTTTGCTACATTCCACATTTAGTGCTTCATGATACATCTTTCCTAACATCTACTCTCAAGCACATACAACACATTCATTCCGATGACACACTCTTGTTCTATGGTTCATTATTGATTGTTGAGGAGAATTCCTAAATGAACCTTGTATTGTGCCCATCCACTGCGGAGGCACCACCATTTGCTCCTACCATCTTCACATCTTGCATATCACATCACATTATCACTTGCACACATCATCTGTATATCTTGGTTGCATTTACTCTTGTTATCTTATATTATTTACATGTTACACTTTGTTTCCTATTTTAGTTGTATACTTAGTATGTCATTATCTTTTCCTATATACACATATGTGCGTTCACTTGGTCTCTAAATTTGAATGCAAGAATCTTACAGATTCTCACATGATGCATGATGCTCAACACTACTCTTTACTAGTTCCATTGAGGCTCCTGGGGGCATCTACCTTTGCTACTCTCACACTTCACATATTACAAGTTCTATTATTACGTTATTCATTACTCCTTGTTACTCTCTCACTTACTTTGTTTTGATCTATACACACTTTGACATACTACTTATATTTCTAACATGCTAACGGGTGCTTCCTATGTAGCATTCGCCTTACAAGATCAATACAACCATGGTTATCTATCGCCTTTTGCTTACTATTATTTGTTATTATTTGTGGGATATGACCTATGTCTTGTTTGATCATTTTTTCTTTTCGATTCTTCGGCCCTAATTGTCTTGTGACATTGTGAGTGATGTCCCATGTATACAACCCTCTTTTGGCATTCCATATTGTCTTTCCACTTTTTTATTATTATGTCCTTTATTACATGCTAGCTTTGTTTACACCGACACTGCTTTACTAGCCTACATCATTTGCATGTGCCTTGGTTTCTACATGCACATCCCCTACCCATGCAAGTATCCACACTCATATATGCATATTCGCTTCTGGCCCTCTCCTTTGGGACACATTCTCCTATAGTTGTCACATGCACCCCAAAATGAGGGGGCATATATTAGGTGAGAAAATCACCCTTACAATAGCTTAGAGCTCGTAAGAACATATCTGCGCGGTATAGAAATAACACATACACATAGTTACAAATTGGTCTAGAATCAGACTTGGGCCCAAAACACAAAGCACACACTAGCACCCAATATTAGATAGTAGCGGTGGGTGCTTGTGTCCCCCTGGGTGATTGTGTCCTTGGGGGAAATCAAATTTCTTAGTTCATCACAATCTCAGCAGTTTATAATATAGTTCTCAAGATAATGAGCACTTGCCTCTAGTTACATAATGCATTCAATTAGTTACAACAAGAACATGAAAAATAGGTTACAAATTAGGGACATAACATCTACAATATTTTTATTGGGAAGCATCATGGATGGAGAGAAAACCAAACCTCTCTCCCCAACAATCTTCTCTTGCCATGAGATCGCCCAAAAAACTTGCTCTTGGCATGAAATCACCCAAAAACTCACTCTTAGCGTGAGATCATCCAAAATACTTACACTTGGCGTGAGATCGCCTAAAAACCTCATCATCAAAGAACAAGGCATCCAAATCCTGTAGCATCTCCAAAGCACAACAGGATAATTTTCTATCTCATACTCTCTTACACATCAGTGCACTCTTTCCTATACACACTTTCTACTTACTTATACATACATTACTCACGATTTTTCATAGACACTACTTTGAATACTTTATTTCTCTTCTTTTGTAGGTCCATCCTTACAAGAATCATCTCACATAAGTAAGAACGAGCTCCAAGTAGCACACTACTATGCATACACTTCACTCCCAGGGTCTCCACGCTTATAATATGATCACTTCACACTTCACTTGTTCACTCCACACGTTATCGCTACACTCTTCTCTACAGGATAACAAGGTACGTATCTTATAACTACTTTATGCTATCAATTATTCACTCAACAACATAAAGTGGGGGAAAATGTAGACACAAAATCTATGCACTTGGGTACATTTATAGGTTCTAAAACATACTAATGTAGACATGATTTATAAGCAAGAAACCTAGTGGTTGACAACTCGTTTTGGCCTTTTGCTTTATCTCTTTTATTCTTATTGGTCTTACACATCTTACGGGCTTACTCGTATTTGACTAATTTATCCTTTATGGCCTCGGATACACAAAGTGCCCAGTTAGGAAAAAATCACTCGGGGACTTTTGTCCCTTTCGGGATCTCTTGACCTTATTTATCTTCTTCTTACTCTTTTGGGTCTCTTTTACTTTTTGGTCACCTTTTAGAACTTTGGGTCACCTTTCAATTGTCAATTATGAAATTCAAACAAGGGAATCATATATATACTTAGTTATTTCTCTTAAATAAGGGGCCAAGTACTAAGCATTATCCATTATAACCTAACATCCAAAGCCACAAAGAGCATTACAAAACATCCATCTAGCACATACATACAAGGAACAAGGGTTGCTTCACTCATAGGAGGGGAAGTTTATTATATTCCATCTCACACAAATTTTTCATACTTGGAGCAATCTAGATCTAGCCTGCTATCATAGTGCAACTTGCACAAGGGAAACCTAGGGCATCATTACACACATATACACACAAAACTACATGGAGCCGAGATGTATGCAAAACTCGGTTGTAAGATCACTCTTTGGGTGACCATCGAGGTCACTTTGAATCCTCATTATGTATCTTCTTTATTAGGTTTCATGTGGTTTTTGGGCATGTGTAGCTAGGTATATATTTTGCAAGTTACATGTACAACTGAACGAAATTGGAGAAAAACTAGAGTGAATAAAGAGAATCGATAAAGAAAGCTCCTCCAACCGTAGAAAATACTAGAACCTAAGAACTGAGCGAACACTAGTGTGTAGATTAGTCACTAGTGCCTCAGGCGCTCCTGTCCTCCGTGGATGCTTTTTCCTACACATTACCGAGTTCCGTAACCTATAGTGAGGCTTGACGACACTATTCACCTTGAGATCATCTCCACATTGCATGAAATCAACTAAGTCACCATCTCTCTTTCTATTGCTTAGGGTTTCATATTGTTACATGTTTATTGTTTGTCTTACTATAATTCATTACTTGTATATCATTAATTACAATAGTTACTTTGAAATTAGATTTAATTCAATTTAAATTAAATCATTTGGTGAACACATTCGCTTGAACTCAACTTTGCTTTAAGGAATTATTCTTCCATGGCTGACACTTATGAACCCTTTATCGATGAAGACCTTCATGATCTCCAAACTCATATTGTTGAACACCCTCAAGACTTATATCTCTTATTATTTGTTTCCTGTGAGGAGGCCACAAATTTAGATGAGATCAACCCTTAGGTTTCTAGTGATACTTCACTTCCTATTGTGACACATCCTCCTAATGTTGCATGCCTCGACTATGTTGATGACCTTACTTTGTTGGATAAATTGTTTCCTCGAAGCTTACAAGGCTATGTTATGTGATGGTTTTATGATCTACATGTCCATTCGGGAACTTCTTTTACATACTTATTCGATGCATTCCTTTCTCATTTTCTATCAATATCAGTGTTAAGATATCATATGCATAATTAACTAAAATCAAACTAGGATCCAATGAACGCCTTGTAGATTATGTCTTATGTTATAAGAACAACCTTCTTTATGATGAAAAATGTTCTATTTGATTCAAAATTACAAGATATCTTTATCTAAAGTCTTTTACCTCCACTTCAAGAGAGTGCCATCTTCAAAACTTCTCCCTCTTTTGATCCATTATGTCATACACTCAAATTATGTGAAAGAAATATTTTATGTATGGGTAAGTTGAAATATTATGATACTTCTTCATCCTCATCCTCTAATAGGTTTCAAGCTAAATCCACCTTTAAGCCATCGATTAAGCCTACCGAGGCCAAATCCATTTTCAACATCGTTTACTACACTAGACAAGCTTCAATTACAACCCATAAGGTGCAATTTTACTAAGCTACCTTACGCACCTCGTTTCTTATTACCGTAACTTATCAAAAATAATCTCACTACTCTTCCTCCACCTCTCAATCTCAATCCTTCTCACCCATGTGGCCACAATTATGATGAAAATGCATGTTGTGACTATCACCAATGCAATGGGAATTATATTGATCGTTGTTTTAAGCTCAAACATATTATTCAATATCTTATCGATAACAATGCAATTGAGCTCCCTGGGCCATCTACTAGTGGTATAATGGTGAATGCAAGTTGGTAAATAGGTAAAATTACTATGTGAGACTATGAAGGGGTGTCTAAAGTGTGTACATGCATGTAAGAATTAAGGTGACCTAATTTTGGTGTCTACAAGTTGCCCATGCATCCGATTGAAAAGATCATCAATTCATGGCAAAAATACCTATTTTAATGGTTTCCTTATTAAACCTTTGATAATCTATGTAGAGGTGAAGAGAACTTATCTTTTTATTAAAACAAGTCATAGGATCTCCCCATGGTGATATACTAGGTCTAATTAACCCCTTGGCTAACAATTCTAGAGTTGAGCTTTTAATTCATCCAATTGTGTCACCTGTCATTTGATATGGATCCTAAGAAATTGGAAATGCTCCAAGAACTAGATAAGTCATTAAGTCACACTCCCTTTTGGAGGAATCCCATGTAACTCCTCGAGAAAAACATTTCTACAATCAAATAAGACAAGATAGTCTTTTTAGTTGGTATGTTTGTCTCATTAAGTTCATCCACACATATTATATAAAGTATACAATCTTTCTTATGAGCTTTGTAATTTTCATCATTGAGATATGCCTAAGACTTATATCATGATTTATACATTAAATCATTATTGTGTGGCCATATTCATAAAGACATTTTACCTTCTTTGCATAGAAATTAACTTTAGCTTTGACATTGGCTTAACTAGTTTACTCTTAGGATGATATGATATGAGCCTAACGGAGCCATGTATAGGTTAACTTCCATAGCAAAATTAAGAAATCCTAACTCCGCCTCAAACAAGCATAATCTTATTATGGATATTATAGTTTGTATTAGCACTCACATAGGTAATTTTTGTGTGGGTGGATATATAATGGTGATATATTTTAATATTATTAATATGAGTTGTAATATAGCTCATTATTAATAATATAGTTTGTTATTATATGTGGGTGGAGTTTTTAAAACCAACTCGCATATATAGGATTGTTGTTAAACAACCTCCTAAATAATAGGAAATAGTTTTCCTATATAAATGTATTTCATCCGAATATGATTAACACAGAAATATAGTGTTTTTGTGTTCATTTTGCTTAAATATATTGTTATACCATCATTTAGTATTAGAGTACGATGTGTCTTTGAAAGTATGGAAATTTGATATTAGTTCATAGGGGAGCTCCATTGCATCATCAACCCCGCAATAGAAAGTTTTATATATATTATTTCCTTCTTGTGAAGGTGGGAAGTGAGAAATTATATTTTAGATTTGTCGAGTCCTCCAATTGGTTGTATATATTTAGAGATCTCGAAAAAACATAGATATAAGACTGAGCTTTACCTTTATAATGCCAATTATACCTCATTGAATGAGAAATTATGCACTCCTACGTACTTCCTTCTTTTTTGCATCTATCATCATTGATCTTGGAGTCATATTTTGCATTCAAACATTGTGTTAACCACTAAAAGGCCGACCACCAAGAAAATAAGATTCCCAATAACTAAAAAGGACCCAAAAGATGTGAGCAAGATACAAAGAGGTTGGGGGCACCCGAGAGGGGGATGAGCACACACGGGCGCTGGCATCTTCGTTGGAGTCTTTGGTGTCAGAACTTCGAGAAAAATCGAAGCATTAAAAGTTAGACTAGGAAAGAAGGTGTGTAAGACCAAGAAGGAAACTAGAAAGAAAGCAAAGAGGCCAAAGACAATGGTCAATTAGTAATTTTATCGCTTAGGAATCATATGAATAGTGGTATGTGATCAGGACCTAGAAATATACCCAAAGTACATGATTTAGTGTCTACACGTGCCGAGTGGACAAGTGAAGTGTGAAGTGATTGCAAAGTGAAGTGTGAAGACTAGGAAAAGGGAAGTGGACCCTAGGGGTGAAGCATATGCGTAACTTGTACCTATTATTGTGCTTATAGGTTACTTCTTGTTGCGTATTAAGGATGGACTGCGCAAAAGAAGAGAAAGAAAGTGGTCAAAGTCTCGTATATGATATATCAAAGTAATGCTTATATAATTAAGTGTAAAAGTGTGTAAAAGGAAAGTGTGCACTTGATATATAAAAGTGTGAGAGATAGAGAATTGTCCGATTTTCGAATTTTATTACTTATGGTGAGTTTTTTTGGGTGATCTCACACCAAGAGAAGTGTTGGGAGAGATAGGTCTAGTTTTACTCTCCTTCCATGATTGCTTCTTGATAAGCATCACCTGCAGATGGTACGTCCCGATTAGTTCTATGTCGTTACTGTATTATGGCGATTGTAGGAGATAAATGCATTATATATTTAGAGGAAAGTGGATGCTCTTTGGAGAAGCGTGTTGTAAACTATTGAAGACTATGTTGAACTAGCGCCTGGGGAGGATAAGAACACCTAGGTGTTAGTGTCTGAAGTCCTGGGCACTAGTGTCCACTCTGTGTGTGAAGTCCAAGTCGATTTTGGACCGTTCCATGACTGTGTTCGACATTTCTGTAATGTGTTGATATGAAGCGTAGCTCGAGGTGATATAGGGGTGATTTGTTCACCCAATGTATGCCCCCTCATTTGGGGTGCACCCGATGATTATAGGAGAATGTGGCCCAAAGGAAAGGAAGGCGATATTGAGCTAAAGTGGATACTCATAGGGGGTAGGGGATCTGCTTCGTAGAAACCAAGGCACATGTAAACAAATTAGGCTAGTACAAGTGTTAGTAGTAAAAGTAGCTAACATGCAATAGAAAATAATGTAACAAACAAGTGTGCAAACAAGATGGACCGTAAAAATAGATTTCAAACATGGGACATCACTCATAATGTCATAAGACAATTAGGGCCAAAGTGGCCAAAAGCATACAAAAATCAATCAAGACATATGGCATAGCCCACATATAATAACAAACAATATCAAGCAAAATGTATTAGATAACCATGATTGTATATAGTCGTGAAAGGAGAATGCCCACCCATTAGTATGTTGGAAAGATAAATAATATGTCAAAGCATGTGTAAAATAGTGGAAAGTAAAGTGATAGTAATGAAAAAGTAGTAAAGAGTGCAACAAAAGAACCTATAATACGTGTAGTATGAGAGTAATAAATTTAGATGCCCCACGAGCCTTGACGGGACTGCAAAGGATACAATGTCAAGCATCATGCAACATGAAAGGAGTGTGAAATATCTTCATTCAATTCCGAAACCAAGTGAACACGTATGTTTATATAGAAAAAGATAATGACATACTAAGAATTCGGCTAACATAGTAAGAAAAATGCAACATGTAAGTAATATAAGCAAGCACAAGAGTAAATGCAACCAAGATATGCAAATGTTAAGCAAGCGTGATGGTATGGTGTGCAAAATGTGAAGATGGGAGGCGATGCATTGCCCCTCGGTGGATGTGCATGAAAGGAGGTTCATTTATAAATTCCCCCTCACCAATTAAGAATGAACCATAGAAAAAGAGTATGTCATCAGGAAATGGGTTTGTCGCGTGTGAGTAGATGCTAGAAAGATGTATCATAAAACATAAAGCGTGAAGTGTGTATTGTGAGGTTCATTGATGTAGTGTGCCCTCAATAGTTAAGTGTGAATCGTAACACAAGATTGCATCATAGGGTAACGATGTATAATGTGTATACCCAGGTGAGGTGAGTATGCTTAAAAGATGTAGACATGAAGCACAAATTGTGAAGTGTAAGAGGATACACTAGAGACAATTGATAGTGATATAAGGGGGGAGAAAGTGTGATGCCCCTAAGTGTGCGAGCGATGGAGATTTATGTTGTGACGTGAGAGATACCATGTCATTGTGGGAGAGTGTTAGATGTGTCATGTGAAGATATAAAGTCATCACAATGGTAGGTAGAAGCTAGCATAGGACTAGGGTTGGATGTTGGGTTGACGAAATACAATATAAAGAGGTTAGTTATCACAAGGTGAATTGGTTGGACTTTCTTGGTCAATAGCTTCTTCTTTAGAATTGGTAACGTTATAAAATACTTGATAGGAGGAGGTGATGGGGTGCGGATTTTGAGAGGTAGTTGCTTAGTTGGAATTGGTAATGTTGTAGAAGACTTAATAGGAGGAGGTGACATGGTACAAATTTTGAGAGGTGGTATGACATTGGGTTGGATAGGTGGCTCTTGACTAAACGAAGAAGGAACATTAGTAATTATGGCACAATGCTCATTAGACATGAAGGGAGCAAATTTGGGAGGCTAGTGGGATTTAACAATTGGAGATGAGCATGTGGCAGAATGTTGTGAAACAAATGAAATAAAACCCCGATGCTCAAGGTTCTTAATTCTTCGTTTTAAAGAGCTCTATCCAATGGTGCCATTTCGAGAAAGTTTTGAGTGCTGAAAAAAAAAATTATGACCTGAGGCACAAGAGAGGGAAGAATGAAGGAGTTAGCCACAAAAAATGAGTAGGGGCTCATTTTGGATAAGATCCTACCTCCCATAGATTGGATCATAAATGAAATATCATCCTACCTCCCATAGATTGGACTATAATTTTTTAAGTCCTCTAATAAATTTCAAATAAAATGGTGAAGGTCCTTATAGCCCATAACTTGAAGGAGATTTACTGTAGAGGACTTAAATCAGAAATCTCCTTCAAAAAGATAACAGAAAAAGATCTACATTCACATTATGTTAATATTATTTTCAAGCAATAATTATAAAATGGTAGACCTTCGTATTTGGAAAGCTGATAAGGAGGGTAACAACGAGTAGTTGACAAATTGATCAATTGGTGAGGAGCTCAGGAAGAATATCATGTTTCTTAACATGTAGATCAAACTTGAGAGGTATTGGTAGTGGTAAGACTTGGGGTTCACTTATATGAGCACATGTAGAAGACATAGGATTAGGATGAGGTGTAGAAGAAGAACTAGCATGGGCCTTAAGATGTTGGATTTCAGATTTGAGAGATGTAATCGTGGTTTCCATAGCTTGAAATTTATCTTGAAAAGCATGGTGTAAAGCTTGAATTGATGCTAAGATGGGTTGATTGGATGGAGTATTAGGACCGATAGGGTTTTAGATAGACAATTGAAAATGACACTTACTTGTGAAGGTGGTGTATCACGAGGGAGGTACATAGTGTGTATGGATTTTTAAGAGCATATTTACAAGGTGGGTGCATTTGAAGTAATTGATACAAGGAGACTTGAGGAACCTTAGGGGTCATCATGCAACTAGGATTTGGGTTTGGAAAAGAACACAATCGATAGAGTATGCAAAACAAGGATTCAAGTATTTGATCAAGAGTAGGGGTTCACTAAATGATTTAATAAAAAAAGTTACATCTTTTTTTTTTTAGAGTAACTATTGTACCTAATGATATACAAGTGATAATATATAATAAGACACAAGCAATAATCAATAAAATGTTTTGAAATCCTAACAAGAAGGAGAGATAGATGGACCTAGCTGATTTTCGAATGAACAAGAAGGGATATGGACCGAGGAATTCTTTGGAACATAGTGTGAATATCATCGTTAAGGTCCAATGAAGATTATGGAGTTTAGGAGGAGTGCCCACGAGAGGTCGGTAGTGCCCATGCACTAATGTCCTGGATTTGGTTGTTAGTGTCCGGGTAGATGTTGTGGATCTAGATCTTTCAGGGACAAATGATGTTTGTTGTACTTTTACATCTATCACTCTAGACTCGTTGTCTAATATGCAAATGTAATTATAACTTGTAAGAAAGAAGTTCACATGCACATACCCACAAACCACATCAAAGCTAAAAAGAAAATTGCAAAATGGGGAGTCAAACTGACCCTGATGGTCACCTAAAGAGTGAACTTACGACCGAGCACTGCACTACATGTCAAACTCCATGTAATTCTTGGGTGTGTGTAAAAATGATGCCCTAAGATGCCCTTGTGCAAGTTGCATAATGATAGCGGGCTAGATCTAGAATGCACCAGATGTATAGAATGTGTGGATGAAATAGAATAGAACTTCCCCTCCTATGATGTGTATGCATATGTGATGCAACCATTATCCTTTATATGAATGTTAGATGGATTCCTTTTATGCTCTCGTGCCTTTGGAGGCAAGCTTAGGTGATGATAGATAATGCTCAGTGCTTGGTCCCTTATTTTAAAAACATAGTTATGTATTTATATGATTCCTTTATTTGAATTTCGTAATTGACAATTGAAAGGCTGACCTAAAGTAGTAAAAAGTAATTAAGAAGCGAAAGGGGTCCAAAAAGATAAGAAAAAGGTAAAGAGGGACAAGAGCGCCTAGGAGGATAGGAGCGCTTGGCGCTAGTGGTAGTGTCCTAATTTGGCGCTAGTGTCCAAGCAGGCGCTAGTGTCCGAGGCCATAGAAAAATAAAATAGTCAAATGCTGACAAGAGTGCAAGATGTATAAATCCAATAAAAGTGTAGAAGATAAAGTAAAAGGCTAAAGGGAGTTATCAATTACTAATTTTATTGCTTAGGAATCATGTAAATGCTAGCATACTTTTAAGACCTAGAAATGTACCCAAGTGCATATATTTTGTGACTACAAATTCTCCATTCTCTTTAGAGGACTCTCTTAATTCTAAGTGGTTTATGTCCTTCTCCAAATCTCAATGATAACACATGTAGGATACAATTTGGAAGTTCTTTGTTGAGACCAAATGTCAATTATTGGGTTAGCACACTCTTCATATGAAATCCCTATTGGCTACACTTTGTCCAAACATGGGCTAGTTGTGAGAAAATGCGCCTTTGCCCCGCCCTTGAAATAGTTCCGCACCTATTTTGGAATTGCCCATTGTCCTCTCGGTTCGAGTCCTCCCTTCTTCCCTCTCTTCCGAACTCTTTCCCAACAAATTCAACAAGAAACGACCTTCTTAGGCATTCTTTCCCCCTTCCCTCTCTTAGTCGTTTGGAACAATTGTAGGGTGGTCATCTTCTTTCATATTTGGAAAAAATGGCACCAACAATTATACTTTGGGATTGGTGTTATATTAACTATTTAAAAACCTTATATTCTATTTATTATTTTCTTGCGGTTGGAACAAATAAATGCTCAAAATAAAGAGTTGTGGTCGAGAGGATTAAGGAACATCTCAAAGTACTATGAAGGAGATAGGTTGTGGATCACCACACGGTAATAAACAACCTCAATTTTATAATTTGATACTTGTTAGGCTTATGCATTTCATATTGTTATAGTAGACTCGTGTTATAGCAGTTGTTTTGTAAATGAAGATTTATGTGAGAGGCCTCCTAATCTTTATATTCTTTCTCTAGTAGTATAAAGGAACATTTTTCATTAAAAGAAACAAACTAGGTATTGTAAGGAAAAGAAACTTAATCCACCATTTTGTTGACGTAGAGGAATAAAATATCGCGTTTTTTCCAAAGAGCATTCAATCGATGCGAAATGAAGTAGTGTGGAGGGTAGAAGGGCAACATCTGCAAAGGCAAGGGGAGGAGGAACAAGGAACAAGGAAGAAAGATGGGGAAGGGAGGAGAGGAGAACAGCGGGCTGTTTCAATATTCATACTGGCGATGATGGCGCTGTGGGTGGTGCCCTACACCATCCACCGCCTCCTCACCGCCGCCTTCAACAGGGCCAAGGCTAAGAGCATCCACTGCCATTGTTCCCCTTGTCTCCGCTCTGGCAAATTCCGCACCTCCATGTCTTCAAGGGTATGCCCTCTCTCTCTCTCTCTCTCTCTCTCTCATCGATCCCAACCTCTCATGCACTCTTGCTCTTGTTCGCTGCAGATCTCCAAATTTTCAACATCTAGTAACTTGACGCTTATTCTGCTCTGGGTTATAATGCTCTTTCTCATTTATTATGTCAACCATATTACTCGCGAGGTATGTGCCCCCGCTGCTTCTTTTTTATTCATTGCACAATCTTCTCTCTTACAGGGTTTATATGCGTCTGGCATTCTTATTTTGACATTAATCAATTACGTTTTTTTCATCTCATCATTGTCAGCTGCGTTGTTTTCCTACATAGCATTGGCAGGTTTCTGGCTAATAAAATATCACCATGTTGTATTTAGATTCCGGCGCATTCCACTAACTATTTCGCATATCCTTGATCCTTATTGTAAGTGTAACTCTTGTGTGTATCACCAACTGCCCGTATGATAAATTTCACGTCAATTTTTATATGCCTTTCTCAAGCACAAAAAGCATTTTAATGTACAGACAATTTGTGCCAGTAAATAAATCTCGAACAGGAACACAACAATGAAGCATATGTGATCAGAACCAATTATGTCACCAAGAAAAAGAGATGGGTGGTCCGAATCATCTCATAATATAATTGGAATTTATCAGTACGAGATCAATTCATCCTGTGTATCAACTCATTGCCTAAACTTCAGCTGATTGCATGCTTTTGCAACTAATATCCCGACTAACTTCCACAATATTTTCTCATGATTAGCAAAGACAACTTTAGCTACACACTGACATTACTGGTTATAACTTGCGATTGATTATTCTCAAAGGTTGTTATTAGCACTTGTGTTCTTAAAGGTAGTATTATGTGTGGTGTTTCAAAAATAAGATTAGGTGTTCTGTCCAGAAGTTGTATAAAATTGTGAACCTAGATGGATTTTTTCTGATCACGAGGATTTTAGTTTCAATGTGGGCCGATTCTGAAATTTATAATGTTTGTTAATGGAAATCGTTATAATAATTCATGGAGTTCCTGACATTTTTATGATTGTGAATGTTGTATCTGCTTTTTGTATTTTGTGGCTATGGCACTTTTTTGAAAAATGTATAATGTTAGTCAATGTATTAATATTATAGCTTTATTTCATATAAAGAATGGAAAAAATAATCTGCATGTAGGCCTATTTCTTGTCAGTTAACCAACAATAAAGAACTGAACATGTGCAATCAAATCTTATTTGTTTGTAAAGTTGGTATTGCTTTCAGAGAGTACAAACTTAGAAATCAAACTGTACACTGAAAAATCTCGATTTTAGGGTTTCTATGGTAGAGAGTAGAGTAAAGATAATTTACTATTTGAAAATGCAAGTGAACTATAGTAGACTGTAATGATTTTCAAAGTAAAAGTACTATCTATTTTGGAACAAAATTAAAAGAAACTAAGAGGCTGATGATTTACATACTGAGTAGAAAGGTTTCACCAGTTATTGTTTTAACCCCAGAAAATTGCCTATTTCTCACTTATACTCATCATCATATTGTAAACCTTGTGAAGCGTGTGAAAGCAGCATATTACAATTTGATCCTCATTTGACAAACAGATTTTTATGACCATGGTCATGTCTTTGAATGAATTTGTACATATCATTTATTGTGTTTCCTAGAGGAATCTTGAGGCATGGAAAAACATAAGGGTTCGGCTATTTTATAGCACAGGGAACTGCAGTCTCAGCTATTACCCGTACGGAAGAAAATCTGTTTTAATCTCATATGAGATCTCACAAAAACATGGTTCCATTCGGGTTGGGATTGCTTTAGAAATTGGGGTCACTAGAGAAGACTGAATTTGAGGCATATGATGGTCACAATGTTATGAGTAGAGGCCCTCCCAAAGTTTCTAGCTAAGTCACCAGGTTCGGGTTTGTGTTCATGTTCGGCAAGGATAAAATTTGATACAAGTTCGTCAACTGATAAAGTTTGGGGAAAAAAATTGTCAATAAGTTTGAATTATATAAATTCACATTTTTAAATTATTTTCTTTTCAAAATAAATAATAAACATACAAGAATGGTCAAAATTACAAATATTATTAAATACCTTCAATAACATTGTGAAATGATGTCAAAAATATTCATAAGCACTAAACGTCTGCTTGAGAGAGGATTCAATAAGAGAAAAATTGTCAGTTCCTTTCCAAGCACCTCGGTTAGGCATCTTGGTGTGGACTTACATTTATGCGTTCTATAGCCTGAGTGTCTCATACTCTAATAATATTATTATTAATGATTATAATTATAATTATACTTATAATTCTTACATTGGTTTAGTCTAATCACTAAAACCTATCAAACTTACAACAAATGACCAGATTGTTTGCAATAGTAACAAGTGATCTGTTTGCTAGTATCTTTGGAATGTGATCCTTGGTTAAAAGAGGATTTGTATCTGCTTTTAGTATGTGATCTATTTTTTCCGTACATTGCACTTTCTTCTGGTTCAATTTTCTTAGTCCGATTTTCTTCTTCTATCAGAGAAGAAATCAGATCTTCCAAACTCGGATTTACTTTACTCAATGTAAATACCATATTAGAATAGCTTGGAGGCATACTATTTAACAATACTGCTTTTGCATCATCATCTCCCACATCAATTTTTATTCCAGCTAGTTGATTTGAAATAGAACGAAATTTACTTATGTGATCAACCATACTCTCACCTTCTTCCATCTTGAGCCCGAATAGTTTTTGCTTGAGTGTCACCGCTGCGCTCCCTTTTTGAGATCCAAATAGCTTGTTCAAAGTAGTCCATATGAAATTTGAACTTTTTGATAAATCAATATGATGCAAATAAGCATCAGACAATCCAAGACCAATAATTGCTATTGCTTTCTTATCCTTGCTTTCCCATTTGGTGGCTTCATCAGCATCAGTTGGTTTTGAAATATTACCTTCAACAATTTCCCACAAGTCTTTATTGATCAAAAGTAATTGAGTTCACACTTGCCATGTGTGAAATTCTTTGCCATTGAATTTCTGTAATGGAATTTCCATTATGGGTGTCAAACTTAGTCGAAAATGCACCCTTACAATAAACTTTTTAAAACTTGAAAGTAAAAATTTCTAATTTTTTTTTCAGCAGCATAAAGCATAGGATCAATGCAAAGAGCTAAAAAATACATTTTCAAAAAAACGGCACCCCATTCCGAGTTACCAGTTGAAACTTATGCCACTTATAACTTATAAGTCCAACATCTTTCTGGACCCTTTCCAAAAATGGAAAGTTTTTTTTTTTCTATCCTTGTGATTTTTTTCAAGTATGTCCAAAAATGGCAAGAAAAATAAAACGTGCAGAGTTACCAGAATACATAGATAGACCGATCGCAGCACACGCGAGAGTTACTAGAATACACAAACAGACCAATCACAGGCACGCGCAGAGTTCTCACAATACATAGGCAGAACGATCCAATACGCAAGCAAAATGATCCAATACGCAGGATGATGCAATCAACATATCCACCTTACCAGGCCGTGAAAATTGTGATGAGCCCTGTGATGGAAAACATTTATTCAAATCCTCTCATCCTGGACTCCCTGCTCTGGTACCAAATGACGCAGTATAACCAGATCTACACAGAGATAACAATAATAATAAACACAATTATATAATATCTTCTCTATTATTTCTCACTTCACATTCATACGGGACATACAAATATATATGAAATATCACTCCTACAAATGAGGAGTTTGTTCAACCTACTAACCCCCCAAATATCTATTTAGATGTGATTGTTACTCACGTAACAATGCACAACTCAAATTACATAAGTTGTTAAAACAACTCCAAACTAATATATATTATTGTTAATATAACAATAATATTATTAACTACTAACCATTTACAAGATAATAATTACTCACGTAATTATTATTTACTCATCACATGAAAACACTAACATAGATTTCCTAACAAAGTAAGTCTTCATTAAAATCTGCTGAGCAGCGAAGCGGTTGAAAGGCTGAACAGACCTACGTGGATTTGAAAGGCCTAAAGATGTGCAGAAAGGGAGACTAAGAAGCTAGGATGGTCGCAAGGTGTCAAATGGGGGTTGAAGCCTTGTGGTGGGCTTTTGGCAAAGTCAAGTGGGGATGTTCGAAAACAGTGGGGATGTTCGAAAATCCCTGGAGTCTTGACTATCTCCCCTTAAAACAAGTGGCAGTGGTGGGAATAAAACTCCCACTTCTTGTAAGTATGGTGGTGGAAATGGGGAAATCACACCCAGACTTCCTGTCGATCCAAGGCAGGTCAATGGATCTAATGATTTCCATTCAATTGTTATTTCAACAGCAGCAGATTAATGGCATTTTCAGACTTCCACGCAAACAGAGTTTCAATAATGGCTTCGAATCACAGATAGCAGCATCCCTAACCC
Source organism: Taxus wallichiana var. yunnanensis (assembly GCA_018340775.1). Taxonomy (NCBI): domain Eukaryota; kingdom Viridiplantae; phylum Streptophyta; class Pinopsida; order Cupressales; family Taxaceae; genus Taxus; species Taxus wallichiana. The sequence continues at coordinate 490,443,412 of CM031235.1, forward strand.
TAATAAATGACATAAGCTCAATTTTGTAACAAATTAAAACCCTAACCCTAGCGGATGTGTAAAACCTAAAATGACTTCACGATTGTTTTCCGAATTTATTCATTGAACTTCGTAATCTTCTTAGGGTTTCATTAAATTTGAAGAAAAACATAAAAATACAGATTTCCCAGCGAATTTCACCGATTTTTTACCAATTTCTTCAAATTCACTGAATTCTGAATTTTATGGTTGAAATTCGACGAACTCTGCGACTTAGGTTTCTAGTATACCATGTGGTAAGAGACATTATGACTACAATTTTTCTAAGAAGAGAGTTCTGCTGTGTCAAGAGAATCATTCTTAAATTTTTGAGGATATCAAAAGATTTTTCGACTTTGAGAGATTAGTAATAGGAAGCAACAGCAGCCTCAAGGAGAGTAGTTATTTCTGGCAAGTATTCTGTTGCAGCACATTTGCCATGCTTAATGTGACTGCCACTTAAAACAACATTTGCAGTTGTCATCGTTTGCACAGAATGTGCATTGATAATTGATGAAATCTATATAAAACTGACCATCATTCTAATTTCTAGCTACGGTCATTGTTTATCAGAGGTCTTTCCTTAGTTTAACTTAGTGTGGGAAGAGACATTATTACTACAATTCTTGTAAGAAGAGAGTTCTGCTGTGTCAAGAGAATCATTCTTAAATTTTGAGGATATCAATAGTTTTTCTGACTTTGAGAGATTAGTAATAGGAAGCAACAGCATCCTCAAGAAGGGTAGTTATTTCTGGCAAGTATTCTGTTGCAGCACATTTGCCATGCTTAATGTGACTGCCACTTAACTGCCACTTAAAACAACATTAGCATTTGTCATTGTTTGCACATAATTCATTGATAATTGATGAAGTCTATATAAACTGAGCATCATTCTAGCTATGGTCATTGTTTATCAGAGGTCTTTCCTTAGTTTAACTTATTGTAAGACAGAGTGACACACGTTTCAATGTTGTACAGATCTTCAAATTAAGGGTTATTTAGTCTTTAAGGGATGGCAACGATCATTTAGATTGTAAAAATCTTAAATGTTTGATCATATTAAGAATTTAAAAAGATTTCTTGAATTCTGATAACTCAATTTGTTCTGTCTCTCATATCTGGTGAAATCCCCTTCAAATTCCTGTTTGGAGTAAAAAAATTATCAGCATTTAAATGTTTATTAGTTTGTTTTATATGTATAAATTACTGTTTGGACATGAATACATGTTTCCTATACATGTACTTCTATCTAGATATAGAAGATATTATCTGATGAAAAAGTAGAATGGGTTGTTTTAAGCTCTTCCCTTTTACTTCGACTTTCAAATTGTGCCGACTTAAATGTTTTTTTCTAAAGAGACGAATCATTTGAGTTTTTCTTTCAGTTCTCTTTCTGTAAATCTCAGGGATTTTATATAAATGTGCCAAAGTGGAAAAGTAAACCTATGCTCTTATCTTCTTGTCTGATTATGAATAGCACGCAGTTTTTGTTATTATTCTGCTGAACCCATATTCACCTTTGAGTCACTGACATTATTACTATGCAAATTTAATCCTCCTTGGTTCCAGGTTCAACCTTTTGAGCCATTTGCAATTCTTGGATTAGAACCTGCAGCTTCTGAAGCAGAGATCAAGAAGGCATATCGTAGACTTTCTATTCAGTATCACCCTGATAAAAATCCAGATCCAGGTATGAATTCTTGTAAAATTTTATAGATTTATCTTCTATCCAATATTTGTCTATGCTTATTTAAGTAATAATGGGTACCTGTGCTTTCAGAGGCCAATAAGTACTTTGTAGAGTTCATATCAAAAGCATACCAGTCTCTTACTGATCCTATAGCTCGTGAAAATTTTGCAAAGTATGGTCATCCAGATGGAAGACAGGTGTTTTCATGTTCCTCTTTCTCTACTCATAGCACCAAGTTTATTATATATAAAATATATACTTATATATTGTTTGTTTTCTTTATTTGCAAGGTAAGAGGTAATCATATAATTGTGCAGTAGAATACAAAATATTAGCTGGATGTGAACTTTCTGAATTCAAAGAATATAGATCTAAACACAGACTCAGGAATTATGGATATCATTCTATCACCATCTTCTTGTTGTGTTTTCATTGTTTTAGTGTGTGCAGTTGTAGTTGTAGGCTGTAGCCACTTCTTCAGCTTCTATGGTTCTTTTTAACATAGCATTGTTTTTTTGTAAGTGGGTGTATTGTTGAGTCCCATTTACCTATTATGGTCAATTGCGAGCTTTGATATAATTTCTTTCTTTCTTTCAATGTTTTAAAATGGAAAAATCAGTCATGTGTATCCATTTACTAACAAATAAGGTGGTAACTGGTTACATAATAATGTGCCAATTTCCTATTTTTTACAAAAACAATCTAATAATAGACTGTGAAAGAAAACAAAGAGCTGACCAAGCTATTGTAACATAGATGAAAGAAAAATCCAGGCTTGCACTAGTTATCAGCAATTTTGTTTCAAGGTTGTTGAGCTGTTGTTTTGTTCAAATGTAGTCACATCCCATGTGCCTGATGCCAGTCGAGGCATCATTTGTCTTGGTTTCAAGTTTGTTTGGGTGGCAAACGGTTCCCAATTCATCATGTCGCCCTTGAAGAATTATTTGAATATTTTTATATCACCTTGTGCTTGAGTAAATGTGATATCGGAGTATTTAAGCAGTCAATTGCTTAAAAATCTACACTGGCTCTCTTACCAAAGCAAACATGACAGTTACTACTGTGTTTCACCTTAATAAGCGATTGAAGACCTTAATATGCGACATGTCTCTTGGAGATCTTGGTATTCTCCATAAGCAAAGATACTTTGGCCCTTGTTTGGAGTGATCTCATAATTCATTGCTTGTTGGGTCATTTTGCCTTAATCACAAGTTAGATAGAAAACATTGCTTTTATTTGGATTCATACGACTACAACTGATGTAGTCATGATTGATGTGCAGATTGAGCAACATCAAAACACAGATACAGATGTTTATCTTGTCCTCTATTGGCTTGTGCTAGAATTTGGATCAAAACATAGTATGTCTGTCTGTAGGGCTTTATGGGACTTCATTATGATTGCATTTTCTGCAGTTCTCACCATGTTTAAATCCCACCACATACCTAGGACTCAAATAACTCTGGTGTATTAATCAAACATGTTGTGTCCATAGTCACAAACCTGGTCCCTACCAAGGTGAATAGTCAATGTTGGCTTGGCACTGTACAAAACTCAGCACCAAAACAAGGAAAAGAACTCAAAAGGTTAAAAAATGCTTGAGAATTTTAACTATATATAAAAGAATTGGGCCTTCTTTTGTTCAACGTGAAATTCACTTTACAGGTAACAAAATAGACATTGATTAATGCCAAATTAAGTGCTAAATAGCCTAGTGACAAAAACTCAGCCAAGTGCACTTCAATTAGACAAACTTGAAATACTCTTTAAAATTAGGTCCAAAATTTGTGTTCAAGAGTCCAAATTCAAAAATTGTGTGCCAAATAACAGAGTTCCACGGACTATGCTTTTGTGGCATGGAATAATTAGAAAATCCAAACCATAGGAGAGCCATTTCCACTCCTGATTGATGGTTTTAACTTTGGTTACTGATTTGAATTTCTATTTTCCTTCCACTCGGCATCCAGACTGGTAAAGTCCCCAGCTTTGATTAGTGAATACTGGCTTTTTTATCTGAATGATCCAATCTGATGTTGGATCAATCCCATCCAATTGAATGGCCTGCACATCTCTTCTTCTAACTTTTTGTGGTAGAATCAGAGGTTTATGGTGCATTAACATATAGTTATTAATCCAATTTTATGTTAAGCTATTTTATTACTTGCGACTTTGAGTGTATGTGCTATCATACATACCAAATATGCTCATGGTAATGATTTCAAGCTAATTGTAAGAAACTTGAAAAGGTTAGGATCTAGAGAGATATCTTGCAATAGAAGCTTCTTTGACTAAATTGCTGAGAGAAGTCTGAAGAAGTCCTCTTAATTCTAACAAATATGGGGGGTAAGGGGGTTGTGGAGGGTCTGTTGCCAGACTTTGCGAGTCTTGGCAAGTTAGGAGCATGTCTTGGAGAAGGGTCTGTTGCCAGACATTCCGAGTCTTGGCAAGTTAGGAGCATGTCTTCGAGAATGAGCCAACTTGACTTATTTGGGCGCTGCTTGTGATTTGCCTAGAGTCATGATATATTTGTCCTAAGGAAATACTATTATTATCTTTGAGATTCAATGCTTACAGCCAAATATTCTGGAATTTAGCTAGAGTAATTGGCAAAAATCATTCTTATCAATCTCCTCAAGACCCTTCTTCTCAAGGTTCTTTAAGCAAATTTGAGTCATCTGTCTGTCATAGATTATTCCTACAGGGCTGTTATTGAATTTTTTTTCAATGCCTAACACTATATTTTTTGAATTCGGCTAGAACATCCAATGGAAAAGAGTAATTCATGTTCATATGTAAACTTTCCTCTTGAGAGTCCTCAAGAAAATTTGAGTCATGGCCACTTTTTTATTGGCACCGGCCAGTCTATTTCGGCTGATGTTGGAATTATAAGTTCTATATTGTTGGATTCCTTGGAGAGAGTTCGAGTCTTTAACAATGCCATTGAAATTATAATTCGTTTTCTCCAATTACCTTTGACCAGTATGGTATCCACATTGATAATTAACTTTTGAATGCAATTTTTTTTAAATAACGTTTTAAGCTTGTAACCAATGCTATCCTCTCTGCTTCGTCTTTGTTTCTTAATCACTCCAGCTTGCTCCTGTTTAGCTCATATTCTTCAAGAGACACCAACAAACTGAATTGGTAGATACCTTTGTTTTTAGTCTCCTGTTGCAAAGCAGGGTATTACCTACCTTTCCAACCATATGTCCATTTGTGAAACAGACACGTGATTTGTTGTGTGATTGCAAAATCTTCCATCAATTTAAAAAAAATTGGCTATTTTGATTTCGGAATCGTCTATGATTTCTGATTTGTTTTTGGTTGGTTTATTTGTTACAGGGACTTCAAATGGGCATAGCACTACCCGAGTTCTTGCTAAATGTACATGGAGCTTCTGGAGGGATTCTCTTGCTTGGGATAGTCGGAGTGTGTATTTTACTGCCTCTTATGACTGCAGTCATATATCTTTCTCGGTCATCAAAATATACTGGCAACAATGTAATGCACCAGACACTTTCTAGCTATTATTACTTCATGAAGCCTTCGCTTGCACCCAGGTTTGTTTTCTGCATCCCAATTTTGCTGAAAAGTGATGTGTGATTGTCTCAAGAAATGTGATAGACTGGCAAAATAGATCAGTTCACAAGGTCATTTAATGGAATTAATTTGAGTGTTGTAAGGAAATAACTATTTTAACATCTTACATTGTTCTTGTTAGGAAAGCTTTTGGATATATTTGTGGATTCTATCCAAATAACTATAGTTTTCATTTTGGGTTTTTAATAATTGCTGCATGTTTTAACAACATGTTTATTTTTCAAGAATTTATATCATCTTATTTAGTTTGACTTTCTTCCTTTTTAATGATCTTTGTGTATAGACAACGATAAGCATATGAACACATGCATGTCTAGACACACACTCACTCACCTCTTATATTTAGTTACTAAATCAACCGTTTTGATGCACAGTAAGGTAATGGATGTCTTTATTAAGGCAGCAGAATATGTGGAGATACGGTTCGCCGCAGTGACGATGAGCCTCTGCAGAAACTTTTTATGGTCGTTCAAGTGAACTAAATTTTGATCCAAAAAATTTGAAGCAAGAACAAGCAAAGTTTTGGAAGAAGCACCCAGCCTTGGTCAAAGTCAGTCTTTCATATCTTTGTTTTCTGTGATTTTCTACTTTTCATCGCAGGGAGTTTTTATTTGCTTGGTTGCCTTGCATTTATCTAACTATCATTCTGTTTTGCATCCTGTTCTGGTTGCACAGACAGAATTATTGTTGTTGGCACAGTTGACTCGTGAATCGGTAGCTGTGCCGTCTGGTTTGCAGGCTGACTTTAAACATGTCTTGCAACTTGCCCCTCGTCTACTTGAAGAACTTATGAAGGTGAATCATAAATCCACCTGGAAATGGGTTATAAATGTCTCCTTTTATACAATTTAGGTATCGCAACTTACGTAGCTTGATTATGTCTATAGATGCATAATATACATATAATAGGCCAAACTGTATGCATATGTATGGGAAACTTTTGCTAATTAATATATGGAATTTGGTAAAATTTTGATTCAATTCTTGAGAGTGATCTGTTCTTTAATTTTATATTTCCTTTGCACTTCACTCAAACATTCCTATGCCTTCCCTTTGAATATTACTCTTTCTTTGTGGACATAAATAAGCTTTCCATACTTTTTCCGACTAACATCATAGTTGTCTTTTCCATTTCATTGGGGACGGATGCAAAATTTCCACATGATATACTTGGAAGTATTGATTATCAAAAACATTAAAGAGTGACGACCAAAGTCCAAAAACCACAAATACGTTTACTTCTCTCATTGTGCATCTATAATTTTCATTTAATAATATACAGGCTTCACAACAAGGGCACTTTCAATTTTATAAATAATAAAATGCAAAATAAATAATAATTGACAACTGCAATTAACAGGTATGACTGGTAAGAATAGACCGATGAATGGATGGTCAGATAATGAAAGATGCCGCCTGTTGGAATGATGATACACTGGAGAAAACAAAGCTGTTTTTGTGTTGTACATGAATTTAGTTGATCCTCATGGTTTAGCAGAAGTTTGGTATCTTTTATTTACAAATATTTGACTATTAAAAAAATTTGCACTCTTCCTGGTGTACTTCTGCAACCCTGGGAGCAACTGCTAGATAATTGTTCTTTGGTCTTTTAGCATCTGTTGGCAAGAAGAGATTTTAATATGTATTTTTTTGGTACATAAACAAGGGTTGTTGGGGTACCTTTCCCAATATGTTGAAAACTCAGAACAAAAGGTACAGTAAAACTAGTGGTATGATTTCAACAGGTAGCAGCCTAGTTTAAAATCCACCAAAAAAGAGCAGTGAGATCTTTCTATTCCAAACATTGGCTATACACCTGCCCAGGCCTACTATACTAGGGCACCAAAAGTTAACTATATTATATATACAGCATACAATAATTAGATATTCATTAACTATACTATATATACAGCATACAACATTTAAATATTCAGTCACCCACACATGTATGCTAAGATCACCTTATAGACACCTATAAACCTAGGATCCATACTATAAGTCCTTATACTACCACCTTATTATAATATTGTAGTAGAGACAAAACATGGAAGAAAATCAGAGACAATATCATGCATTCCTTGGTGGCAGAGACCCTTCTCCAACTGCAGAGGTGGACATACCATCCTTGAAAATCATTCAGCCTCCCAGACAAATGTTGAAACCTGCTGCATCTGCTCCCTGCAGTAAGAAATGAGAAGCATCTTTTCCCTTTCCAGCCACATTATTTTTCACCAGGGGATGTAGGAGGATAGGACAACGCTGTTGTTCAAAGTAACACACCCTAGAGGGAGCGCATGCGAACGCACACAACAATAGGCAGTCTCCCACACAAATGGGTGGGGCTGTACCTCTCTTGAAAGGAGATGCGTGCAATGTGCTGCACAATGTGCTTCCCCAAGATTTTTTCTCACTAGGTCTTGGTGGCCACAAAATATTGTAGTGAATACCTCAAGGGGCATGGCAATTTATGTTTTGAGGGCGTTTGGTGGTTCAAACCTAACATGGAAACTATAGCTTGGGAATCAATCACAGGGAATCAGGTTGAGGACTTTGCAAGCAAAACAAACTGATTAGAATAACATTCATAGCTTATTCATTGCGCAAAGTCACAGGAAGATGTTCAGCTATGAGAATCATCTGTAAAAAAGAAAGCGTAATCATTATTAACAATTTGCAAGCTTTAATTCTACACTAACAGGAGTTTATCAAAAATTGCAAAAGATTAGTAAGGTAGGGAGAGAGAAATAAGTTTGCAGTCTGCAATGGAAGCTCAAATTTACTCTAACACTAGGATATCCATATAATCGTACTTGAGCTCAGACCAGTATGCACTCGATCAAGTCATGGACAAGTGCAGGAGTTTGAGGGAAACAATTTAAGCCAAGGAGGGCACAATGCAGTTGGGCGTGCAAGAGTGCGCTCTGGCTATAGAGCTGCTAAGTCAAATGATATGACATGTAATAAGCAAGGAATCCTCTAACATTAGTTGACCTTAAGCAAACGTGCACAGTTGCAATACTTAGGCTAAAACTCAGAAAGCAAAGTGAGACAAAAAGTAAAGCAAATGCAAATAAAACTCTGAAGAGCTCTTCTATTCCAAATTCTTCAACCTTAACAATGTCTCTCAGCTGTGTATTTAATGAAAACCCAACTTGAGCAATTAATGTGTTACAAAGATCAACTAACAAACTGATTTGACAAATTTAAATGCAGGTAGCTGAGATTACAATTGGGTTCAATGCCTGCGGCAATTGAAGAATATGAGATGTGGTAGATCCATCTAGAAGATCCACATTAAATGCAGTCGGAGGCCATATAATAACCTTGGATGAATCCAATCTAGTTGGTGGCATTTATTCCAGTATGGTGCGCATGGAATGTGGCAAGAAAGTCCAGCTTCATTAAGCTTATCGCTATTACTTATCTGACATGGAGCGTCTCAAAAGTCTTTCCAACTTCCGTTGCGTGCAAGTGGGTGAGATCTAGATCCTCTAACAAGGATTGTCAATTCTAGATATTGTAGTGTTAGAAATGGCAGCTCTTTGACTTTGACGGTTAACTCTTTTGTTGTCTGGTGCGTGTAGTGCGCAATATGAATATTGACGTGTGTGGGCCTTATCGGTAGCTTTGCGTCCAATTGATGCGCTCGAGAGGTATTTGTGCATTTGCGCAGTCCTTTGCTTTCCATGTGTGGGGCACATTTCACTTCTTTTTCCTGAGTTTAGATTGCTTTGTGTATTTCTTACAAGACACAAGGAAATGTTATGTTAGGGGTGCAATCAACTGATTTAAACCTTTAATTATTACCTTGTGTTCACGCAATGTCCCCTTTTCCAAGCTAGTTTGACTTGAAGACCTTGGGGCCCATTTCTACTTCTTGTGGGCTTTTAAGGGAGAAAATAATTGTGATTTGCTATTTTCAGCCTTGTAATATTTTTGTAAAAGGCAAATTGCAAATCATAGTACTAGAAATGGTAGGTTGGTGGCTAAAATACAAAGCGCCAACACCAAAATAGAAAAAGGAGGTTTGAAAGGGGGTCGTCCCTCTTTAAGTGGGTAAAGTAAATATTAAAAAAGAAAGTAAGTGTCCCATATGGAGCGCTCCACAAGCAAAAGATAGAAAAAGGCTATAAATGTAAATGTTGGGGCTCATTGTAAGGAGTATCATGCGAATTTGATACTTCTTTTTGGAAATTGGAGCATTGAGCTCTCATTTTCAGCCTTTGAGGACGAAAACCCTCATTGGATCCTATTGAGGATCCTATTGAGGACGAAAACCCTCAATAGTCACAACATCGGGACGAAAACCCTCATATGTTGCATTGGTGCCTTCATCCAGGAGTCGCAGTGAGCTTCATATTCGGAATAACACGGGCTTCCATTCGTGTTAGGGCACAAATTCCAGCTAGGACACGCTTTTTGGGGCTGCCACACTCATTTCCAGCTTGGGCGACCCATTTGGAGATTTCGGGATCACTTTTTAGTGGGTTTCTGTGGTGGGAAAAATGTGAGCTTAATTTTGTTTGATAGCTGCCATTTTTGTGGTCATTTTGAGCTATCATTTGCATTGTATCTCCAAGTATTTATGAAGATATGGATTTTTGAAGTTTCAGCTGTTTTTGGACAATAATTAATTCTAGCAATCTGTATTATGTTGTCGAAGCATTTTTTTGCATTATTTTATCAATGGTTTTAAGAAGTTGATATATTTCTGAAGATTTTTGTGTGAAAAATACTAAAATTTGAATTTTACCTAGGTCGCTTAGGGTTTTGGCAACCTAAAACAGTTCATTGCCTTAATTTTTGCATAAAGCTGTCAAACTTTTAGGTTTCCACATGCTACGAGCGTTGAAAGCTTTCGAACTTCTTTCAAGATGAGAGGTTTAAACAACGCATTGATCGGTCTCTCCATCTGGCGCGGAATGGCTTTACGCGGTCTTTAGTGGGATCTTGTGCGTCATGATAGAGGGGTGAAGATCTTCAATTTGTTGTAGTTCCATGCGATGACATCCCGATAATGCTTTAGTGCGCGTGCCAAATCTTCCTTTTCTTGTGGAGTGTAGGATTGTCCAAGTAGTAAACACTTAGGATCATCACGGGTTCTTAAGTTGTGAGACTCATATTGTGTGTTTTTACTCGGTGTAATGCCCTTCTCACTCCCCATGTACACCTTGATATTGCCCGTGGGGATCGACAGTGTAAGGTAACACATAACACAATACAACATTACTAACATAACATTACAACACAACATGATATGCATAGATATCATGTAAGGGTGATGCACATTATGATTAATCACAATTTACATAACAACACACACTTTCCACATAATGCACTAATGACATAAGTATGCTACAATAGGGGTCATAAGGTCATCATATGCCCCAATTCACGAGGAAAAACACATTCTACCTATTTAAAATCATCACAAACACAATATAGGTGGTACACCATTATGACACATACATATTCCATAAGGTGGTACATTTTCTATATACATATGGGTGGTACACACAAGAGACTATGTGGTAGCGACTTTATAACACATTCAATATTCACAACAAAACATGGTTTTCACAAACAGATTGATAGAACATGCACATTATACGACAATTTCACATGAGGGTACCCTTATCACAAACACTTCGATAATTCACAATACACGTGGTAACTATCATAGTACATACATAACATCACCAACACAAGTTGTGAACAATGCAACGTGACATAACCTCATGATACATCACAACACGGTGGCAACAACACGATATGACACAATTCACTACGAATCACTTTTTTGTCATGCAACACATTAGTACACATATACAATATCACAAGATAATGAAACACTACAACACTTTTGTAGTTCACAATAACATTTCTTTCACACAACAAGGTGGTAACACATGTGAAATTCACATTGAATTCACAAGAGAGAGAGAGAATACTCTCATCACAAAACACATCAACATCATAACAAGTCCACACTAAGTGGTATGCACAATAGGTACATTCATATTATCACAAGTACAATATTTGTCACATCACAACACCCAAATGTTCCGAGAGATTCGAGAGCACGAACCTTCGTTCGATACTAAATGTAATGCCCACACAAATAACATGACCAAAACACAAATAATTTTTTTTTAACTTATATCAACAACACTTACATTATCACTTGGGCCCACATAACAATAACACAATATGTAGACCAAAACACAACATGCGTCACTTCGCATGTATATTCAAAACAAGGAGATAATGATGCCAACTAAACATTAGAAAGTAAAACTATATTACTAATTTATTGCCAAGCCATAAAATAGCTTGTCAAGGGGAAATGGTGTCAATACTTCCACTTATCCCTCCACTAAGGAAGGGAGACTAGCCTTTTGGTTCCTCCAAAGCACTCATGCAACCGTGCATGAAAACACACTTATCCCTCCACTAAGACTAGTCTCACCAACCTTTGTTTCCTCCTAATATAAATAAGAAACCCCATACACCATAATAACACTTATCCCTCCACCTTTGACAATCCAAGTCGCCAACGTACACACATACATAACATACTCATGCATACAAGAAATAAAACTCATTAGTCTAATGCACGCACATTCCAAAGAGAAACCAATTAATTCCACAATAGATTAGCAATTAAGAGTGAAAATAACATTTCATCTTATATGTATCACCATGCCAAGCCACCATACGAGGCTTGCCAAAGAGAGAGCTAGGGACATTCTAAAACATTGGTACACACTACGAAGCCTTCAATGGCTTGTAAGGGGAACTAGGGACATTCCAAACCACTTATTGCTCCACTTAGGTATGGGATTTAAGTTCTTGGTTCCTCTAATAAAATAAAAGGCATGTCACTTATCCCTCCACCTAATTTATTCAAAACCCACTTATGGCTCCACTAGAACAAAGTCCACATACATTTCGTTCTGCTTAAGTTCACTCAAGGTTTACTTCAATTTCACCATTACTTATTCCTCCATAATGACCCTACTTTCCCCCATACACATAAAACGCCTGTTGGTTCCACAATGAGTACTAAACAAGTACACGACATAAGAAAACCACATTACTACTCAAATGGGCAATAAAACACATACATCCTATCAAATGATGGCAAGGTAAAACAAGAACTTACAAGAACAAGGAAGGAGAGTGAGGTCTTTGACCATCACTACGCATATCTCATGGGGTTGCACTATATTCAATTAAATTCTTTTGTAATAAACATGGGTTAAGGGAAATAGTATTAATTTAAATGCATTATCTAATGAATAAGATAACAATAATTAACACCACATTTGCTCAAACGAGCATAACACCATACAAAAGGAGACCACGGTGGGAATAAAAAGAGAGGGCTTTACCCACAAGGTACATGGATAAATTAATTCACATTTCCCTTTAGATAAATGTAATCATTTAACATCATTGTTTAAACCATGGTTATGAGTATGAAACAAGTGCTCATTCCTTAATATTGCAAGTTTTCCCATTTATTAACATGTTTGATCACCAATGGTGCATTCCATTATTATCATATGTTTTAAGTTTGTGTTAGGCATTTTAGCCGTTGGACATCATTCAACATGTATGCAATTTTTATAACAATCATTTTCAACATTCAACTCATTTACTCTTGTTCTTATTACCCTTAGATTATTGCTCTAATCTCATTAATCATCTTCTTGTTTTGCATCTAAGACAAGTCCTACAAGGACCATTACACGAATTCTCTCTGCTACAGGAAACGCCTAAAGGGCCCATGTTTACCGGAAACGTTTTGGAAATGCTAAACGGGGAAATGGGGAACGCCAAAACGTTTCCGAAACGTTTTGGCATTTCCAACAGCTTTTGCTTTTAAAAATGACTTTTTAAAAAATAATTAAATAAATCTTGCATTAAATGAACCCTAACCCTAATACAACTACCTAGACTTGCTAAACACACTTCCTAAAAGCTATATAATGACCTCTTGGGTCCATTCTAAATCACACTCTCATTTTTCTCTTGCTAAATGAGTACTCTTCATATATATATATTATTTTTAATAATATATTGTACGGACGTTTCGTATCCAAGGTTTTTTGAAAATTGCCGTTTCCGCGTTTCATACCCATTTCCGTTTCCGTTTCTTGGCAACATAGCCCGAATTTAAGTACCTTTGTGAGAGGAAATGGCTACACTATGTGTACCCTGTCATCTTGGTGTGAGTATGACCGTCATTCTAGATGTCGTAGGTTTAATCACTTCTTGGGTAAGTTGTATTCCTTATGAGTGTAACTTTGGCACCCTAGCGGGAAAAACCAGTCCTTGTAAGGATAGTATGGGGTGGATTCACCAATATTTGGTCTCATTGAGAGATCTAACTTATGCGAGTGAAGTCTAAGTGTTGGTTTAATTACGCAATAAACTCTTGCTTTTGAACTCTTTTACTCCTCTCAAACAAAAGTGTTACCTTGGAAAGAAGTATCGAAATACCTTGGATTGTACGAAGGTTTATGAGGCAAAGATATTTGTTTACCATAAGTTTAGCCTCGTGGTGGAGTATATACCCCTTTGAGTGTCAATGATATCAATAAATCTTGGAACTCCTATGAGGATTATTGGTAAAAGACCCTTAACATATGCTTGTCCAATGGTTGAAATAGTGTTGTAGAAGGCATTTGAATTCATAATATTATATTGAATGTCTCACTTGTAAAATGTGTTCAATACTTGAGATGCCTATGAACAATAAAATGATTGTTTTGTGTGAGATAACACCTCTTGGAGTCTTAAATCCCTAGGCTAAAAACAAGTTTGATATGAACCATAATTGCTCTAAAACGATGCCAACATGAGATCAAGTAATAACGTAAGGGTAATAAGAACAAGAGTAAATGAGTTGAATGTTGAGAACGATTGTTATAAAAATTGTATACATATTGAATGATGCCAAATGGCTAAAATGCCTAACATAATCTTAAACATATGATAATAATGGAATGCACCATTGGTGATCAAACATGTTAATAAATGGGAAACTTGCAATATTAAGGAATGAGCACATGTTTCATACTCATAATTGTGGTTTAAACAATGATGTTAAATGATTAAATTTATCTAAAGGGAAATGTGAATTAATTTATCCATGTACCTTGTGGGCAAAGCCCTCTCTTCTTTATTCCCTCTTGTGGTCTCCTTTTGTATGGTGTTATGCTCGTTTGAGCAAATGTGGTGTTAGTTATTGTTATCTTATTCATTAGATTGTGCATTTGAATGAATACTATTTCCTTAACCCATGTTTATTACAAAAGAATTTAATTGAATATAGTGCAAACCATGAGATATGCATAGTGATGGTCAAAGACCTCACTCTCCTTCCTTGTTCTTGTAAGTTCTTGTTTTATCTTGCCATCATTTGATGGGATGTACATGTTTTATTGCTCATTTGAGTAGTAATGTGGTTTTCTTATATGTCATGTACTTGTTTAGTACTCATTGTGGGACTAACAAGCGTTTTGTGTGTATGGGGAAGGTAGGGTCATTATGGAGGAATAAGTAATGGTAAAATTGAAGTAAACCTTGTGTGAACTTAAGGAGGAACCAAATGTATGTGGGCTTTGTTCTAGTGGAGCGATAAGTGGGTTTTGAATAAACTAGGTGGAGGGATAAGTGACATGCATTTTATTTTATTGGAGGAACCAAGAACTTACGCCCCATACCTTAGTGGAGCAATAAGTGGTTTGAAATGTCCCTAGTTCTCCTTACAAGCCATTGAAGGCTTGGTAGTGCATACCAATGTTTTACAATGTCCCTAGCTCTGTCTTTTGCAAGCCTCGTATGGTGGCTTGATATGGTGATACATATAAGATGAAATGTTATTTCCACTCTCTTAATTACTAATCTATTGTGGACTTAATTGGTTTTTCTTTGGAAGGTATGTGCATTACACTCGATCGACGAGTTTTGTTTTGAATAAATTAGGTGGAGGGATAAGTGACATGCATTTTATTTTATTGGAGGAACCAAGAACATACGTCCCATACCCTAGTGGAGCAATAAGTGGTTTGAAATGTCCCTAGTTCCCCTTACAAGCCATTGAAGGCTTGGTAGTGCATACCAATGTTTTACAATGTCCCTAGCTCTGTCTTTTGCAAGCCTCGTATGGTGGCTTGATATGGTGATACATATAAGATGAAATGTTATTTCCACTCTCTTAATTACTAATCTATTGTGGACTTAATTGGTTTTTCTTTGGAAGGTATGTGCATTACACTCGACGAGTTTTGTTTCTTGTATGCATGAGTATGCTATGTATGTGTGTATGTTGGGGACTTGCATTGCCAAAGGTGGAGGGATAAGTGTTATTATGGTGTATGGGGTTTTTATTTATATTGGGAGGAAACAAAGGCTGGTGAGACCACTTTCGGTGGAGGGATAAAAATGTTTTCATGCGCGGTTGCATGAGTAATTGTAGGAAACCAAAGGCTAGTCTCCCTTCCTTAGTGGAGGGATAAGTGGAAGTATTGGCACCATTTCCCCTTGACAAGCTATTTTATGGCTTGGCGGTATTATACTTTTCCTTTCTAATGTTTAGTTGACATCATCATCTCCTTGTTTTGGAGATACATGCGAAGTGACGCATGTTGTGTTTTGGTTTAGGCATTGTGTTGTTATGTGGGCCCAAGTGATAATGTAAAAAAATTTATTCCTGTTTTAGTTGTGTTACCAGTGTGGGCATTATAGTCGAAGGAACTTCCATTTCCTTATCTGCACAATCATCGTCCTCAAATAGTTTTTTCAGGGCTATAATGCCTTTTAGCATGTCATTTGTTTATAGTTCTAGAACTCCATCTTCATCCCACTTAGACTCTTCCTTGTCGACTTCATCTATAATTTGTGTCTCTAAAGCTTTAGAATTAGAAAGAAAATTGAGGATATGCTTGTCGTATTTAAATACTTGAAATTGTTCAATGTTGTTTGGATTAGATGGATTGAAAACCAATTCTATTGAGAAGTGCCTAAGCTTGAATTTTGGATTGGCTGGAGAGTGTTGGCTGTGCAGGCTAGCGTGTTTACAACACCATTTTCATTGCGCAACATGGAATGGATGCCAAACGCATCAAAATCTTTAATTAGGTTCCATACTCTGTTGTGGCATTTTGATAGGTGCTTGTTGTGACATGTGTACTGGTTTTTTACTTGCTTGGTTATTATCTGCGAGTATTCAAACGCTCTTAAACACTTGGCCCCTTTCTTTAAAGCGAAGTGGAAACCATGTATGAGCACTTCATATTCCATGACAGTACCTCTGTATGCTCCGCAGTACCTCTTGCCTATGGGGTTGATGAATGCAACTCCGGCACCACATCCTTGTTTGGATTTGGACCCATCAAAGTATACGCTCCAAAGATGTTCTTCCATTTTATTTTGGTCTCACAACTTGGAAGAAGCTGTGGGACACTCTTGTGAAGTGGAAGACTTTGTAGATTCCTTCTGATACCCGACGTAACAACATACTGGGTTTCGTGGATGGAGCTAATCATAATCAGGTTGCATGCCACCATGTAGAGATTGCTCTGTGGGCAGACTGTTTGAATTGTCTCCCTTTGTAAGTGTGACCTCTCCCGTGGCAAGGACTTCATTTTGAGCACCCAAAATGGGTTGCGCAGAAGCCTTTTCGTGTAGAGACATTATGGGTGCCTCATTATATGGCGGACCATGGGGATTGTCTCTTCATCTGCACAAAGTTCAACGCAATGCACATTTTCTGCTGTGCATTGTAGGATGGATAAAAAGGTCTTGCATGGGGTTCCATGTGTGCACGACACCAGTTGGGCAAGGTAAGCAAGTCCAACTCCACCATATCTCCAAGTGCGAGACAGTCTTCTTTTAATCCGCACAACAAAGCTTCTTGACATCTTTCTGCCACTATTTTTGTGTCTGCATGGGTTTTAATCAACTCTAGGCCCATGCCTGCTTCTTTTTTTTGCTTCCTTTGTATTGAATGTGCAATTCCTCCATCGATCCTTTTGCACATGTGTGCGCGCTAAGATTTGTGCAGCCGACAAACAAAACCTCTTCCTTCCGCGGTGCCTTCTTTATAACATAAACTCTAGCTTCTCGCTTAGTGTATAAGATTTCATTGGCATTGTTATATTCATTGATCGTCAACTTCATCCGTGGTTTTCTATCAATTCTGATTTGATTTGCAATATGCATGCCATGACAACCACATATGTGAGAAGTTTGTTGCCATATAGCCATTAAGAGTGTGAAATCCATCTCTACTAAGAAGCATTCCATAAGCCTCGGGGATATCCACCACTTGGATATCAATGAGCTGTTGGACTCTTGGATCTGCGATGAGCTGCATATATATATGTGAGAATTCCCCCACCACCATGTGACTTGAACTTGTAGGAGACAATCTCAACTATTTGCAAATGGACAATGCGACGACGTTCCTAGAAGCTCATGAATACACCAAACAACTGTGTATGTTTTTGCCAAAAATTCTAACTGTTAGCAAGAGGGAGAGATTCTAGTCTTTCTTTATAATTAGCTACATGCACATCCTTGTCTTTGCCAATTGGTTTCTCATGTAGAGTTGATAAGGCTCCAGACAAGACTTCCTTTTGGTTGTTGATTTGGAGCAGTTCGAACATAGAGATATTGGCCTTGGTTTTTTGCAAGTCATCAACAATGCTATATTCGGTTAGGCTTTATTCTGTGGACTGTGGGAGATGGGTGGTGTCATGTGGTATTAGGCCTTTTAGGTGGGGGATTGTTTGTTGAGCGCAGGTTAAGCGACACTCGGGAAGAATTGGGAGGAGTAGAGGTGGTCAAGGGGTCATGGGTTTTACTGCGAAGGGTGTAATTGCTTCCTCTATGGTATTGTTGGTAAGCATGGACCTCTAAGTTATCTTCAGGCTCATTATCACTTTCCCCCGCGAATTCATGTTTCCAGTATTAAGGCAGTCCCAGGGTTACTTTCATTGTTTTGCGTAGCTTCAATAGGCACAAGAACTATCTCAAGATTGTAAATCTCCTTTTGGAAATTGCCAGAGGGCGCATTGTATTCCGAGCAATCTACCTCGACATGGTCTATGGTATTATGGAGTTTGCACTAGGCTAAGAAGGCTAAATCTGCCGAATTGACAGAGTTTTGGCATTGCTAGAGCTGCTAGCATTTGGTAAGGCCTTATTGGAGGGACTAGGCATACTTACATTGTTGGGTTTGGAATTCCATTGGTGATTATTGTGCTCAAAGCTAAAATTCCTTCTTGGGTACCTGGTAGAAGGTTGGCTCTGGTTTTGGAGGCCTTGCCTTTGCAAGTTTATCACGTTGTTTGACAATTTTGGATGATTTGATGCAAGTTCTGTGCGTCTGCACTAGGATTTGGAAAAGTGGGCACAAAGGTAGATTGGTTTTGAAGGGTTGCACAAATTGCGCAATAGGTTTTAAGAAAGTTTGTGCGGAGGTCATAGGCATTGGATTGGTGATGACATTGTGATTCGGTGTGGGGAGAGCCTAAAGGTTGGTTGTTTGCTTGTGGTGCAAACTGATTGAAGGGCAAGCGCATGGGAGAAGGGATGGAAGCCAAAGGAGTTGGATTTTGGAGTTGGGTATAGGTTGGTATCTGTGCCATAGGTAGCTGATTCATCATGGGTTGGGCGTGCACAAGCGCTTGGTTCATGAGCTGCATTTGGTTTTGCGCAACAAAATGGCTAAGTGAAGGCAATGGACAAACACACTTGAGACCATTAGGCATCATTTCTTGATCGATTTTGATGGCTTTGTGGTATGCGAGGGCCAAAGTGGTCAAGGCTGCAGGTGCTCTCTGCAAAAACATGGAGGTGAGGGAGTCGGGCGTAGGAATGCTTGGATAGTTGCTGCCTCAATTTGTTTGTAAGAGACTTTCACGCGCTGATGTAGCTTGTGGAAGTGTTCATTGAATACATTCATTGGCTCATGGAGCTCCCTATGTGCAACAATAAAGTGCTGATACATTATGGCTGGGTCGACGGGAATGGTGAAGTGGTTAATGAAGGTGGTCTCCAAATCGTTCAACAAAGTAATGGAACCGTGAGGAAGGCCTAGACAACAACTATACATTTGATCATCAGACACATATGAATAACACCTGCAAGTAATGTCCTCATGTTGGACTTGTGCCCTTGTGAGACTGTTTTTGTAGTCATGGATATGTTCCTTAGAAATCCGAGTTCCACCTTGTACATACTTGTCTCAAATCTTTCTGGGATTCTTAGGCATGTCATGGTATCCACCAGAAATGTTGAGACAGTCACTGATGTTTCCCAATTAAGCAACAACCATGGTTGGCTTATGAGGTATTATGACAGGCTTAGCATAGGGTGCGGCAACGTGAGGTGAGCTATTCACATAATGGATTTGACAATTCTTTGATTTCCCTTGGTTTGGTCGGCGCTTCCTATGGGTTAGAAGGCTTAAGAGCTCAAAATAACCTTCAATTGACTTTGATCTGGTGATGATTAGTCTAGTTTCTAGGATAAGATGTTAGGTGCCCTCTTAACACCATTTAATGTTGTTTCTCAAAAGTAGCACGCCCCAGATGGAGTGCACGCGAGTGCGGGCAACAATAGGCAGAGTCCTGCACAAATGGGTGTGGCAATACTTCTCTTGAAAGGAGACATGTGCAATGTGTTGCGCAATGCGCTTCCCCAAGGTTTCTTCTCACCAGGTGTTGGTGCCCACAAAATATTAGAGGGAATAGCTCAAGGGGATTAGCAGTTTATGTTTTGAGGGGCTTTGTTGGTTCAAACACAAGATGAAAACTAAAGCTTGGGAATCAATCACAAGGTATCAGTTTGAGGACTTTGCAAGCAAAATGAATAAATTAGAATAACATTGACAACTTAATCATTGCGCAAAGTCACAGGAAAATGTTCAACTATGAGAATCACTTGCAAACGAGAAAGTTCAATCTTTAATAACAATCTGCAAGCTTTAATTCTACACTAATAGGAGTTCATAAAAATAGTGCAAAAGGTAAGTAAGGTGGGGAGAAAGGGATATAAGTTTGCAGTCTCCAATGTAAGCTCAAATTTGCTCGAATGCCAGGATCCGGATAACCATGCCCGAGCTCAGACCAGTACACACTCGATCAAGTCATAGACAGATGCAAAAATCTAAGGGAAACAACTTAAGCCGAGGGGAACACAACACTGCTGGGCATGTAAGAGTGTGCTCTGGCTATAGAGTTGCTGAGTCGAATGATATAACATGTAAAAATTGAGGAATCCTCTAACATTTAGTTGAACTTGAGCAAACGTGCACAGTTGCAATACTTAGGCTAAAACTTGGAAAGCAAATTGAGATAAAAGCAAATGCAAATACAATTCTCAATAGTTCTTCTATTCCAAACTCTTCGACCTTAACAATGTCTTTCAGCTGGGTATTTATAGAAGAAAACCCAAGATGAGCAATAAATGTGTTACAAAGATCAGCTACCAAGCTGATTTGACAAATATAAATGTAGGTAGCTGAGATTACAATAGGGTTCAATGCCTGTGGCAATCGAGGAATATTAGATGTGGTAGATCCATCTAGAAGATCCACATTAAATGTAGTTCGAGGCCATACAATAAGTCTGGATGAATCCATTTTGGTTGGTGGCATTTACTCTAGTATGGCGCCATAGGGAATGTGGCAAGAAAGTCAAGCTTCATTAAACCTATTGCCGTTACTTTTCTAATACGGAGTGTCAAAGTCTTTCCAGCTTCCAATGCGTGCAAGTGGGTGAGATCCAGATCCTTTCACAAGGAATGTCAGTTCTAGGTATTGCAGTATCAGATATGGCAGTTCGTTGACTTTGGTAGTCGACTCTTTTGTCATCTAGTGTGTGCAGTGTGCAATATGAATTTTGAGGTGCGCGGGCCTGACTGATAGCTGTGTCCAATTGATGCGCTCAAGAGGTATTTGTGCTGTTGTGCAGTCCTCTACTTTTTTGTGCACGGGGCGTGTTTTGCTTCTTTTGCCTGAGTCTAGGTTACTTTGCGCACTGCCTGCAAGACACAAGGAAACACTATATTATGGTAAAATCAACTCATTTAAAACTTTAATTACTTACCTTGGGTGCACCTTGTTTGCACATGCTTTCTCTCCTGCTTTGTGCGCTAGTGAATTGCGTGCAGGCTGCTTTGGGTTTTGGGCAATGCAATTAGAATGATTGCGCAATGAGTTTTGCACAATTAGTTGGTGGGTGGAGTCTAACATTCGCAGTTTTTGGAACCATTTGCAATTGTGCACATACTTCCTGCGCAATACAAGGTTTCAACCCATGTTCAGTTTAAGTATGCCAAATTAGGTAAGGCTGCACAGTGTGCGATGAGCCTGTTGATGACTTTGGGAAGTTAAGGAATATTGTGATGCCGCAAGATTTGAGATATTGCTGTGCGAAGGATTGCACAAAATGGTTGAACGCATGGAAATTGGCCAATACGACTGAGGTCCAAGAGATGACACCGAGGCTGAATGGTGAGGCCGCTAGGGCTGTGCAGTTGGGCATGTGGGCCTTGGAAGAAATAGAACATGCGTAGGAGAGACTGTCGTGGGAGCGTGCAAGGTGTTGCGCGAGCTGTAAAGCGAAAAGAGTGCGCAAAGGGACCTGAGAGCCTTGCTTGCATTGGGGCACACAAGAAACAATTACACATTAGTGTTCAAAAGACAAGG
Source organism: Taxus wallichiana var. yunnanensis (assembly GCA_018340775.1). Classification (NCBI taxonomy): domain Eukaryota; kingdom Viridiplantae; phylum Streptophyta; class Pinopsida; order Cupressales; family Taxaceae; genus Taxus; species Taxus wallichiana. The sequence goes on from CM031235.1 coordinate 490,465,449, forward strand.
GATTGTGCGATAGATAGAAAATATCATTGCGCAATCCGCAATTACCTTGAGAAAGGCGAAGGGGGTCCCATAATTTCAGTTGCAGAATTAGGGCGTGTTGTCTAGAAACAACAAATGCAAACCATGAAAGTGTAAACTTGGAGGAAGAAACCCTTCCTCAGCAAGGCCATATATAAAAGATTGAAGTTACCGCATAAAGTCAACTAAAACCATAAAACACATCTCTAATTCTTTGAAGGTGGCCATATAAACTAATCCACAAAGGTAGTTGTGAAACACCTTATCCATGCCAGCCCTATGCTCCTGAACGGAAGTCTCTGCAACCACTTAGACTGACCACTTATTGGGGAGAAGATGCTGAAGATTGGAGATAAACATTGAGGCCACCTCCAAATTCAATATGCTCCTCATCTCCATTTCTATATAACCCTTCACCAGAAGATCCTTTATTGCCTTTAACACCTCCCCATTTTGAGCGATGAAAATGATTGTGAGCCTATAATCCAAAATGGGAGTTCTGAATGCCATATCCCGCTTCTCCACTAACAAAAAGAAACAAGGCAACAATCATGACCACATTTTAAAGCACTGAGACACATCAAATGAGCTAAACACAAGAAAAACTGTGCTTCACCATCTGCTCTCAAGGTTATAAGTAAGCTCGTGGAATGTGTAGAGGGCAATCACCGAACGCTGTCACTGAGCATATCTTCCCTTATTAATAACACAGGATGGAAAAATCTATACAGGGTTTGAGAAAGATATTCCAACAATCATTATTTTACCTTCCCCACTCTTGAGAAGGATTAGAAATGTAAAGACCTGTGGAGCACAAAAACCCACAAGTCCTTTGTGGAATGCGATTGCTATAAGAAAAGGAAGATCATCCCTTAGTGGCTCTTAATGTCTAGATGGTAACACATGTTCCCAAACTATCTCAAGGCCGTTCCAAGAAGACAAAACATTCAATGCCAGAATTTGCCAGGAAGTCAGCCATCTTATTTGCCTATTTGAAACAATGTCGGGCCTCCCATTTTACCAATGATACCAGGAGGGGCCAGACCTTCCGGAGAATGTTGTCTAATTTGTAGCTATGCAAGCCTTTATTCTCCAATGTTTTAATCACGACCATTGAATCTCCTTCGATTTTAAAATGTTCAATCCAACAATCGATTGCAAGCAAAATACTGTCAACTAAGACCTGCAGCTTTGCTTTGTTATCAGTCCCACTTAGGAGATGATTGGAACCAGCCCAAATGAATGTCCCGGCACAATCCTGGATCATGCCGCCAGCCACAGAGACCCTTGGATTCCCTCTTAGAGGTGCTGTCAAAATTGATTTAAAAAAAACCTGCCTTAGCTGGCTTCTACTGAGAGTGAAACACTCTCAATTCGTTCCTGTTTGGAGCAATATCCTTTGGCCTATTAACAGAAGCCAAAAGAGATTTTAATATTTATTGTGAAGAAAATATATGCAATTGGCTGCTGCATTTCTGTACGGGAGCACCTCTTTCTAGCCACAGGTGCCCATATCAGATATACACTGTTACCCCAACATAGATGCCAAATGCTCGTCATGGTAACTTTGAAAAAGTTCTATATTATTAGTTGAAATCTGCAGCAGATTTGTGTATAGGAGTAGAAAGAATAATAAAAATGGGAAAATAAAGAGAATATGCAAAACGCATCTAATGCGGGGCACCTGTACACTCAAGGTTACATTGCATCAAAAACATTCATGAAATGGAAGGTTCTCCAAGATATCTCTCACAAGGGGGATTTCATATTAAGACATGTTTAAGACAATGTGGTGGGCCATTGCCTATTTGCAGCTATTTTGAGGCTTGGCAGAAGTCCACAAACCCTCAACTCAGCTGATAGAGGACTTAAAGACAAGAATATATGGGCATATAGACAAACAAACAAGGTCCAAAAACTGTTGTTTAGGAACACAACTTTATTGACTTCTTTCTTTGTTATTCTGTACTCCGAATTTGTGTTTGAGCTGAGAAACTTCATTGAGAGAATTCAGAGTCAAATTATGTTCATGGAACATATTTTGTTTGGTATGCGACCCTGCACAAATTGTCCGTATTTGATGAAGCAACATAAGATACTGGTTAATAAAAGCAAGTTGTTATCATCCATCCTTGCTCATTCAATCCATGTTTGTGGGTTGATGATTTACGGGCATCCATATTGCTGGTAGTATGAAATGCAATGGAGCATTATCTGCATAAATTTGAAATGCTAAAAGGCAGGAGCTTTCAGATTATTCCAAGTGTCCTTGTGTGAAACCGCCAAAATTCATCTGAACTCCTTTGAAATGCAATGAAAATATATCCATGGCAGGAGATATTAATTAATGATGGGACATATATGTGCCATGCCAAAATTGCATTTGAAGTATCTAAATATACTATAAATGCATCCTCACCATAGTTTTGAACACGCCTGGAAAGGTGGACCTAGGTTCTAAATCATAAATGCTGGGTCTTCAGAAACTTACATGTTTGAACTTTTGGAATCGTCAAATTTTGTTTTGAACTTTTTGTTGTAATGTACTTTGGTTGGTATGCGAGCAGTTTTGTGAACTTTTTCCAATACTCTTCCTTAAAATGACTAATTTTGGTTTTGGTAATAACAAAAATCACGTTGGAGTTTAAAAAGTCTCCCGAGTGAAAATGTCTTGAAATTGGTGAATATAAGGTTTAGTAAATGAGATTCAGTAATTCACAATAGATATCTTTTGAATGACTGCACCCTTTTGAGTACAGAATATTTTGTTAGTGTTTAATGCTTTTAGGGATTCCTGCTAGAATTGAGTTGCGTATATGACGGTTATGATCTATGTTATTATGCTTACATTTCAGGATTCTGACATGAGAGCCTAGCCATTTTCTCAATATATTTACGAGCCTTGTAATATTTTGTGACAAATGTAGGTATTGCGTAATCATTAGTTTTCAAAATGCATGATGATGTTGTACATACCTCGGCTTATACATTTGTCAGGACTCAGAAATATAAAAATTCTTCCGAAGCTAGTTATTTATTCATCCCGTATGTAAAGCGCTATTCAGATTTAGAAGCTGTTAGAGGGACATTCACTGTGGTAATTAGATGTTTTCTCAAATAGGGAACTGCAAATCAGGGAAAATAAGTTTTATGGACTGTGGAAACGAGATGTTTCATTAATGAAGGTGACACGATTCAGGAATATTAACTTTTCTCCGGGTCTACTGTTATACCCATCTATAGTATTTTTGTTGTTATTAAGATCAAGAAAAGTTATTAAGGTGTCTTTTAGTCAATTCTTGGCGTCACACTTCCATTCGTTGTGATTTTTTCCATAATCAATAAATCCTTGAAAATGGTCCATGAAGTACATGCATTGGGAGTTTAATCTTAAAAGATAGCTGGCATGATTGATATGTCAAGGTAGACTGTTTAATCTTCGAGTCATTATATTTATATTTCATTAGATATCATTTTCATCTTCTTTCTGATGTAGATGGCAGTTGCGGCGCGCAATGCGGAAGGGTATGGCTGGCTGAGACCCGCCCTTGGTGTAATGGAGCTCTCACAGAGTATTGTTCAGGTGAACTCTATATCTCGTCCATCTACTGTTTTTGAATGGTCATTGCAATTCTAATTGTAGAAATAGATTCTGAGAAATTAGTTGAAGCTATTACGTATTGTTGGTTTATTTATATAGGTTTAAAGTCTAATCAATCAAACCTACTGTAAGTTGGCTAGTTGGGTTGTTAGAAGGTTTACAGGAGACTGTTAGTACTCCTTTACAATAGGGTGTGTGGTTGAGAGTTGATAGGGATTAGATAGGCGTTATATCCTATAATTTAGGATATCTAAATATTATAAGCATTCCTATAAACTATGAATAAAATAATGTAAGAGCATGTTGAGCGAGTAGTGTGTGTCAAGTTTAATGGAGTACTAATCTATTTGTAGTTACCAGAACTCTGACCAAAATTTAATTATAGATGACCTTATCATAAATTAAAATTATTTTTCTTACTCTTCCTGCTTGCCTCAGAAGTAGCAATACAGTGTTAATTTCAAGCTGCATTGCAATTTTTTTACTATTCCTTTTATAGCTCGAGCATTATTAGTTTGTTTGGTGAGTTGATCTATCTGTTGTTGGTGTGAAGCAGTTGTTTTTCTGTGCTGATGATTTTGGTTCTTAGTTCATTTGTAATAAAGTTCCTAAGGTTATTGCACATATATTCTGCTTTCAAGGAGAATGTGCGTTATTAGGACTGAGAATGCTCCAAAGCCAGTCAAAGCAACAATAATCCCGAAATGATATACCACAAAACTTGGGGTCCAGTACTAGCACTCCAGTGTTCATAAAAATAGGAGACGGAAACTGTGAGATGCCAGAAATAAAAATATATAAAAATTGAAAAATATTAGTAGTATTACATGCGTAAACAACTTTGAAAAGACATAGAATACATGAAAGAATTAATAATTTAAAGCACATAAATGAGATTAGGCCATAGGGATTAGTCAATTAGGGTTAATAAGTAGTATTGATAGGGGCCTCTTTGGCCTATTTTAAATCAGTTTTTCACGTTCTTTTCCATTTTTAAATAGGAGACTGCAGCTCAAGTAAGGAGACTGTACATGAGGCACAAGGAGATTAGGAATGAGATTTCCAGGTAATAGAAGAATGTCTCACTTCTGGTCTTTGATACCGAAGACATGCCTCCATCTTCGAGATGTGTCTTAGGTCCCGAGAGACTCGTCTCTTGATTACATTGCAACTTTATTAAATCAAAATGACTAAAAGCTAATCAAAAGCTAATATCGTCAAAGCCAACTCTGCTTCCCAGCGATGGAGGTATAACATTCATCACAATCAGATCACAATCAGAGAGCATGTTATTAACCATAGTCAGAAATTTTTTTGACTTGGGCCCATGTTCCTGCGGTAATCCTTATGTTGTTATTTAATGGCTCTAGTAGAACATTTATATTCGACAAAGCATCATTTATGTGTGGAAAAGGCAAAATTGATTGTGAAGGAAGATCATTACCAGCGGAGAAATGTAAGGGAGACAATTGAGATTGAGAAGAGACAAGATAATCTTATAGGAATAATGGACCGGGTATAGGCAGATCCTGGCAATCAATGGCGAACCAACCTGATTCCCAAAATCATCAAGCAAGACAATTTTTTGCAAAAGCATCGGAGGCTGTTCCAGCAGATTACCAGACAACATGATGAAATAAAGTTAGCACATAGCTCTTCTCGGGAACCAGGTTGATTTTCTGCATTAAAAATATCAAGGCCTTGATTTCTCTCAGTAACTTTAGTGTTGTCACGGAGGAATGCACCCTTTGGGGAGTGGTGTGATGTCTCCCCTTCCAACTGACAAAATGGAAACACTCCTAGGTTGTGGGTGACCTGTATGTTGGAGTGAATCTCTAGAGAGGGTTGGTTCCCCTAGTGTAACACCTAAGACTAATTCTACTCCTAAGACTACTCTACTTTATTGAATCAACAAGGAAAAGGGAGAAGGAATTAAGGGAAAAACTGAAAAGATGGTGATACACCAAAAAGTTTGAGGATCTTAGACTTGTTTGAACCACACAGATGGACCACGGGAACCACACACACCATACACAACTTACAAATGGATATGTCAATGTAAAAGTGTTTCAGAGAAGGGTTTGAAGTTGTGATAGAATAAAGAAGGGAAACAAATGGCTCTAGAAGGGAAATTTGGTGAGCTCCACAACAAGATCCTGCACACACTTGATTAAACACAATCTATGACTTGTAAATTAACATACAACTGCATAAAAGCATGTAAATTAAATTTCAAATCAGGGATAAACCAGTATCACGAGATCAAATCAGCTTGAATACACGATATTGCATGATAAACAAGTTGTAAGAAGGTAGAAACAACTCCTTTATTGATCCAAGAGGTGAAACTAGTACAAAGAATCACTCACGACCCCTGCTCTTTCATTCAAAACTATAAATTACTCTAGAATGATGAACAAAAAGTGTAGAGATCGTTTTTATAATGAAATCCATGGAGTTTGTAGAGAATTGAGAGAGAAAAGGAGAGGAAAATAGACTAGATATGCAAGTCTAAGGCCTAGAAATAGATGAATAATGTAAGAACATGCATGAATTTGGTCTCTTCTACTCCAAAATAGCTCTTCCCATGCTCAGAAAGTGATTGTGCATGCCCAAAAATAGAAATAGGTGTTCTCCTACATGTTCCTGCTATTTTTAGACTCCTATGCATGATCAGAAAGAGTTCTACTTGCTTGAAACTGCCCCTTTTAGCCTTTGCATGATCAAAATAGAGTCTTGCTTGCATGATCCTTCTAATTTTAGCCTCTACATGCTCCAAATTTGCATTTTGATCGAAGAAATTAGCTAAAAATAGCTTGTTTGGACGTTTATGTGTCGTGTGTTGTTTGTTGGTCGGGCTTGTCTCGCAATCTGGAGCACGAGACATAAAGGTGGAACGTTCCTCATGGGCCCTCAAAAATTGATTTAACCTTTTGTTCCTCTGTTCTCCCAATTGGTGAATAACCGATTTGTTGCAAGAGTCGGACATGGCGGGGTTTCGGGAAGTGAAGTAATACAAGAATTGTTCCAAGTATTCCATGTGGGCACGACTTCACCGACTACCTTGTCTTTGCTTTGGCGGATTATGCGGAAGTTCGAGAAATTACGAGAATGGTTAAAGCTGTTCCTCAGGGGGTCTTAGTCGGCCGATTCGGGGTATTGGGGCACCATTTGAACTTACGAACCATCCCCTCTATTCTAAAATAACCCAACATCACCGCAATCTTATTGTTTTGCAAGGGCATTGGTTAAGGCGGGGTTTCAGGAACTCCAAGAACTCGGGAATAGTTCCATTGGTGCCATGAAAACCCGACATCACCGCAACACTATGCAAAGCATCCCAAACGGTAGTGTGGGGAATAAGAGGAACTTAGGATCAATTCCTCCTATTCCTCCAAAGGTTGATTTATCGATCTTATCTAAATTAGCCCAATTTTTCCAAAATTTGACTAACTCTTTCTTCATTCTTGCTTGTACTTAAGACCCTTTGCTCATGACTTGTCAAAAACATCAAAATGGCCCGGGGTTGATTTTGATAACATTTAGAACTACAATGGCAAGAAGATTAGTAGGCTATTCATTATCTTGCATGGCTATAATAGTAAAGGAAGAGGCATCTTGTACCATGATATTCTTGGTTCTTAGCTTAATAGCTAATTTAAGCCCAAAAATTAGGGTTTCTACTTTTGACAGTTTATTTGAATTGATGCCTATGTTCGGGACACAATAGTCTAAAACTTTCCCCTTGTGCCTCTAATGATTTGTATGAATCTGATTATTAGCAGCAATATAACACCAATGAACACAATATTTCAAATAAATGATCTCAATGTGCAAGAAGAATAACTTAGCCACTTCGAGGGGGCAACCTCCAAACCAGACAATAAGACTCAAATGCTGAATATGATGATCAACTACTACCTACTAACCCCTATATATACTATTCCTATGCTATGGCCAACACCAAGGCCGACCCACTAATGAAAATATAACATATATGAAAGAGATACATAATGATAAGAAGTTATGATAGCCACAAGTCGGCTATATACATCCAATATAAGATATATGATTAAGGGTGTAGCATGCCCCTCCCCTTCGAAGCAACATTGTCCCCAATGTTGAGAAGATCTAGATGTTGCTGCAGGAAATTTGCATCCTCCCAAGTTGCGTCTTCATTGTCTAGATTTTTCCACTTGATCAAATACTCAGTGATGACCCTTGTCCTCAATCGCTTAGTGCGTGTCTGAAGGATGCATTCTGGTTCCAGGATGATTCTGCCCTCTTCATCAAGCTCGGGTAACATTGTTTGGGTTGATACTGTTTGTCCAATTACCTTCTTTAGGCAAGATACATGGAAGACTGGATGAATTTGAGTAGCGGAGGAAGTTCCAGTTTGTATGCTACATTGCCAATCTTCTATAACACTTGATAAGGACCATAATACTTAGGTGAAAGCTTGTTATCCTTTTTTTGTTGTTTTAAGGACATTTGCTTATATGGTCAGAACGCACAAAACCCAATCACCGACTTCAAAATGTCTTTCACTGTGATGTTGGTTTGCTTGCTACTTCATGCGGTTTTGTGACATGGCCAAATTCTCCCTGAGACTAGAAAGCACCTCTTGTTGGTGTTGAATATGTTCTTCAATTGCTCGAACCTTTGGCTGGACTCTCAAAGATGAAGTGATAGATGGTGGATGGTACCCATATAATGCCAAGAAAGGAGACATTTTAGATGAAGTATGAAAGGAGGTGTTATACCACCATTCTGCTAGCGGTAACCATTGGACCCATCTCGCTTGCTTATCTGATGTAAAACAACGAAGATATCCCTCCAAGCACTTGTTTACCACCTCTGTTTGCCCATCAGACTGGGGATGATAAGAGGAACTACGAGCTAGTTGTGTGCCCAAGCATGAGAACAAGTCAGTCCAAAAATTACTAGTAAAGATAGGGTCTCGATCACTTACTATAATCTTTGGTGTCCCATGTAGCTTCTGAATTGTATCCCTGAAGGCCGTTGCTACTGTACTCGTAACAAATGGATGTGATAAAGCACAAAAATGGGCATATTTGGTGAGTCTATCCACCACCACCATGATTACATTTTTACCTTCTGATTTAGGCAATCTGTGATGAAGTCCATGGACACCTCTTCCCACCTTTGGCTAGGAATAGATAGAGGTTGTAAAAGACCTGGGGACTTAATTGTTTTGCCCTTATTTTGCTGACAAACCATGCATTCTGCCACAAACTTTTGGACATCTCCTTTTAGCCCTTCCTAGAAAAAATCATGCTTGATTCGATGATAAGTCTTTAAGAAGCCAGAATGACCCCCTACTGGAGAAGCATGGAGCTCAAATAGAACCCTATTTTTAAGGATTGAATTCTTACATAGATATAATCTATCTTTATACCATAAAACATCTCCTTTCCATACAAATTTTTCTGACATGCTTGGATCTTGTTGGAGATTTTGAATGAGATTTTGTGTACCTGGGTCATTTTTCCATTCAGACCTTGCATCCTCTATCCAATCCTCCTGTAATACAGATATGGCACACAACAATGCCTAGGCAGATTCATCCTTCCGAGATAAAGCATCAACAACTACATTCTCTTTCCCTTTCTTGTATATTATCTCAAAATCATACCCCAACATTTTTGAGACCCATTTCTGTTGTTCTTCTGATGATAAACGTTGCTCTAAGAAGTATTTCAAACTATCATGATTTGTCTTTACTTTGAAATGTCGTCCCATTAGATATGGTCTCCATTGCTTCACTGCATGAAGTATTGCTAACATTTCTTTCTCATAAACTGGTTTAGAGATATTCTTACCTTTGAATTGGCGGCTCTCGAAGGCAATGGGTCGCCCTTCTTGCATGAGTACTGCCCCCATACCATACCCTGAAGCATCACATTCAACAATGAATGTTTTTGAAAAATTTGGGGTGGCTAGAACTAGAGTGGTGCACATGGCCTCCTTCAACTTCTCAAAGGCCATAGTAGCTTGCTCGTTCCAATGGAAAGAGTCCTTCAATAAAGTTGTGAGTGGTGCTGCGATGCTGCCATAATTCCTTACAAATCTACGATAATAACCTGTAAGCCCCAAAAATCCTCGGAGATTTTTTAGGGTTTTGGGAACCTTCCATTCAAGCATGGCTTTTATCTTGTTAGGATCCACTTTAACACCTTCATAAGAGACAATATGACCTAGATATTCAACCTCCTTGACACCAAAAGAACACTTAGAAGGCTTTGCATAAAGTTGATGTTGTTCAAGAGTTTCCAACACCTTATTTACATGATGCAGGTGTTCCTCCCATGTTTTACTATAGATTAATATATCATCAAAGAACACTAAAACAAACTTTCGAAGAAATGGCTTAAAGATGGAATTCATCAAGCTTTGAAATGTAGAGGGTGCATTTGTTAGTCCAAAAGGCATTACCAAGAACTCATAGTGTCCTTCATGTGTCCTGAAGGTTGTTTTATGAATATCTTCATCCTTGATTCTAATATGATGATATCCAGAACGAAGATCAAGTTTTGTAAAGTAAACAACACCATGTAACTCATCTAGCAAATCATCAATTACATGAAATAGGAAACTTATCTTTAATTGTGTACTTATTGAGTTCCCTGTAATCTGGACACATGCGCCAATTGTCATCTTTTTCCGTACCATCACTACAGGAGAAGAGTAAGCACTTTGACTATGACGAATAAGTCCTGCTTCTAACATCTCTTGAACTATCTTCTCAATCTCACTCTTTTGCATATAGGGGTACCTATAAGGTCTGATGTTGGGTGGTTGACTCATGGTACTAGGCTAGATGGCATTTCTCCAAACACCACCGAGTGCTCATCTATAATTCTTGCATGATATCTCAAGGTATAAATGTATTGTAATGATGTGCTTCCAATGAAAATAGTTGTGCCACAAACCCTTTGCACCCTTTCTAAGCAATTTTTGCATGATGAGAACTTACCATCGTGGGGACTTTGCTCTTAGTCCTTTTAGTTTAAAAGTCCTCCTTCGACTGAAATTGCATGAACAACTCTTGGAAATTCATTTCAATGGTTACCAAGGTGGTAAGCCACCGAACTCCTAACACAATGTCTGCTCCTCTCATGGCAATGGCATGCATATTGCTAGTACAAGAGAGTAATCTCCCATGGCGAGATTAATGTTATGACATTTTCTTGAACAACTAATAGTTTTCCCATGAAACGATCATGACTTGACATCTTGGAGCTAGATAAATAAAGATTTCAAGTGTTTGCCAACTTATGATTGTGAGTATTTCCGAATCAAAACATTGAATACCCTTATTTTTTAAGAATCCAACTACTTTGAGAGTTTGGTAAAGGAGTGCTAATAATGGAAATTGCATGGCATGATATTGTTGGTTGGGGATCTCCTAATTCCTCCTCGGCTCTACCTCTTCGTCTTCTTCATTTTCTTCTTCTTCAAAATAGGTCCCTCAATGTAGAACAACTTTTCAAAAGCACACTTATGTCCTAGTCCAAATTTGTTGTCACAATTAAAACATAACCCTTTGGGCTTTTTTCTTCAATTTGTTGAAGAGGTGTCAGTCTCATTGGCCGATGGAATGATGGTGGAAGGGTGCACCGGATCCAGAGGATCCTCACCGAGAAACACCGATCTAAAATCTTCTCGTGGCTTTTCTTATGATCATTTTTAAAGCGTGGAGAAAATATTATTCGACTTCGACGGTTTGAAAACTCGCTTTGTTTGCAGGAAACGGAGCTCGTTTGCAAAAGATTTATACCCGCTGGTTTTTTTGGGCAACTAGCGAAATTTGGAGTTCCAAGAGTGTAGGTTGGACATTTGTGCACGCCGAAAAAAGCATTGCGATCATATTGTGACACGTGTGACGAATGTGTGTGACGTATTAAAAATGGGTCGGTTTGGAACGCCGGTCTGTGGACACTCGAGGACAAATGGACCGCATTTGTCCCAAATTTCTACTGGGTGGGGCCCTCAGCCAGGTTCGACACACTCGATTATGGAGGGGTGCCTTGGCCTCCTTCTCATTCAACCATTCAACCAACTTGTGTATATAAACCTCTATATTTCCTTTTGCGCCATGCATGTGGGACATTGGGTTTGTATTATTTAAATTACCCACTTTGCAATTTTCCACGCATATTTCTCAAACTATTCAACGCATTACCTATATTCCATGTTCCACGGGGGTGAGATATTGGAGAAGCGTCCATAAGGTACCATGTTATGGTGGATTGTTGGCGCCCAAAACTAAACCATGCGCCAACCCCAATGCAATGCGTCCCTATCTACAGCGCCCTCCACATAGGCTTAGGCGGCTTTTAAGCCACTCAACAACCGCACCCACTAAATATATAAAGTGTTGACCGAGTTTTCATGCGCCTAATGTGGGATTATAATCCCAAAAGGATAAACTAAAAACAAAGGAGGAGAATGGAACTCGGGTGGGCCGAGTAAAAAGATAATCTCCCATGGCGAGATTAAGAGGCGCACAAACAATATAAGAAGGGTGATATTCTATATGTAATGCATTCCATGGATCGTGTAACTAATGATTGTAATGCTCATATCTTGAGCTAGGAGTGGATCAAGGAGATGTAAAAGCAACCCCTGTTATTTTGAAATTGTGAGGAACTTCGAATCAATGACATTATTCGAGAATTTTGTAAGAATCTTCGAGAAGGATTATTTTCAAGATGGCATGATGGTCCCATTGTTGGGGATCTCCGAAGATGTCCTCAAGCGCTCAAACTCTTATCCTTCTTCATTTTCTTCTTCTTGGTGAATTCCCTTCAATGTAGAACAACTTTTAAGTACACTTATATTCTGGTTTATTAAAAATACAAAAAACATAATGCCCTTTTTTACTTTTCTACATTTGTTGAAAGTGTGTACACAATCTCTAGTTAGGGAATGATGGTGGAAGGATCAGCTACGATCTCTCGATATTAATGATGGTTTGTTTCCTATTGGAATTTTTTTTTTCTCTACCCTACGTGCCATGATCATAGAGTCTGAGACCTTATGAGGATTAAACATACGCACCTCATTCTCAATTTGTTCTTTAAGACCCCCAAGAAATAAGTCATTCAAATTATCTTCAGGAATATTTTCCACCCGTAAGGAAAGGTTTTGGAATTGATGGATGTAATCTTTGATTGTTCCTGTTTGTCTAAGCTTTGCTAATTGACTGAAATAATTTTCTGACACACTAGAACTATAGTGCAATTGCAACTCTTCGGTGAATACTGTCCATGTAACATTGAGGCCACTCTTTTTCCTTTGAGCACATAACCATCGATACCAAATGAATTGGTCAGGTTCAAGATACAACGATGCCATGGTAACCTTTTGTCCCGATGGAATCTGATGAAGATCAAAGAAATTCTCCATCTGGTTAATCCAATTGAGTGGATCCTTTCCATCAAACTTACACATTTCCACTTTTGGAATCATGTTACGGGCTTGCAGAGTGTTTGTATTTGGATTGGTCATGTTTGCAGATCCACCTGGCTAGTTTGTCTATTACTTTGACCTAAAGATCCACCTTGGTTAATATGAGTATGATTGAGTTGTGGCTGATTAGGAAGGATATGATGACCCATGATATTGTAACTAAATTGGTGAATGAAATCCTCCAATCGTTGTCCAATCTTTTCTACATCTTCTTTGTTGGCCACTCTACCCTCGAGGTTTCGCAACTCTAACTCAAGATAGCTAACCTTATGGTTAGTTGAAGTAAACCCTAACCCTGAGGACTTTGTAGATACCCCTTCTGACTCTAACTCCTTAACTATTATCTCATCCTTATCAGGGGTTTTACCCGGAGTGATGGGATTCTTTTTGCCTCTTGTCGAAGGCCCAACCATGATGCCCCAAAATGGTAAGATTTAAGGATCAAGGTTGAAATTTAGGGTTTGGGATTTCAATAGGAATTCAGCCAAATTTTATAAAACTCAAAGAACGAACTCAAACTAATTTTTAATCTTCTTTCTGGAAATGTAAATAACTTTGAAAAATTCCACAAATTGCACCCTAGGTAGCCGAATTATGAAAAAACATAAAACCGCTATAACTTTTGCAAAACAAGTCAAAAATTCTTAAAATTTGGAGGGAAGCTTACTTGACTGATTTCGCCACACCACAAACATTTTTAGAAAAATTCGCTACCGATTTTGAGATATGGACGAACCTTCACAATTAGGGTTTGACGCAGAAGGTGCCAAGTTCAAGCTCTGATACCACTTGTAATGTAATTACTTGTATAAATCTGATTATTAGTAGAGTAATATAACACCAATGAACACAATATTTCAGATAAATGATCTCAATGTGCAAGAAGAATAGCTTAGCCACTTTGAGGGGGCAACCTCCAAACCAGACAATAAGACTCAAATGCTGAATATGATGATCAACTACTACCTACTAACCCCTATATATACTATTCCTATGTTATGGCCAACACCAAGGCCGACCCACTAATGAAAATATAACATATATGAAAGAGATACATAATGATAAGAAGTTATGATAGCCACAAGTCGGCTATATACATCCAATATAAGATATATGATTAAGGGCGTAGCATGATTCTTGTAGAGTTTTTTTTGTATTAGGCTCTTTTACCAGCCACTGTCTTTTGTCGCCCGGCCCTAGTTCTTTTTGTTTTGTTTGTTTGAGCCCAAATTCGGCTAAGTATGGAGCTGAATGCGAGAAGATATCCATGTGTCCCTTTGGCGCACTCGGGGCATAATGCGGAGAAAGGAATGTTCTCAAACTTGCGCCGCACCACCCATGTGTCTCAGGCACGATAAAGTTACCCAGGTGGATTAAAAAGTCAAAGATACAGTAAAAACGCACAGGGTCTCCATGTGTCGCCCGAGCGCAATTTCAAATAAAGAGAGAAAAGGAACGTTCTCAAACTTGTGCAGGACTGTCCACGCGTCACCTAGGCGCAGGTTTGGAGACAAAGCCCCAAGAAAGGCCCTCGACTAAGTGCGCGACTCCACGTGGCGGGAAGAATCATCACCAACCAAAGGAGCGCAAGGCTTGGGAGTTGGACGAATTAAAGGCGATCATAAATATCACAAACAAGCAATTGAGATCTTGCCCAAAAAATGAAAGATTTTGTAGGAAAATTGAATGTTGGTGGTGGAAGATCTGATTCTGGACATTGAAACGAGGGCTAAGGGGGTCTTTAAAGGAATGTACTGATCCGAAACAAAGAGGGGAGGGCAAATAGAAAAGAACTGTGAAAGAGAATTTTAGGCTTAGTTATTGTGTTTGCTAGCCTTAGCAAGGCTCTATGTAGAAGAAAGTTGTAATCTGTGCCGTATCGGCCTTATGTATTATTTTCTCTATGAATAAAGGGCTCTTGTTCTGTGCATTTTAGCTCTCAATAGTCTGCGTCCTTCATCCATTATTGCTAGTAGTTTTTAGATAAATGTTGAATATCTATCGTGTTATATGCCCTGGGTTTTCTATATGCATCTATCATCTACATATAATTATGTTTTACACCTTCTCAGCCTTTGATAATTCAAGATACTTCTAAAAATAGTAGACCATGCTAAACGCTCTTCGACTATTCTAATAATTTTTCAGAATCTATCTCGTGCCTTTTAAAATAAGTTTCGCGTATCGCCTTAGTTAGTTTTGCACTTTGTTTTATTTTTCCTCTAACCCTTACCTCGCACCATATAGAAGAGCCAACTTCTATAAAACTCTGGAGGTTATCTTAGGGGGCACGTCCCACATCCCTAAGGTATCCACGACTTTGATGGTTCATCCGCAAAGATAATCGTTAACAATTTTCCTAGCACGTCGAGTGGGACCGAAAAAGCTTAAAAAGAAGTTACGTTGTGTAGCGATATCCCTGCCCTTGGACGCTCAAATAGCTACACATCCGAAGACCCCATCGTCAAAAATCTACTGATTTCAGCAGTACTAAGCTTGGTCCTCTCTAGTTTACGAGACAGATGCGAACAAGATCGAGAACAAGAGAGGAAGGTGCGTTTGGATATCTACAATTATCCTCGCCGAGGAACGAAGGGCAGATTAGAGGTCTCCATCTCCTCCGAACCGGACTCTCTCAACACCTCCACTAGGTAGGCCCTTCTTACAATCAACTAGAATCCTCAGACCTATCTTAATGGCCCACCAACAACCTCAACCTCCGAGACAATTTGTTTCATGGAATCAAGGGATTCCGGTTCGGTTTCATGGCTCATCTTACCAGTAGCCTCGGTGGTGTGGAATCCTATTCCGGAAAATGTGCTAAAGGTGCTGCCCAAATTCAGCAGAGAAGACTTCAAAACTCCGGAGGAACACCTCCAGGACATCGCGAAGATATGCGCGGCACATTATATCAGGGAACAGGACGTCGCCTTGTGGTTACTAGTTGCTTCCCTTAAGGGGAAGGCTCTGGATTGGTACTGGTCCCTAACCCCTAATTCTATCGGCACTTGGGACCAACTAGGAAATGTCTTGGTAAGAAGATTCAACGAGAAAGGAGATAGATCTTCGCTCCTACAACAACTCATCAACATCAAGAAGGGTTCACAAGAACTTATGACCAATTTTAACACTAGATTTCACAAAACGTGGCAAAGGATTCTGTTCTAGCAAGGCCGCCTATTGTTTTTTACTTGAAGGCTCAATTCGGATATTTCTGTGATGATTCAATTGTTAGGAGGGGACTCTTTACCACAAGCATATGATATTGCGATCCAAGCCGAGAACAATTTAATAGATGCCGGTAAGCTTCCCCAAGAGCCCCTTTGCCAATATACCTCGAAATAGCTCCCCTTCCACAAACATAGGTCCCGAGCTCTACCCAAGCCCTTGCGTCCATATATAATTACCCATCCTCTCATCTGGTGCCTATCCCCACTACAATGTCATCATCTTCTTCTCCCAAGATGGAGGAAGTCAAAAATATCCTCGAAACTTCTCTAACGAGATAGTAAATCTTAAAAGGAATTAGAGCGCTTACCTAAGACAAAATTATCAAAGCTATCAGGGTGGCAGGCCTGCCTATCCCCACAACATCAGAATACCTAGAGGTTGTCGCTGCATGCGGATTGTCTAACCAACTTGTCCCGGTGCCAACACCACTTCAGACCATCCCACCCAATAGCGGAAGGAAATGGTACCGGGAAAAACAATTTGGTAGAAGACCCCAATGCATGGTGCTTCCCTTGTAATATTCCTCACATGCCAAGAGAACTGTCCCCAAGGAAATTTACAAAGCAAATGGTGGCCGAACAAAGAGCAAGGGAAGGTTACGATGCTAACCCAGTTCAATCTAATTACAACACTCGCTTCAAAAAAGGATGATAGAGATGGCCGCTCCTATCCCAACTACGACTAGCGGGACGCAAAAAGAGCCTCCAACCATTACAGTCTCACCGCTGATGGTTGTAAAAGAAGCCCCGAGAACTGTCCAGAATCAAGGTGCCCTCCATCCCGTAGTCGAAGGAATGAAACACTTGTTACCATCCAAGACATTATCGCTAGACCGATAAACGTGGTCCAACAACTCAAGAAAGTGCCAACTAATGCATCCTTGTGGGATCTTCTGGGCATTCCAGAGCAAAAAAGAGTTGCTTCAAGAAGCATTGAAATCAAATGACGACCCAACCTCCACTAGGAAAGAGAAGGAATAGGGAAAAACGATTCGGGTCCCAACAGAGGCGGTGTTAAATCAGAAGGGAGAAGTAAACCAAGGCCCAACCCCTTTTTATGACTCTTATAATAGGTAGGAAATTATTGCATAACTCCATGATAGACTCTAGCACAAGCACTACGGTCATGCCCAAAGCAATTGCGTAGACGCCTTGGGAATTAAATATGAGCCCATAAGGAAAGGAGTCATGCAATTGGATGGAAAATCAGTCCAAACCATAAGAGCTATCAAGGGACTCCGTTGCAACTTTATTCTGTCCAAACATAACCGTTCCACAGGATATAGTAGTAATTGACATTCCACCAGTCTTCGGACTATGTCTATCCCGTGATTTCACGGCCAAGATAGGAGGCTACATGTCTCTTGATTGGTCCCATCTGATTCTGCGGACCAAGTATGGGTCTAAGATGAAGGTATTATCAGAACCCCTCACCAAGGAACATATAACGGACCAAGTGGTCTCAGGCTTTGAGGCTTCCCACACCATGATCACCCGAGAAGAGGAATCATATATAGAGGATGGTAACCTTCAAAGCGGCAAAGTTATTTAGCCAACCTCCCCCCGGCAATCCCTTTGGGAACTTCAATTCAATTGGTTTGGGCACTTACGTCATCTTCGACGAAGACTCCACGATTCCAAAGGTGGTAAAAGAAGAGGATAAAAGAGAAGGGAGTCCCATCAGGGATTCCCAGATATGGACCCTGCATTTCGATGGAGCTAGAAGCAAAAATGGCTCAAGAGCTAGGATATGCTTATCGTCCCCAAGCGGAAAGAAGATACTTCAGGCGTTTTGCTTCCAGTTTGACTGCACCAAGAACGAAGCAGAGTATGAAGCCTTAGTACATGGCTTGGCCATGACATGAAAGGAGGGCATCAAACAGTTGAGAGTCTTTGGCGACTCGGAGTTGGTGGTGACATAAGTAAGGAACACCGCCGCCACAAAGAATCCAAGAATGAGGTCCTATCGACACAGGGTGTGGGATCTCATTGAAGATTTTGAAGCCTTTAATATCAAGGTTATTCCTCGAGACCAAAATATGGAGGCTGATAGGATGGCTTTAATCGGGTCGTAATTCAATCCGATCTAGGACTTGATAGTGAACAAAAGTACAATAAAATTGATCATCCGCCCATCTATACCCAATAACATCGATCATTGGCAGGTTTTTAACAATGACCAACAAATTATACACTTCCTCCAAGCAATCTGACCAGTTTGTGAACCAACTCCAACCCAAAATTGAAGAAGCTTATGGAGATCAGATTATTCAGTTGAAGACGAACAAACTTCTAAAAGGGTTAATAACACTAGAGAGCCTTTTTGATTCTAACGATGCTAATTTAGATGAAGGAGGTTCGCAATGGTTAAGGAGGATTACGTTGAGCTAGAAGTGACTAATGGGAGGAAGCTAAAAATCGGGAGATTAGTCACCCAAAGGGAAAGGGAAAGACTTGTGGCTCTATGCCATAAGTATGACAAAGTGATGGCTTGGATGTATGACGACCTACATGGTTACAACAAGGATATCATCCAACACACCATTGACCTCGAAGAAGGAACTAAGCCCATACGCTAGAAGCAGCGGCCCATGAACCCAAAGATAGAATCCCTCATGGCCGAGGAACTTAGAAAGCTCCTAGAGGCCAAAATAATCTTCCCTATCAAGCACACAACATGGGTTTCTAACCTAGTTCCGGTAAGGAAGAAAAATGGTGAAATTTGACTCTGTGTAGATTTCAGAGACCTAAATAGAGTGTCCCTTAAGGATCACTATCCCTTACCCTCCATGGAGTAGATATTACAAACGATTCAGGCTTAGAGAGATTCTCTCTGTTGGATGGTTTTTCAAGCTATAACCAGATATGGCTCGTGGAAGGAGACCAACATAAGACCACTTTCACGACAAAGTGGGGAACCTTCGCATACGCGAAAATGCCATTTGGACTCACAAATGTTGGAGCTACCTTTCAAAGAGCCATGGACGCCGCGTTTGGAGTGCTGATCAATAAGGTAATTCTTATATACCTAGATGATCTCATGGTATTTACCAAGATGGCGGAGGATCATTTTGACGCCTTGGAAGCTATATTCGAGAAGTGCCAAGAATTCGGGATCTCCCTGAACCCAAGGAAATGTGTTTTGGAGTACCCTAGGGCAAACTCTTGGGACACATTGTTTCAAAGGAAGGAATCTCTATTGATCTAGAAAGAGTTGAAGCCATCCTGGGACTACCCTTTACCAGTAATAAGAAAGTGGTCCAATCTTTCTTAGGAAAGATCAATTTTGTCAGCCAGTTCATTTCAGACTTTGTCGGGACAATCCGCCCGATCATGCTAATGCTCAAGAAGGACCTTAACTTCAAATGGACCGTTGAAGGCCGTTAGGCCTTTGAGGTAATTAAGGGGCTATCGCATCTGCCCTGGTATTGCGTAACCCCGACTTCTCAAAGGATTTCATCATGTATGTATACGGGAGTGAGCATAGCGTAGCATCCGTGTTGACACAGAAAGGAGAGTCTCAAGGAGAGGAACATCCGGTCACCTTCTTTTCAAAAACTCTCCATGACTATGAAACCAGGTATAACTTTGTAGAAAGACAAGCTTACGCTATAGTCAAGGGTCTGAAGAAATTTAGGCACCTTGTCACCCATAGTAGAATCAAGGTTATGGTGGCACACTCTAACATCAAGGAATATATAACAGAGGGTGAGATAATCAGATAAAAGAGCTAACTGGATCACTAAGATCTTCGAATATGACATTGAGATAAAGCCTACAAAGCTAGTACGGGGAAGGGGCCTATGCCAATATCTTACACAAGACCCGACTAATGACGAGCCCGAGAAGATACTCTATATCCAAGAAAACGACTCTAATAGCTGGGTCTCGGATAGGATCCGCTTCATGCAAACATGGAAATACCCAAGCCATCTCCCTCTCAAAAAGAGAAGGTATTATAGGCAACAAGGATCCAAGTTCACCATGATTGACGATTTCCTCAACAAAAACTTTAATGAGATCCTGCTCAGTGCTTGGAGAATGAAGAAGCTGAAAGGATCTTACGTGAGTTGCACCATGGGAGCTTGGGAGGCCATTTTTCTACCCAAACCACAACTATAAAAATCTTGCAAGCAAGGTACTTTTGGCCAAGCCTGTTTCGCTAACTGTCAAGTGGAAACAAACAGATGCAATTGTTGTCAAGTTTATACGAGCTTCCGGAGGAATGCGGCATTACCTCTTAACCCCATCCTAATTGAAGAACCATTTGCACAATGGTATGGTCAACCCAACTTCGAGCGTCGGGCACAAATGGATCCTCACTGCAATCGATTACTTCACCCGATGGGCGGAAGCAGTTCCACTAAAAGAGGCCACCGAGAACGTGATCTTGGAACTCCTACAGGATATCACTACCCGCTTCGGACCCCTCCGCACTATTATATCAGATAATGCTAAGGCCTTTTTGGGGGCCAAAGTATCTAACTTCACTGTAAGGCATGGGATCTATCTGAAAACATCCTCCAATTATTACCCACAAGGAAACGGTCTGGCAGAATCCACTAACAAAAATCTGATTAGGCTCGTAAAAAGGATGGGAAATGAGCATAAGAGGTTGTGGCATGAACACGTCAAAACAACCTTATGGGCTGATCAAATCACACCTAAACAGATCTTGAAAGCCTTGCCATATGAGATAGTTTACGGGAAAAGCGCTGTGATGCCGATTACCCTAGAAATCCCTGCATTACAACTATTAAAACAAATTGAGATAGAGGAAAACAGGGCAATGCAAGTAAGACTCGCTGAGCTAGTAGAGCTCAAGAGAAGTGGGAGGCTGCTCATGAAGCCATGATCAGTTGCCAGCAGGTGGTGAAAACTTGGTTCGTTAAAAAACGTCGGAATCGAATTCCGAGTTGGTACTATGGTTTTGAAATGGGATGCAAGGGCTGCCAAGCCTGGAAATCACAAAAAGTTTGACCCCTTATGGACAGGACCCTTCAAAATTAGCGCATGCAAGTAGACAACGCTTTCGAACTTGAGACCATGGAAGGCGACCCCTTGGCGATTCCGTTAAACAGGATTCACCTAAAGCCTTTCCATTAAGTCTCTTCGTTTGAAGTATTGTATCATATGTATAGCTTTTGCTTTTCCTCGCCTTTTGCCTTGTTTGTTTTTTCCCCTTTCAATAAATGTCTCGGACACGTGTCCCTCGCGGGACACCCTTGCCTCTTTTTGAAGTTTTGGAGGAAGTGCATCTTCCTAATTTTCCCGAAGTTAATGATCCAACGTCTTTCTAAGATATTTGGGAAAAAGATCAAAGAATTGATGCAAAATCTCTCGAAAACGTAAAGTTCGGCGCTTAGGGTCATTAAATCAAAAGGGCTGTTATATGATGTGACTCTATATACGCGTGAGCCATTACTCTACATAAGTTAAGGTGGTTATTTAAGACAAACTGGGGTGTCCAACAAATTCATTTCAAATGCTAAGAGTTTTCCACCCAGCCTCCGAGTTTCGAGTAGACAAAAATTAGAGCCTTCTCCTAGTCTTGAAATCTGCCATGGCGACTTCCAGCTCTACACCACAAGCGAAGTCTTATGCAAGGCAACTTGTGCCCCCATGCCCTCTTCACCCAAGGATGAGGTTCCTTGATGGGGATCACAGTTTAGTGACCCTTCCGTAGTTTCAGACTTTGCCGACAATGTCTTTGACCCTGTTCTCAGCAAAAAGCCCAAAGCTCTGAGGGAGGCAACCCATGCCAGGTTTCTTAACTTGGGAATTCTAAGTCTTTTGGCTCAAGAATCTGGAGCACAACACTCGCTCAATATATGGTGCCTCTGTGCACCTGTACCTAGAGCTCGTACAGATGTGCGCGAGCTATTTCAATACCGACACCAATGTCATCCGGGCGAAGCATAAAGGTGGTAATCACACCTCAAGCTATTAGAGACATGTTGGCCCTAGTCTACGACCCAGCGGCCGTTTCTATAACATGGCCAAGCTCCAAAACGTCTGGGCTCAATGCTAGAACAAATCTTCGTTCCTCGATAGGGAGTTAAGATATACAGATTCAAGTGGTTCGGGAACCGCAGGATTCCCCATTCCCCTGAAGTCACTAATGGCAGATTCTCAAGACGCTTGCTCCATGTTAACATTCATTTTCGGCAAGATTTAGACATAAATGTCCATGATTGGCAAATAGTGGCCCTGTTTAGAATGAGGTCTGTGAAGAAAGAGTAGACGTACTGTTTCGACTTCGTTGAAGTCATTTCGGAGTCTATTTGCGAGCAGTTAACCATGTTCCCAGTAAGCTCTACCTTCGGTATTCCTCATATTTGTTCCACCTCATTTTATATCAGAATGCTCAAGTACCTCAGCCAATACATGGCTCTAACGCTATGGGATGTGGAGGTAGATCCCCAAAAGATCATTCCAGTGTCCGCTTGGACTCATGTGCTGTCTCGCTTGTCGGACGTATATGAATTTTAAACTCTTTTGTGTAGCCCCTCCAGCACGAATTTGACCCGGAAGGTGTCAACAACAAGATGAATAGCTTTGTTCAGTCCATCCTCGCATATCCTCGACACCCTTGCGATTATTTTTCTAAGTTGATTCTATGATTGGCCGCATGGTTTCGAGAAGAATCCTTTATGCTCCCGAGGGTCCTCACAACACGGGTGGTGGGTCTAGAAATAGCCAGGCAACTAGTACTCCGGATGTTGAATTCGGTGCCGGTCGAAAAAAGAAGGCACTTTTGACCTCCCCTTGAGCAAGGGAGGAATTACTGTGATTAAACGCAAGGCGAAGCACATGCTCACACAAAAGCGGCTTCTATAACTTTGCCTAATCCAGGACTCGTGGAGGTATGGCCCAGACGAGACAATGGCCTCCACTTTAGTTCGAAACAAAGTTTTGGACTCCTGCAGCATGAGTCCAGAAATTTTTTGAAGATAGGTGGTCCCCGGGTAGAGTCACCCGACATGTTCGTCGAGCTCAGTGACATTCCAATTCCAGTGGGAGTCGTTCCACCTAGTTCGTCACAGGTATGACCCCACCCTCACAATGACACAAGGACTCAGAGCGGCCCTGCGTAACAAGGATTGGAGCACAAAAAAATTGAAGCCTATTGGAAGTATAGGCAGGAGATCGGACAAACCACCCTCAATTTTGAGGGCGTATCCAGTGATGAACAATGGGAGGAGTTTTGGGATGCGGATCACGGGTCCGACGCAAAGAGTGAGGAGACAATGACAATCACCAAGGTGCAGGCCGCGAGAACTACTGCAGAATCCTCCGAGCCCTCTCAACCGCAATTGCGTAACAACTCACGCCCTCCACTTCTCAATAAGATCCTTTGGTTAAGACACCCACGCCACAGTTCACATCAGTTCCCTAGGCGGGGAAACCAGTGGGGAGATCGGTGCTAAGCCCCCCACACAAAAAGTTAAAGTTGGTCGAGACCCCTGCATCTTATTCCCCTCTCCCTCCTCCCGGGGCTCCCTTTCAATCTCCTCCCCCACCACCATTTTCCCCTTCGGGGTATCCTTATCGGTCACCCCATCCCAGACACTCCCTCCTCCCAGAGCTTCCCTCCTCTCGGAGCCTCCCTTTTGCCTCAACCGCCCTCCGCCATCCCAACTTTCTCCCCCTGCGTGGTGATAGGCCCTTCTTCGGCTCTGGTAACCTCACAGCCTCAACCACCTGTTACAATCCCATATGGTCTGCCACCCGGGTTCCCATTCGCAAGCGGGTCGTCCCTTCTCCCTCGGAATTTTTAAGTCAAGTTGAAGCGGCCAAAGCGGCTTGAGATAGCAAAAGGACAAAGCAAAAGAAGAAAGAAATGTCGGCAGTGCGACAAGCGAGATGCGATCATTATATGACCATCAACAAAGTTCCTTGACCATCGCACGATTAGTCCCCCAAGTGTCCAAACTGCAGAGCGAGATGCAACCCGATGACTATTCTATCAAGTCTTTGTCGCGGTCGACCTCGCAGAGTTCGGCCTTAGGATAAGGTCGAGCGATGAACGAAAGCTGTTTGTTGTAGTCACGACAGACTACCTCAAGCTCAACAACCAGCTCAAAAAGGCACAAACTAGCCTCCGTTGGGCAGAAAGCACTGTGGCCAACCAACAAGCCGAGATTAAAGGCAAAGGCAAGGAGATCGAATAGCTTCGCAAGGAGTTGAAGGAAGCTCCATCACGAGAAGTCCTTGCGGCTTCTCAGGTGGAAGTAAGAATTTGGAAGCTAAACTCATTTGTTGGAATATGCAAAGAGAAGAAAGAAGACAGAAGGCACAAACTGCACTATCCAAATGATACAGGCATAGGTTTATTTATAGAAGAGAGAGGTGGTTGTATAGTTACCAACCGAACAACTACATAACTGTTTTACATGCTATATAATGTTTTATATTTTAACCCCCCCTCTTAATGACTAAACCGGAAACAAAACAAAGTTTGTCCCGAAATTTTACAAATTTCCTAAAGCCCATATGTTTAGTCATTACATTTACAGATGTGCCATAAGTTGTACTCTAAAATCAGCAGTCCTTGCTTGTGATGCATTGTCGAATGAAGACGAACCACAAAACAAAAATCTGGTCCCATGAACAAAAGATATGGCAAGTGGTCCCCTTTGGTTCTCTGTTTCGTGATTCATTGACGGTGATGAATCACCAATGGTGAGAGTGTCGGCCCCATCTCCCAGTGCTGAAATCGGAACCTCGAAGATGTGGATTAAAAAATCTATTCCGGGCTTGTGTAGCTGCCGGAGTCTGTACAAAGACTCAATTATCCCGTGATCAAAGTCACCTCGATCACGTCCTTGCACCACCATGTAGTGCTCATCCAACTTTTTCAAGAAGAGGAATGTGACCATCTGTGCAAGAGTTAGAACCAACTCCTCAATAGTAGGAGAAATAACCATCTCCGTCTCAGCAGTGGTACCCGTCTCAACAGGAGAAATAACCATCTCCGTTTTATCTATTTGCTCATCTATCCCCCTCTGTTGGGAAAGATCCTTCACAACACAATGAGCAACTGTTCATGCTCATTGTCCTTGAGCAAGAACTTCGAGTGAGTGGCTGGGCATGCCATCTCACCATGCATCGTCAATGCATTTGGAATAGTGGAGTCTCCGTCCACAACAAATTGTTTTTTAGAATGAGGAAATCCATCCTCCCAAGGCATGTCCGCCTCCCGTACACCTAGTATAGTGGATATTCCCTCCACAATAGGTGCATGTAGGTTGACTGTATCCAAGTCAACAGATTTGTGAGGAATGGCTTCCTCCCAAGGCATTGCAGCCTCCTGCACATCTTGAATGGTGGAGCTGTCCTCCACACGTGCATTCATGTTGATCGCAGCTGGATCAACAAGTCGATATTGACCACCTTCCCCAATACCAAGGGCAATTATCCGTCTTTGTTTCACATCAGAGACAACACACTTCTTTCCACAGAAATCCACAGAAATATTGGGATTTTCAGTCAATTGACGAATAGATAGAAGATTCTTTTGTAAAGAAGGTACATATCTAACATTCCGTACCAACAATTTATGAGCATTATTCAATACAATGCATATATCTCCTATCCCTTCTACTGCAAGCGATTCTCCATCAGCTAGTACTACTGATTCAAAACAAATATTTGCAGTAAATGAAACATACCAGTCCCTACGACATGAAAAGTGTGCAGACGCACCAGAGTCAATGATCCAGCAACTGGTACCACTATCATTTGAGCATGATGTCGTAAGACAATAAAGAGCATACTCGTCATCCGAATCCCGTTCTTCTGCAACTGCTGCCACATGTTCCTCATTACATGGCTTTTTGTTCTGCTTCGAAAGATCATACATCCGCTTTCGGCAATCCCTCTTGAGGTGCCCAACCTTGTGACAGTAATAGCATGTGACCTGATACCGAGTGGAAGATTCACCAGATTGACGTTTCCACTTTCCCTTTGATTGAGTGACAAGAGCACTCTCTGAATGGTCACAATTAGATTATGCCTGAAGTTGTCTCCGCTCCTTTTGCAACAGGTAGGAACTCACCTTGTCAAACGTGAGTGTTTGACTTTCAACCATTAAATGAAGTGCCTCCACAAATGACTCATAAAAAGAAGGTAAGCTGTTCAAAACCAGAGCCACCATATCATTGTCATCCACCTTTTTATTGATGGAAGATAACTGGTCTCGGAGGTCTTTCATCCGAAGTAGGTGCTCAGACAACGATCCACCTTCTTGTAACTTTACGGAAAAAGTATATTTTTCAGGATAAAACCCGACTCTTCTCTGACGTCTGATATTTATCCCTCAGACTAGTCCACAATGTGCTTGCCACAGTGGCATTCCGCACTTCCGGTATCAAATCATCTGAGACCGATAACTTGAGAAGCAATAACGCTTCCTTATGATGTTTGTCATAATCCTCGAAGTTAAATCGCCGGTCGACTTTCTTCACCCTTGATTATTTTATCACAATCACGAAACTCTGCAACCGTTAAAATTTTATGACTCAAAACATTGAAATTCGTGCCCGTTAATTTTTGTGTCTCCGGCAAGGTCAAGTGTGATATATTTGCCATTTTATTATTCCAAAGTAACGGAGAATAATAAAATAATAATTTCGCCTCACACTTAATAAAATACCTTTTTTCCGGCAAATATATTTATTTTAATTTCTCCAGCAAATCGTATGAAATAAACTATGCATATACGTGGCTGTAGGGAAAATATCTTATGTGGCAGGAAAATATTAAAACACAACACCAAATAGTTTTATAAAAATAAAACTCTCCATGACTTTGTTGTTCGCAAGTTTTACCTCTGCCACGATTTTCCTTCTGGTTCTGCCACGATTTTGCCCTAGATTTGTCGGAAAAACGCGACGGTGTATTCTTTCACACGATTTCGCGCCTTCTGCCCGCGTCCTGCCCGCGCCGCGATTTTTGGTGCAAAAAAAAAAAAACTCACGATTTTTTTTTTTCGCTCGCTGCGTCTGCCGTGCCGCCTCGTCCCCGGCTGCGTCGTCCCGCGCTGCCCTCGTGCCCGCGTCCTGCCCGCGCTTGCTGGTGATGCCCTCGTTTTTCACGATTCAGGCTTCACGTTTTTCCTCCCACGATTTCCACGATTCAGGCTTCCACGTTTTGCTTTCAACTGGTCACGTTTTCCTCTCGTTTGCTTCAGCGATGCCCTTCACGATTCTGCCGACTGGTGCATATCTACCCACGTTTTCTCTCGAGTTGCTTCAGCGACTTCCTCCAGCGATGGAATAACTTCAGTTTGTGCCCTACCAGGGCTTCCCCAAACTTCCAGTTCGTGCCTGTTGACAAGGCTTCCTCGAACTGCGAACCAACCGCTCTGATACCAATGTTGGAATATGCAAAGAGAAGAAAGAAGACAGAGGAAGGCACAAACCGCACTGCCCAAATGATACAGCAGAGGTTTATTTATAGAAGAGAGAGGTGGTTGTCATGGTTACCAACCGAACAACTACATAAGCTGTTTTACATGCTATATAATGTTTTATATTTTAACACTCGCCACGTCCGAAGCCTTAGCCAATTCGGTCTCACGGAGAAAGGAGCCCTCCAACAAGAGGTTGATTCAAGAAAGTCAAGGTGGTTACGCTCCAGGAGGCAAAATTGCGCGCCGTCAAAGCAGAGAAGGGTAGCCTCCAGACAAGGTTGAAATCATCCAAGGACGCTGTCAAGGACTTGACCTGTAAATTGGGACAACAACCCCAAAAGGGGAATTGTAACATTGGTGCAGGAGCTATATGCCTCTTCTTTGTGACCGAGTACCTGCCATCGCGGTAATGAATCTAGCCCCCGCACTCGGATTTATATATGATGCACAGGGGTTATACTCAAATGTGGAGACCACAACCTCCACCATCAGCAGCGCTGTATCCGCCAAGGTCCCTGAATCACTACTGTTGATTCAAAACTTTATGATTCTTCCGACTCCGCCCTACAAGGGGCCGGAATCACAAACAGGCGGATGATGATTTGTGAAGATCAACGAGATCCTGAGCTGTAACAAAGCATCCATCAAATGCCAGAATCTCTTGACCTAGCTCCAACAGGGATCAAAGAGCGGAAGAATATCAACGAATTGGTTCAATTAGGCTTCCCCTCCCCTTCCCCAATGACTCCACAATCCTATCAAAGGACCAAATTCAACAACTCTTGATCGCTAAATGACAAGATAAGACTGTCTTTTCAGTCTTTAAAAGAGAGCTCCAACGTCACCGAGGTGGAAGCCTTCCTGAACCCAATCATACAGTTGGAGTTCGTTTGCACGTAGTAGTGCAATATCTCCAAACCTTTTCTCACAAGGAGATAATCGAGTTGGATCGAGCTTTCAGGCCTTGCAACGAAGAACCTACCCTACAGAGGCGGAATGGCTCGGATATCGGGCTGCTTTGCAACAACTCGAGTGGCATTTCGTAAGCCACATTTTGAATTTTGAGGCTAGAGAGGATTGTCGGATCCTTCCATGACTGGCACGGAGTCCCTTGGTGAGTCGCCAATAATTGTAGAGAGTTTTTTTGTGTGAGGCTCTTTTATCGCCACTGTCTTTTGTCGCCCTAGCCCTAGTTCTTTTTGTTTTGTTTGTTTGAGCCCAAATTCAGCTAAGTATGGAGCTGAATGCGGAAGATATCCATGTGTCCCTTTGGCGCACTCGGGGCATAATGCGAGAGAAAGGAATGTTCTCAAACTTGTGCCGCACCGCCCACGTGTCTCAGGCACAATAAAGTTACCAGGTAGATTAAAAAGTCAAAGATACAATAAAAACACATAGGGTCTCCATGTGTCGCTTGAGCGCAATTTCAAATAAAGAGAGAAAAACAACCTTCTCAAGTTTGCGCAGGACTGTCCACGTGTCACCTAGGTGTAGGTTTGGAGACAAAGCCCCAAGAAAGGCCCTCAGACTAAGCGCACGACCTCCATGTGGCAGGGAAGAATCATCACCAACCAAAGGAGCGCAAGGCTTGGGAGTTGGACGAATTAAAGGCGATCATAAATATCACAGATAGGCAGTTGAGATCTTGCCCAAAAAATGAAAGATTTTGTAGGAAAATTGAATGTTGGCGGTGGAAGATTTGATTCTGGACATTGAAATGAGAGCCAAGGGGGTCTATAAAGGAATGTTCTGATCCAAAAACAAAGAGGGGGAGGGAAAATAGAAAAGAAAGACACCAGAACTGTGAAAAAGAATTTTAGGCTTAGTTATTGTGTTTGCTAGCCTTAGCAAGGCTCTATTGTAGAAGAAAGTTGTAATTTGTGCCGTATCAGCCTTATGTATTATTTTCTCTATGAATAAAGGGCTCTTGTTCTGTGCATTTTAGCTCTCAATAGTCTGCGTCCTTCATCCATTATTGCTGGTAGTTTTTAGATAAATGTTGAATATCTATTGTGCTATATGCCCTTGGGTTTTCTATATGCATCTATCATCTACATATAATTATGTTTTACACCTTCTCGGCCTTTGATAATTCAAGATACTTCTAAAAATAGTAGACCATGCTAAACGCTCTTCAACTATTCTAACAGTTTTTAGAATCTATCTCTGTGCCTTTTAAAATAAGTTTCGCGTATCGCCTTAGTTAGTTTTGCACTTTGTTTTATTTTTCCTCTAACCCTTACCTCGCACCATATAGAAGAGCCAACTTCTATAAAACCTGGAGGTTATCTTAGGGGGCACGTCCCACATCCCTAAGGTATCCCACGACTTTGATGGTTCATCCACAAAGATAATCGTCAACAATTCCTCCAGCCCTAGGCAACATCAGGGCAGCCCTTTACTGCCTCATCAGAGTTGAGTTTAACTAGAGCAGCCTTGGCTAGGGATCACCTTTTTATTTGGTATATCTAGGATTTGCAGTTAGTACTTCAATGCTTTTTACCAAAAATAATGTGAGACCATGACATTCTTCTTTGGTCTGATTGGAGCTAATTGTTTTTTACAGTGAATTTGCTAGATTATTATGTTTTGTGCTTCGATATGCTATTGAAAGTGACCTTTGCATGATAAGCACACATATCATTTTATGCTTGAAGGGCTTAGCTGTCAGTTGTCAGATTTAAATATCTGCGAATTATGATCTAAATAGCTATTCTAGGATTGCTTGTCCTTACCCATATAAATGAATTACATAGTGAATCTACTAGATTATTATGTTTTGTGTATTGTTTTGCTATTGAAAGTGGCCTTTGCAGGATAACAACCTGTATCATTTTATTCTTGGAAGGCATACTTATTGGTGTTCAGACCTTATATCTGCAAATTATGATCTGAATAGCTATATTTGCTATTGAAAGTGCCTTTGCAGGATAACATGTATCAATTTATGCTTGGAAGGCATTCTTGTTGGTTGTCAGACCTTATATCTGCAAATAATGATCTGAATAGCTATTCAAGGATTGCTTGTCCTTACCCATATAAATGAATAAGGATTGTGATCTCATGTTTTAAGCAGTCTTGCAAGAACTTACAATCACTTTATTCTCCAAATCAATGCCTGTCAACAATGTGCTACAGGTTTGTTCATAGTGTCCTGTAGGAACCCCTTGTTTTTGCTGCTTCGTTATTACCTAAGTCCTACATGGGTGAGTATTTCAATATTCTTGCAATTTTTGTTACTTTGAGAGGACACATGGTTTCTTCTGTTATTAGCGCATGGCATCTGCCAGTAGTTTTCACAAATTCCATTTGGTGGAATCATAGTGTTGCATCTTGAGTATCCATTGCATGCCTGATGGTCTTTGAAGGAATTTCAAATGTAATAAATGAACTTTGTAATGCATTCCTTAGACATTTTTCTGTCTTGTGATTTTGTATTGCAGGCTGTGCCACTAAGTGCCAGGAAAGTTACAGAAAGAAATGCAAATGCTGGGGGACTCACAGAGGGGATTGCTCCATTTTTACAACTACCACACTTTAGTGATGCTGTTGTAAAGAAATTAGGTCGTAAAGTGAGTAAACAAATTACTCTAATAAATTGGTTCACCCTGACGGACTCTAGTTGTTTTTTGTTTGTGATAAATTAAGCCTCAATCAATTTCTTCAAGACTCGTATATCTGAAATGTAGAGTTTATATGCAGAAGGTGCGCATTCTTCAGGATTTGAGGGAAATGACTTGCCAAGAGCGTATGGAATTGCTAACTCAAACAGGTTTTTCAGAACTAGAAGCAAATGATGTGGAAGTGGTTCTTGATATGATGCCTTCAATAACCATAGATGTTACATGTGAGACTGAAGGTGAAGAAGGCATTCAAGAAGGTGACATAGTCACATTGCGAGCGTGGATTTCATTGAAACGTGGAAATGATCTGATTGCTGCTCTTCCTCATGCTCCTTACTTCCCATTTCAGAAAGAAGAAAACTATTGGCTATTGCTTGCTGATCCCATTTCTAATAATGTTTGGGTTTCACAGAAAATCAGTTTCATGGATGAGGCCAGTGCAGTGACTGCTGCTTCCAAAGGTATTCAAGAATCCTTGGAAGGCTCTGGAGCCAGTGTTAGGGAAATAAATGCAGCAGTTAAAAATGCTATTGAGAAAGTTAAGTATGGATCAAGGTTGGTTATGGTCAAATTCCAAGCACCTGCTGAAAGCACATACAATCTCATGGCTTACTGTTTATCTGATTCTTGGATAGGCTGCGACAAAAAGTTGAGTGTAAAATTGAAGGTGGCGAAGCGTAGCAGAGCTGGTACAAGGGGTTTGATAGCTGAAGAGGGACCTGCACAAGAAGATGGAATTGAAGAGGAAGAAAATGAAGAAGATGAAGGTGCTTATGATGATTATGAAAGTGAATATAGTGACGATGATAATGAAGGTGAGAATGAGAAGAAATCTAAAACTGAAAAGCATTCAAATGGGAAATCACATGTTGAAAACAGAAGTTCAGGTACTGATAGTGGCTCAGATTCAGACGAAGAATAAAGAAACAGTTGTTGCGACAACCCAGGTGATTCTGAAGAATCAGGGTCCTCTTCAATAAAGAATTCAGGTTTATGATTAGTATTGTTTGAGGATAAAATTATTCATTATCTAGGGGAATCTATAAGATACTTTGAATTTTCTTGCAGCTTTCTTTTCCTGAGAGTAAATAGCTGCTTGCGAATGTTTTAGTCAATGCCAGAAATTTCGTAAAACAAATATCATCGCTGATTATCTCTCTCTAATCCTTGGGGACATTTCACTACATTGGGCATGCTTGCATTTATTTTTTTAATTTAGTGGGTACAAAGAACTCACAAAATAATATAAGACTAACAATTAACTTGTCTTTGAGCTTTACCATACAACATTGCCATTCTATTGGACCTGCATAGTTATAAATATGCGGATGTTTCATCTTAAAGCAATGTAGGGTGTATATGATAACTTCTGCCCCCTTGATGCATGCTTTGTTAGTTTTTCTCGATATGTGTGGGGTTAAAAAGTGCAGAAAATTATGCATGGTAAATTTGTCATAGGGTAAACATGCTCATTTATCCTAACCCCATCAGATCATTCGCACCAATGCTCTACCTCAAATTATGTAACGAAAAACCATTTTATATGATTATGCTCTAATGAAATGTTTCTATGTTGAGGTTAATGCTCTACAAATGTTGGTGAAGGTTCTCGCTGAGGTGGAAGACTTATGTTTTTCGCTTTACTTTCAGTGTTAACTAACACAGTTAACATTCTTAGACTGAAACATGATCTGCTGTTTACATTCCATTTTAGGTGTTACTTATGTTGGATGTAGTCTTTGGGTGTCATCTTTACCTAAATTGCGTAAGAATGATGCATTATGATTCAGATCTTTATCATCTGTTACCTTATTCTCACCTAATTCCTACATTCCCAAGGTACCTCATCTAACCCTCCTCGATATTTGGGGCTTGTAACTGTCTGGACAATCTACATTCTGTTCGTTCCTTTTGTTTGCAGTCTTCTATTTTTGATCCAATATTTTCGTTAGGGCATTTCATGTTTTTACCTATCAGACCACTATAGGGCATTATTTCTATTTGCTCTTAATACAGTCCATATGTAGATTCTGTACCGACACCAAAAATCTTATACCAATCATTCCATATATGAAATGAGGAAAAAAGTACAAAAATGAAAATCACAATGCTTTACAAGGCCTGCTGGCCCCTTGCCTCCTGCCTCCCCTCATAGTTTGGGGCTCGCACAGACTTGCTCCCGATGTTGATGCATTCCTCCATGTCATGTTTATACACATTATGAACTTAACAAAAAAAACTTGCCTGTGTCTTGATAACCTCCAGTTTTAAACTGAATCCCACTTTTTATTCCCTACTCTGTTTTACAAAAAGATTGTTACAATTGCAATTTTAGAAGGGATTGCAAGACACGTGGTTCTTACTCATGCCTTAGTTGATTTTGGATGATTGATCAGGCTACTTTGAAAAGGAAACGTTTGGGTGGCTAAACCTTCCAACCTCCTCTTTAATCACCAAAGTGCTCCCATATACAAAAAACCTCACCAATCCCTCACACCGGATGTGGGAAAAATCCTTAGAGCTGAAATACAAAGGCCACCATTAACAGAGCTCAGGATGTCTGTCTTGTAACTAGGCAACAAACAAGGCTTACTCGTGATTGTAGAGGTATTTGAAATCACCTCGAGTCCGACTGTAAATGTAAAGAAAGGTTCAAATCAATCAAAAGCTGAATGCAAGAATACCAATAGAGAGCCCAACACGTCCCAAATTGGACTGTAAATGCTGTGAAATGGTAAGAAATAGAGTTGGAATGTTGACTGAATCCATCTTGACAGAGATTATATCTCAAGGCCCCCAAAATGTCGGGGGACAATTTTGGGTACCAACGTTGGCTTCAACTGCGGGACGAGCACCCCCTGTGGGTATCCAAAGATCCCAAAGAGCTCATGGAAGAGTAGACCTATATTTGTTTGATAAGTTGCCACTTTAGAATCTTACAAGTTAAGGGATAACATGGAGACACTCAACAAATACAAGGTTGGGCAACCAATTCTAGTGTTTTGTGAAAATGACTTTGTTGTAGACACAATTGCCCACCCAAAGATTTTCAAATAAAAAAGGGAGCTCGATTTGATAGTCTTGACATCAACAAACACATGGAAGGGAAGGCTCAATAAGCAACTTATGGTGGAACAAATTGTTTCAAGCGGTCAAAACACGTTTGCAATAATGACAATCAATTGATCTTAAAGAGGTGAACAAAAACCCAAGGGAATCAAAGTCCAAACCAACAAACATGAAAAAAAACAAGTGATGGGTATGTACATACACAGGCAAAAAGGAAACCCACACACACAAAGACATTGTACATGGGATTTAAATATTTCCAACTACAAAAATGATAAATATGCCTATCATTGATAGGTAGCTCCTTTACCTCACCATGAAAATCCCACAATAAGTGTTATCTTCAATGCGTATGTTCAAAGCATATGGTCCACTCTAAAGTGGATCAAACTTAACATGCTTTCTTTTGTCCTCATACTTGATGTCCCACAACATAACTAATTGACCTAGCTCAAATTCTCTTGTGGTGGCCTTTTTGTCAAAGTGTCTTTTCATTCTATTCTTAAACTTGATGCACCTTTCATGTGACTGTCTCCAAACTTATCCAATTGAATGCTTTGATTTATTCTTTCAACATAGAGATCTATCTTTTACTTGTTTAGTTCTTGTAGTAGTTGGAAAGTGGGCGTTTCAAATTTATAGGCAAGTGGCATGAATACCATAAATCAACTCAAAAGGGCTTTTGCATGTAGACTACTTTAGGGTGATCCTATCAACCCAAATAGCAAACCTCAACGTCTCTTCCCACATTTTCTTATTTAACTCCGCAGTCTTTTTCACAATTGGGATTAGTGCTTATTACAAGACCCAACTTCTCCATTCCCTAGTGGATAATAGTTGGAAGAGTATATCAAGTTAATTCCAAAATTTTCACACATCTCTTAAGGAAGCAACCACGAAACACATTGCATTGTCTGTAACAATCTTGCGAGGCACTCCAAATCTAATGATGATGTTTTGCAAAAAAATCACCAATTTGTGAGTGACATTCTTCACGGGACAATTTGAACCCACGTCCTAAAATAATCCGTTACCAGAAGAATCCACCCATGACCACAACTAGACTTTTCACTAATCTCACCAACAAAGTCCATTCCCCATTGCTATAATGGAGCATTCACAATAATATGGACAAGAGGCAAGGCACCTGATTCCTTCATTTTACCAACAAAGCATCGACAAGGGTCATATTTCTTTGCATCTTTAGCATATTTAAGCAATGAAGGCCACCAATAACCAACCTAGATAATTTTATGCAGGATGATTTTTGCTACATAATGACCTTCACACAGACCATTATGGAAGCCTTTGATCTTACACACCTCAATAGAATGCCTTCGTGGTTCTTCCATGTTAGTTATCTTTTAGGGAACACATATTCTTGAGTAGCTAATATGAGATATCTACACTATGTTTTATCTAAATTGAGAGGGCAAAGTAGATTTTTCAAATAATAGATTGTAGTATTTTGTTTGCACATACTAGCTATGCGTGCATGCACTTCATTTAGGTAGATCCGAACGCTCACCCGAAGCGTATGCAACCACAAAGTCCCTCCTTTGTTATGCTTACCAAGGTGTTAGCATGCATGTTCATCATATTGTTACCCATTCAACCATTCATACACAAATAATTAGTCTAACCGTGGTAATTTGGAAACACATATAATAAGGAAGATGAACAATCTAAACAATAACCAAGATCAACTACATCATTATAACACCATATTCAGATATGTCAACAATCATTATCTAACCACAATTATCCATCATTAACCAGAATTCATTACATCACAAAAGCTAAATATAGAACTGCAGACAATTCAACGGTGCACATGACCATTCACGTGAATGCCAAAACCCTTAGATTCGTGTCAAGACATCGTACTTGCTCTGCACTCTTAAATCTCTAACCTATGTTGAACGAACTAGAATACTGTAAACATTAGGTATATATAGGGGTGGGGACTTGCCCTTCACCGCCCATGCACTCTCCTAATAATAGGCATGCTCACAAAATGTCCTGCATGTTTTCTTTCTCAAAATAGCCACGAGTACAAAGCTTGCATGCTTCTACAAAAGCCACTAATAATAGATTATCCTATTTATACAACTTGCTTTAACCCCATTTTTAGCTAGATTCATGCATGCGCTTTCTTTTCCCTTGCTTGGCCGCCAAGTCTCCTTGCTTTTCACCGGTTCTGGGTCTTACTTGGGCGACACTCTAACCATGTGTTTTTATTTTTAGCTCGTGTTCTGGGAAATCGGCTAAGTCCCCGACTTTACCTGCTCATGAGCGAATCTCCGCGCGTTGTTCGACTACGCATGCGCTTACCTCTTCACGCCCCTCGCGCGCGGCTCCAAACCTCTATGCGTGGCTAGTACTTAGCTATTTTTTTCGCTCAACATTACTCTACACTAAATGCATTGCTAGTCCTCGACAATGGGTTTCTCAACTTATCCCTCCAAAGAATATCCAAAAATAAAAAATACGCAGTGAAAAAATAGGGCCCATACACCCAATGAAAGAAAGAATATTCGTGTGTGCTCTTGTCTTTACTCCAAGGATGGCTACAATAACTCGAGGAACTCTTTATTAAGGATGCCTTCTAGCTTTTGCCATTCTATTAATTCTCTAACTGTTGCATCTGGCACTGTTCCCACAATCTCTGGTACCTACGCAGGATCCATGTTTTCTCCTTTCTCCTTGAGCTCTCTGATAATTCCCGTGAGGCTTGAGATCACTCCTTCGAATGCATCCATCCTTCACGCAACTAATGACCCGAGCTCCTTAATCCTTGTATCAAAGGCCTCTCAAATTATCTTGAGCGCATCCTGTTTCTTCACTATTTCGGCCATTTTCTCTTCTCGCCCAAGCTTCTCATCCTTCTTGGCTATTTGCACCTCATTCTCCTCATTGATGGTATATGCCTTGAGGATGGGGTCGAGTCCCGACAATTGTTAAGTGCCCATCCCGCCTTCTTCACTCATCCTTTATGGTGGTCGCCATCGCCTCGTATTCAACTATTTTGCGCGCAAGAATCGTAATCTTATTCTTCTTCTATATTGCACCCATTTCCTCCTCTCGAAGGCATTTGCCCATACTTTTGCTCCCGCAATAGCATTCCTACTAGGTCCTCCAAGTAATGCAGTGCTATATGATGTTCATCTTTGGCCTTTTCTTGCAAGTCTGGGCGCACTACAAGTAATGGAGTCGACTATATGTTCGGCCTTTATGAATGCATACTTTGTGCGCTTCTCTGCCTTATCCCGTGCCTCTTTTAGTTGCTGCATTTCCTATTCTTTATTCTTCTTATCTTCCAGTAATACCCAGATAGTGACTGCTTTATCTAAATTCCATCGGGATGCCTCTGCTGCCACTTTATTCAATGCATTACTCATTTGCTCATCAGCCAACTCAGTGGGCTTTATAGTCACATGTGGCTCCTTCTTCATTCTACGCCTTATGCATGCTCCATCGTTGATGTCAATCTCTGGCTCATCCATGTGGGTCTGCATGCTCCACGAGAGCATCTTCCTGGTGCACATGGTCACACCCTCGAGATCCATTATCTCCCAACCATATAGCTTTTTGTGGAGACTGTGCTTTGAAATCTTGTGCGCAACACTTTGGAATGATATCAATGTAGCTCATCTGCGGTGTGCACATGACTTCCTCCCTTCTCTTCCGTCCACACCGTGCGCTTGTTAGAGATATTGTATAGTGTGAACATTAGATATGATGAATATAATATTATCATGGATAATATTATTATAATGTGAATGTAATATTACATATAGTAAATAGTATTTACTATATGGTAATTAGTAAATTAGTAAGTAAGTTAGATAATAAAACAATGAGATATTGTTTTATTATCAATGTTATTATTAATGGTTGAAACCATTCGGGTAGATTGGTTTCATATGCAACCAAAGATTGTTGAGAAGGTTGCAGGTAAAGACAAATACATTGTTATGAGAGTTGTTACTATGCAAAGCTCCTATATAATGGAGTGCATAGCTATGGGCAATGAAGCAGAGTTAATAGAAAAGAATTAAAGCTAAATCTATGCTCCTAAACTTGTATTTCATAACATTTGGTTTCAGAGCAGGTTATTCTATTGATCAAATTGCAGAGTAGGAGCTAACAAAGCGAAGGAAAAAGAAATTTTGGTGCAGATCTGAAGATTTTGGAATTGTGTGTTTACACAGGAAATCGCCGACCGACGGAAATGCCGACGAACGAATGGGATCTGATTCTCTACAGATGCAATGGGCAAAGTGACTGTGAGATAAATTGCCAACGACTTGAATAAATTGCGAGTGACCATTGTGGTTTGCTAAAAGTAATTTTTCCAAAGTATTTAGGTTCTTTCCTTTTTTGGACATACTGAAAAAAAACACGACATAACTTTTTGTTTCCAGTTTTGGAAAGGGTTCGGAACGATTTTTTCAATTTTTTTTTAATTATCGTATTGTTTGAAAGACATCATGGAAAGGACTAATCTAAACCAGATAGATAAGTTTGAAGGCCAAGATTTTCACACATGGCAGCTACAGATGCAATTGCATCTCATAGAGAAGGATCTATGGGATGTGGTGAAGCCTAATTCAACTCCACCCACTGGAGGAAATGAATTGGCAAAGTGGAACGTGAAGGATCTAGAGAGCCATGGGGACCATTGGATTAGGATTGTCTAAATCCTATTTGCACCATATAGATTTATCAAAATCTGCAAAGGATATCTGGGAGTCTCTCAACAAACTTTTCGGATCTGAGGCAGAAACAACAAAGACGTCACTGAAGCAACGTCTGTATGGATTGAAGATGGACGAGAATCTAAACATTGTTGAGCACATTAGTAAGTTTCGATCTCTCTTAAATCAACTTGTTGGAATAAAAGAACATGTAAAGGATGATGATGCTAAAGCCATCCTTCTTAATAGTATGCCTAAGAGTTACTCAAATATTGTATTTACTTTGAGTAAAGTTACTATTAGTCTAGAAGGAGTGATTTCTACATTGTTAGAACAAAGCAGTCATGAAGAACATGAAGAAGTACTATATGTAAGAAACAAACCCTGCTCCTCATCTAAGAAGGAAAAACATAAACCAAAACAGGGTCCTTCACATGGAAAAATAAAATGCTTTTATTGTAATGAGATTGGGCATTTAATACTAAATTGTAAAAAGAGAGCTAAGGATCTTCTTGATGACAAGATAGATCAGAAAGCCCTTCTAGCTGAAGTAGAAACTGATTGGGAAACCTACTCAACTGATGAAGAACTTTCTTGTCCGAGTGACAAGTATTTCTTATGGTAGACTCTTCTCTTGTTGGAGGAAGGAGGCAATGGAGGAAGGAGGACAATCACCGCCCTCGTCATTCACCAACAACGTGGTCGCAGCATGATGTGGTGATGTTCTATTTCAGTTGTGTGGTGTGTTTATAAACAAGGGGTTGAAACTATATTCATCTTTTGATTTTAATGCATTCACATATACTAACAATAGTTCCCGAGTGTCTATTTGGTGTGGAAGAAGCAAACTGCTTGAATCAACTTACAGGGGCAAAGCATCTACGTATGGTCCTCGAATGTCGTGACGGTCCTCTAAATATCGTACGGTCCTATGATTGGCATACTTAGGTGGAAGGTACTTCGTTGAAAGGTGATCAGTCGATGAAGATGTTCATACGACAAGAATGATCATTAACAACAAGATCTAGACAACAAGATCCAGTAGCAACATCTACTCTGACAAGTTTGATGTTTCAAGGAGCTCCTAACCCATATTCACACTAAGGGAGTGTGTTAGAGATATTGTATAGTGTGAACATTAGATATGATGAATATAATATTATCATGGATAATATTATTATAATGTGAATGTAATATTACATATAGTAAATAGTATTTACTATATGGTAATTAGTAAATAGTATTTACTATATGGTAATTAGTAAATTAGTAAGATAATAAAACAATGAGATATTGTTTTATTATCATTGTTATTATTAATGGTTGAAACCATTCGGGTAGATTGGTTTCATATGCAACCAAAGATTGTTGAGAAGGTTGCAGGTAAAGACAAAGGCATTGTTATGAGAGTTGTTACTATGCAGCTCCTCTATAATGGAGTGCATAGCTATGGGCATTTAAACATAGTTAATAAAAAAGAATTAAAGTTAAATATATGCTCCTAAACCGTGTTTCATAATAGCGCTTACCCATTGGCACTTGTTTTTCTTTTGTCGTAACCGCATCACTTGTCTCTCTGTCTCCGAGGCTTCCTCACCTCCCTGTCACTCACCATCGCCTTCTCCTTCCTCTTCTTCCTCAGAGTCTCCTCTTTGCACCTCATGTTCCTCTCGCATCGTGGCCTGGAATTTCTCACCCTTGGGATCTTCTTCATCCTCCACATCATGAATGATTGAGGTCTCGACATTGTGCGCAACCTCTTCTTCAAACTTCTCTTCATCACTGTCCTCGTGAGTCACCGACTTTCTCCTTCTTCTTCTTTGGAGAGGGTCTTCTTCTCAAGACTTGGCTTTGGTGGTGCGACCCTTAGTGATTACCTCATTTGTTATGAGGTTTTTGTGCCGTTGTCTTAGCCCATATGCATTCTCTTCAACTTTCTTTTGTGGCCCCGATCTAGTGCAACACTATTTTCTTCCTCTGCCTCCTCCTTCTCCTTAGTCTTTTCTTCTTCTTCTACTTTGGAAGAGTAAACCTCACATGTCCTTGTCATGCCAATAGTCTGTTTACCCTTAGGCGATGGTGGGAGAGGAAGGTCCTCTCCATCAACATATTCTCCATCCACTATTCTGGGCTTCAAGTAGATATATACTCTTGCTGCTTCCTTCTTGCCCACAACCAGAGTACGAGGAGTGA
Source organism: Taxus wallichiana var. yunnanensis (assembly GCA_018340775.1). NCBI lineage: Eukaryota > Viridiplantae > Streptophyta > Pinopsida > Cupressales > Taxaceae > Taxus > Taxus wallichiana. The sequence continues at coordinate 490,506,794 of CM031235.1, forward strand.
TGTCATTGTCATCAAACTCCATTGTTTCCACATATGATGTCTTACCTAGATATACTTATGTCTTGTGCAAAGTGTGGTAGTCTGCATCTACCTTGTTCGCATCAAATCTTAGCTTCCGCCCATCGTATATCCTGTTCACCAAGACTTGGAAATACCTTGTTGTGAAGGCGAAAGGAAGCTTAAATTAGGGGGCTGCTATCCCCGATTTCATCATAAATCTTCCCAAGGGAAATGTTGATACATTGCAAACTCTGCTTGGCCATCTAGTACCAAAGGCAACTCCCTTGGCACTCTCCACTCGTGCTCAAATGCTTTGCGCATTCGCATATACCATCTATTCACCCTGCTCTTGTATGCATTAGTAATGCCTTCACATGTAAATTCCGCAAGCCTCTTTGCGGGGACTTGTTCTCTGGGGATATTTCCGCATATTATCAGTTGGACCATCGAGAACCCTAATTTTTGAGAAGATAATCAATAGGAGAATTGCTCCCCAAGTTATTTTATCTCCTTCACGCGCTTCTTCTATAATCCCTCAAAGAATGTAAGAAGCAATGTTGTATGATGTCTTGTTGGCCATCTTAAGGCGACGTGGAGCCATCTCTTGTTCACTGGGTCCACCTTTTCGATGCGCCGAGCTTACAACTCACCCAGAAGCGTGACCACTCTCACGGTTAGGTTATTAATCTTCACAACATCCATCACATGGCCTCCTCGTTGGTAGTTTAGCGTAATTGCGGTAGCTTCCACTCACACATCATCCTCAAGATCCGACTCTATCTCCATCCCGAGTGCACAAGCTCGTAAAATTTTCGATCAACCGCATGCTGATGTACATCCTTCGACCTCGCAAAATAAAAGTAATTCTCCGAATGTGCTATAGTAACCATTGGTAGAAGCGTTTAGGCTTCCTGAAGTACGGTAGCTCATATAGTTGAAGAACCCTGCACTTTCCAGTCCTTTTGTACTGGTCGTCATAGATCGTTTCCCATCCGAGGCCTTTTCGTTACTATTCCCGATCACTTCTTTCTCTATTTCGTGCTCGTTTTCCTTCGAGTGATGGTTGAAGTCACTAACCTTGCACTTGGTCTATTGTGATTCCCATGCTGTCCCAATAATCACCTCCCTGGGTATTGCATTTAAGAAAACCGCTCTTCGAGTGCTTCTTTTGCCATAGGTTTCTTTCCCTTATCCTAAGCTTTCCCTTCGGCGACATGCTTGTTTTGGTTTCCTTGGTGCCATTTCTTCAATTTCAAACTGCAATCAAAGTAAACCCTAAGTGCTTAGATCCTCTTACCCAAACTCCGTGCTCTTCTCCGAGTATTCAAACCCTCGTTTGTTCTTCAAATCCTTCGTACCTAGCTCGAGATTGGAATCTTCACGGACTCGTTTGTCGAAACCTAGCTCAGTAAAACAACCTTCGAACCTTGTATTCTCTTATCCACACGCCCCTTTTCGAGCTCACACTTCCTCCGAAGGATCCAACATAGGCCATCACAAATCTTCTTTGGTTCGTCGAAGTTCTCTTTGCACAAGCTCTTTGCACTCGGTTTGTACTTAAATCGCCCTTAAAGGGCTCAAATGCTTCAATATGCAAGGTAAGAATGAACTCACTCACACTCCTTTTATAGATTTCCATGATTTTTTCGCATTAGTTTCTTCTCACCTACCACCGTACCACAAATTTAACTACGATTTTTTTCCACGCTTTACTCGCTTTCTTCCGCACATGGCAATTGTAACCGTTTGTCGTGCCACTACTTCGGGCCATAGAAATCCTTACGCACACCTCCTGTGCCTCCCAAATCTTCTCTCGCGCTATTGATCCATAGGGATCCGAAATAACTCTACTTCATTAGAAACAATCAGCACAAAGAAGGAAAACAATGAAACAGAGGTTCTATCTTTTAAGTAACAGGATCGCGCTATGCGTAGGGGTGATTCTGACACAACCGCCGCCTGGGCCTAGGGTGGCGGTCCCAGGGATCGCGATCTGCATAGGGCAGCTGTCCTGGCCATTACGGACAAAAAACTAAAATCGAAACGAACAACCTCTGAATTTTAAAGGATGTTCATTTCTCTTCTCATTCACGACCTTTCCCATTCTCCAGTGCACAGGAGGACATGAGAAAGGCTATAAATACATGATTGTAGAAGTGTAGAGGATCATGAAGCATGGGAGCAAGTGAGCAAGAAGTCTTGGTGCTTTGGAAGTTGTATTTTTGTAGAAGAAAGGAGTGTTGGACATGAGCAAACAAGCAATGAAAGGAAGTGTTGAGATATTATCTACTTCTCTTTCTTACTTATCGTAAATTCTGTACCTGTTGATTTGAATTGGCCAATAGAAGTGGGAAGAAAGAGCAATTGCCCTTCCCGACTGGTTTTTCCTCCATTGGAGGTTTTTTAGGATAAATTGTTGGTGTTATGAGCTTATATTCTTTCCTTTTACTACAATTGTTGATTCTAAACACAATAGTAATTCATTCACTAGCTATCTCTGTTATTTTCTAATAGAAAGTAAACAACAACGATTAATTTGTGATTTGTGAACAATTCCAAAGTTGAAGAGTTTACAGATCATTTTGGTATCAGAGCTAACAAGTATCTAGGACTGTGGTATTTCATTCTTGAATCAGATGATGTGACAAGATCTAAAGGCGAAGAAGCTTTACCTTGCGATCCAGAGATTTCTACAAAGAAGTGGAAACAGAGAATTCAGGGAGAAATGGAGGAAGAGAACTTGGTCCGTAGAATCGAGATGTTGGAGACCATGATGGATAGGATGTTTAGAAGGCAAGAGGAACTTGCAAATTTGCAGAAGACAGCTTCCGTCAAGCAAGACTCCATGGACTCGGTGGTTCGAGGCTTACCCGAAAATTTTGGTATAGGCAAGAGTCACCATGAGGAAGATTATGGGGAAGAACATGAAGAGGAGACTTCTAACACAAGAGAAAAGGTAAAATCTAAACATACTCCTTTTAAAGTTGAGACTAAATTCAAAATCAAAAGCTTTGAAGGACAAGTAGATGCAAAATTACTGGATAAATGGTTAAAACAGTTAGAAGTCTATTTTAGTGTCCATAATGTCACTGAGGCACAAAGGATCACCTTTGCACATCTCAAAATGGAGGGACATGCTCTAGTTTGGTGGGAAACTCATCTAACTACTTGTGAAAAGAAGAAACGTCCTATTGTGAAATCTTGGCAAGAATTTAAGGAATTACTTAGAGCTAACTTCTATCCTATTGGCCATAAACCCACCAAATGATTAAATGGCAAGTATTTTAGATAAGGCAAAGTGGTCAAAGTGTGTAGGACTATACTATGAAGTTTCGGAGGCAAGCCATGTTGTTGAACATGGATTTGGAGGATGAGGATATTTTGACCAAATACTTGGGAGGACTTCACACTCACCTTCGAAGAAAAGTCATCTCCACAAAGCCCAAGGATCTCAATGAAGCATGTGTACAGGCATACTACATAGATGATGAGAAAAAGCAAGGAGAAGTAGAACCGAGGGTAAAGCAGTCAACAAATCAGCAGAAAAAGGATTATGGGAAAACAAGTAACAAGAGTAAGTGGAAAGGGAAAGGTAAACAAGCTGCCACTACTTTAAATACTTGTAAAGATCCCAATAATTTTTGCAAGAATTGTGATATCAATGGTCATACTGATGCTACATGTTGGAAGTTGCATCCAGAGTTACATCCAAAGAACCGAATGAAGGATTCCAATAAGTCCATTACAGTTGTAAAGACAGAAGGGGAGGTGGAAATCGAAGATGACTCTGATGTAGACAAAAGGCTTGGATGCACAACCACCAACATGGACAACGAAGAGGAGATGAGTAGACTATTCCAGATCAAAATCCAGATCAAGAGGACTAAGGTAAATGTTTTGGTTGATGCCGGTTCTCAATCTAACTTGATTTCTTAGGCAGTTGTAAAGAAGCTTGGTCTTGAGACTTACGAACATCCACACCCATATCCTTTGGGTTGGGTGAAGAAGGGTGTTGAAATTCAGGTAATAAGAAGATGTAAGGTCAAGTTTGGGATAAATTCCCAATATATAGATGTTTTTGAAGTTGACATTATTCCACTTGACACTTTTGATGTGGTATTCGGGAGTCCTTACTTATATGTTAGGGATGCTATCTTTATGAGAAGGGAAAACTGATAAAGATGGGTAAAGGATGGGATCAGCTACAACATCCGGGCACACCAACGTAAGACACGGGTTACTATGGTAAGTGCTAACCAAGCAAAACGGATTATTCAGTCAAATCATAATCAGTTTTGTTTACTTTTGTTAAAGGATAAACAAGATGGGGTAGAAGTTTCAGAGATTTCTAACCAAGGAAAACAAGATTTGGATGGTATTATTCAGGTGTTTTCGTGAAGTATTTCAGGCTCCTAGTGGATTACCACCAAACGGGAAGTAGAGCATGAGATTCACTATTGCGCAGTCGCTCTACCGAACATCGGGTTGTATAGGCAATCCTTGCTAGAGAGTATGGAGGTAAAGAAACAACTCCATGAACTAATAGATCAAGGGGTGTTACATCCGAGCACCTCACTGTGCGGTTCACCTATTGTGATGGTGCCAAAGAAGGATGGTTCTTGGAGAATGTGCATCGACTATCGGGCTTTAAACAAGATCACCATAAAGAACTGATATCCACTTCCCCGTATAGATGATCTCTTGGACCAAGCATGCCAAATTTTTCATGAAGTTGGATCTCAAGTCAGGTTATCACCAAGTCAGGATGAAGGAGGAGGATATATGGAAGACTGCCTTCAAAACAAAACATGGTTTGTATGAATGGTTAGTACTTCCTTTTGGATTATGCAATGCACCCGCTACATTTATGAGATTGATGAATGATGTATTGTGGGATTTCATAGATTCATGTGTCATTGTATACCTAGATGATATCTTGATTTTTAGTGCCACATGGGAAGAACATCTAACACATTTGCAACAAGTCTTGCAAGTTCTCAGGGAGAAACAACTGCTTTGTAATATGAAGAAATGTGAATTTGCCAAACAGTCACTTGTCTATCTTGGGCACGTGGTTAGAGGAGGAGAGCTACGAGTGGATCCAAAGAAGGTGGAAGCCATCACAAATTGGCCAACACCAATAGGAGCCACAAAGACTAGAAGCTTTGTGGGAGCAATACAAAGTACATGCGGAAGTTCATTCCAGGTTTCTCGGCAATTGCAACACCTCTACACACAGTGGCCGCAAAGAGTAAGGGTTTTGATTGGGGTAAGGAACAAGACAAATCCTTTGAGTTATTGAAATACAAGATTAGTCATGCTCTAGTACTTGCTCTTCCTAGTTTGCAGCAGCCTTTTGAAGTAGAGACAAATGCCAGTGATTATGCTATGGGCGCAGTGTTGCTTCAAGGAGGTAAACCCGTATGTTATCATTCTAGAAACCTTCACTTCAACAGTTAAAGGATATTCAATATATGATAAAGAAATGTATGCACTAGTTCAGAGCAATTAAAAAATGGAAACATTATTTGTTGGGTAAAGAAACTATTGTGCACACTGACCACAAACCTCTCTAGTATTTGCAAGCACAGTCTAAATTGTAGCAGGCAAGGCACTACAAATGGATGGGGTTTCTTCAACAGTTCCATCTAGTGATCAAATACAAGAAAGGTAGTACAAATTTGGTGGCAGACATGTTGTCTAGGCCACCCACACAGGAAAAGTTCTCTTGTTTGGCCACTATCTCTCAGATCGAGCCCTTCACAAAGGAAGCTTACGGAGAAGCATATGCCCAAGACAAAGACTTTGGGGTAACATTTCAGAAGTTGCAGTCCCAAGGGGCTGAAAAGACGGGGATTGAATACTGTTATCTCAAGGATGAGCTGCTCTACCGATGGGGGAAACTTTGTGTGCCTAAAGAAGAAAGACTTATATTGATGAGGGAAACACATACCTCGAAAGTAGCGGGACATTTCGGTGTTGGTAAGACCCTAGCCCACTTGCAAAGGTATGTATATTGGCCCAACATGCAAGAAGAAGTATCAAAATTTATTTGTGGATGTAAAATTTGTTGTACTAGCAAGCCTAAAACTAGGAAGGAAGGTTTGTATATGCCTTTACCAATACCTACTCGTTTGTGGGAGGACATTTCTATGGATTTTGTAGGAGGATTACCTATGTCTAAACATGGCCATGACTATCTTTATGTTGTTGTGGATAGATTCAGTAAAATGTGTATTCTTATGGCATGTAAAAAGACAGTAAAAGCACATGAGGCAACAGATCTTTTTTTTGCTAATGTATGGGTGCATTTTGGTTTGCCAAAGTCTATTGTCTCTGACAGGGATTCCAGGTTCTTAGGGAAGTTTTGGACTACTTTGTGGGACAAGATGGATACCAGGTTACAAAGGAGCACAACTTTCCATCCACAGACAGATGGACAAACAGAGGTGGTAAACAAGAATTTGGTACAATTGATCAGAGGGTATAACAGTAAGTACCCAAGGACTTAGGACGATTCCTTAGCCTACATTCAACATTCCTATAACTGGGTAGTACACACATCCACTATGAAGTCACCATTTGAAGCATGCTTGGGATATCTACCTACAAATCCATTGGACATAACAGTTGGACAACAGGATGAGGAGGATACACGAGACACAGAGGTGACTAGAGCCAACAAGTTCATTGAGAGGATCTGACAAATCCATCTCAAGGTCAAAGAACAACTAGAAAAATCTCAAGCAAAGTACAAAGCTAGGCACGATCAACATAGGAGGGAACACAAGCTTCATGTTGGAGACAAATTTTGGCTTTACTTGAGCAAGGAGAGACTACAAGGTCAAGCACGGAAGCTCAAGCCACTACGATATGGACCCTTCACCATATTGGAGCAAGTTGAGGAAAATGCTTTTCGACTTGATTTTCCATCATTCATGAGGATGTACTCTGTAGTAAACTGTGAGAACTTGCACCTATATGAGCCATCCATGCTGGATGAAGATGAAGAACTACAGTTGCTACCTTCTATTGAGGATTGCATCTTGGACTCATGAGGCAAATTAGAGGAGGATGTAGTGCTACAACAGAAGGTCAGAGAGACTAGAAGAGGTCCTGCAGGAGTCTTGGCAGATTAGACTGAAAGGAAAGACACCAAGGCAGGCCCGGTGGTACTTGAAGGAGTAAGCGAGGGAATTTTTCCCTCATCTACTCCCCCACTAAGATTTTGTGGGACCAAAAGCCTCCTAAGAAGGGGAGGTGTGATCCATAGGGATCCAAAATAACTCTACTTCATCAGAAATAGTCAACACAAAGAAGGAAACAATGAAATGAAGGTTTTGTCTTTTAAGTAACAGGACCTCCGCCTTACGCAGGGCGGTGGTTATAGAACCGCCACTCAGCCAGGGCGGCGGTCCCAAGACCACCGGTTTGCATAGGGCGGCGGTCTGGCCATTACAAATAGAAAACTAAAATCGAAACAAACAACCTCTGAATTTTAAAAGATGTTCATTTCTCTTCTCCTTCATAACCTTTTCCATTCTCCAGTGCATGGGAGGACATGAGAAAGACTATAAATACATGATTGTAGAAGTGTAGAGGATCATCGACGCATGGGAGCAAGTGAGCAAGAAGTCTTGGTGTTGGAAGTTGTATTTTTGTAGAAGAAAGTAGTGTTGGACAGAGCAAGCAAATGGCGAAAGGAAGTGTTGAGATATTATCTACGAGTTGTAAATTTTGTACTTGTTGATTTGAATTGGCCAATAGAAGTGGGAAGAAAGATCAATTGCCCTTCCCGATTGGTTTTTCCTCCATTGGAGGTTTTCCAGATATGTTGGTGTTATGAGCTTATATTCTTTCCTTCTACTACAATTGTTGATTCTAAGCACAATAGTAATTCATTCACTAGCTATCTCTATTATTTTCTAATAGAAAGTAAAGAACGATTAATTTGTGATTTGTGAACAATTTCAAAGTTGAAGAGTTTACGGATCAGCTACATACCAAGTAGTCCATCCTGCTATTGCCTACGTCACGTTACGGTGTGCGGCTTCTTCCTCACATGATCTTCAATATGAGAAATCCTTATTAAAACCATTATTCTTATCATATGAAACCCCTTTTTCCTTTGTTTGCACACACCTTTTAAATAGTATCCTTTCCTTTATACCCACACACGTGCATCTGCACCTACACACTTGGTTCACCCCACACTAAAATTATGCGTGGTCGCCAAAGCACATCATCTCAATAAATAGTAATCAACTTTCTACTCACAAGCGTGCTTATTACAATCAACAACAAAAAAAAAAAACAAAGCATGAAAGAAAATCTAATCTAAGTTGCAATACTGCCTTATTACAAACACCAAGAAGCTTATTTATAGTAGGGCTTCATCCTACTCCCATTGAAGTAACCGAGTAACATGGTGTCATCTAACGCCTACAATTGACATGTGCCTAATTCAAGTATCTTGGTTACTATAAAATGTCCTAACCAATACACCTTCAACTTTCTTGGGTGGCACGCAAACTTGGAGTCATATAAAAAGACCATTTTTCCAACCGCAAATGACTTGCTCTTGATATGCCTCTCATGTCAAGCCTTATATCGTGCCTTCTCTATCTTCTCGCCCGGCTTCGACGCACAATAACGTGCCGCTCATCTAGTTGCATTAGTTTCTCAATGCACTCTTCTACAACTTGTTCATCTAACAATCCTCCTATGCATGCAATACAAAGGGATAGTAATAAGAATTCCACAGGTAGTCGCCTCTATGCCAAACACCAACTAAAAGGGTGTGGCCTTATTCAACCTTTTATACGTGGTCATATAAGCCCAAAGTATAATTGATACTTTATCGTCCCAATCCTTCCAACATCACAAATCTTTGTTAAAGTTTGTCCCAAGATCTTGTTGAAAGCTTTTGCAATGCCATTAGCTTGAGGGTGATAAGGGGTGGTTTTATGATGTGCCACCATAAACTCTACCAACAAAATTCTGATTGTCTCATTCAAGAAATGAGTTCCTCTATCATTGGTCAAGCTCAATGGATAGCCGTACATTTTGCTAATGATATTCTCCCAAAGAAACCTTGTTGCCGTGGGCTGCAGAGACAATCGTTCGTAGGCATAACCTCTTCCCACTTGGTCAAATAATTTGTGCATTTAATTATGTAGCATGCTCCAGTCCTATGCGCAAGTGGTGTAATAGGTCCCACAAAGTCAACAACCCACTTCTCAAAAGGTTTTGTGTTTGTTATGGGTCACAAAGACATTTCATCTCTACTTTTAGATTTTCCAAGGCATTGACAGTGATCACAAACTTTAACGTAAGCCTTAGTATCTGTAGACACTAAATCACACACTTTGGGTACATTTCTAGGTCCTAGTCACATACCACTATTCATATGATTCCTAAGCGAGAAAAGTACTAATTGACCACTATCTTTGGCCTCTTTTCTTTCTTTCTAGTTTCCTTCTTGGTCTTACACATCTATTTCCCAATCTGAATTTCGATACTTCATCTTTTATGAGTCCGGACATTAGTGCTCGGTTAGGACACTACCGCCCATGCGCCGCGTCCCCACTATGCACCCTCGGCTGTTTGTATCTTACTCACATCTTTTGGGTCTTTTCTAGCTGTTGGGAATCTTGTTTTCTTATGGGTCAGCCTTTTAGTGGTTAATTATGAAATTTAAACAAGGGAATCATATAAATACAAAGCTATGTGACCATAATAAAGGACCAAGCACTAAACATCTATTACTATCACCTAAGGTTACATCCAAAGGCATCTCAAGAGCATCAAAGCATCCATCTAGCATCCATTCAAGGGACAAGGGACTGCATTCTTCTACATACACTTCATAGGAGGGGAAGTTCATTTTTCCATGCACACATCTATCTACATTTCTACATCTAGCTATTACTCGCTATCAAGTGCATCTTGCACAAGATCCACCTAGGCACGATTCTACACACACATGTAAAACTACATGGAGTCTGAAATGTAGTGCAACACCCGGATCATAAGTTCACTTAGTTGGGTGATCACGGGGTTAGTCGACCCCCTATTTACATCTCTTTTATTTTTAGGATTTGATGTGTTTTTGCGGAGTGCTATGTGCAAGTTACTGAGACGAATCTTGTGGACTTAGCATGACACATACATACAACTAAGAGCGAAGGGCGAGACATAGAAATTACATAGAAGAAATCATTCTCTCGACCATTTTCGTAGTCACGAGAGCCCAACAATGGTTTATAACGCCCAGCGCCTCACACGATCCAGGCACCCCGGTCCCAACATTTCGATGCTCACGCATTTTAAGGGCTCATTTACGACAAGTATATCCTTTTGTTACAACAATTACGTAATTCGGCATAGTCTAGGTTTAATTACGAAATCAAGTATCTTATCCCTTCTCTTGCACTTTGGGTTTCAAATTCAATTAACATCGCTTAGGTCAAATTTTTATTTTATTGCTATATCATTGCTTTGTCACTCTGAAATTGGAATTTAATATTTATTTTCAATATTTGTTAAATTAGTATCCTCGCACAATGTCTCCCACCATAGGCCAACATGAAGGATCTTGCACGTAGTCGCATCTCCTACATAATGTCCTCTTGTAATACCTCCATGAGCTTCTTCCATAATGGCTTCGCGCTCATGCTCTAAGACACACCTGCAGAAGACCTCATCCCTGCCCATTTTATATAAGTATCATCTAATGAGTTGATATAAATGCAACTCAAATAACAAGATGCTTTTTCTCCAATGTGTTCATCCCTATGGCACAAGTCTAGTGTGCAAGAATACTGCTATGTCCTCCAAGTTTGCTAGCGTGAAGTCAACTCGAACAATTACGCATCAGGCATTATATCCTCAATACTCTGTGGGTCCTCTTCAGAGTTGATTCTTGATAAATGATCGGGCCATTAATGTCTCTTGCATGGCTTTACAACAACTTTAAAATCAAACTCTTGAAAAAGAAGTATCCCTCGGAAAATGCAACCCTATAACACAAGGCTTGTTGACCAACTATTTTAATGCCATATGATCTATTTTAAAGATGAAGAAAGTGGCCAACAAATATTGTCAAAATTTATGAAGCACGTAGATCATAAACAATGCCTCACACTTGGTGGTAGTATAATTCTACTATGCTGTGTCAACTTCCCGCTCACAAAGCATATGGGATGATCCACATTACCCTCTCTAGGTTGCGCACTAAGTCTGTGCCAATTTACATACCATAGGCATCAACATGTACATGAAAGGGTTTATTCCATGAAGGGAAGTGCACGATAGGGACAGAGTCAATATTTCCTTCAAGGTCTCAAACACCTGTTGATGCGCGTCATCCCAATAAAATTTTCCCTTAGCCTTGAGTAATTATTCTAGGGGCGCAACAATCTTTGCATATCCCTTGATGAATTTTCTTTAGTAACTCATATGCCCCAAAAATATGTGCACTTCACTTTGATTAGTAGGCTCATTTAACCCCAATATTACTGCAATCTTAGCCGGGTCTACTAATAATCGATCCTTACAAATGATGTGCCCAATTAGAATTCCAAAAGGTGTAGCAAAAATACACTTCTTAATGTTGAGAGAGATGCTTAATTACATGCATCTCTCAAACATGAGCCTTAGATTATCATAGTGATCCTTAACCAACCCATAAATAGTCCAATCATCTAGATAGACTTGTAAGAACTTATGAATGAAATCATGAAAAGCTTGCACAACTATGCATGAGAATACTTTTGATGTATTCTTCAGTCCAAAAGGAATCACAATGTATGCAAAACTTCCCCATTCAGTGGAAAAAGTAGTCTTTTCCTGATCCTCACATGCAATGCGCACTTGGTGATAGCTTGAAAACCCATTAGTGAAGGAGTAAATATCACGTCCTGCAACTCCCTCAAGTATCTCTTCTATGAATGGCGTAGGAAAATGATCTATGACACATGAAGCATTAAGTTCCCTGTAATCTACACAGATCCTGATCCACCCATCCTTCTTAATGCTAATAACCATAGGGCTAACCCACTCAGACTCCTCAATTGGTTCAATGATTCTAGACTTAAGCATCTTAACAATTTCCTCCTTCACCTTCACGTGCAGGTTTGGGTTCATCCTTTAAGGCCTCTTCCGAACTGCAGGACACGACCCTTCTTTTAGCTTAATATTCATATCTCCTAATGAGGGGTGCACTCCTCTTGAACTCATGATAGCCCCGTGGGAATAAGTCTTGGAAGTCACGCAAGAGCTCAATGATCTTTTCTACTTCTTGCTCCGATCCGTAATCTCTAATGATGGATTTCTTAGGTGCATTTTTAGTGCCAATGTTCACCTTTTTGGTCTTCATGGGAGTATGGTACGCACATGCCTTTTCATCTATAGTATCCAATACCTCACGCACACCCTCATTATGGCTAACATGTAAGTTCTCTAACTCTTCATCATCAATCACGTAGACTAGCTTCCCTTTCTCTTTATTTTTCCAGGCACATCCAGTTGCATCTCATCTCGTCTTGACTTATCTACATGCATCTGGAATCAGGTTCTCCAAGTAAGTGAAGCATGAGTTCCTCTGTTTTGGTGCTATCCCCCAGTGTGATGCACTTCATTATCTGCAAAGCTTCATGGACTGGAGGTTTATTAGAAAAGTAATCAAAAGTATGAACCATACCTTCAGTCATATCTTGCTAGCTTGCAGTTTCTTTCTTGAGCTCAACATGCACATACCACGCCCGTGCACAACCACACAAAGTGGAATAGAACTTATATACCCATAGAGATGGTGGTAAATCTTCCTGACCTTGCACCCATTATCTCTCACAATTATAAACGTGTACATAAGCAAGAGTATTCCCATCATACTCATGTATAAATGTAAGCACATTGTTCCGACAGAATCCTTGTTGAAAAGGTGATTCTCACTTCCCACCAACCCAACAAGTTATCACGGTTTGTCGCCCACCAACATGATCTTTGTTTCGGCAACGTACAAACCATCGTATTACTTCTATCACCCTCATTCTTCGTTGTTCCTCCATGAAACACGGGGAAAGATTTAGGCTTCTCCTCACCAATATACTTAGGTAATCGAGGTTTTCCCAAGCGTCGACCATGCATGACCTGATCATTTGGGTTACTTTCCCTTTTATCTTGCGCCCAACCATTTCATACATGCCATGGGCCTAATTATCACAAGCAACACTAGTGGTGTCGCTAACTAATTGCACATCTTCCCACCGAAGCACACCTTCTTTAGAGGGTTCCACACAGTCTTAGGCGCACATTGTCTCGTATATATATATGGTTAAGATCTTCTTCACTCAAAAATCAACGTAAAGTGCACATCATTCAAAGGTATGATCACACACTCATCCTTGTTCTCAAAGGTGATGTACATCTTATTAAAGCATAGGTCAATGTTGTTCACGTAACACCAAGGATGTCCAAGTAATGCTGAGAAGTTATTTGCTTCAGAAAGTTCCAATACCTCAAAATCCCCAGTAAACTTGGCTCCTTGTATGGTAATTGAAGCATCTTTCAACACCCTAATAGGCATAACATGCGTCTTGTTTGCCATATACAATACATTGGAAGATGGCTGCAATATTGGTCTTCCCATCTAATTGTATGCATCCAAAGTCAAAATATTCACCTTAGGGCCAATGTCAATCAAGATATTACTTACCAACCGGCCATCAATCACTGCGTCAAGTGTGATCTCTTTGTCATAGTCATGGTTATGTGGTGGAAAGTTTGCATGGAGTATCCGATGCTTGGCTCTGTCACACCCTGCAAAACTTAGTTCATGATTGAAAAGGGATAAATAGTAATTGATGATCACAATGCTTTCCTGCAAATGTGAAATTAATGATTGAGGTATAAGATTGCAGGTAAAAACAATAGTTATGTGATCAGATTATTACAGCTAGTGCCTGAGCTTTGAATGAAGTTAGGAGTTTGAGTTTTACATGGAATGGTAATATGATCATGTAATATCAATGGGTGCTCGCATCAGATCTGTAAATAGATGGCATTACTTTATTTGGTACCAGGCTCTAAGATTACTAAATTAATGGTCCTGAGTTGATATGAATCTAACCTTAATCTAAGCTTAGGGTTATAAAAGAAAGTTATGAAGACTTATATTATTCAAGCTTGGGCATATATGTATTTGAGGACCTAGTAATTAATAACTACGTTCTTATTTGAATATATACATCATGATTTAAGTTTGATAGGATTAAAGTTATCAAAATCCTAGACTTAAATCTAAAGCCAACATGTAGTTGGGGACTTATGTTTCATGTCATAGATACTAAAGGATTCAAATGGAGACTTTACGTATTAAATGGTGATTTTTCATCACCTTGCACTTGACATGTACTCCTGCTATATTTAAGGGGTGGTAATTAATTCTCAATGCCATTGAGTTAATAGAGTTCTTATTTATCCTTGACTAACTGTTAGTGATAATGTTTTATAGATAAAATTGCATGCTAATTTTGAAGTGGTAGTTGATGATCAGTTAAAATTGGCGGGAACTGCACCTTTGCCAATGAATTAATGGAATTTATTATCCGCCTTACGGATCTCGGGTTAGGCGAAGGGTGGTTGGAGAGTTCAGGTTGGTTTCTAGTTTTTTTTGTTTTCCTTTGTTCTATGGAGGTTTAGTAAAACATTTCATGAAGTCTTTGTGATGGATTTGGACAGATAATTAGCTAAATTCGAAAAACACCATTCTCGATCTTTGCATGCAAGTTTTTAAGTATCAGTAGATTTTTGATAAAGTGTTATATATATATATGCTATTGGAGGATTCGGAAGGTTGCGGTCGCCATTTTGGGAGAGGGATTTTTGTGTGGAGGTTCTTTGGAAGATTTGTGTGAGAAATAAACAACACTCTTATCTCGGTAATGATGAATCTCTATTCCCTTTTCTAACAACTTTATTCATTTTGCATTTATGTAGATAAAATGCTTTGCAAGTTGTTTATTTTGGGTTCTGGGGATATCGTCCTTTGTGGGTGTGTATGGCTAATAAATATGGGTATGAACGAAATCTTTAAATTTTTTTAGTGTGGTTAATATCATCATTCATGCTATTTTAATGGGTAAAGGCTAGATGAATTTTGAGATATTTGATGATATTACGGTGTAACCCTTGAGTGGATTGAGTTAAAGTGGAAATACTTATACACTCACTTTGTTTTGTGTATATAAATGTTTGTGGTTACCCATTTTGAATACTGTGTTCTTGGGAAATATTATTCAAGCCACCGAGGTCGACCCTCCCCTCCTAGTATTTAGATCATTGTTGTTCTCCAAAAAACCCTATCGGTCTTTCTGACATGTGATTTTAGGTATAGATAAGGTTTGAATTAATCAAGAGAGGAATGGATATATTTCCGGTTATTGCTTTCATATTTATGTTATGATGATTTTGATTGTAAAATTCATGGGATCTTTCCCTCTCATGGAGTTGATTGATAAAACCCTTACTCATAAGAGTACTTTGGTGGTATTTCTTTGGGTGATATTATATTAAGGATGTCTATTTTGCATTATGATTACTTTGATAATGTTAGAATCACTTTGTAGGGTATTCTATACCGTGATATATAACGATATTATGTGAATATTATTCATGACCCCTTTTCTATTCTTCAATCGACCTTGAGACTTTATGTTGCAAACTCAGTTCACTAAGATATTTTACTTTATCATGATAACCACCTCATTTCCTCTTGCTTGTATGTTGAGCCGTTTTGAATGAATGTTCTTTTGAGTTCTAACCAGGATTTTTGGGCTTTACGTTTTACAGTTATTATGCCTAATCCATAATAAGTTTTATATGTGGGCTTTGTGAGTACCCTCCATGAAATATGATTTGATTTCATTGTGAAGTCTAATTATAATAGTTATTCACTTGTAAAACTTAAAGGTAAGTAAGGTTACCTTGTCATTGTTAAACATTAAACAATCTCTCCTGAGAGTATCGATATATTAGTTTGGGCAAACCATTACAGGATGGTCTAAGCTTTTCGTATGGTCTCCTTTGGATTTTGGTGGAAGCATGATATAGATTCCATTTGTTGTAACTTCTTTTTCAGTAATAGGATACTGTATTACTAGTATGAGTGGTCAGATATGATTTTATTGATATGAAAACTTAAGGATTGTTATAAGAGGTGACTTACTCTGTATTTGTGTGAAATCATTGTACCTTAAATAACTATCTTTAGTTCGGTGATTGAATGCTATGGAAGCATGCACTTCTTGAGTGATTAAGTATTGTTACATGTTTGTACCTCTACGAGTGATATAAATACGACATGTTACATGTAAATAATGGTGAAGTTAAATATTAATTTTTGGGCTCTTATAAGTTATTTGGGATTAAATAAGTATTGATATAGTTATTACACTTATGATAAAAAAATTGATATGAATGGTTGGGGAAAATCTGATTTGTATTATGTCTCTTATCCCGAGGTAATTAGACTTATGGAGATAACAATAACATGAATGTAAAGTATTAAACTCGTTACGTTATTTATATGGTCTTATGTTCTTATAATTCATCTTTAATGATTAAAGTAATGCAACATTTCATTTACTTAAATGATTAATTGCATACATTTTTAGGAAGGGGAAAAGGATTTATCATGTTTAGTTTTGGTGAATGACTCATGCTAACATTGTGTAGATGAAGCTTAAGTTCGAAAGGAAAATGAAGATGAAAGTAATTACTTGATCTATCTCGATTTATACAAATGCATTGATAGCATAGTGAAGTTATGATAAAAGGAAATAACAATGTACTATTTATTTGACTAAAAAAAATTATCCTATTATGTTGTATCTGTTTTGAAAAAATAAATAAATGATAAAGTTGTATTCTTTATTGAATTGAGTATTTATATGCATCTCGAAAATTTGATAAAAGGCTCTTTGATCTACAATGTATTTAAGCCTTGGAAATTAAAAGGATTGAGATTATTATTACTAAGTGATCAACTATATTGTATTCTTACTACAAGCTCTATTAAGGGATTTAGTGAATGGTAAATACACTATTGTGAAGTGTAACTAAATCCTATTTATATACAAAAAGGATGATTCTTGAATAATGGCTTTATTGATGGATCATTCATGGGTACATATATACATTTTTGGGGATAATAAAACATTAAGTTGGTACATAGAATATATAGTTATATATACATATATTCCTATTTACCATCTACCTAAACATAAAAGCATTGATTATGGGGTTGTACCTAAAAGAGTTTTATAGTTGCATGATGATTTAATGTGCAATAATGGGCCAAGATTATTGAAAGGATTCTTATCCTAAATTGACTTCTTGTTTGGAATTTATGGGAAAACTTTACTATGCATCATTAAGATAATAGATATAAGGTACCTAAATGATGAGTCATGCATATATGCATTACTATGGATTACTACATCTTGTATATAAATTTGAGGTTAGTAACTGAATACATAACTTATATATGAGTAACCAAAACTACATGAGATTGAATTAAGTGTACCGCGTAATGTTGTTTAGTAATAGGGATTAATCCCATGATGTATTATACTAGACCAAATAATCTTTGGTGTAATCAGGATAAACACAATCTTCAGTAAAAATGCAGTGGCATGGATAAAATCTGCAACTAAGAGAATATAATGATTAAGTATGAACGGATCTAATCATGTTATTAATACTTTTAATTTTGAGTACCTCGACTATACCTCGGTATGATTTCTACCAAAATAAGAATAACATTGATGCCTATATATTGTCATGGCGTAACTTAACTAAGTATTCTTAAATACATAAGGTATGATGTTCCCATTTAGTAGAACTTGGAAGGCCTACTCGATATGGCCGCTGCCATGTTATAACCACTTAATGATGAAGGTTATTATTTTGTTATAGCGGGGAAACTGCTATGTCGAGTTATCTCGTCAAGCTCCCCTAAATGACAAGGTCATAATTCACTAAGATACAAGACTCGTTAAAGTTACAAACTCAGATGTACCTCACGAGATACTTTCCCCGATCATTACAGAGGCACTTACCTTCCCATAAGTATTCTAAGTTGTCATAGTGGCATGTCTTCTTGTAGGTTGATCGGGACTTGTACCTTGTACGAGACCTGTAGCTGTTTATAGCACCATTGCTGAATGCTAATCCATATAACTAAATAAGTGATTAAGGTGAGATGAAAAGTTCCCTCGGCGAGTGTTTCGTCACAGACCGAGAATGACATACATGACTCGAAAATTTGCACAAAGTAGTGTAAACTGTTGATTACACTGTCATGATTTCACCATGATCTAAGCTATGAGATGTTAGATGGGAATTCCATGGCGGAACCCAAGTAGACACTTAGATAGATCTAAGCTGTGAGATGCTAGATGGGATTTATGTGGCGAGAACCAGTGCAGACACTTAGATAGCTTCACTTAATTATCATATCCTAAAAAAGGAAAAACCAAATGATACATTTGATGTATTGGCTCATAAAGAGCATTGAGGGGGATCGAGTAGGATCTGTATACTCTCATGCAATTGCACATGGTTTATGACAATTATCAAAAATGGATTGCATTAAGGTTTATGTTGGATTTAAATATATGGGTATTTAAATTGAGATGCATAAAGTAAGAAAAAATAAATTCCCTGGATGTGAAGTAACGAAAAGTGAATGTTACACTCATGCTCAACCACTACACGCAGACCTTCTCACACATCCATTCCCTAGTAATGGGATGATATTATCCTACCACAACATCTTACATACCTCAACATTCTTGCATGTTACCTCTGCGCATCTTCTCCTTCAAGCATCAGATCTCACCTTGTAGATTTACAGATCACACCCATGGTCTCCCTGATAGACCTCCTTCTGATAAGTAACATATGGATACTTAGCATGCATAACCTCCTCTTTTTAATGAGTGGTTTAGCCTTAAAGGGGATCATGTGTGTGTGTTGCTTCCACGTTAGTGGTCACCAACATGAGATGTAAATCTGGGCCATGTGTCTTTTGCATCCATTGATCACTTTTCGCACTCTGTACCTTGATCATTCCGATTCTTTTGTCCTTATTTTTTCTCTTACACATATGCACATACATGTTATGGAAATCTCCAACCTTATGCTACTTTTTACAATATGTGCATACCAGATTTTGGGGACACTCTCATTGGTAATGATCAGGGGACCCACAAGTGTAGAAAATACCACACATAAATATTCCTCTACCACCGCAACCCCTGATCCTATATTCTCCATGGAATCCACCTCCTACATTGTTACATTCTTAAGTAGGTTGGGTTTCCTATACCCGAGAGCTGCTTACCACCGTGGTTTGTTGTGCAATCCCATTTCACATTGCCTCTTGAATTCGGTCTATTAGCTAGAAATCCTTGGTGTCATGATTGTGTGCCTCATGATATTGCAATACATAGATACATTCTTCATCATCACACACTACAATAAAGGAAAATTTAAGACATCATGATTCTTGTGATAGATTTTAAAATATTATAACGGTTGCTCATTCATGTGCATAAACATATCCTTTATATGTCCCTAAACTTCACAATCGGTGCACCACAACTCACTACGCGTCTCATGCGCCGAATTATCAGATATCTTATCCAATTTCTTAGCCATGGATGTTATTTGTGCCTCTAGAAATGGGCTTACTACATTATTAGCACCTCAAATTACTTCAATGTGCAAAATTGCTTCCAAGGCTTCATGCGGATCTGCATATGTCTTATGAGATAAATCTCTTCGAAATGAAGTCAACAATCCTCCAACAAACCACCGCGCGTGCTGACTTGGGTGAATATCATAAGACAACTTGGAAAAGAGAGTTTTAAAGTGCACATCATACTTCCTCATGCTCTCATACAAACCTTGCTTGATGTCCTTTCAAAGGCACTCGATACTTTGTTGTTCAAACTACGGGATGTGGAACTCAAGCCAAGAACGCACGTGAAATGCATTATAATCCACCGCAGTCTGGTGGGGGTCATAATTTCTGTACCAACTATGCACATATCATTAAAGTGTGGTGGAAAATTGACTTGCCTTTCTATCAGGGGCTGTAATGCCCTTTAATCTCCATAAAGAACTCACACTTATGAACATGTGCAACTGTATCTTCCACACCTCTATACTTTGGTAAGTGGAGAGACATCTTAAAATAGACTTGAGGTGTTTGCTACGGCTGTTGAGGTGGCAGCTGCTAAGACTAATTCAAAGGTGGTTATTGTGTAGGTGGACCCTACCGTGGATTAAGACCAAACCCAGATCTTGAACCTCCACCTAGATTTCCTCCATGCGACGGCTATCTTGAAGCTCCCGAGCCTCACACGCCCCCTACCGCTTGCATGCGGCTCGGTTGAGGAAAATGATTGTGTCCCATTTGTAGTACTAATATAGACACCCACCGTATGTACTATCACACCACCTTTAACTTCTTCCAATGCTCTTCACGTTAATACTGCCTGTCTAGATGACACTCCGTAAACAATCCTCTAAGAGTACTTCCAAACACCGGCGCTTGTGTGTCTTTGTCATGTGTGTGTTCTTGGTATCTTGTCATGAAAATAAAGTTGTCCTTCTGTGTATCCTACCAAATATGTTTGTTTTCCTTCACTACTCTTCCCTCCAAAAAATACTCTCGGATCTAGAATACCTTGTGCTAGGGTTAGGTTGCAAGTTGAGTCAAATGCACACCCGAGTTCTCAT
Organism: Taxus wallichiana var. yunnanensis; assembly: GCA_018340775.1. Classification (NCBI taxonomy): domain Eukaryota; kingdom Viridiplantae; phylum Streptophyta; class Pinopsida; order Cupressales; family Taxaceae; genus Taxus; species Taxus wallichiana. The sequence continues at coordinate 490,527,605 of CM031235.1, forward strand.
TCTTTCCTCTAATGCACTCTCATATGAAGGCGATGGGGTATCGTAGTGTGATTTCCCAATGTTGGGAGGACATGATGCTGCAACTCCTCGTCTTCCATGAGTGTCTCAAAAATTTAGTGATCCATCATTCTTCTCGATAACAACGATGCTTCAATTTCCCTCTCTTGCAAGTTATTATACTTGATTTATCTCTCTTCTCTTTTCCTTTCCTCCGCCTGTGGCCTACATCCTTCTCCACACATGCTCCTGCCCTTATGCATGGTGGGGATTTAGCTAGCCATAGGTAGCCTCTCTAGTCCCAACTCTATTATCAAGATCTTGATAGCTAAAGTAGCACATGTAAATAAAATCCCCTTGGTCCTCACAAAACCAGAACTTAGCTTCCCAAGGCAATAATACATAGAAATTGTATACTCCAAAGTATAATTGCACAATACACATGCCCACCAATGATCTAAAGCTCTAGTCCATTCCTCATTTACATCAGAAAGTTTTTGATAATCTTCCTCCATCCAAGCTCTCCTTCATGGGGAGAAAAATCTGTTTGATGAGTAAGCTGCCAACCACTGATACAAATCTACTAGAAAGAAACTGAAGAACATCTCATACAAACATTCATAAAGATTATATTCTACCCACTTTTGCACAATGAAGCCAGGTCCAGTGCTATATCTTTGTGTAAACTTATCCTGGATGTCTTCTACCCAACTCTCAATACTCTCCAAAGACAGTCGATACGCCATTTGTATGCAACATCCTGGATGAAAAATTGAAAAGAGGTCCCAGAAACAGAACCAAAATGTAGTTTTTTCTTTGCACACACTAGATATGCACGCATGCACTTCATTCAGGAAGATCTGAATGTTCACTTGAAGCGTGCGTAGCCTATAGCTCTCTCCTTTGTTATGCTTACCAAGGTGTTAGCATGCATGTTCATCATATTATTATCCATTAAACCATTCATACATAGATAATCAGTCTAACCATGGTAATTTGGAAACACATATAATAAGGAAGATGAACAATCTAAATAATAGCCAAGATCAACTACATCATTATAACATCATATTCAGATATGTCAACAATCATTATCTAACCACAATTATCCATCATTAATCAAAATTCATTACATGAGAAAAGCTGAATACATAACCAGATAATTCAATGGTGCACATGACCATTCATGTGAATGCCAAAACCATTAGATTTGTGTTAAGACATCATACTTGCTCAGTACTCTTAAATCTCTAACCTATGTTCAAGGAACTAGAATAGTGTAATACACTAGGTATATATAGGGGTGGGGACTTTCCCTTCACCACCCATGCACTCTCCTAATAATAGACATGCTCACAAAATGTCCTACATGCTTTCTTTCTCAAAATAGCCCTGAGTACAAACCTTGCATGCTTCTACAAAAGACACTAATAATAAATTATCCTATTTATATAACTTTATTTAATCCTATTATTAGTTGGATCCATGCATGTGCTTTCTTTTCCCTTTCTTGGCCACCAAGTCTCCTTACTTTTTTCTGGTTCTAGATCTTTACTTGGGTGACACTCTAACTCTATTTTTATACTTTTAGCCCATGCTCTAAAAAAATCGGTAAATTCCTAGACTTTACCCACTCATGCATGAACCTTTGCCCATTGTTCTAATCTGCATGCGCTCACATCTTCGCACACCCTCAGACGTGAATCCAAACATCGCGTGGCTAATACTTAGCCATTTTTCCCGCTCAACATAGATGATGTCCCTATACCAATATGATTCATCAAATGCACACCCAACTAGTACACAATTCTCATCTTAAAAATTTACTTCAACATTGTTCGGTGTTAACTTTGTCATCAACCTAGCCAACCGTTGACCTCTAATTAGCTTTATGGTGTGCATTTCAATGTCGAATTCTTATAACATATTCAACCATCTAATCTGTATACACTCACGTCTTCAAGCACTCCTTGCACGCGGATGCAAACCTCTGTGTGTGGCTAGTACTTATCCATTTTTTCCACACCCCTTGCACACATTTCCACTTTGTACACGCCCACCTCTTCATGCATGCCTTGCACATAGCTCTAAACCTCCGTGTGTGGCTAGTACTTAGTCATTTTTCCCACTCAACATAGATGATGTCCCTATACCAATCTAATGAATCAAACTCACACCCAACTAGTACAACATTCTCATCTTGCAAATTTACTTCAACACTATTCGATGTTAACTTTATCATCATCTTAGCTAACTGTTGACCTCTAACAAGCTTTTTGGTGTGCATTTCAATGTCAAATTCTTGCAAATTATTCACCCATCTACATCTCTTGTATGAAGTTTCTATGAGTGAATATATATTTCACCATGGCGTGGGGTACATATGCTTTCACTTTTGAGCCATGAATGTAAGATATGGAGCTTTCAACACTTTGGTCAAAGCATAAACTTGCATCTCCATGAGAGTATAATTCAACTTGGCTTATTGTAATTCCTATTTATAAAATATTATGAGATGTTCATCCCTTCATTATTTTTCTACAACAAAATAGGAAAGCTTCTGTATGTGAAAAAGAAAAAAAAAATATCGAAATGCTTACCATAATCCAAACCAAAGTGAGCATAGGTGATTTCTTAAGTGTCTCTTTCACATCATAAAATGAGTGTTATGCTTTTGTAGTCCACATAATCATTTGGTCTCTCTTTAGCATGTCGGTAATTTGGATTGTGATCACAATAAAATTTAACGCAAATTGCCTAATGAAGTTGATTTTCCCAAAAATGATTGAATACCATTCTGGAGTGTGGGAGAGGAATGTTGTTTACAACTTAAACTCTTTTTGGATTAATAATCACACTTTTTGAAACATTAGTAAATGGCCCTTGGAGCCTTTTCCAATCATTATCTATCAAAAAAATCACACCTTTTGAAACAAAATGACCAAGCAATTTAAATCTTTCCACACCAAAAATGCACTTATTTGGATCAAGGGATGTCCCAAATTCTCTACATTTCAGGAAAACCTTCTCCAAGTGATCTACATGTTCTACTCTTTGCTTCAAAAACATAATAATTCCATCTTGATAAACCGCTATAATCTCATTAATCAAACAAACAAAAAAACACAATCCACGGCTCTTTAAAATGTGGCACCAACATTAATGAGTCTAAAAGGCATCCTTACATAGGCATAAGTGCTGAAGGTGTGGTAAATCCTATTTGGTATCTCTGTAATTCTTTAACTACAGATTGATTATACTTAAAGAAACCATCCAACATTGACATCAACTCATATTTAAGTGATTCATGTTGGGTATTGTATAATTATCTTTTAAAGACATTTTATTTAAATTTCTGAAGTACATGCACAACCTGGATGTCTTCGCTCTCCTTTCTCATTGGAACAATGTTTGAAATTTATAAGGGAAATATAACTATATGCATGTGAAATTAATCTAAGTTAATGAAATGAACCTAACACCAAGTAGATCCATAACTTAGTTTAATCAAACAAAAACATCATGATAAAACATAAAGGAAAGCTTAATTAACTATGCATAAAACATTAAATCAAACATCAAATGAAAACCTCCTTTGATTGTTGGATGTGCTTTTAAATTTTAGATATTTCCTTTGTGAACCGAACGCAACCATACACGATCAAGGAATTTCTCCAAGGAAGAGGAAGAGATCTCACCAATATGGCTTGATTGCCATTTTAGTTCTTCTCTTACTACTCTTGGCCAAGTAGAAAGGGGAGATTTACTTGAATTTAATAATATTTCTAATATGAAATGCTCTTTAGATTGGTAGGAAGTTACTAGGTTATTTATATAGCTTTCAAATTTGGGAGAAACTTATAACCTAAAGAATGTGGGATAAAGGTAAAGTAGAATTAGAAAGGGATACATATGATTAGAAGAGATTAATTAAATATTAGCAACCCATGGGAGTTGGTGGTGATTTAATTATTCAACTAGGATTAATTAATATGTGAAATTAAGCTTATAGAAGCCATTTGGAGGGAAAATAGTAGAATTTTGAAGGGTTTGAAAGCGAGATTTAACAAATAAGAAGGATTATTAGTCAAATACAAGATTTAAAGGCTTAATAATTAATAATGGTTAATTAATTAATTAAAAGAGGATTATAACTAAGGAAAATCCGTTAATTGAGATCCAAGATGAATTATGAAGTGGTTAATGAACGAAGTGTCGTTAATTGATTGAGACAAAAGAGAATGTTAGATAATTAGCAGGAAACCACTAATTATAATGAAATGATGGGAAAGAGGAAAAAAAGTGCAATTTTAGTGTTCAAATTGTGCAGTTGAATTTAGGTGTCTACATTTCCCCTCGTTGATGTGGTGTAGTGCAAGCGATGCCATTTCAAAGATAATAGACAATTTTAGATAATTTTATTTTGAAAGGATAGAAGAACTATTAGTATGATGGATGATGATGCCCCCTCAAGTATCGATGGGGTGATAGAAGAGGTTGATTGAAACTCAAAAAGAATAAGGGAGAAATGACCACAACGGAAGAAAAATATCATTGTGGTAGTATATCAAATATGATTGTATGTAGGTGAGAAGAGCGATCCCGCATAACACTAATATGAACTCTTATTGTTGGTAATATCACATGGTCATTGTCATTAATGTGAGAGATGATTTTATTAACATATCTTGTGGAAGAAAAAATCATACTGATGGAAGGGATTCAAACTTGGCTTGGTTGGTCATTGTTTGAATCGAAAAAATGAGTTAGAGCTCGTGGCTCAAATGGAAGAAACAAGGGAGGGGGAGGGAAGAAACAAGTCATTGTGATAACTATGTCTCGAAGGAATACTTATAAGAATTAGAAAATGATAGGTATAAAGTTAGTTAGAATGGAAGATAAGATAGATGATGGATGGGAAGATCATGACATAGTATACGTACCATCTTGGCTTGGAAATACCTTTTTATTTGATATAAACATACAACAAAAGGGTAAAATGACATGAAGAGCCATAATACTAATTTTTGTTCAATGTTAAAGGACTGACTCAAAGAAAAATACATAAAGAAATGAAATATGAGAAAGTAAACAATTAAGGATGTAACCAAACAAACACAAACAAAGAAACTTAAACAAACAATGCTTAAGATAATTGTACCATTATTTTTGGTATCCAAATTTAGTTCCCAAATGTTCGAGATATAAGAAAAGGGTTATAAACGTCCCATGAAAATAAATTTGCACTATGAAAATTCCCTAAGAAACAATACATGCAAGGGAATATATGGAGGATATAGAAGTCCCATGAAAAGAAACGTGCACTATGAAATTGACCCAAGAAATGATATATACTGGGAAGACAGACACAAGTAAACTAGCTTTGTTGATGAAGGAAGATCACAATATGATCCGTATATCGTGTGCTAGAACAAGTGAGCACTTGAAGGAGAATGTTTTTGTAGGATAATTTTAAATTTTTAGGATTTTATGTTTTGTGAATGTTTTAAGATTTTTGATGTTTTACCAATGTTTTGGATTTTTGATGTTTTACCCATGTTTTTAGATTTTGAATGTTTTACCAATGTTTTTAGATTTTCTAGGATTTTTTGAATTTTAGGGTGTTTTGAAAGTTTTTCGAAGCTATTTAGAGGAAAAAAGATGCAAAGATGCCCCAACAAGAGGTGAGAATATACAAGGGGAATCCCACACATATATACAAGAATATGATAATCCATATCAATGACAAAATGGATAAGCTCAACGTGATGATCAAAGTAAACCAATGAAGTCCTACGAAGGAGCGAGCATTCCCCAATGCAAGATGGCCAAGAAACACACGATATAAATAAGTATAAGATTGTTTATTGAAAGAAGGGACAAATTTCCCTCAAACATGGTAAAAATCGTCGTATACACATGGATGTTCTAAATGAAGTATAAGAAAACTATGAATGCTATGGATAGATATGGAAAATATAGCTAGAAGACTTGCAATGAAAAGGTGATGAGCCAAAGACACAAATATTGAGACAAAATAAGGACTAAAGTAAGAGTTTGAACAAGGTCCAAACAACACTTGGTAACATACTAATCCTATTTTATCATCAAGATCCAGTGTGTGCACGTGAAAATTAAATGCCTCTTGAAGTGAAGATTTGATAGGTAGGAAGTGAGAAAAACTAACCAATGTGTAGGAATGATCGATTTGGAAATTTGATTGGTAAATGGAGGGTGGAAGGAAAACCATACATTTCTCTATTACCAGCCATATCTCCATATCCCCAATGGAGATGTATTTGATTCTAGTCATAACATTGCTCTATTTCCATCCAGGCGTCCATAACCCCGATAGAGATCTTTGAAACACCCCAAGAGAGAGTTATAAATTTATTTGATTTTTTCTTTTGATTTTTGATTAATTTTTGCTTTCTAAAAACTTATTTCAGCTCTCTCGATTGTTTCCATAAGGGGTTAAGAACCACATATGGCTTGATGGAAGGATATAGAAGTGGTTGTGATGATGACATTGGTTAGTGTTAACAAATACACCAAAATATCTTCACAACAATTTTATTAGATGTATGATAATGATAGGATCTCTAAGAGGCCAGTTGTTCTTTAATTTACCACGGTTATGAAAGGCTAAGGTCAAAAAGATACCATAGACATAAATGTCACACAATGAGTGCGAATAGACTAACCAAAAGGTCATCAAAGGTATAAACATGGTGGGAGACTTGCAGAGAAATACAAAGAAAGGAAGGAAAGAACATCCATGTGTATGAAATACCTGATTGTAGTATTTGATCTTTGTACCTTTGATTTTTTTGTAATATTTTTATATTTTCTCATGTTTTTGATTTTTTTAATAATATTTTTGACGGTTTTGTGAAGGGAAAACCATGAAGGGAGAAGAAAATAAAGATGAATGATTGGGAATTTAGGACCAACAATGTCACTCTGTGTGATAGGATCCAATAATGATACTTGCAATTTTTTTGATGAGGGTGACTAAGAGATTTTTTTCAAGAGTGATATTATCTCCAATCTCGATGATAATTGTGAGATCAAACTCGATAAGTGAATGTGATTTATCTTGCACCATGGATTTTTTATGTGGGAGCTTGAGTTACCTATCTATATATTTTTGTACTTTGCGACAAACTTGGTGTTGACATTGGTGTGAATTTTTGAATCCCGTTTGAGTTTTGGATTTATGAGTGTTATATTTTTTGGGAGATTTGGAGTTATTTGAATTTTTGATTTTAGATTGATGAAGAAACGGCTAGTGTTTCGACAAACTAATGTGTGATTTTTTTGATCCCGAGAAATAGGAGAAAAAGTGTATTTTTGGGAATGATGATAGGAGTATTAGGGATGATGGTGGGATTGCCAAAATTATTGACATAGGGATGATATGATAGAAGAATAAGTTATGGTACAAAGATTGAAGGAAATAGGCTAGGAGGTGGCCCAAGAATCAATGGTAATGGCAAAGCTCGAGAGGTGGCCCAAGAAGACAAAATGATGAGATACATGGAGGTGTCCCATAAATAGAAGAGGATGGGATACCTAGAGGTGTCCCATAGATAGAAGATGATGGGCTACCGAAGGTGTACCATAGATACAAGATGATGGGATTCTCGGAGGTGTCCCATAAATAAAAGATGAAGGGAAAATAGGATGTGGCCTAAGGATTGATCAAGACGAAGGTATAAGGACGTGGCCAAGTATAGAAGATAATGGGCTACCGGGGTAACCCACAAATAGAAGATGAAGTGCTACTAGGATGTGGCCCAATGATATAAGATAATAGGCTACTAGAGGCGACCCACAAATAAAAGATAAAGGGATACTAGGACATGGCCTAAGGATAGAAGATAATGGGATACTAGGAGGTGAACCATAGATAAAAGATAATGGTGGGATAATTAGAGGTGGTTAAAGGATTATTGATGATGGGATATTAGGAGCTGGCCCAAAAATAGAAGATGAAGGGATAGCCGGAGGTGACTAAAGGAGAGATTGTGATTGAGGAATTGTGATATGTAAGGAATGATTGGGTGATGAGAAGATAGGAGGGGAATCAAGGATAGATCCCATCATTTCACCATGTAATGGGAAATGAGAAGATGGAAGAACAAGAAGAGGATCAAGTTTGATGATCTTAGGCTCTTCCTCTATTTGCTGACCATAGGACTCAACCTCTTCCCCACAATATGCAGATGCATAGAAGTCAAAGGAGAATCCTTGCTCGTGATATTATATATGAATGCCATTATGTAGCCCCAAAACTTATCGATTGCTTCTTCATTATGAAAGAAATCGATTGGTATGGGTTGTTGTTGGTCGGTGATAGTAGGTTGATTGGAAGGAAGGGGTCCAACAAGTGTTGAAGATTTAGAATATGTTTGATGATGTAGATGATGGGAAGGTTTGACCTTATTGCTCCATAAAGGAATTTGATAGTGCTTTGAAAATATATCTTAACACATCATTTATTGTGACTTGTTTGACGTGGACACAAACATTGGTTTTTAAAATATTGATGAGGATGAAATAAGGTATGGTCGACATGGCTCGAGGAATGAAGAGATATTGGATTTGGATTGATAGAAGAAGATGACTCAAGAGATGAAGTAGATTCAGATTTGGATGTCTTGAGAGTGGAATTAGATGTGATTTTGGGATAGGTTAGTACTAGCTTACTTAAAAGATGACATAACGCGAGAGAGAAGAACAGTGTGTGAAAAGGAAGGGAATGTGATGCATGTGTCAAATTGGATGGTTGATTAGAGGAATTTTGAGTCACACAGATCTTCAAAGGATAAAGACATTGTTTGGATGATTGATTAAGGGTGTCCTATGGAAAAGAGAGAACCATGACTCGGAGTCAAATTGGATGAATGATTGGATGAATTTGTCTTCGATACTGATCTTTAATGGACAAATACGTTGGTGAGGTGATTAATTAAGGGGATCCTATAGGAAAGAGAGGATCGTGACTCAAGAGTCAAATTAGATGTTTGATTGGAGGAATTTGTACTAGTACAAATATTCAATATATGATGACATCGATGAGGCAATTGATTATTACCGAGAAGAAAGTTGATTATAAAATACTCGTGGAGTCTCGAGGAGAATAAGAAGAATATAACTGGTTAGGAGAATTAGAAGAATAGAACGACTAGGAGATTAAGAAGAATAGGAATGACAAGGAGAATCGAAGCATAGAAATGACAAGGAGAATTAGAAGCATAAAATTGAATAAGATAATTAGAAGCATAAAAAAACTAGGAGAATCAAAAGCATAAAACCGATTTCAGGAGATGACGACGGGGAAGTGGAGAATATAATAGGTTCCCTATTATCAATAACGTGAGGAACCACTTGAGATCTAATTATGATGGGAATCATTTGATGTGAATTACTAGACCTAAGTTGTTTAACCGAACTCCTTCATGTAGAAGGAAGCTCCATGTCAATTTAAGTAGTGTAATGACGATCGAGTAGACATTTTGTGAATATAAGGATGTTTTTGTGATTTTCCAAAGGGAATCTAAGGAAAATAGACATCGTAATGATATAATTTTGACAGTCCAACAAGGTTTGGAAAAGAAGTTGCAAGTGTGAATCTCAAAATGGTTTATTAAAATTTGGTAACGTAATGACTGCAAAGGAAACTTTTCCTAGATGTGAATGCCACAAAAAAATATTTAGGCAACAACACAATTTCAACACTTAAATCAAGTTTTGAGAAAACAATATTTAAGTATTAAAAAGGGGTTGATATGATTTTTATAGTGTAACAACACAAATTTCCACACTTAAATCAAGTTTAAGACAAACAAGGCTTAAGTATTAAAAATGGTTGATCATTTGTTGGCATGTTGTGGTATAGGTGTTATCATTGATGTAAAAGCCCATTAATGAAAAAGTGGATGATGGATTAGGGTTTGAGCTTGTTGAGGATGATGATGAAATGATGATTCAAATGTGTTCATGATGATACTAGATGTTTCAGTGAGGATTGATTATTCTTACAAGCCTATTGAGGTGACCTAACTAGCCTAGGTGATAGTGCATGGTGGTATGAGCTTATTGGTAGCTTGAGAAACATGTTGGCATGATGGAGAGAATTTTTTGTGAGTACTTTAGCACTTACACGAGCCTCAGGGTGCAAATACAGGTGAATGGCCAAGTTTTAGGTGCTTATTTGAACTAGGTATGGCGGTTAGAAGGCATAAGATTGAGTTTTGGAGCTATATGAGCTCATGGATTCATGTAGGTAGTTGATTCATGATGTGCTAGGTATGTTAGGACCTTTTGGAGAATTTCTATGATGCATAATGAGGTTATTTTAGTTGACCCTATCCTTTACAGTATAAAACCCTAAGGGATAGTTATGAAAATGAGATGGGATGGAGAGATGGAGAGATATTACAATGATTGGAGATAATGAATAGGGTTTTCCTTGAGGTTTGATAAAATTTTGAGTTATTATGAAGAATATTTTTTAATTTATGTCAATTTTGGTGAAACAGGGTCAAGAGGAAGGGAATTTCCAGCTCGAATTTCATCTTATGATGCTCACCCTGAATTGTGTGAGTTTAATGGGATCTTGTGGATTTTAGGGATGTTTATACATTAAATCTATAAGGTTTTAAAAAATTAATGAGGTCATTTCATCATTAGGTTTTTATGAACGAATGTTAAGAAGGTAAACAACTCTTTATGTGTTTGAAACCCTAGCTCAAAAGTGATAAGAGAGAAATTGATCCTAATTAGAAATAATTACTACTTAGTTCATGTATGATGATTTTATCATGTAGAGGAATCCTCCATGTTTCCAAAAAGGAATGATAGAGCTTGTGGTGATGACTGGACCCCACTCAAACATGTCGGTTTTGAAGAAGTTCATTTTGGGACAAGGTTGTCCAAAGGAGTTACAAAAACAAAGACCATTATGTGAATTATGTGAGTTTTTATTAATGTCAATGATATTTTTAGGTAATTATGATGATGATAAATGGTCAAGTATGCTTCATTTATGTTGACTAGTCAAAGGGCAATTTTGGGGTAGTTTCAGGCAGTTTGTAGAGATCAGCTTAGTTGAAGGCCTTCCACTTGGATTTGGAAGGATTTACAATATGTTATGGAAATTTAATTTAGAGATATTTCCAATGGTATAATTTTGGTTTCATGATGAGTTTATTTGATGTGGTTTCCAGGTCAGTTTGTGAGCAAGAAGGTTTCTTGATTTTTAGGACAAAACTACTTTTGCTTAAAAGATTGAGTTGTTGAAGCGTAAAATGGTTGAGTTGATGCTTTCTATAATATGAAAAGTGAAGAGGGAATAATTTGGAATCTAGTGAATGCATTTATAGGTCTTGAATGTATTGGTAAGAGTGTTTATTAGTTGTGTTTGCAAAACTAGTTTTTGGGAAGCTTGTTTTGGTAAAGGGTAAAGTTGTTGTGGTTTGAACCAATAGATGTTTCGTGAGGTATAACTTGCATATGAGTGATGTAAAGGTCCTAGAAAATCCATATATTTTTCACATGCCATATTTTATTTCTTATTGAGGGGTTTTGAGGCCCAAAGGAAGATTTAGGTTGTTGGAAACAACTATTTTGAGAAGGTAATGAGCCAGTGGGCCCATTAAATGAAATAATTTTATTGGTTCATGTAAATTATAAAAATGGTTGATGTTTAAATGATATATTACTCATGTTTGATGAATATGGGATCTTGAATAAACAAGGTTTTGGAATGAGTGGATTTCTCTCATTCTAGTGATAGGATTTTGAGGGTCGTTGGTGCATGATAAGTGGTTTTTGGTATGACCGACCTATATGGGTCACTTGTGACTATTATGATAAAGTTTATGGAATTTTTAAGATGATGTGGTTTATATAAAGGAGGAAAACTGACATTTTTGAATTTGAATCAAGGAGATGCTATAAAAGTGATGTTTGGTGCTTTTGTCAACTAGTTGAGTGAGTGCAAAAAGTACGACCTAGGTGTGAGAGTTTTTACAGGTGTGTGAGCATGATTTGAGAGATGATAAAGTGTGTGAAAGGTTTAAGAATGACAATAAGCATGTGTGCAAGGGTTTTATTCTGTGAAGGGTGAAGAATGTGAAGAAGTGTGTAAGATTGAAGACCTAGGGTTTAAACAAGGGTTAGGAGGAGTGTGAATTCAATTTGTGATCTCTATCGGTTATGGAAGCAACACTACATCAAATATATTCATAATAAGGTGTTTGAGTGGGTTATTTATCATATTGGGGGTTATATCCTCTTTTTGGAGTTAATGCTTCACAAAATTAGGGGTTGGTGCTCTTTATAGGGTTGTAGCTCTACTAAACTAGGGGTTGGTGCTCCTTATGGGGTTGGTGCCTCACTAAATTTGAAACATATCAATATAAATATTGTGTTTCAATGGTTTTTATTCCCCTTTAGGGTTTCCCACTTATATCTTGTGTTTTGTGTTGATTCTCTTGTTCATGGTTCATTACATGTATGGTATTTGATAGTGTGCACACATTAATGGATGGTTAAGTGGTTTTTTGTTTTGAATAAGCAATCTAAAATCTAATTTAATTTTGTAAGGAATGATTCACCCCCTCTTAGTCCATTATTATTCCAATAATTGGGATTAGAGAGCATGCTTTTAGAGAGGTTTGATCACTTGAAATGAGATCCTTAAAGCAAAAAAATAGAGAGTGGTTCCTTTACTGGAAAGGTACCATTGTTTGATGGAATAAACTATACTTTTGGAGTCTAAGGATGAAGACTTATATCATGTCTCAAGGGTTTGATGTTTGGAAAATTATGGAAGATGGTTATTATCCTCCTGCCACTCCTCTTACCAGTAAAGCAGATAAGGAGACATATGAAAACAATTTTAAGGCCTTTAATGCTATCATATGTGGTCTAGGAGAATATGAAATGGGTAAAGTAATGCATTAAAAGTTAGAAAAATAAGAATGGGAGAAACTTCAAGTTTTGTATGAAGGTGACTCAAAGGTAAAAATTTCTAAGATTCAAACCTTTAGAAATTAAGTTTGAGAGTCTTAAGATGAATGATAATGAGTCTATTTCTACATATCTTTTTAGAGTTGACAAGGTTGTCAATAACATGAAATGGTTAAGAGAAGATGTGGAATAAGAAGTTGTTCAAAAGGTTTTGAGGTCACTAACTCCTAGATTTGATTATAAAGTATATGCTATTGAAGGAGAAAATGATGTAACTACTTTGAAATTGGATGAGTTTCATGGTACTTTGAAATATGAATTAAAGGAAAAATGCAAGAAGGTGAAAGATAATTATACTACTTTTGAAATTGATGATGAAGAGATATTTGCAATGATGGCTAGAATATTGAATGTTGGATCTAGTAAGTATAGTGGTAAACTTCCATTCAAGTGTTTTAATTATGGTGAAGTAGGTCATTTTTTTGCTAAGTGTCCTCATAGGCATGAAAATAAGATGATGAAGATCATGAGGCTGAACATAGAAAGAAGAATCACAATTTTGGTAAAGGTAAGAAAAACTTTAAGAGGTTTAACTATAAGAAGAAGGAAAAAGGAGATTTTATACAAATGAGGATGATTGTTTGTCTGATGCTAGTAGTGGTGTTTCAGATTTTGAATCTGAATCAGATCATGAGGATGTAGGAAATGAGGTTTTATTCATGATTAATGATGCAAAAGGTCTTCTAGTGATGGATCTTATTTATTAGGAGATTTTATATCAGGTTATTACAGCTACTCTGATGAAGATGAAGTGGAAGTAAAATATTATCTTGAAGGAATTCAAAAGGAGTTAAAGCATGTTGAGAAAGAGAACAAGAAGATGATTTTACAGGTTAATGAGTATGAAAATCAGATTCATAAGCTAGAAGAAAAGTACAATTCTGAATCAAGCAATAAAAATGAGTCAATCAAACTGTTAGAAGAGAAGGTAAAGTGCCTTCTTAATTTTGCAAGAAAAGGAAAGTGTGTGTTCAAAATTTGAAGAAGATATAGAGTTCCTAAGGGCTGAGCTACTAGAAGTTGGCAAGAATACTATGTCCTTTCAGAAGTTTGAGAAAAGTGCCAATGATCTAGATGATCTATTTGGAAAACAAAGAGCAAAAATGATAGAACTGGTTTAGGCTTCAAATCAGAAGTCAAAGACAAAGAAGTGAAGCAAGTGGACTTGGTTTCAAATAAAGAAGTAGGTGAACAAAAAACAAAGGAAAGAAAGAAAGTGACCAATATCAAGGATAATGAGAAGACCAAGCCTATTAGGCAACCTAATGCCTCAAGGTATGAAAGAACTTTCAATGGATATTGTTTTACTTGTAATACTTTTGGTCATAGGGATAAAGAATGTAGAAGGTTATATAGAGATAATCATCCATGGAGAGACCATATTAGTGAGCTTGCTAAGAATATTGTATGCTACAAGTGTAATGAGGTAGGTCATGTTGTTGGTATTGCTTGAATGATTCATCTAGTCATGTTGATGGTTATAAGAGGAAGAGTTATATGGTATATTACAAATGTAATGGAGTTTTTCATGTTGCAAGAAAGAAGTCACTTTCAAAGGCCTAGTATGCATGACAACAGCCAAGGAAGAATGTGGGAGCCAAGAAGAGATCACGGTGTTTCACAAAAAAAAAAGTTGATGGAAAGCAAGATATAATTAAAATTTCAGATTATATGAGAGAGGAAGGAGTTCTCTAGGTGTCTAAGAGGGCTTGGGACCTCTTCAATACCTTGTTTTAGGTTTTTATGGTATTCATATGCCTCTAGTATGCTTTAGAGGTATACCAGTCCATATGAAGCATTGGAGTGAGGGGGAGCTATCTTGGTATGAGTGTATGTCTCATGCATGATGTCAAGGTATGTCCTTCAAAGTAATTAAGCATGTTCTTATGGTTCAATATGGTTTTTCATGTGGTAAATGTCAAAATATATGTCTTGTGGTCCTTTGTTGTGTATGTCCGAGTTGTTAAAGTCTACTTTTTCATTATCATGTTGAAGTTGTATGTCTGAGATGAATCAGTAAGTGTAAGAGTCATGTTTTTGTGTCTCATAAGGGGTTTGTTGTGTCATGACAATAATTCATAAGGTATTCTTTTGGTCTGATTTGGTGACTAGTACAATTGTCAAGTGTCTATGGTCTATGGTATCTCATGGTGTCTATTATGAGGCAAATGTAGTTTCATGAGTTTTTTATATGCTTCAAATTCTTGAATCAAGTGTGTTTGAGTGTATATGATATGTGTGATATCATGAGAGGTCTCAAATGGAAATTCATGGTGTGAGTAGTCTTTCAAAGTCTCTTGGTTTTTCATTGGTGTGTCACAATCATCTAAGGTGTGTTAAGTCAAAATGTACATTGTCATCTATTAGTATGAAGTTTTCATCAAGTAGACATGTGTTCTAATGCTTTGAGATGAATATTTGGAGATGGAATGTGTCATCAAAATTATGACTTGATCAGACCATCACTCCAAAATTGGTCTGTAGTGGTGTTGAGGTCAAATAAGGTGAACTCAAGTGTAATCTAAGGTGGATCTAGGTATGTAAGTGGTACTCTTTCTTCCCAATCATGTAAAAATCTTCTCAATACTTTAGGTGGTGTAAATTTAATGTTGTTGGTCAAGATAGAGATCTTGAAAGCAAAATGTTCACATTTTTTGAAGGTTCTATATCATTGAATGGTTTTGTGTGTTTTCAAAATTGGTATGGATGGAATGTAGAGTTTGAAGGTTAAAATTTTGGATTTCAAAGGAAATTTTTGGAACAAAGAATATTGACAGGTGGTACTTCATGATTAATGAGGTTTTAGACTGTAAAAATGCATATAATTTCTGGAACTCTTCACAGTACTGTGAATTTACAATGAGAATGCTAAAGGCCTCATTACTAAAGGAAGAAAGTGTAAAATGGGTAAGTTGTTTTCATGAGCTTGAATTAAGGTTTAAGAAGGCAATATTAGGTCCAAATGGGTATTTTTATCAATTAAAGTGTCTTCATGAAAGAGTCTTCATCAAAGGTTAGGTATGATTTCATATCCTTTGTGTGTTTACATGTTTGGTGAGTAAAGAAGGTGAAGCAAACCTTTAATGATACTTAAATCCTATAAGGTATGGATGAGATTGTGAATCCTATGAATGGGCCCTAGAAGATGGATAATGTCAAATTATGTGAAGATTTACTATTATGTTCTCTTGAGCACCATGGACAATGTCTTTCTTTGCACAAGCCTATAGGTTTTTGCTTAGTATGAGAGTTGGTTTACATCATATCTTGATGGGTTTTAAGTACAAAGAGGATGAGTATAAATTGGTAAAAATATCCGAAGGTCATGAAGAGTGTAAATATAATCTCAGGAATGACAAAGCTTGTTTGATGCTCATGTTTGTGTTTTGAGCCAAATGTCTTGCTCAGGTACAATGCATATGAAAGAGGAAAAACATGTGACATCATTAGCTATGAGGTGTGTGGAGAAGTCCTTGAGATAATATAATTGCTATTGAAATAATTTCATGGAGGTGATAAGGTGTTTGGCTACTAAGGTGTTAAGGATGGTGAGATTTAGGTCATAATAACCTCAGAGGTTATGAATGACTTGCTCTAGGTATGAGGATAGAAACATTGTATTCTTTCAAGAGTCTTAGCCTCATAAAACAAGTATATACATATGTGGAGGAGTCTATTGGTCCTGGTATTGAGTAAAGGTGATGATAAAGTATTGGAAGGATTGGTTTTTCTCACTTATGGCTCCATGTGTAAGGTGATCTGCTACAAAAGTGTGCGGGGTATGTGCAAAAGGCATAATTTGTGCTTCTAAAGATGGTAGAATTAGAATATGAAAGTACTAATTGATTTGATGTACTATAAGAAAAGTCATGAGGGGTATCTTCATCCTAGGACTGTGAGAAGCAAGTGTGGAAGACAATAAAATGAGTAAAATTAATCTATGTGCTAATTTTTGATGCTACAATCGAGAAGAAGTAGTTACAGGTGGATATTGGGTGTATGGTCAAAATTTGATAGGAGGAGCATTATTTTATGCTTTATGAAGGTTCCATTGAAGATTTCAAGGCTTTTAAGGTATGTTTTTGGTGTATTTTCCAAGGAAAAGTGAGTTATGTTCCAGAAATGCATTCTATCATCCTAATGTGATTGTCAATAACAAAAAGAATGCTTTAGGAAAATGCTCAAGTGTTTGTCATCCATCCATGCCAAGCATACAAGGTAAGAAGCTTGTTTCTATGTCTTTCTACTAGAGATAACTTGTTTAAGTTCAGGGGGAGTCATAAGGAGGTCCGTGAAAGGTGGATTGCACATTTAGATCCTTGAGAAAGTTGTCTAAAATGCACTAAAGGTTCATTTCAGGGAACTCATTCCTAGTGTAGTTTGTAGATCAAGAGATGATAGTGTTAAGACAAGATTTTGCCTTGAAAAGCAAAAGTAAGCTCAATAATGAAGGTAAGGAGGAATTTTTTAGCTCTTATACATAATTGTTGGCATGATTCACTTGTGGTATACTTTAGGTTGTGGTCTGTTATAGTAGAATCTTGAAGGTAAAAACATAATTTGGAGGAGAAATGACAAGTTTTTACATGTCTAGAAGGTAGATGTTGGCCTTATAACCCAAACTAGAGGCATGATGTTGTTTTCTTCATAATTATTGGTATGTTTATGAGGTGTATACACTCTTTCTAGGGGGAGCATGGTGTCTTTATGCCCGAAATGAAGCCAAAAATCTATTTTTTTTAAGAATATCATGTTTTGTGAGAAGAATGAGACTTTTGGTTGATGTTTCTAACCAAATCATGATCCTATGAAGCTGAGAAATATTAAGAACATGTTTTTACAAGTATTCCTTTTTCATTAATGTAAAAGGGGGATAAGTTTAGGTGGTTTTCCATCAATGACAAAGGAGGAGACTGATGATATGTTGTGGTATATGTGTTGCCATTGATGTAAAACACCATCAATGAAAAAGTGGATGATGGAGTAGGGTCAAAGCTTGCTAAAGATGATTATGAAATGATGATTAAAATGTTTTCATGATGCTATCAGTGTTTGAGGATTGCTTGTTCTTATAAGCCTATTTAGGTGACCTAGCTAGCCTAGGTGACTATGCATGGTGGTATGAGCTTCTTCATAGCTTGAGAAGTATGTTGGCATGATGGAGAGCATGTTTTGGGAGTTCTTGGTCACTTACATGAGCCTTATGGTGCAGATATAGGTGAATGACCAAGTTTCAGGTGTTTATTTGAACTAGGTATGGGTGTTAGAAGGCATGAGATTGAGTTATGGAGCTATATGAGCTCATGGATGCATTTAGGAAGTTTATTCATGATGTAACAGGTATGTTATGACCTTTTGGAGAGTTTCTATGATGAGTTATGAGGTTGTTTCAGCTGACCCTAGCTTTTATAGTGTAAAAACCTAAGGGTTAGCTATGAAAATGATATGGGATGGATGGATTTAGAGATATTTTAGATAGTAAAATTATTTTAGATGAGGAAAAAGGGTGTTCTTGAGGTGTGAGCAAAATTTGGAGTTATGCTACACCCTTAACCTATTGCTTGTATTAGGATATGAGTAGCCAACTTGGGCTTACCATATCATTTTATTATATCATTTATACTTTATAGCTTAGTAGGTTCATTGGTGATGGCCATTGAGCATTTGAGTCTTATTATATGGTTTGGATGATCATTGAGAATTTGAGTCTAATTATATTCTAATTGCATATCGAGATCATTATTTTGAAATATTGTGTTATTTGGTGTTCCATTGTTGCTCTTAATCTAAATTATACAAGTAATTTCATTACAAGTGGTATCAGAGCTGCGATCTGGGCCGAAATTAGGGCAAAAACCTAATTTTTTGTTTCCACCACATATTGCAAACCAGAGTGAATTGGTGGAGATATTTTTACCAGAGTTGTGAAGCATTTTAAGTAAGGTTCCTTGAAAATTTCAAACTTTTTTGATTTATTTTAAAAAATTTATTACAAATTTAGGTTTTTTCATAAAATCGCTCCCTAGGGTGAAAATTGTGGAAAATTTTCAAGTTCTTTACATTTTCGGAAAGCTCTCAAAAAAATAGTATTAGTATCTTCTCTGTGTTTTTTCCTGTTTGGCTGAAATTTTATCAAAACCCTAAACCCTAAGGTTTGACATCATGGCGGGGCCTTCCACAAGAGAAAAAAAGAATCCGGTTACTCGGGTAAAACCCCAGATAAAGATGGGGTAGTGATTGAAGAGATGGATTCAAAAGGGGTAAATACAAATTCCTCAACACTAGGGTTTACCTCAGTTGATCATAAGGTGAGCCAACTTGAGTATGAGTTGCGAAATGTACAATCTGAGATGGCCTCTAAAGGAGACATAGCCCAAATCAATCATCGGTTGGATGATATCATGCAACATGTAAAGGGTAACCAGTATGGCCCAAATCAGCCCATATCAACCAAGGAGGACCTTCAGTTCAAAATCATGGACAAACTAACCATATTGGATCACTTTTCCAGTCCCATCAGAATCAAACTTATTGCATAACCATGGAACATGATGCCGAAAGTGGATATGCACAAATTTGATGGTAAGGATCCCCTGAATTGGATAAATCAAATGGAGAACTTCTTTGAGTTACATCAAACACCATCAGGACAAAAGGTGACATTGGCATCCCTATATCTTGAACTTGACCAATTTGTTTGGTATCGTTGGTTATGTGCTCAGAGGCAGAAGAATGGTCTAGGTGTCACTTGGATAGTTTTTATCGAGGAGTTGCAATTGCACTATAGTTCCAGTGTTTCAGAGAACTACTTTAGTCAATTAGCAAAGTTACGGAAAATAGGATCAGTCAAAGATTATGTGCATCAATTCCAAAACCTATCCTTAAGGGTGGAGAATATTCCAGAAGAGAATTTGAATGACCTGTTTCTTGGGGGTCTTAAGGACCACATCGAGCATGAGGTACGTATGTTTAATCCAATCAAGCTTTCTGATTCTATTATCATGGCACGTCGTGTAGAGGAAAAAGTTCTTTGTAGTAGGAGGCCACCTTTCATTAACACCAGAGACCGTAGTATCTCTTCCCCTTCATTTTTAGGCCAATTAGACTGACTCCTCAACAAATGGAAGAAAAGAGAGCAAAAGGATTATGTTTTAACTGTGATAGAAAATATGGACCGGGACATAAATGTCTTTGAGAAGAAGTTGTTCTATATTGATGGAGGTAATGAGGATGATGAGGAAGTTGAAATTATAGGAGAGGCTGAGGAACCAATAGAAGATGAAGTAGAGGATCACCAACCTACAATTTCTTGCCATGCATTGTCAGGTATTAGTACTCCTCAAACACTCAAGGTTATTGGCTATCTCAAAAAATAGAAGGTGACGGTGTTGATTGACTCGGGGAGTACTCATAACTTCATAAATAGTAAGTTAGCTGCCCGCCTCAATTGTTTTATTTACCCAGCTCTAGAAATGCAAGTTATGATTGCGGATGGTGGGACAATCAAGTGCATAGGAAAGTGCCATAGTATCAAGCTTTCCATGGGAGACTACATGTTAGACTCACCTATGTTTGTTATTTCTATGGGAGGGGCAGATATTGTTTGGGGGTCAATGGCTCACAACCTTAGGTACTATAGAGATGAATTTCCAAGAATTGTTCATGCGATTTCATTCAGATGGAAGGACAATACAATTGAATGGGATGGTAGCTAAGTCTCCACATATTATTAGCTCTCATCAGATGCAGAAGGTTCTCAGAAAAGGAGTGGATGGCTTTATAGCAAAGCTATTTTCCATAGAAGTACAAAATATAGAGTCTTCAATGCCACCCGATCTTCAGAAGATTGTGGATGCTCACTCATCTATTTTTGATGCAATTCCAAAGGGACTACCACTAGTTAGGGATCATGATCATGCCATTCAGTTGATTCCAGGGAGCCAAACACCTAACATCAGACCATACAGATACCCATATTCCCAGAAAAGTGAGATCGAGAAAATGGTGGAGGAAATGTTGAAGGTAGGTATCATCAGGCATAGCCAGAGTGCATATTCTTCACCAGTGGTCATGGTACGTAAGAAGGATGAAACATGGAGGATGTGTCCAGATTACCGAGAACTCAACAAGTACACCATCAAAGATAAGTTTCCTATTCCAATAATTGATGATTTACTTGATGAATTGCATGGTGTTATTTATTTCACAAAATTAGATCTTCGTTTGGGGTACCATCAAATTAGGATAAAAGAGGAAGATGTTCATAAAATGGCTTTTAGGACTCATGAGGGCCATTATGAGTTTTTGGTAATGCCTTTTGGTCTTACAAATGTGCCCTCAACCTTTCAAAGCTTGATGAACACTATTTTTAGGCCGTTTTTAAGGAAATTTGTATTAGTTTTCTTTGATGACATATTGATTTACAGTAAGACATGGGAAGAACACTTACAACATGTAAATAACGTGTTGGAAGTTTTGGAGAAACATACTCTATATGCAAAGCCATCCAAATGTTCTTTTGGTGTATAAGAGGTAGAGTACTTGGGTCATATTGTATCCCATGAAGGCGTCAAAGTTGATCCTCAGAAGATCAAAGCTATGGTGGAATGGCCAAGGCCCAAAAATCTCAAAAATCTTCGTGGGTTCCTAGGACTAATAGGGTACTATAGAAGATTTGTGTGGGGATATGGTAGAATAGAAACCCCACTCACTGCATTGCTAAAGAAGGATGCCTTCCATTGGACAGACATAGCCACTAAATCCTTTGAGTAGCTGAAGGAAGCCATGTGCAGCACCCCAGTTTTGGCTACTCCCAACTTCTCAAAAACCTTCATTGTTGAATGTGACGCTTCAGGATCAGGATTGGGAGTAGTTCTAATGTAGGAAGGAAGACCAATTACATTTGAGAGTCACCAATTCAAAGGAAAAGATCTGCTCAAACCTATCTATGAGAAAGAAATGATGGCTATTCTTCATGCGGTCAAGCAATGGAGGCCCTATCTCATGGGTAGACACTTCAAGGTAAAAACTGATCATGATAGTCTCAAATAATTTTTGGAGCAAAGGTTATCATCTGAGGAACAACAAAAAAGTGGGTAACAAAAATGTTGGGTTATGATTTTGAAATCATATACAAAAAGGGTAAAGAAAATGTAGTAGTTGATGCATTGTCCAGAAGGGATACATCTGCAGATGCCTTACTATGTGGAATGTCCATGTTGACGGCCGATTGGGTGGATGAAGCAAGATTGGAATGGAATCAAGATAAGGATACACAATCTCTAATATAGAATATCAAGCAAGGATATATGACATCTAACAAATTTGAGTGGAAAGGTAATGCCCTATGGTACAAGGATAGGTTATACTTGAGTAAAGATTCTGAGTTGAAGCATAAGATTCTTGCAAAGCTACATGCCTCACTTGTTGGAGGACACTCTAGGTTTTTGAAGACATATCATAGAATAAAAAGAGAATTATTTTGGGAAGGACTCAAGGGGGATGTACAAAAGTTTGTATCAGAGTGTTTAGTGTGCCAACAGAACAAAGGGAAACAATTAAGACACCAGGTCTGTTGCAACCCTTACCAATTCCTAGCCAGAGATGGGAGGAGGTCTCCATGGATTTCATCACCGGATTGCCTTGTTCAGAGGGTAAGAATGTTATTTTTGTGATTGTGGATAGGCTCACAAAATATGCCCATTTTTGTGCCCTATCACATCCATTTACAGCCAGTATAGTCACAACTATTTTTTGGAGACAGATTCAAAGGCTACATGGAACCCTAAAGATAATTGTAAGTGATCATGATCCTATTTTCACAAGTAATTTTTGGACGGAATTATTTTCATGTTTGGGTACTCAGCTAGCTCACATTTCATCTTATCATCCTCAAACTGATGGGCAAATAGAAGTGGTCAACAAATGCTTAGAGGGGTATTTACGTTGTTTTGTATCAGATAAGCAAGAAAGGTGGATTAAATGGCTACCACTTGCAGAATGGTGGTATAACACATCTTTTCATACCTCTTCTCAAATGACCCCATTTTTAGCATTATATGGTTACCATCCACCTTCTATCACTTCCTCCTTGAGGGTACAAACTAAGGTTAGAGATGTTGAGGAACACATTCAACATCAACAACAGGTTTTGGCTAGTTTGAAGGAGAATTTAGCATTAGCACAAAACAAGATGAAACAACAAGCAGATCAACACATAGTAGTGAAAGACATTTTGAAATTGGTGATTGGGTTTTTGTACGTCTCCAGCCTTACAAACAGATGTCCCTAAAGAAACAGAAAAAGGAAAACAAACTTGCTCCTAAATATTATGGCCCTTATCAGGTTCTACAGAAAATTGGTAGTGTTGCTTATAAACTAGAGTTGCCTCCATCTTCACACATACACCCAGTATTCCATGTTTCATGCTTGAAGAAGGTTATTGGATAGAAATTTGAAGCCCAAAAAGAGTTACCAGAACTTGACGAGGAAGGAAGAATCATTTTGGAGCTAGAGAAGATTCTGCAAACACGTACTAAGAGGCTGAGAACTAGAGACATTAAGGAATATCTGATCAAGTGGAAGAATCTGAGCATAGAAGATGCCACCTGGGAGGATGAAGGTTTTCTGCAGCAACATCTAGGATTATTCAATGTTGAGGACAATGTTGGTTTGAAGGGGAAGGGCATGCTACGCCCTTAACCTATTGCTTGTATTAGGATATGAGTAGCTAACTTGTGGCTTACCATATCATTTTATTATATCATTTATACTTTCTCATGCTTAATAGGTCAGCCTTGGTGATGGCCATAGCATATGAATAGTATATATAGGGGATTATAGGTAGTATTTCATGATCATTTGAGCATTTGAGTCTTATTATATGGTTTGGAGGTTTCCCCCTCGAAGTGGCGAAGCTATTCTAATTGCATATTGAGATCATTATTCTGAAATATTGTGTTATTTGGTGTTATATTGTTTCTCTTAATTTGAATTATACTCACAAAAATAAGGAGGTCATTTCATCGTCGAATTTTATGAACAAATGTTAAGAAGGTAAACAAATATTTATGTGTTCGAAACCTTAGCTCAAAAGTGGTAGGAGAGAAATTGATCCTAAATGGACATAATTTATTGCTAGTGCATGGATGATTATTGGATCATGCAGAGAAATCATACATGTTCCATAAAGGTATGATAGAGCTTGTGGTGATGAATGGACCCCACTCAAACATGTCAGTTTCTGAAGAAGTTTAGTTTTGTACAAGGTTGTCCAAAGGAGTTACAAACTAAATGACCATTATGTGAATTATATGAGTTTTTATTGATTTATACAATATTTTTAGGTCATGGTAATACTGATAAATGGTCAAGCATGATTCATTTATGTTGACTGGTCATAGGGCAGTTTTGGGGCCATTTTAGGTAGTTTACAGAGATCATCTTGGTTGAAGGCCTTCCACTTGGATTTGGAAGGATTTAAAATATGTTATAGAAATTTAATTTAGATATATTTATAATGGTATAATTTTGGTCTCATGATGAGTTTATTTGATGTGGTTTTGAGGTCAGTTTGTGAGCAATAAGGTTTCTTACTTTTCAGACCGAATGCTTGCATCGAAAGATTGAGTTGGTGTAGCATAAAATGGATGAATTGATGATTGATATCACTTAGAAAGTAAAGAGAGGTGAATTTTTCATCTATTTAATGAATTTATAAGTATTGAATGTATAAAGAATGGTGTTTATCATGTGTTTTCAAAACTAGATTTTGGGTAGCTTGTTTTGGTAAAGGGTAAAGCTATTGTGGTTTGAACTAGTGGATAGTCCATGAGTTATAAAATTAATAAGAGTGATTTAAAGGTCCATGGAATTCCATATAGTGGTAAAATTCCATATTTAAGTTCATATTAAGTGGTTTTAAGGAACAAAGATAGATTCATGTTATTGGAAACAACTGTTTTGAGAAGGTAATGAGCTAGTGGGCCCATTAAATGAAATAATTTGATTGGTTCATGTAAATTGTGACCATGGATGATTTTAAATGATATATTACTCATGTTTGGTGAATATGGGAGCTTTAATAAGCATGGTTTTGGAATGAGTGGATTTTTCTCATTCTAGTGATAGGATTTTGAGGCTTGTTGGTGCATGATAAGTGGTTTTTAGCATGGCCAACCTATATGGGTCACTTATGAATGATGTTATAAAGTTTATGGGATGTTTTAAGATTATGTGGTAGAGATAAAGGACAGAAACCTACCTATTTTGAATTTAAATCAAGGAGATGCTATAAAAGTGATGTTTTGAGTGATTTTGTAAACTAGTTGAGTGAGTGTAAAAAGTGTGACCTAGTTTGTGATATTTTTGGAGGTGTGTGAGAATGATTTGAGAGATGTTCAAGTGTGTGAGATGTTGAATAATGAAACAAGCATGTGTGCAAGGGTTTGATGCTTTGAAGAGTGAAGAAATTGAAGAAGTGTGTAATATTTAAGACCTAGGGTTTGAACAAGGGTTTGGAGGAGTGTGAGCTAAATTTGTGATCTCTATCAATTGTGGTAGCAACAATACATCATAGATCTTCATCATAAGGTGGTTTAGTGGGTGTTTGATCATCTTGGGAGGTTTTAGCCTCCTTTTGGAGTTGGTGTTTCACAAAATTAGGTGTTGGTGCTCCTTGTAGGGTTATAGATATTATAAACTAAGAGTTGGTGTTCCTTGTGGGCTTGGTGCATCACTAAATTTGAAACATATCAATATAATTATTGTGTTTGAGTTATTTTTCTTCCCCTTTATGGCTTCCCATTTATATCTTGTGTTGATTCTCTTTCTCATGGTTCATTACATGTATGGTATTTGATAATGTGCACACATTAATGGATGGTTAAGTGGTTTTGTGTTTTGAATAAGTAACTGGAATCTGGTTTAATTTTGTAAGAACTAATTTAACCCCCACTCTCATCCATTGTGCTTCCAACATATATAATGAAATCAATGTAACAATGTAATTTCAACACTTAAATCAAGTTTAAGAAAACAAAATTTTATTATAAAAGGATTGGTACAATGCAGAAATGTAATAATACACTTTCAACACTCAAATCAAGTTAATGAAAATAAGGTTTAATTATCCAAAAATGGTTGGTACAATTTTGATGTAACTTCACATAGTGTGTTTTGACAAAAGGGGAGACAATGTTTTTGAAAAATGGATATATTAAAATGTTTAATAACCAAAAATACAAGGAATAACTTTGAAAGAGTTTCAAATTTTTCTAAAACAAGGTGGAAACTAAGAAAAAGTTTTTCTTAGTAAGGATTTTATACCAATGATAATGGATATGGAAAAGTTGGCCTCAATGCCAAATAACTTCCTAGGGATTTTGTTCTCAAAACTCACCAATATTTTTCTAAGAGAGGTACACTTTTTTAGAATAAATTCTAAACAAAGGACCATTAACATACTATCAAATTAATGAAAGAGGCCTCATATAGACAATGTTTGATATTCCTCACGGGTTTTACTAGTGAAGTAGGTGTTTGGGGCACATCCCGCTTCATCGCCTAGTTCCATAAATGTGCGAGACTAATTTGGGGTTCCCTGTGGTACTCCTCACAATGGGTTTTATGGATTAAACCAAAGAAATTTCAAAAATTTAAAGCATATGGGTTTTAACCTTATTTGAACCTATAAATACAGTGTAAGTTGTTCTTTTTTATCTTGATTTAAAATGTGATTTCTCTTAAACACTGTTTTTAACCGAGGCAACATGTAGAAGACGTTAGTAATTAGTTTTTGATTATTTGTATTTGAAAAATGTAGATGCTCCTATATTGAAAGCTTTAGTAGGTTTCCATATTACCACAATTTTAGAAAAATATCAAGGATCTTAACCATTTCGTTTCTTAATGTCACTCCGAAGTGCAAGAGAAGGGCATACATGATATTCAATAAAATTAAACCAACATGGAAAATTTTAAATCAAAATATCAAGTGTTAGTACTATTTTCAAATGACAACCAAAATGTTAGGAAAACATAAAAATTGTTATAGTTTCGATTCTCAAGATCACTCAAATGAGCAAGAGAAGAGAATACACAGCTTTGATGAAGTTATAGTGAAAATGAGATTTCCAACAAATACTCAAAATTTTTGCACAAATTAAGATAAAATCCTGCATATTAGGGCCAAACACATATAAAACTGCAAGAAATTGAGGATCCATTTTGAAATTTTCACAAATTTTGAGAAATTTTAAAAGAAAAACCACAAAAAATGATAGCACATACATAGGAATGCTAGCGCAGGGAGATAAATGCTAGCACAAGTGACAAAAATTAAATCAAAATTATAGTGCATGTAGATTGACATAAATGTATGTAGGAGGATACTAGTGGGTGCAAATAGATGCCAACATAAGCAAGAGGATGCTAGCATGTGTAAATGGATGCAAGCACAAAATAGCTAGAACTCAATGAAACACTATCTTGTGTAGAAGAATGCTACCACATAGAGATGAACGACAACTCATGAATAGGTGAACGCTAGCAGAATTTTTTTAAAAATAGATAGAAATGCTAGTGCTTGTAAGTAGAATTTAGTGTAACGATAACACGTGTAGTGAAATGCATTGCGTGTGTAGAAAAACATAAGTGTAGATAGTGGTATGCAGATGTAAGGAAGATGATATAGTAGAGCACCTAGATGAACTCTAGCATAAGGAACTCGTACCTACACATAAAAATGTCAAAACGAAGCCAAAAACAACACAAAGTGTAGACACCAAAATTTAGTTCACTAGCCCCCATTTTATGTTCACTTAGCCCCCTTCGTCATCATTATGCACACTTATACCCATGTCCCTATTCAAAGTATCCTTTTAATCCTAAATCAATTTTATTTCCTTAGTTTCTATTTTCCTCTCTTAATTCTATCTCATCACTTTGATCCTATGCCATCATTAATAGTTTCCTTTATCACATTATTTCATTTTCCTTATACATGCTAATGAAACTTATCACCCATAGTCACATTAGTCATCCATAAACATATTTATTCCTTTAATTATATCCCAAAACCTCCCATTTATCCTTTCTAGACTCACCATATACCCCCATTTAATATTTCCAACCACCCTTGCCTTTATTAAATGCACTTCCACCCCATCCAACCACTATTTCCCATCCATATGCAACTCAATATCTCTTCCAAAGTGCCATATTAAATTCTAATCATAATAACCACCTAATTAGGCATCATCTCTCGAGTTTTACATCATCCACATAAGTAAGATCAATGACTCCCTGTAATCAATGGCGATGAAAACCCCGTATATATACATCATCACCCCCTTCCCGTGAGGATGAAACTCTTGAGATCCACCTCTTGCAATTTTTTTAGGTTTCTTTCCTTCTTGTGATCTTGCACCAACCTCTTAAAGCCACTTTAAGGCCTTTTCCTACCATTTAGGAATATTTGGCACATAGATATTTTTAGAAGACCTCTCTTGTTTTCATCACTTCTTCATCATCCATTTGCAAGTTAGTTCGCCATTTGGATCTCTCCAACCACATAAGCTAGATTTATTTGATTCACATGGATCATTTGGCACCCATTAACCCTTACTAAGCCTTAATTCATGCTTAGTCACCATCGATTATTCCCGAACACCATCGACCCAATCTGCTCAACTAGTTTTCTACATGATGTCCCTTTGCTATCAATCTCTCTATCCCCGCAACACCCAAATAATTCAATCTGTGTTATTCTTGAAAGACATCCTAAGAATTAAATTTTCTATCACACTCACCGTTAAATACCTATTTTCACCATCAACCTCCTCTACCTCAATTGCATTTTCATCTATTTATCACATCTTCCTACAATATGTGCTTCTTGTGTCCCTATGCATGAGCCATGACATCTTTAGAATCTAGAAGCTTGTTCCAAATATGTTGTTTTCAACCTTTCAATTTTCTCTACTCTCTAATAATTTTTGACTACCTTTGGTCACTTTGTCAACCTCTATATATTTTGCATTCTTTGTCTCAATTTATCATTATATGTATTACTTGATCTCTGTTTCAACATATCTTTGAGCATTTCTATTTTGGTTTTATTTTGTATGTTATCTATTCCTTTTTTCAATCAATTTTATAAACAAGTGGGATTACATCCTTCCTAGGAGGTTCATCGCATCTTGGGACTGAATTTGGTCAGGCATCCCACCATACAAATATACTAATATTGTCTTGTGTAGTTATCCTTTGTGTTGTGCAGGTCATCAAGATCGCTGCAGGAAAGGATTTGTGTGCCCCTCTTCCATCACCATCACTATCAAACATTGGAGGTAGCCTTAAACCCTCCCATATTTGGATTTTCTTATTTTCTAGCATGTTATTTCATTAACTTGGAATAGGATCAGAAAACTTGTCAAACATTCTAGCAAGACGCCGGTGGGACCTACCTACTCATTTGGTAAGTTCCTTATTCATTTTCAATTCCTATTCTATATTTTATTTTCCTCTTTCCACTAACTCTGTAGGTTGAAGTTCTTTGCTTGTGTTCTTAAGAGTTCTCTTTATTTATCAACAACGTGTATGTAATTTGGAAAAAGGAAAAGCGTATCTAGGTATTCCTCTTTTGATTTTTGTTTTTCCATTTCTTGCATCATTCTTCCCTTCCTTTGCTTTCTTGTCTTCATCAAACGTCATATTTGGGTTTGGATCTAAAATGATTTTTTTCATATTTTCTTGATCACATAGATTAATTAGGTGGTAACACTTTACATTCACATTTTATTCACACATAACCAAACCACATGCACAATCTACACATCTAAAAAAATTCTACCTAGGTGGAGCTATTGGGATTTCATCACCCAATAAGAAGCCACCATGATGTTCTGGCCATGTAATAATTTTTTTGACTATTGGTATATAGGCTTAGCGACCGACACACTTATTGCTGCAAAGTGCGTAAAGTATGTGGGTATGCCCCTATATCAAGCCGTGTACCAATAGTCATCATAGATTCAGCCTCATGTACCTTCAGGTATATTGAGGAATCCATCCTTAAACACACCTGAAACCATCCATAGATCATCCATTTCTCTAGGTTCCCTTTGAGCCTCTTCCCTCTTCACATTCTATAAATAAGCAAGATAATTATTTTTTTGCTACTTGACTTGTGTGTTGCATTAATAGTTTGCATAGGATTTTTCTTGTTTATTTCATGCCCATTGTTACTCACTCCCAAGATAAGAGAATGGAAAAATCAACTAATTCTAATGACATCCCCATCTCAACCAACCCCTTACAATAAACATCCACACTCACTCTTGTTTCTTCTACACCTTTGATGACTTCATCATTGGCCTCCCTATACACTATTCTTACAGTTCCTCCTCATCCCCATGTGGTTCAAGGAAATTACCATATCGATACCAATCACTTTGCCTACCATCACTCCATCCCTTCTATACTAGCCACACCTCCTTCCACTACTTCCTTAAGAGCACTTGCCCCCCTCACTATCCCTCGCATATGTTTGGAATTTTAAGAGATCCTCGATGCTAACCACATTTCCCTCTATGAATAACTAGTTTGAAAATACACCAATATCCCTATTGATGGAACCCCTCTTCAACAATTTTATAGTTATCCCCCACAATCTGAATCTACTAAAATCCTCACCTCCCAACTCGACGTATTTTTCCTTAGGGCCATCAATGAGATAACATTAGCCCCAAAAAAACATGTCCCTTATGAATCCTCTATTATGGTTCCCTAGAACCAATAGTCCACAAAATTAGTGGTACATATCCCACCTAATCTACCACATATCAATACTGTGGTGACCATCCCTACATCCTCCATTCTTGTTCACTCCTCATCTACTTGTTATCATAAAATCTAACTCCTAAACTCTTGAAGACTCCAACATACCTCATCCACCACCCGAGTAGAACTTTCAAATTTTGGTGCCTCTTTTAACATCTCATGTACATCCCAATTTTTCTATTTCAAAACCCCGCCTTTGTATTTGAATCAAACTAATAAACCTCCACTCCAAAGCATATTTTGACATATGCTTTCCAATCAATCCCTTCCAACATTCTAACCACCTTATCCACATACCCAAACTCATCCAACACAAATCTTATCCAATCCCCCTACCACTCAACAATAAACTTCACAATCTTACCCATCTAGCTACATCCCTTTACCACATTCTACTTCGCAACCCACCCAATAAAAAAACCTTTAATTATGTTCCTTCTTATTAACTAGCCCAAAGACTCCCATTTTCGCCCAACATTATCAATCTTACTCACAACCTAATCCATCTACTTCCTACAATCCACAACAACATCAATCAGGTCCCCATCCTCATACATCAAATGATCCCATGCAAGCCTTGTTAGAATGGATAACTTAGAGGCTACCACCTTGGGCCCCAAAAGTACATTTACTTATGAAAAAATTGTAACGAACCCATCAATCCATATGTGCTTGTTAAGCCATATCCTCCACATTGGGAGCTTCCAAAATTCTCTAAATTCAATAGAAAATAAGATCCCCAACAACATATCCATGCCTTTAGGAACTCATGCTACCTTATCATGCATGATCAATATCTTATGCTTCATACCTTTCCCATGTCATTATCTCGAGCCCACTCTAGACTGGTACAATGGCATCCCTTAACATTCCCTCTTTTCCTTCACACAACTTGTGTAAATTTTCCTAGAGAACTTCTCCATCAACATAATACGTAAGATAACCATCGCTTATCTTTACGCCATCAAATAATTTGAGGATGAATCAATTGTCGATTTCATCACTAGGTGGCACAAAATTATTAACCAATTATCCTTCTCACTACCTCAAACCGAATTGATTGAGATCTTTTCTAGATCATGTGCTAAGAACATTTCATCTACCCTTAAAATTCAATCCTTCCAAACCTTTGAGGAATATTTTACTATGGCTCACAAGTTAGAACTACACACCCTTGAGCAAGGACATGTTAAGCTTCACTCTAATAAACCCAAGACTGAATTCACAAAACCATTCACCCATAATGAAAAATCTAAGAATGTGGAAAATGCTATTGTTGTCAAAAATTCCTCCCAATACAAATATCATACCGAGCCTCCACCATGTAGAATGGGCCATCTGCTTTTGTGAGACATGTTGGCACTCTTATTAATAATGAAAGGAGTCGTAAAGCTAATCACACAAGCCTCAATAGATTTGGGTAGGATATATAGAGAAAAGTTAAGAGAAATGATGACATAAGAGCAAAGTGGTGGGTATTGGCCTTAACTTGAAGCTTGAGGGGAATATTTTGCTGCAAATTAAGTGGAGCCAAACCTGTGAGTAGAGAAAGCACAATATGGGTGGTGAGAGGGTCACGACTGAGATAATTCCTACCATGATATTAAGAAAGATGCCATGATTTGAAGGTTGACGAGGAAGGGGATCTTATAGAGTTCAAAAAGTGTATCGAGGCGGTGACCCGATTAGGATTATTATTTTTCTAAAGCATGGGATCATGGGCATGTCAAGTTTAGAGGTATGGAATTTCATTTCACCAAGGAATATACTACCAAAGCTATGGGAATGGAGACAAAAGGCCTAAAATTGTTCATAGATAAGAAGAGGAGGAATCGAGAAATATATATCTTCTTTAGACCAAATGAGACAAGCAGGCACCTATTTGATGACGACATTGTGAGAACATGTCTGCCGAAAAGATGGGTGATGCTAGTAAAGTGGTCATGAAATATCTCACTCTCAAGGGAAAGTTAGAGAAGATATGTACTCATCACTGTGATATACTTGAAATATTTTAGGCGTAACTAGGTGATGAGTTTTCCTTTTTTCCTTTTAAGGTCTCTATCTGTGTTGATTGCTAACTTCAAGGAAGAGAAAGTGGATTCTCCTCTCCACCACGAGTTGATTCTTTTACTTTTTCAGAAGGGAAAACCTGCCCTTTCTCCCATCCCTCAACCCATGGATTTTGATAATGAAACGTTAGCTAGTAGGTTGCATAATAAAATGAATAACCTTGAGGTCTTAAAAAGTGAAAATTTAGCAAGTGGAAGTTCTCTTGAACTTGAAAAAAGGTGAATCTCCTAAGGGAAAGGAAGTTTTAGAGGATGGTGGCAGATACCATAATAAAGAAGCCATAATTTCTAACATGGAGGTGGCCATTGGAAAATTGCTAAATATGACCAAATATATGGTTGAGGATAGTGAGAAAGTGGAACATTAAGGAATCCTTGAAGGAAAATCATATCAATGGTCTCAAGGGTGATTTCATCATGCAAGAGAAGAAGATCTCGATCGTATAAGACAAAATTGCTAAACAATAAATGTAGAGGAGTTCCTCTAAGATGGTCCTAAGAATCTCAGATGATGAGGAGGATATAGAGGGAAACGAAAATGTTTAAAAGGTGAATACATGGGGTCTTCTACAGAGTATGGATGGTGGGCCAAGATACATAATTAAAAGCAACTAGAAAAGGAAATATTAGTTGATTGTTCACTGACTAGTCCATGTATTTGTGTTCTGTGTTTCTTTTGTGTCCTTCTTTATCTTGTATTGTGTTTTTGGGTAGTTCTCTGTCGTGATGTAAAAAAATTTATATGTCATTGAGGCTATTGCATCGCTCCTTGTTAGGCTCTTGGGTTGGTCAAGTCATTTTTTCCTTTGGGAGTCCTAGTTGGTGTTTGGGTTGCTCTCTTGACCTCATTCTTTCTCGGATATGTGATGTACTGTGGGTTTTTGGTGCCCCAAAACCAAATAGTTATCTAATCTAAAAAATTAAAAAAATACCGAGCCTCCAAAAAGAGCACCTCGACCATCCCCTAGCTATACTCCTCTTGTTGAATCATATAACTCCATCTTTGATAAACTCATGACCACACACCTTATCCAACTCCCTCCCATCCACCCCCTGTTGATGAATCACATACTAAACATGCATGGTATTGTGAGGATCATTACTGAAAATATCATCAAGTCTATGACCATGACATCAAGAAATTATGTACCTTTAAGGATTTAGTGCAATGACTTATCAATTACGAAGACCTCCAACTAGAGAATCCAAATGCTCCCCCTAATACACCATTGGATGTTTTCAAAAAAAAATTTCTGAATCATCCTCGAGAAAACAAGACATCCATCCCACATATCAAGTGCCTAATGCCCACATAATTAAAACCTTAATTCAGCTTCAACATCTACACCCACATCTACTTCTACACCTACATATATATCAACATCTATGCCCGTATTTACATATGCATCTATACCCTCATCTACACCCACATATACATCCACATCCACATCCACATCCACATCTACATCATCTCTTGAAACCTCTACCAAACATACATCTCCCCTTGATTCTTTCACCAATAATGTATGAATCTCATCCTTACCTCCAAAAACACAACTCCTATATCAACACCTCTAAATTCCACAAAATTTGCAAGCCCTTCTGATTCTACCAATGGTGCTACTCAAGAATCATCCCCATCCTCAACCATAACATCTACAACACAACCCATATCCAATCCATCTGATCCCACTTCTAAAGATGACTCCATTGTCAAAATCATTTTTATCCCTGCCAAAGGTAAAACTTCACAATAGACATATAAGATCCTTGACACCCCCATCCAAAGATCCATTTCTCATCCATGTAATAATTTAGATCACCCCCCCATGAATCCCCACGAATCCAAATAACCCAATATCCAACCATCCATATTAGGACCTCGACCATCCATTTTTGGACCGTGTCCTTCATCTAAGTCTCCCATCACCACCAAATCCAAACCAAAATCATCTACTCCTATTTCCAAATCCAAATTTGAGTCTAAGGTCCCTAAAAATACCATAAGAATAAGACAACTCTTTTCACTCACTTTCCCCATCAAATCAATCCAAAATCCACGAGACTTCATCTTCTAAAACCCTATTGGGTCTTACTGAAATCCTCCATCACTTTATCCAAGCATCCACGTTTACTCTTCCCCCATCAAGTCCTTTGACTCACATGGGTGAAGCCCACTTGGTTTGATTACAATTCCATTCGTATGTGCCTATTATCATGTCCTTAAGCATGACATTGATCACCTGCAAGGCCCTCCAAACACTTATCAACAACCTCACACAAGAGGATGATATTCTCATAAAAAGGACCATACCCTTTCATTTAATAGCTCATGCACACCTAATCAAAACCCCCAAACCAAATGCACAAATTTTAAATCTAGCCCTCCATCCACACATTTAGTCTCAATCCCATCACCAAATTATATTTACATAAATTCCATTCATGTTTCCACTCACTCGCCCGTGACTCTCAACCATCCACCTAAAAAAACTAAGAGTTATCATCATTGATCCTCCTAATGAACATATTTCACATCCCTCTTCATCCAAGGCTAAGGCATCTATTCTATCTACTCCATAAGCTCAAAGGCATGTCATGATAGAATAAAGCATTGTGAAATAATCGCATCGGGATCATATCAAAATGTCCCTTTATGAGCTTATCCAAATCTCCCTCTCCATCGAAAAACTCTCATCAAAGCTTTATAATGCATACAAATCACGACCGATGAACTCCAACCTTTTGCGGTCCTCATTAAAGCTCTTAAAAATTCTACCACTCTTTACTTCGATGATTCTAAGATACCCAAGATTCTATTTAGAGGATCATGACCTTACCCTTTTTATGACTGTTCATATTAATGACACTTTCATTAGATGATCCATGATTGATAATAGTACTAACATTAAAATTATTTCATCCCACAAATTCAATCAACTCAAGATTCTCGATAATTTTTTCACCCAATCAACCATGGTCCTTTGATCCTTTAAAGACACTATTGGCCCTGCATTGGGAATGGTCATCCTTCCTATCCACGTTGGTGAGAAAATACTTCATGAACTCTTCTACATCGTAGAAGGAGAATTCTAATACAACATATTTATTGGATGCCCATGGATCCACACTATGCACTGCGTCCGATCTACCCTCCATATTTTTCTTAAGTATGAACATGAGAGGGAAATCTGCACACTCCTGCTGATCTTTCTCCTTTCACAACATGTCATATGAACTATAGACCAAATGATGCACTCATCCCCAAACAATAATTATCTTTTGAAGCTTCCACTAGTTTTTCTATACCGCATCAAAGTTTCCCAATGACAAATCCTTTGACACCATTATGAAACATATCTCACTAGGGGAGTATCAAATCCTTGCTCTTAATGTTCTCCCACCACTCAATCAATTTGGTATAACTCGATAAAGCTAACATGTAATAAATTAAAGTTGGGGATATTATTTCCTTAGGTCCACCTTACTTGAAAACCAATCTTGTTTATAGTGGCATTGATCGCCCTTCTTCACATGCTAATAATTGAACCCATAACAAGCCATACAATAATGGCTTCGATTTCCTTTACAAGTATTTTGCCTACACCTATATCCACCTTTGCATTTGTGCATGGAAGGAATTTAGTTTGGGATGTTACAAATAATGTATACATGATATTATCCTTGATCAATCCCATAAACCCCATAAGAAGTAAAAATCAGGATTCTAAGAGCACCCTATGAATCTCTTCCACATACTTCTTTTGAATCCCCATAAACACGAAGCCATCATCCCCTTCCTCAACGAACAAATGATGCACGCCCCTTCCCCTAACTTTTTTAATCTTTATGATCACTAGGACTGGTCACCTTTCGGTCTTAAGGTAAAACTAGGTCCCTTCCTTTTAAATTCTTCAAGATGGTAGAGGAGGATTATGTAGACATAAAATGATGCACTTGGGTACATTTCTAGGTCCTAAAATCATGATAGAATTTATATGATTCCTAAACAAGAAAACTAGTAATTGAAAACTATCTTTGGCCTCTTTTCTTTCAATTTTTATTTTTATTTGGTCTTACACACCATATTTCCAAAGTAAATTAACTCATTTATCTTTCATGACTTCAAATACCAATGCCCATCCAGTCAGCAAAGTGCCTTCAGGTGTTCCCCGTCCGCTCCGATAACCTCGACAATTTCCTAACTTTCTTGATATTTACAGTCTTTTTATCTTTTGGATATCTTTTTCACTTATGGTTTGAACTTCCAATTGTTAATTATGAAATTAAAACAATGGAATCATATAAATATATAGTCATGTGTTCAAAATTAAGGACCAAGTACTAAGAATTACTATAATCACCTAAGATTTCATTCTAAAGGCACTAAAGCACTCTAAAGGCATCCATCTAGCATTCATTCAAGGGACAAGGGGCTACATCAACTCTGCATACACAAGATATGAATGGTAAGTTCATTTTATTCCATCCACACATTATACTACATTGTAGCTACAACCCGCCATCAAGTGTAACTTGCACAAGGGAATCCTAGGGAACAATTTCTACACACACACATAAGAACTACATAGATTCTGAGATATAGTGCAATAATCAATCATAAGTTCACTCTTAGGGTGACCGTCGAGTCGATCGACTCCCCATTCTACATTTTACTTTTTAGGTTTGTTTGTAGTTTATGGGCTTATACAGGTGAACTTATTTTATACAAATTATAGGTACCTTCAATGATTATAGTACGAACATTGAGAAATCAACATATAGCAATTGTTAAACCTTTATGACAAAAATAAAGCATATTTTGAGCCCCTACACAGTACCAATGCTCAAGAGAAGTGACTAGTGCCCAAATGCCTCTATCTTGCTACAGGCACATGTGTCCAACTCGTTCCCGCACTCTAGATTTTTCAGTGACTAAAGTGATGACCCTATTTGTAGTCTATTTATCAATCATACATGCCAGACATTACTTCCCATGTAATTGAAAATTAGTCAAGTCCTTTATCTCTCTTCCTTTCTTAGGGTTTCATATTTTACATCTTAGTTTACTTGTATCACACTGTACTTTAGCATTTATAAATTAATTGTTTCAATAGTTACTCTGTAATACTTAGATTTAATTTATTCAAATTAAATTAAATCATTTGGTGAACCCATCACTCGAACCCAAACTTGCTTCTAGAAATTTTAACTTCTTTTTAAAATTGCTGAAACCTATGCACCCTTTACTTTACTAATGAATACCTTCATGATCTCCACACTCATATTGTTGAACATCCGCAAGCCCTAGATAATATTTTATTCACCGATCACGAGGAGGACACCAACCTAGCTGAGCTCAACCCTCCCACCTCTGATACTACTTCTATTCCTATTATAACACAACCTCCCAACTCTAACCTTCCACCTACCTCTAATATTCCCATGTTCATTCCTAATCCTACCAACCATTTCGCTGCACCTTTTATTTCTCACTCACACGGTAAGTCTCCTCTTCCGTAACTCAATACCTATCTTATTTATAATAGGACCTATAAATTCAAATATGTCAACTAAAACAAGCTATTTCACGCTCCTCTCCATCTCTTGATTCCTCATTACTTCTTCATACCCCTTTCATACGTGCCATTTTCGCTACCAACTTCCTCCTAATTTTGTCACCCCTAAGCTACTCACCTTTAGTTGCCATAGAGACCCTCAAGAACACCTTAGATATTTTCATGTGGAATGTCTTGAATACATGGATGATCATACATTAATAGCTAAGGTATATCCTAGAAGTCTTCAATATTACACCATACATTGGTTTTATGATCTACTTGTTCATTCAATAACTTATTTTACACATCTAGCCAATAATTTTATTGCTCATTTTTCCATCAATATCGGCACCAAGATATCTTATGAAAAACTTTCTCAAATAAAACAAAGATCTAATGAGCATCTAGCTGACTATGTTTTACGTTACAAGAACAACCTAGCTAAGATGAATAATGTACTTGCTGATTTAGAATTGCAATATATTTTTGTTCAAAGCCTCTTACCACCACTTCCAGAGAGAGTTATATTTAAGAAATATTATTCATTTAATCAATTATGCCATACGCTTAAACTACGTGAGGTCAAACTCTTATCTATGGAAAAATTAAAATATCATTTTACTCCTTCATCCTCTTGTACTAGATTTCAAGATAAATCAACATTCAAACCATCCCCTAAGCCCACCAAAGAAAAGAAAACCATTAATGTTGTCTCTCCACCTAAAAATATTCAATGAAAAATCCAAAGCGTACTTTCACAAAATTACCCTATGCACCTCGGTTTCTATTGTGTCAACTCATTGAAAATAACCTTATCACTTTTCCACCATCACTCAATCTCGACCCCTCTTGCCCCCGTGGCCATAATTATGATGAAAATAATATGTGATTATCACCAATGTGTTGGGAATTTTACCGATCATTGCTTCAAACTCAAGCATATCATTCAAGATCTTATTGACAATAATTCACTCGAGCTCCCTGAGCCATCTACTTCTCATCCGATCAATGATAATAAAAATCTAAAAATATTTAATGACCCTTTTCCCAAGCATGAAAAATAAGCTCCTAATTATTCTACTAATCATACATATTAAGATGTTCCTCATCCTTCATCGGGGCCCCTTGACTTCCTTGTCACTTCTATTGATGCATCACCACCAATCATTTCATTTTTAGATCATGATTATCATGCTACATTCACTTCTGATTCATTACATATCAAAAATCTTTCAGTTCATATACCGTCAATAACACCATGATCTATCTAGTGGATCCTATCAGTGTGTGCTCCATTGCACTTCTTATGGCTATCAAATGTCCACTATCTAATATCACATATCCAATTCCTAATTATTTTGTCTACATTAGGATTCCCGTTAAATTTGGGCCTCTTACCATTCTTGTACCATTCTCCGTGGCATCTTCAATCAAAGGATGTGACATGCTCTTAGGTATTTTTTGGCTCTGTGCCACACAAGTCATTCCCTCCATGAATAATTTGTGCATCAAGTTCATTCACAATAAGTAAGTTGTCACTCTTAAAGGTGTTCCACCATGCACACCATTGCCTAAGCCTAGTCTTGATGATATCTTTACACTAGTTACAATATCGAAGCCTCCTAGATTTCTCAAATCTAAGACATACTCTACACCTAGTTATCTATTCGTACACAACCTTCTTCATGACTTTGTTTTTCGCATCGGTCCACTAGCCCATATTATTGGCCTAAGTCCCCTACTTGAAAAACCCCTTCACATAGGTTTTCACCACCTCCTTCACCACATAGGTCTCCTTCACATGTACATCATTACTCTCATACTCCACCGATCTTAGAGCATCATCACATGCCTTTATCTCCTCGGATATCGGGTGGAGGGCCCTTGCCCTTCACTATCATTGGATATCCTTCTATCATTCTCACACTTGGGGGGCATCACACTTTCTTCCCCCATCTTAGCATCATAAGTTTTCTATAATAGCTATTATCACGTTCTCGTGCTTCATACTAATCTCTCTCACATGTGTTGATACACACCTTGTATCATCATTACCCTATGCCACACTCTAGTTCCACAGTTCATACTCAATCACGAGGGTATAAATCTAAATTGAACCTCAATTCATTCACTTTTCATGTTTTATGATTCACTATCTATCTTTCTAGCACGCCTTCTCAAACTATTTCCCAATGACACACTCTTGAACTATGGTTCATTCTTGACCGTTGAGGGGTATTTTATAAATGAACCTCATCTCATACACATCCACTGGGGGGCACAATGATCCTATCATATTCACAAATTACATACCATCCCATCATATTCACAACATTTGCATATATTAGTTACATTTACTATTGCTTGCCTTTATAATTACATGCTACAATTTATTTTCCATGCTAGAAAAATTCTTAATATGTCATTATCATTCTATATATACACATGCACATTCACTTGGTATTTTGTGGTGAATGCAAATCTATTACAGGTTCTTACACACTATAATGATGCTTAGTACTGTACCTTTTACCA
The DNA here is from genome assembly GCA_018340775.1 of Taxus wallichiana var. yunnanensis. Lineage (NCBI taxonomy): Eukaryota > Viridiplantae > Streptophyta > Pinopsida > Cupressales > Taxaceae > Taxus > Taxus wallichiana. Next base: position 490,568,652 of record CM031235.1, read on the forward strand.
CTCCCATCGAGGCTCCTGGGGGAATCTACCTTTATTACTCTCACACATTACAGGTGCCCTTATTTCATCACTTATTACTTGTACTTTCTAACACATTACTTTCCATTGATACATACATGCCTTGACATGCTATTTATCTTGATAACATGCTAATGGGTGCTTCATGTGTAACATTTGATTTGCAAGACTATATGCCACCATAGTTATATGACACATTTTGCTTAATATTATCTACCATTGTATGCTATTGTTTGTGGGCTATGCCCTATGTCTTTCTTGATCACCATTTTCTTGTTTATGGTCACTTAATACCTGATTGTCTTGTGACATTGTGAGTAATGTCCCATGTTTAAAACCCTCTTTTCACAGTTAAATTTATTTGCACACTTACTTGTCACATTATCTTCTATTGCATGCTTGATACTTTTGATACTAACACATGCTACTAGCCACTCTGTTGGAATGTGCCTTGGTTTCTACCATGCACATCCCCTACCCCTGCAGTGTCCAATTCATATTAAAATCATGTATTCTCATTTGTGACACATTATCCTGAAAACATCACATGCACCCCAAATGAGGGGGAATACATTGGGTGAACAAATGACCCCTGCAACACCCCAGAGCTACAATTTAACATAACACAATACATAACAACACAAGAAAATAGTCACAGAGTAGCTTAGAATCGAGACATGGTTTAAAATCATAGTACATGCACCAATGCCTAGAATCGACACTAGCACTTAGGTGGTCTTGATCTCTCCTAGGCACTAATGTCATGAGGGAAGATGCAATCATCTTCTCATATCAACATAGTTCACGAAGCCTTAAGAGAAGTTCTATAGTTACAATCACAATTCTTCAATCATAGAACACATTATATCTCCTTCAAATTGCATAATTGGAACTAATTAGAACAATAGAGAAAAAAGGAACAATAAGAACAAATAAAAATGCACTATCTGTAGTTGTGCTTATTGGGAAAAGTCATAGATGGAGAGTAAAACTAGACCTATCTCCTCAAAAATTGCTCTTAGTGCGAGATCATCTAGAAAACTCACACTTGACATAAGATCACCCAAAAACTTGCTATCGACATGAGATCACCAAAAACATATCTCTTCAAAACATTTCGGGACACTTTTATATCATTTACACTCTTTTCCATCAAATTCCTATATGACTACCTTATCACACTTCTAAATACTTTTACATAATTTTCTCAGATTTATCATATATAAGACTTTGACTATTATTTCACTCTTTTTTTACAGGTTCATCCTTAATACACAACAAGAAACAACGTACATCCAAAAATACAAGCATAAAACAAGTACACGAAACACATACACTTCACCCCTAGGTCAATTTCCTTTTCTAGTCTCCACAATTCACTTTGCAATCACTTCACGCTTCACTTGTCCACTCGATACGCTACTCGCGACACGTTCTATAAAATCACAAGGTAAACATATCTTATCTATTTTATGTTATCGAGTATTCACTTAACAACATAAAGTGGGACAATTTTAGACACACAAAATCACGTAATGGTGTACATTTCTAGGTCCTAAAAACATGCTAACATTTACATGATTCGTAAATGAGAAACTAGTAATTGACAACTATATTTGGCCTCTTTTCTTGGTGTCTTACTTTTTCTTTTGCCTTACACACCCTACAACCTATTCGAACTTAATTCATTTATTTTTCATGGCTTGGACACTAGCACCCAGCCGGGACAACGGTGCACATGCCCTCCTGTCCCTCCGGGTTCTTCCACCTTACTCACTCTTTTTGGGTCTATTTTATATTTTGGGCATATTTTTCACTTATGTGTTGGTCTTTCAGTTGTCAATTATGAAATTCAAATAAGGGAATCATATAAATACATAGTTATGTGTTCAAAATCAAGGAGTAAACACTAAAAATTCCTATCATCACCTAATCTTGCATTGCAAAGGCACTAAAACACTCCAAAGGAATTCATCTAGCATCTATTCAAGGGACAGGGGGATATATAAACTCTAAATACACAACATAGGAAGGGGAAGGTCAATTTATTCTATCCACACATTATACTACATTGCTACATTGTAGCTACAACCCGCTATCAAGTGCAACGTGTACTGAGGACATCCCATGGAATAATTTATACACACACAATAACTACATGGAGTCTGAGATGTAGTGCATCGCTTGGTCGTAAGTTCACTCTCAGGATGACTACTGGGGTTAGTAAAAATACCCATTCTACATTTTAATTTTTGGGGTTTATGTAGTTTGTGGGCTTGTGTAGGTGAACTTCTCTTTTGTAGGTTATAGGTACCTTTGCTTGCAATTATAGTATGAAAATCGGGTGATAAAAAAGAGAAATTGTTAAACATTTACAACACAAAAAATAGATTCCCGAGCCCCTACACATTCATCATCATTGAAGAGTAGTCACGGTGCCTAGGTGCCTCTGTCTTACTATGGGCACCCATGTTCAACTCTTTTTGTGCACTCTATATTTTTCATTGATTAGTGACAACTCTATTTGTAGTTTGTTCATTAGTTGCAACTATATAGATCACTTCTTATCCATTTGGAAATCAGCTAAGTCCTTTATCTCTTCCTTGCTTAGAGTTTTATATTTTACATCTTATTTCACTTGTGTCACAATGTACTTTAACATCTATACATTATTTTTTTAATAGTTACTCTACAATACTTAGATTTAATTAATTCAAATTAAATTAAATCAGATTCATCTACCATCAAAATTATTTAATGTCGTGATGATGACTCTATCCTTTCCTAAATAGTGGTAGAAAATTATCATCTTCATAAGGCCTTACCTCCTGACATATCCACCCTTCTTAACAAATCCACCATCTATATCAACATAGGGAATTTTCAAGATCCCGCATCCTCAAAGTTGACCAATCTCTTGATCCACGAGAGTTATAATCCTTCATTTCTTTCCTCTTTAAGCATATCCAAGCCTTTCCATGGTCATACGCTAACATGCCAGGTTTTGATCCAAGAATCGTAAGCCATAATATCATCTCCATCCCTAACGTTAAGACATTTAAGTAGAAGCTATGTCATATGCATCCTTACATAGCCCTCCTTGTTGAAGAAAAATTGTAATGTATTATTTCATCCAACTTCATCCAACCCATCAATTATCCTCAATGGGTTTCTAATATCGATCCTATTGCTAAATCTTTTAGGAATATTTGCATCTGCATGGATTTTCAAGACTTAAATATTGCTTGTGCTAGGACATATTCCCCTTTCTAACATTGATCGGCTTGTCAACCTAATGATCAGCCACAAAATAATTTCTCTTATGGATGGTTTTTATGGTTATAATCAAATACTTATTGTACCATAAGACCAACATAAGACATCCTTCATCACCCCTTGGGGAACCTTCTATTACCATGTTATGCCCTTTGGTTTGAAAAATGTAGGGGCCACCTATCAATGCGCCATGACTTATATCTTCCATGATCTCATCCAAAAAACTATAGAGGATTATGTCAATGACCTCTTGGGTAAATTGAAGTGTTAACACAACCGTCTTACTATCCTTGAGATCCTCTTTGCATGCCTTATCTGATACTTCCTTCACCTCAATCCCGCCAAGTGTGTGTTTAGAGTTCTAACTGACAAAATCCTTGGCTTTATCATTTCCATAAGAGGTATTGAAGTTGAACATTCTAAGATAAAGGCCATCCTTGAGATGCCTCCTATCAAACTAAAACAAATTTGTAGTCTTCAAGTCCAACTTGAATAAGTCCATCGCTTAATCTCTCAACTTTCCATCATCTCCTCTGAAAATACACCCACTTCAAGTGGGATAACCATTGTCAAAAATATTTTGATGAACTTAAGAAATATGTTCTACCACCACATGTGCCCACACCTACACATGAGGGGGCACCATTTTATCTCTATATATCTCATCATGACCATGCTCTAGGTGCCATGTTGGCACACTTGTGATGAACAATGTAGGGAACATAATGTCTATTATATCATTCACACTCTTCATGATTATGAAACCTGTTATAACTAAGCGAAAAATTTGTGTTACGATGTCTACTTCACAACTTACAAGATCCATAACTACCTTATCAATCAAAAGCCATAATTTTTCACCAGCTTCAACCCCTTTAAAACCATGCATTCCAAACCCTATCACAAAAATAACATCACTCGATGGGTCATTCTCATGAATGAGTTTGACCTAGATTTCATCTCCAAAATATCAATCAAGGTCCAGGATATCACTGATCAAATTTCTGAAGCCCATATTACTAATAATAAAGTCCCCCACATGTAATTTACTAAAAACATCCATTAACATAATTGACCATGAGTATTATCCCCTTAAAAATGACACTATTCTCTGATGGTTCTAAGTGTCGGAAAGGGGAGGTGCTGGCATCATCATCATTCCTCCTTAGGGGACTCCTATCACAGTCACCTATAAACTCAACTTCGAATGTACAAATAATATGGATGAGTATGAGGCCCTTATCTTAGGCCTCCAAATTGCTATCATGCTAGGTGTCCAAATCCTTAACATTTATGGTGATTCCCAACTTATCATCAATCAAATCAAGGGAGTTTATCAATGTAAAAATGAAGTCCTCCAAAAATACAAGGACATCGTCAATTTTCTCCTCGAAGCCTTCGATCAATACACTATCCAAACCATTCCTTGTTCATCCAACCACTTTGTAGACACCATGGCATCCCTTACATCACTCATCCCTTTGACAATGGAAGAATCCAAAATCTTCATTTTTGTGCATCGCATTGATTAACCATCACATACCAATGAGCTTCCTTCTATCAATCTCATCAAAACCAACCAATTTGATCTCTGGTATACCCAGTTCTTTGATTATCTCTCTTAATCCAAAATTCCCTCCGACCTATCCAAAAATGGTAGGAGTTCATTCCTTCAATGTGCCAACCACTATGTTATCCTTATCCTCTATAAATGTGGGTTTGACGGTATTTTACTATGATGCCTTAAAACCCATGAATCTATCTGAGCCATACAAGAATTCCACGAAAACATCTATGGTGGACAATTTAGCATTTTGGCCTTTGAGAAGCACATCCTTGGGATGGGATACTATTGTCCCACCCTCAACCAAGACTATTGTGAATATGTTAAGAAGTGCGTCAAGTTCCAGAAGCATTCCAAGCTCATCCATATCCCTAACTAGGCTTTACAACCATATCAAGATCCATGACCTTTCTCATAATGGGGAATCAACCTCATTGGTCTCATTAATCCATGTTATTCTCAATGTTATCATTACATCCTCACCGCCACCAAATATTTCAATAAATGGGTAGAATCCATTCCACTCGCATCAACCAAATCTAAAAAATCATCTACTTTGTCTATAAACACATCATCTGTCGTTGTGACATTAGTCAAAAAAATCATCATGAACATTGGAAAGTCCTTAAAAATAAATAAATTAAGAAGTTTCTCTTGTCCATACTATCCCCAAAGTGAAGCTACTAACAAAACTCTTAACAAGATTCTTTCCAAAACTATTAGCAAGGTTGGTTGGGATTGGCACCTTCATATCCCCTTCAATATTTGGGCTTATCGGACTAACATATGAACTCCTATGGGTTATGCTCCCTTCTATTTTATCTATGAATATGAAGCCATCCCCCTCTTAAAATTCAAATCCCATCTTTGCGTGTTTCTCTTCGTGACTTTGTCTTTGATGAGGACTATTGCCAAGAGCATCTAGCACAACTTGAATAGTTAGAAAAATGTCACTTAATTTCCTTCCAACATCATCACATATATTAAGAACATATCAAACATGCTTATAATAAACATATTAAAGAACATGAATTTAACATTAGTGACCTTGTCTTAAAAGAGAATCAAAATGTCACTACTATGGAAAGGAGCCAACGTGGGAAGTTTTCTTCGAATTGGATTAGACCATACATTATCACTCATAAGTATGGGTCTGGGGCTTACTACTTAGCCTCCCTCAATGGTAAACATGAAATGGAACCTCTCAAAACCTTGTAATTTTGACCTTTCTATTCTTAACACACCTACTAACATGTATTTTGTTGCATAACAATCTCATTTTCATCATTAAACTTCTCCATTTACCATCGTAATAATTTGGAATTATGAGCACTATCCTATCGTGACCTATCCTATCACTATCCTATTTGTGACCTTGAATATGAGCACCATGGATCTACTCATAGAATATTACTTATGGATAAGTTCCTCCTTTTAGGTGGGAACCCCATAATCATTAAATTCACCTCCTTCTTATCTACCTACTGGAACCGCGATAAGGTTCCACATATGTATCTTGTACACATTACTTCCCCTCCCCAAGTGGTCTAATAGGATATACTCAACTCAACCATAAAATCAAAAATTATGGATGCTCATACGGACTATTACCTCAAAGGACATTTTTCAAATCAAATCTATATGATCTAAAATACAAATTACTCCCTCGATGTATAGCTATTCAATAAAGTAAATATCATCCAAAGTATAGACTAATCCCTCGAAGGAAAACTATCCCATATTTTATCCTTCCATCTAAAATAAAAAGCCAAAGAATCCAAATCAAAAATCCATAATTGTATACCACTCCCTTGAAGGATGGTTACTTTATTATATCATGGTAGTAAAGGCTTACCATATCGATCAACCTTAAAAATATCAATTGAAAAATGCATTAATCCAAAATAATGCATCTGAAAGAAAGCTCCCACATATATCAACTTTCCTCTCAAAAGAAAACTTCCCACATTGATCAGTTTGCATAATAATGATAAGAGCTGGGGTATACACCTAGGACAACCATCTAAGGAGAAACTATTTCCCCCATAAAAACTACACATAAACCCCTTGTCGTGTCTACAACATGTATATAAGAACACCTTCCATCTTCCCCTCACAATCTTACATGTGACTAACTATTGTTAGTTGTGTGTTAACACCTACCATATGGCCGCAAGTGCATTGCTTTTTTTGTGTTCCTTATCATTTTTTACCTTCAATATAGACATAAAGCATATATTCTATGTGATCTCCTTACTATTATCCTTATATCACCCTAACAAGGTCACATTCTATTCATACCTTTCAATCTAACCATTTTTATTATCCCATCATATCACACTCACCCACATTGAACACAAATTTCCATTCTGATCTATGTTCTAATCTATCACATCTATGTTCACACAACACATCCAATATATAAATCTAAATGAAATCCACATCTCCATTGTATCCTAAATCTACACCTATCTCCATCACATCATATCCATATACACATTCATAATATAATCAACATAACCTAACCATCCACACATCACATGAAATTTATACATTAAAAATAAAAAAATCTACTCATATATATTTCATCCATCTAAACATAGTTCATAACAACATCTCATCTCATATCCAATCCAATTAACACATCTATGTTTAGACCAAGAAACACAATATCTAATCTAAATACGTCACATCATAAATCCATCACATCATTTTCATATCTAGTCTAACATCTAAATCCATCACATCAATTCCACATCTAATCCAGTCAACACATCATATTTGTATAAACTAATAAATACATCACATCAATATCTAAATCAACATCTATATCCATTAAACCATTTTCACATCCATAATCTACTTATCCAAATTATATTTTATTCCACTTCGGACTTGTGTGTCACCCATAACACACCATTCCTTTCCTTATATAGCTTATTTTTTAATTTTTACCTATCTACCTATCTTACAACACAACCTCACTCATATCTATAAGCCTACTTTGTGGCCATCTATGTGTTCATTTTCGAGGCACCATATCCCACCTTAATTCCACCTTTGTGTCCATTTTTCCCTTTCCATCCCACTAGGATGCATAATTGCTTGCCTCCTCATATTTGTAGGAAAACACATACTCTCTTTACCCACTTTGTTGCCTGAAATTTTTTAGATGATTGTCTTGACCATACTCACATTTTTTGCACATAATCTTGATGTATTCCTTTGAACCATTGTTCTCATTTCCCACACATCCATAAGAGTGGACTACCATTGGATTCCCTCCATAATGTAGTATTATTTTTTTGAATCATGGGTCTGTAGAAAATTAACATCACCTCTATTGAGGCCATGCTATGTTCCCTACCAATGTGTTTCAGGATTACTACCATATTTATTTTCATTTATCCCATCCTTCTTGTAATGGTCATATCAGTCTCCACTTGGGGCATATTTTCTCATCTTTCCACCCTTTCCTCCCTTCCTCCATCTATCTTTGTCAACCTAGTAATCAATTTTATTTGTGTCATCAATCCCTAGTTTGAGGGGGAACACCAACCATCTTCTATCACTTGGTTTTTGTCTTGTGGCTTGCTTAACACAAACCACTTGAAAAAAAGAGAAAATGTAGACACCAAAATTTGGTTCACTAGCCCCCATTTCATGTTCACTCACCCCTTCGTTGTCATTTTGCACACTCACACCCATGTCCCTATTTAAAATCCCATTTTCCTCCTAAATCAAATTTATTTACCTTAGATTCTATTTTCCTATCTTAATTCTATCTCATCACCTTGACCCCATCCCATCATTAATAGTTCCATTATCACATCATTTCATATCCCCTTATGAACCCTAATTACACTTATCACCCATAATCATATTAGTCATCCCTAAACATATTTATTACCTTAATTACATCCCAAAATCTCCCATTTATCCTTTCTAAACTCACCACCTACCCCCATTTAATATTTCTAACCACCCTTGCCTTTATTAAATGCACTTCCACCCCATCCAACCACTATTTCCCATCCCTATGCAACTCAATATCTCTTCTAACTCGCCAAATTAACTTCTAACCTTAATCACCACATAATTAGGCCTCATCTCTTGAGTTTTACATCATCCACATCAGAAATATCAAGGGATCCCGAAATTGATTATAACCCTAGCGAGCATCGATTTAATTGATATATACATCATCACCCCCTTCCAAGGAGGATGAAACTCTTGAGATCCGACCTATAGCAATTTTTATAGGTTTCTTTCCTTCTTGTGAGCTTCCACCAACCTCTTGAAGCCACTTTAGAGCCTTTTATACCATTTTGGAATATTTGGAGCTTATATATTGTTGGAAGACCTCTCTTATTTTCATCATTTCTTCATCAACCATTTGTAGGTCCATTTTTCATTTTGGAGCTTTAACTGACCACATTAGCCAACTTTATTTGCTTCACATAGATCATTTAACACATATCAACCCCTCACGAAGCCCTAATTCAACCTCGGTCAACATCAACCCAATCTACCTCAACTATTTTTATGTATTTTGTCCCTTCTTCTATTAGTCTCTCTATCCCTACAAAATCCACATACTTCAATCTTTGTGTTATTTCTGACACACATCCCAAGACCTCACTTTTTGTCACGGTTTCCATTGACATCCTCTACCTCAACTATATTTTCATCTATTTATCCCATCTTCCTATAATCTATGCTTCTTGTGTCCCTATGCGAGGCAGGCATCTTGAATATAGAAGTATGTTCTAGATCTACTATTTTCAACCTTTCAATTTTCTCTATTCTTTGATCGCTATCGACTTGCTCTAGTTTCCATCAACCTATATATAGTTTACATTTTTAGTCTCTATTTATCATTTCATTTATTACCTAATCTCTATTTCAGCATAGCTCATAACATTTTTGTTCTAGTTATCTTATGTATGTTATCTATTCCTTGTTTTCAATCAATTTTCTAAACAAGTGGGCTGACAATCATTCATAGGAATTTCATTGCTTCTCAGGACTAGATTTTTTCAGACATCCCACCTTACAAATCTACTAATATTGTCTTGTGTAGGTATCCTTTTTGTTGTGCAGGTCATCAAGCTTGTTGTAGAAAGAATTTTGTGCATCATTCTTCCATCACCATCACTATAAAACATTGGAGGTATCCTCAAAACCTACTATATTTGGAGTTTTTTTTTTCTAACATTCTATTACATTAGTTTGGAACATGAGCAAAAACCTTTTCAAACACAAAGCTCATATATTTCTCAGCAAGACTCAAATTTGACAACATTTTCCCTCCTAAGTATCCATAAAGAACACTCAACACTATAAAAATCATCATACATGTCTAAAAACAAAATAATTTTAAAAAATTAAATATTATGTATGAAAATGAAGTCTAAACTAAGAAAATATAAATAATGTGCATGAGATAAAGGAGTCTCCCACTAGGCCTGCCACATGTATATACATGTGAAACTAATCTAAGTTAATGAAATGAACCTAACATAAAGTAGATCCATATATTAGTTTAATGAAACAAAAACATCATGATAAAGAATAAAGGAAAACTTAATTAACTACGAATAAAACATTAAATCAAATATCAAATGCAAACCTCATTTGATTATTAAAAGTGATTTTAAATTGTAGATATTTCCTTTATGAACCAAACACATCCATGCATAATGAATGAATTTCTCCAAGGAAGGGGAAGGGATCTCACCAATATGACTTGATTTCCATTTTAGTTCTTCTCTTACTAGTCTTAGCCAAGTAGAAAGGGGAGATTTACTTGAATTTAATAAACTTTCCAATATGAAATGATCTTCTCAAGTGTATCAGGTGTAATATTGGTAGGAAGGTACTAGGTTATTTATATAGCTTTCCAATTTGGGAGAAGCTTGCATCTAGTGAATGTGGGATAAAGGTAATGTAGAATTAGAAAGGGATAAGTATGATTAGAAGAGATTAATTAAATATTATCAACTCATAGGAGTTGGGGGTGATTTAATTAATCAAATAGGATTAATTAATAGGCCAAATTAAGCTTATAAAATCCATTTGGAGGGAAAATAGTAGAATTTGAAGGGTTTTAAAGGGAATTTAACCAATAAGAGGGTTTATTAATTAAATACGAGATTGAAAGGCTTAATTAATTAATAATGGTTAATTAATTAATTAAAAGAGGATTATAACTAACAAAGCGACATTAATTGACATCCAAGATGAAGTATGAAGCTAGTTAATTAATGAAGTGTCGTTAATTGACCGAGACAAAGGGGAATGTTATATAATTAATGGGAAACCACTAATTATAGAAAAATGATGGGAAAGAGGACAAAAAGTGCAATTTTAGAATTAAAATTACATGTTTGAATTTAGATGTCTACTGAATGGCTGGTTGAATGATTCAACCTTTTAATTTCCTCAACTCACTCTCCATATTTTTTACAACGTAGGATTTGTTGGCTTTTGCTTTTGTATGAAAACTTATTCTAGGGTTTTAACATGATAACATGGTGAAAGAGATACTCTTTATAAGATTTAAACTCATCATATGACTAAGCCATGTAATTTATTTATTTCCTTAAAATTTTAATCAAATATTTATTTTTATTCTCTTTTATGAATTTACCAATAAAAATGGACTTAGCTTCTACAACTGAGCCAAAGATAATTTATTTAGTATCATACATTATTGAAACAATTCACTACTTCACTTTATCCGCAACATGCAAGCTATTTTTTATGTCATTAGTCCTCTTGAGATCTTATTCATTTTCAAGTGAATCCCTTATTGTCCCAATAACACTTCCTTACACTATTAATTTTCAATGAAGGGATTTAAATCAATAAGTTGGTCCTTGAAATTAGATGTGCTGGTCATGAATCTTTTAATCTATCCATCATCCTCAAACACTTACCAATAGTTGACATTGTTAGGAACATATGGTATTATTAAAATTTCAATGTCATACACACAAAATGGGGAAGTATCTTTATTATAATAAAGGGATACATAAAGAAAAATTTAATATGTAACATCATTAAATGACTACTGAATATGCACAATATTGAAAAAATTAAAAATATTTAGTATATCCCAAATAACGCTTTTACTACTATTTAAGCCTTTTGTTCTTCATGAAATTTTTTTCTAACATGTTGCATGACCAAATATAAATCCTCGGTTAAATTTTGAAGCTAAATTCAAACCAATCAACAAATCTTCATACATAGCTATATTATTGGTGTATTCAAATTAAGCTTGTAAATAGACTTAAATGTAGCTCCTGTAGGGAACATAAACAACCCTAGCCCCTACCCCATCCTTAGAACATACTCCATCAAAGAACATCACCCATAAATAAAAATAAACAACTAAATTAACCGGTGGGTAGAATCGGGTTCAATCTAATTTTCAATAAAACAAGTTTTCCCTACAAAATTCATCACATCCACATCAATGTAAAACACTTTGTTTAAGGCTCTTACGTGACATCAAATTTTTTCCATTCAAATGCTACCCCAAATTTATGTTATACTTATGTGACATAAAATTTCCCAATTTAGGAGGACAATCAACAAAAATATCTATTACAAGGAACTTCCTAGGATAAGATATGAGCCCAACCAATAAACATCTAACACATCCCACAATAGGAACCTTTAAGGAATCCATAACGTAAAATATACCATACATTGTAGATAGTTTTATACCAAGTTCATTCATGAGAACAAGAGGCATAATGTAATAATAGGTAGCTGAATCTAGCATACAATTATGCAACAACCAACCATTTATGAGAAAATAAGTGAAGATAGATCAACATCCAATTGACTCTCCACTAGTATAGTACCAAGAAAATCTCGGGAGGCTATTCAACCTCTTCATATACTTATTTAATTTTTTCAATAACATGGGTAGATGAATGGGCATAAATCTAGGCAATTATGAAGGAAAAACTCTATTTCTATGTTTAGGGATGTACAACAACTCAATTCAAGGGAATAAAATTTTAAGTTGAATCACAATAACTTTTAAATCACACATATTATATTTGATAAAATACATATTAGGATGTAAATTTATCTCATCAACATCAGGTATATAAGAATCGATGGCATGTATAAATGATTACCCTAATTCAGAAGATGGAGAAGCAATGCTTCTAGTTGGGACAATAGAAAAACCTTCAACTCTTTGCCTCTCCTTTTTAATGGGAATCTCACCAAGAGATGAATACTTAACCACACTAGTAAGAAAAGGGGACTTAACTTTTAATTCTATACAAAATTTATCTCTATGGCTCTGCTATGAAGGAATTCTATTCTTTCGAGGAGAGTTAGAAAATTCCTTTTCATGACCAAAATTTTTCTTTTTGATTTTATCAACCGAGGATCCTCCAAAAGTATCTACTTTGTATTAATATTTTTACTTCTTAAAGCTGTAACCACCTTTCACCTAAGCCTTGACAATTTTATTAAGAGAAAAAATGTCTTCATTAGATGATCACCCACCCTTATACTTATTAATTATTTGAGCTATCAAATATTTAAAGTCATGCATTGAAACTTATAAGTCTATGCTGTTCATCACTAAAATCAAGCATATAAATTGATTCTAAGCTCTCTTGATCACTTTCAACATCCTTATCATTTCAAGATACAACAATAGAAAAAACACAAGAGGGATGGGGCAAGAAACACTCCTCATACCATTCAAAATCATAAATCTAATTAATCTCATCAATATTGGAAACAAGAGGATATGATGTCTCCTTTTATTGTTCATATGCTTAAGCCTTATATATTTATGAAAACAATTCTTTCCTTTATCAAAATATCCTTCATGTACATATCCTATCTTGATTGTGTGGTTTATCAATTATGTATTGATGATCCTACATTAGAGTCAATCCCTTATCATTGTGAACTACTTTATAAGATAACTCTTTCAAATCTCCCATAACTTTTTATTACTTTTCATCAAATGATAGTGAACTACTTTTTTGGCTACCTCTCATTTAGTGGTATAAGATTTACATCATGTATTGTGAAAAGGTTTTTAGTCGCTCTAATGTTATCGTAAATGCTAATCAATATGGTATATGCCTCTCAAATCAATCTGGGCCCTTATTCCCAATATATAATTCAAGATTTGTGTCAAAAGATTCATAATATTTTATCAAACATGCTGCATTAGTCGATCAAACATTCTCGGAAGTCTTAACATTTATTTATTGAATTTACCATTAAAATATCCAACACATTCATTAGGATGCTTTTGATACTTCCAAACTCACTTATCAAAAACTACACATCAATTCTATCACCAAACTAAAGTTTAAATATCCACTTCATCTTAGATAAGAATCAATATTATCATTGGGAGGATAATCAAACCAATCATAATAATTTTCTTCAAATGTGTGAATAAATAATTGTATCACCACATCTTCGTACACAATATCACAGTCACCAACTAACTTATTAAAAAATCTTCAACTAATAATCACTAGGGATTACTTTGTTTCCTTAAAATTTAGGAAATATGTGATGCCCATTAAAACAACCCACTTGAGACCCAAGAAACAACCTAGGGTTAGTTAGGAAAATTATGGAATAAAATTTTTTGATTAGAAGTGTCTACAACCAGGTTGCAAGACAACAGTTGACACTATCAGGTTCTAGAACAAGTCTAAAATTACTAGAACATACTTTTTATTTATTAACAATTATAAGAGGTCACAGGTCCAAATTTTAGGGTTAGAAGTTTCAATTAGGTTCAAGGGGTAAATTATCACCATACCCACTCTCTAACAAGCTCAGAGTTTCAACTTAATTTTTCTCACACTTAATGCATTCAAAATTTCCTAAATCATTTCCATTGGATAGGAAATTTTCTCACCTTTCCAATGATATAAAGAAGTCCTCCGAACTCCTTGTAAAATTCCAGTTATGGACTAGCGGGCCTTAGGGGTCAAATTTTCCCCCAAGAGGACACGTGTTGAGTGGGGAAGAATCCCATTTGTTGGGTTGATAGGTCATGGGGTGGTATTTGGAATTTTTCCCCGCATGGTGCAAGGTTTAGAATTTACCTGCGCCTCTACAGGTCCTCCAAGGATAAGTGTTGGGCCCTAACCCAAGGTAGAAGAGGATGAGGGAAGGGCGGGCGGTGAAGGAATTTAGGAAAATGCGCTAGAGTGAGAAAAAGTCCATTTAGCTTCCATGCACCCGCATGTCCGCCAAGGACATGTGGCGCTTAATGAGCCAAAGTGGAGAGAAAGGAGACAGGCGGAGAGGTGGGGAAAGTTGGTAAATTTCACCAAAGGGAGGAGAGGGGGTAAATGTCATGTGCGGGTCCACGCGCGCCGTGGAAGGGTCTCACCAGGGCAAGAGGCGAAAGTGTGGGGCCGTGGGTGAAATATGCAAAATTTTCCCAAACAAAAATTTCAAGGGAGAGAGTTGCGAGGGTTTTCCCACCCCTCTGTCACCCCATGCTGCCACGTGGTAGCCTTTGGTAGGATGCGGGCCGGTGGGGTTAATTTCAAAAATTTTCCACAAAAATTTTAAAATTTTTCTAAGGATTTTTAAAGGGAATTTTTTCGGGCCACGGGCCCGCCAGGGAATTTTTTTCCAAATTATCCCGTCAAAGAAGGAAAACTTCAGAAGGCCATAAATTTGGATAGGAAGCTTGATTTTTAGAAAACAAGGACTTTTGGAAATCTCTCGATGCCCTCTTTACACAGGAACAACAAAGTTTACATTTTGGTAAAGTTTGAGGGGTCAATTTTACAAAAATGTCCTCTAGAATTTTAAATAGCAAACTGGTAAATTTTAACTTATAAATTTGATTCAATTTGATCTCCTCCTTCACTCAACATGTCGAAAAGACACGGAAGATTATCCTAGGAAGGATTTAGAATGTTTTAGGAAGGTAAATTTTCTCAATTGATTCCAATTTGATTTTTTTCCAACAATTGACAGAAAATGATTGTGAAAAGGTTTGGGCTCGATTTTGTAATGTTTTAAATTAATTTTTAAGTGTTCTTTGTCAATTTGAGTTCCTTGATAATACAACATGCTAAATTTTAACATTTCCAAGTTGATTATAATGTGCAGGCCCGAACTGTACATTTTAATTAAATTTATTTACCAGTTTTAAATTTACAACAGAGATCCATTTCTAGAAAATCTGTTTATCAATTTCATCATTCGAGTGTGGAATTTAATTTCTATTCTAGTCCAAGGCATTTAGTTGTTTATAAAAAATCATTTAAAAGCTAAATTGTAAAGTCTAGTTTCCAATTTAATATATTTCCAAAAGAGACAAAGTAATATAATTCCTTCATACGTATTTCTTCTTTTTCCATTTTTCTAAACAGGGATTTCAATCACAAACTGATATTCCAATTCAACACAACAATGAAAATGAGGGAAAGTCTTGCAATTCTTTATTGACTTCAAATATACAACTTTACATCTTTCAATGTTTGAATGCAACAAACAGATTTCTATTTCTTTCTTTCCAATGTACAGAGTAGAATATAAATATCTTTCACAATTCGAATAAGTAACTTTCATAACCAATTACAACATATTTTCTTCACAATTATATATATTAAAAAATTTTCCACATCAAGTGGGAAAGGATTACAAATAATTTTTTTTCACAAGGGCTGAAAACTGTCATCTTCTTTGCTCCGAACAATAACATGCAAGTTTTATTTTTCTTCCAAATTGATCACAACAAAAGTGGGGGAAAGGCAATGCTCTCCACCCAACCAAGACATCCAATGAAAGGAGAAGCCATCCTTCATCATTAGCCCTGAGCCCCAACCATAATACAATAAGAGGTGTGATTCAACCCATGGCAACAACCGGCTTCCACTAAAATCCCAACATTCTTTAAACATACATAATTTAATATAAAACACAGTCAAAAAAAAAATTGTTTACAACTGCATTTGCAAACATTCAAAAAGAACTCAGGCTTGATCATGCAAGCCAAAGGAGCAAGGACTATGGGGGAAGCTACTTATGCCTCCCAATGGGAATTGGGCATCCACCAATAACAAACCACCAATAAAATTTCACCACACATATCCTTATGCCCCCAGATTTCCTTATGCCCCCCACAAAGTAAGAAATGTAAGCTATTTCTTTTCCATGGTGGATCCCAAACCCAAACTCCCTCCACAAAATATGATGCCACTGGAATTCCCTTATGCCCCCCACATGAATTCCCCATAGCCTTCTCCTACACCATCCCTATGGTAGTCTACCCATACAACCAACAAATACATAAAAACATTCACCATTCACACAACACAACAAGAAAATAACAGCATAAAAGAAGAGTTAAACTCCTACCTCTCCATGGTAGCTTTTTTTTTCCAAATAACAAGCTCTTAATGCCAAAACATAGTCCCAAAACAAAAATTCCAAGTATGAAATTATCTCCAATCTCCTCCACAATCCACAAGAGCTCCAAACAGCAAAAATGCACCCCAAAGAAGTTTGCAAAATGATTCAACAACCCAAAACAAGCAAAGAGTTTGAATTTTATAGAAGAGGGAAGAGAAGAGGATGATGTGGATCCATGTAGGATGCCACATCACACATCCTCAAATCCAACACAAAAGAAAAATTTCATTCTCCCAAGCACAATAAAGAGGTGGGTGAAAATATGACAATTTACTTGCACACTCCAAAAAGCCCACACCCCAAAGGACTGCAAATTAAATAAAATGTAAGAGAGTGCAATCAAAACTTGCAACATGATTAATAAAATGCATTATAAAAGTCTAAAATCACCCTCCAACCATAAGTATGGTTGGTAAATTAAATTGAGAGGTATGGGACAAGTTTTACTTGTCCCACAAGCCTCCAAAAACAGCCCCCAAGGACAAATTCGAATTTCCAAGGAGGTGGAGTGTTTCATACTCCAAAATTGACTTACACAACTCTTACAAAACTTACACATCCCTTACATATTTAATAAAAAGAGCCAACAACTTCCATTATTACTTTCTCATATCCCAATTTAATTTATTTAAATTTTAACCATATGATTTCTCACATTAATCTACCACAATTTTAATTAAATAAAAGAAAGGGACACATTACTAATAAAATACATACAACAATAATAAAAATTAACCACATTAATAATTACACAAAACCCATGGTCACATATAAAGGTGATCCCCCATGGGAATCCCTAACAACACAACAAACACAACATAATAAAACAAGTTGCCATGGTGACCTTGTCGAATTCACCTAGAATTCCATTGTGGTTGGTCTCAATCCCCGATGTTTGTTGTGATTTTAACCTACAAAACAAAAATACCTCCTTTGGCCTTGTGGCCATATCAGAACATCCAAAATGAATATAAATATAATCACAAAATCATCTAAATATGTGAATCACAACAACATCAAGGCAATTTAACATTATCACATACAATTTATATCAACAACTATATCATCATCATATAATATCCATTTTCTAGATCTACTCATAATATCAAAATCACATGTCCGAACAACATCCATAAAACATCCATGTCAAATAGTATATCATCATCCACATATGAGTGTCTCTAATAATCATCGTGCATCATAACCAAATCATGATCAATAATAATCCATGATCAAATGTCTAACATCATACTAAATCAAAGCATAATAATGTCCATAACGTAATCATAGTATCAAAATAGGTATCAAAGGTGTCAAAGGGAAGTGGGCACTACATCCCCCTCCCCTTAGACTCGAATTTCTCCTGGAAGTCACTGGAACAAATGTGGAAACTGAACTCGTAATGAAGTAGCATCCTCCCATGTAGCTGCAGTCTCATCATATCTATCCCACTGCACCTGAACCTGATCAACCTCTCTACCTCAAAGGCCCAAGGTCCTACGATCTAAGATGTGAATGGGATCCACCATCACCTACCCTTGATCTTGTACCTACAATGATGTCCAATCTAACACATGAGAAGGATCTGTAATATATCTCCTAAGAACTAAAACATGAAAAACATCATGTATGTGAGACAAGCTAGGTGGCAATGCTAGACGGTAGGCCAAAGGGATGATATGCTTTGTAAGATCTCAAAAGGGCCCATGAATCTAGGAGCTAACTTAGAACCTTTTCCGTAATGGATAGGACTCTTGTGTGGTCTGACACAAAGGAACACCTTCATGCCCACATCAAAACTACAGTTAATCCTATGCTGATCTACATACTTCTTCTACCTCTCCTATGCTTCCAAAAGGTGTAACCTCTATCCCTAATCAACACCACTGCTGATCCATGTCTTGTAGGAGAGATGTTCTAAGAGATACTCTATTCTCTAAGTTGTCCCAGCGTACATCATAAGAGGTGTCCTGCACTCTCTATCATACAAATCCTGAAAAGGAGCCATGCCTATGGGACTCTGAAAACTATTATTGTAGGAAAAATCCACTAAGTACAGGTACTCCTCCCATTTATACTGTTGATCCATCACATACATCCTGAGCATGTCCTTTAAAATATGATTCACACCGCTCGATCATAAGTGTAAAGAAGTGATTCATCTGTCTCATGAGGCGTGATATGTTATGCTGAAGTTGATTCTCATCATCTATGAAGCTGCACACCTCAGTCACTGTATTGGGTGTTGGCCAATCCATAATGGCTCTTATCTTGGAAGGATCGATGACGATACCTTCCCCAGAAATGATATGTCCCAAGTACTACACCTCTGTCTGAAAGAAAGCACACTTCTCCAAGTTCCCATAAAGCTGCTACTCCTGAAGACATTGAAGAACTTGGAAAAGGTGCCCCTTGTACTCCTCATGCATACGTGAGTATATCAAAATGTCATCCAGGAAGATGAGCACGAAATGATGTAAGAAGGTCCTGAATACCCCATTCATCAAACTCATGAACACTGCGGGGCATTAGTCAAACCAAAAGGCACCATTGTGAAATCATAGTGCCCATATCTCATATGAAAGGTGGTCTTATGAATGTCTGCCTCCAAAATCCTCAATGATGGTAGCCGACTTAAGATCAATCTTAGAGAAAATTGTGGCTCCCTTCATTTCGATCAAACAAGTTATCAATACGAGGAAGGGGATAACGATTCTTGATCATTACCTATTCATGGTGGTAATCAATGCACAACCGCAATAATCCATCCTTCTTCTTCACAGAGATCACTTGGGGTGTACCCAGGGGATATAGTAGGATGGATAAGGCCTTTCTCCAAAATGCCCTCAAGCTACAACTTGAGCTTATAGAGCTCGGGGTGGTCATCCGATAAGGTGCATGGGAGATAGGATCTGATCCAGGAACTAGATTTACATGAAAATCAATCTCACGTGGGGTGGTAACCCCACTATCTCCCCTAGAAAGACATCTGCATACTCTCTCAAGATGGGATGATCATCTAGTGATGGCCCACTAGACCAATCCTCTATCTCATCACTTAATGTAAGAACATACATCTAACAACCCCATTGCACACACCACTTAAGATGCATAGTGGAGATGGTGTGAATAGAAATGGGTATCTTGAACCCGAAATCATTGAATCAACTCCCAAATCATCTACACAAGATATAGTCTTGTGGTAATAATCCATCCCAGCCCTATGTGCAGATAACCAATCCATACCCAAAATGACTCCATATGAGCCCAAAGGAAGGATAGAGATTTGAGGTAGTGGTGAAAGGTCCCAAATCCATTACACACTCCTTGACTAAGGAGTCTACAGAGATCTTGGCTCTAGAAGCCATCTCGACATCCCAACTAAGACCTTGCCTAACTACCACCAACCTACATCGCTCTACTAAAGATGGTGCAATGAAAGAATCAGAAGAACCAGAATCAAATAATACAGAGGTAGGAATACCACCAATGCTACATGTGGTCTCAATGATTGTGCTCTGATGCTCTACCTAGCAGTTCTCAACTACTACATAAATCCTGTGGCTATGTCCCATGTCACCAACCATAGGCTCAGAGATCTATGTCTTACCCTTGTTGTTAGGGTTATGTGGGTAGTCTCTCCAAAAGTGTCCAGTAACTCCACAACCAAAACATCCTCCTAATCCTCCCCAATGAGTAGTACCTCCACTAGGTGCCATGAAAGTCTACGGTGTGGATCTCAATGACCCAGATGTGGTCTACTGAGGTCTCTACTAGCAAGCTCCCACTGACTGAGCTCTAGGTCCACCTTGTGTCTTGATGGGACCCTTGGGAGGAGGCCCCATACTCCGACCTCTCTTGTGCATCAACAATCATGTGGAGGTCTATGAGGTGGGTGGGATTACTGCTACTATTGCTAATATGTCCTAAAGGATGATGTTTGAACCCCGGCCACCATGAGGAAGAGGTACGAACCCCTCGATCTACTTATCTTGCATATCTTTGTATGCGGCTCGAACTCGATCTCTAGCCTATTGGGTATTCCCCGAGTCTCCTTAGTTATATAGGCCTTCTCGATGACCTCGGCTAATGTTTATGAGTAGTGGATCTACAATGCACCTCCAATATCTAAATTTAGGCCCCAGATGAACTTTGTGAGTTTGTACTTGCTCATCTGCATATACTCAACATACTAGAGTAGATCCATAAATATACTCTCATACTCGCTACCAAAAGAGATGCTTGTCAAAGGTCATGGAACTTGTCGATCCTCTCTTGTATAAACCTACGTGACAAATACTTGCTCATAAATCTCTCCTCAAATATCTCCCAGGTCACTATCTCTGAATCTACATGGAGCTTCTACTCCTTTGTCCTCCACCATACTCTTGCTCCATCCCTCAGTAGATGGATCACAACATGAACTTTCGTGTTGCTAGAACAAGGAAAATCTTGAAGTAACCACTCAAGCTCACTAGCCAAGCCTCTACTTGAAATCCACCCATGTCACCTAAGTAATGTGAGGGTCGAAGCTTTAGGATCTCCCTGATGTGATCTACATATGTGGTTTGATGACCTCTAGGTCTCTCTGCACGCTCATCCCTAAGCCTAGGGATCCGAGACATCTCTCTATGCTCTGAAACTTGATCACACTATCCCCTCTATGGTGACTCTGCTCTGGCTGACTCTGCATGGGAGTTCTCTCATCTATGCTCCTCTCTAGGTCAAGGAGATACCTAACCCTTAATGGAAGGGAATCTATCATGACTAGATGCATGTCCCTCCTAATCTTGTGTGTAGAGCAACATTGACATCCTGAAGAGTCTGCAAGATATGGGGTAGGATAGCTGCTACACCCTGATTTGGTGGTGGTGGTGGTGGTATGTCCGTGTCTATGTGAAAATTCCCTTGGCCCCCTATCTGTTCATACATGCATAGACCAAAGTGAGAGTTAGTTCATTTTTCTAAGTTTTATTCAAATTCCATGTTTACTAAAATATGTAATTTTTATACTAAGTTTTTTTTCTAGATTTAAAAGTGTGTTAGGTTTTAAGTTTTATGTCCCAAGTTTTCTAGTGTGCCCAATGGTCCAAAATTTTGAACCACTTTGCTCGAAACCAAGTGCGATGCCCATTAAAACAACCCATTTGAGACCTAAGAAACAACCTAGAGTTAGTTAGGAAAATTATGGAATTTTTTTTTGATTAGAAGTGTCTACAACTAGGTTGCAAGACAACATTTGACACTATCAGGTTCCAGAACAAGTACAAAAATTACTAGAACATACTTTTCATTTATTAACAATTATCAGAGGTCACAAGGTCCAAATTTTAGGGTTATAAGTTTTAGTTAGGTTCAGGGGCAAATTATCACCATACCCACTCTCTAAAAGGTTCAAAGTTTCAACTTGATTTTTTCTCACACTTAATGCATTCAAAATTTCCTAAATCATTTCCATTAGATAGGAAATTTTCTCACCTTTCCAACAATATAAAGAAGTCCTCCTAACTCCTTGTAAAACTCTAGTTATGGACCGACGGACTTTAGGGGTCAAATTTTTCCCCAAGGGGACATGTGTCGAGCGGGGAAGAAGCCCATTTGTTGGGTTGGTGGGTTGTGGGGTGGTATTTGGAATTTTTCCCCACATGGGTGCAAAGTTCACAATTTTCCCACACCTCCATGGGTCCTCCAAGGACATGTGTCGGGCTCTAAGCCAAGGGAAGAGGATGAGGGAAGGGGTGGGTGGCACAACATTTAGGAAAATTTTCGGAGGGAGAAAAAATTCCATTAAGTGTGCCCATGCACGTGGGTCGGAGGACACATGGCACTCAATGAGCCTAAGAAAAAGAGAGAGAGATAGATGGAGTGACGGGGAAAGTTGGAAAATTTCACCAAAGGGAGGAGAGGGGGTAAATGGCACTCGTGGGTCCGCACACACCATGCTAAGGGTCTCACCGGGCGAGGCGGGAGGCGGGGTCATAGGGGAAATATGTAAAATTTTCCCAAACAAAAATTTCAAGGGAGAGAGTTGTGAGGGTTTTCCCACCCTCGTTGTCACCCCATGCTACCACGTGGTAGCCTCTAGTTGGCTTCAGTGGGCGGTGGGTTAATTTCAAAAAATTTCCCAAAATTTTTAAAAATTTTCTAAGGATTTTTAAAGGGAATTTTCGGCCACAGTCCCTCCAGGGAAAATTTTCCCAAATTTTTACGCCAAGGCAAGAAAAATTCAGAGGGCCATAACTTTTGCTAGGAAGCTCGGTTTTGGGAAAACAAGGACTTTCTAGAAAGATCTCGATGCCCTATTTGTATAAAAATCATAAATTTTACATTTTGATAAAGTTTGAGGGGTCAATTTTATGAAAACTTTCTGCAGGATTTTAAATAGCAAATTGGTAAATTTTAACTTATAAATTTGATTCAATTTGATTACCTCCTTCACTCAACATGCCAAATAGACATGGAGGATTATTCTAGGAAGGATTTAGAATGTTTTAGGAAGGTAAATTTGCTTAATTGATTCCAATTTGAATTTTTTCCAACAATTGACAGAAAATGGCTATGAAAAGGTTTGGGCTCGATTTTGCAATGTTTTAAATTTGTTTTTAAGTGTTTTTGTCAATTTGAGTTCTTGATAATACAACATGCTAAATTTTAACATTTCCAAGTTTATTATAATGTGTAGGCCCGAACTGTACATTTTAATTAAATTTATTTTCCAGTTTTAAATTTACAACATAGATCCATTTCTAGAAAATTTGTTTATAATTTCATCATTCGAGTGTGGAATTTAATCTCTATTCTAGTCAAGGCATTTAGTTGTTTATAAACAAATCATTTAAAGCTAAATGCAAATGCGTCTAGTTTCCAATTTAATATATTTCAAAAGAGACAAAGTAATACAATTCCTTCATACGTATTTCTTCTTTTTCCATTTTTCTAAATAGGGATTTCAATCTGATATTCTAATTCAATACAACAATGCAAATAAGGGAAAGTCTTGCAATTATTTATTGACTTCAATTATACAACTTTACATCTTTCAATGTTTGAATGCAACAAACATATTTCTATTTCTTTCTTTCCAATGTACAGAGCATAATATAAATATCTTTCACAATTTGAATAAGTAACTTTCATAACCAATTACAACATCTTTTCTTCACAAATATAAATATTAAAATTTTGTCCACATGAAGTGGGAAAGGATTACAAATAAATTTGTTTCACAAGGGCTGACAAAACTGTCTTCTTCTTTGCTCTATAACAACAACATGCAAGTTTAATTTTTCTTCCAAATTGATCACAACAAAATTGGGGAAAGGCAACGCTCTCCACTCAACCAAGACATCCAATGAAAGGAGAAGCCATCCTTCATCATTAGCCCTTGAGCCCCAACCATAATATATTGAGAGGTGTGATTCAACCCATGGAAATAATTGGCTTCCACTAAAACCCCAACATTCTTTAAACATACATAATTTAATATAAAACACAGTCCAAACAAAAAAATTTGTTTACAATGCATTTGTAAACATTCAAAACAGAACTCAAGCTTGATAATGCAAGCCAAAGGAGCAAGGACTATGGGGTAAGCTACTTATGCCTCACAATGGGAATTGGGCATCCACCAGTAATAAACCACCAATAAAATTTCACCACACATATCCTTATGCCCCCCACAATCCCTCTTTATGCCCCCCACAAATTTCCTTATGCCCCTCACAAAGTAAGAAATGCATGCTATTTCTTTTCCATGGTGATCCCAAACCCAAACTCCCTCCACAAGATATGATTCCATTAGCATTCCCTTATGACCCCCACAAGAATTCCCCATAGTGTTCTTCTACACCATCCCTATGACAGTCTACCCATATGGCCAACAAATACATAAAAACATTCACCATTCACACAACACAACAAGAAAATAATAGCATAAAATAAGAATTAAACTCCTACCTCTCCATTGTAACTTTTGTTTCCTAACAACAAGCTCTCAATGCCAAGAACACAGTCCCAAAACAACAATGCCAAAATGAAGTTATCTCAATCTCCTCCAAAATCCACAAGATCTCCAAACAACAAAAATGCGCCTCAAAGAAGTTTGCAAAATGATTCAACAACCCAAAACAAGCAAATAATTTGAATTTAATAAAAGAGGGAAGAGAAGAGGATGATGTGGATCCATATAGGATGCCACATCACACATCCTCAACTCCAACACAAAAGACAAAATTTCATTCTCCCAAGCACAATAAAGAGGTGGGTGAAAATATGACAATGTACTTGCACACTCCAAAAAGACCACACCCCAAAGTATTGTAAATTAAATAAAATGTAAGAGAGTGCAATCAAAACTTGCAACATGACTAGTAAAATGCATTATAAAAGTCTAAAATCAACCCTCCAACCATAAGTATGGTTGGTAATTTAAATTAGAGGTATGGGACAAGTTTTACTTGTCCCAAAAGCCTAAAAAAACCCCCAAGGTCAAATTCGAGTTTCAAGGAGGTGGAGTGTTTCATCCTCCAAAATTTGACTTACACAACTCTTTCAAAACTTACACATCCCTTACATATTTAATACAAAGAGCCAATAACTTCCATAATTACTTTCTCATATCCCAATTTAATTTATTTAAATTTTAACCATATGTTTTCTCACATTAATCTACCACAATTTTAATTAAATAAAAGAAAGGGACACATTACTAATAAAATACATACAACAATAATAAAAATTAACCACCTTAATAATTACAAAATCCATGGTCACATATAAAGGTGATCCCCCATGGGAATCCCTAACAACAAAAAACACAACATAATAAAACAAGTTGCCATGGTGACCTTGTCAAATTCACCTAGAATTCCATTGTGGTTGGTCTCCAATCCCCGATGTTTGTTGTGATATTAACCTGTAAAACACAAATACCTCCTTCAGCCTCATGGCCATATTAGAACATCCAAAATGAATATAAATATAATCACAAAATCATCTAAATATGTGAATCACAACAACATCAAGGCAATTTAACATTATCACATACAATTTATATCAACAACTATATCATCATCATATAATATCCATTTTCTATATCTACTCATAATATCCAAAATCACATGTCCGAACAACATCCATAAAACATCCATGTCAAATAGTATATCATCATCCACATATGAATGTCTCTAATAATCATCGTGCATCATAACCAAATCAAGATCAACAATAATATATGATCAAATGTCTAACATCATACTAAATCAAAGCATAATAATGTCCATAACGTAATCATAGTATCAAAATAAGTATCAAAAGGTGTCAAAGGGAAGTGGGCACTATAAAATATCTTTCTAATGTGATCAGTAACTTCATTAGAGAATCCCTACATTTATAAGAAATAGATATTCCTATATTTTTCATCCCTTAAAAAAGGGAGATTGGCCCTCAAATTATTCCTAAATGTATTTGGATTGGGATTATTCATAGCCATTCTCTTATTCATTCAAGGCTGATTTTGTATTATGATTGGTCATGTGGAGATTAAAAGAGGGGATTGGTCTAAATGGACAAAATAAGGGACAAAAAAAGGAGTAGTATAATAAAAGGAATCTCTTTTAAAATCTTCTCTCAACTCTCCAAAGGGTCTATTGGTCGAATGTGAAGTGCAAAGGACAATAAATTATTTACACAAAAGGTGTGACTAACACTCTCTTGGTTTCACAAACAATATAGAAAAGTAAGTGTATACAAGCATTATTTATAACTTTAATCTATAAACTTATACCATGAATAACCTAATATACAACCATTTTAATATATTTAAGATAAATCATGGGAAACATAAACCATTGTGCATAAAAAGTAAATGCAAACTACCCTTTGTTGTTTGGATTTGCTTCAATGAGATGTGGATGATTGCAAATCGATTATGAAAGATATATCAGCATGGTTGTAAGGGAGATAATGATGTAAAGAGTTTTCCAAAATTGGAAGGATATCCAACATTGGTAAGCTCTTACATCAAAAGAGTTCATCACTTTAGCTAGGTTTCTAAAAATAGAAATCTTGCATAAGAGAAGGTGCGTGTTTATAATTTATGAGGGTTTTTATATATATATATATATATATATATATATATATATATATAATAGAGAATGTTGGTTGATTTTGGTATATGTGGGATAATGGAGATTGTATGATTAATAGTTTGTTAATTATGATTATGAACAATTAATTAGGACTAATTGTGCATGTGATGTTATGGGAAGTTGATTTGAAAAAGGGGATTTCATTAATTAATGAAGGAGGTGATTTATGGGATTCGTGTGATTTCAAACTGATTAAAGAGTGGTAGATTTGGGGTGTATAAATTTTCCCCTCTTTGGGAGGGTGCCACAAGTAGTGGTGATATTTCAAATAAAATATATAGATTTTGAGAAAACAAAAGAAACTAGTAAATTTGATAGGGTGATGCCCCCTCAAGATATTGTGTGGGAATGAAAGAGACCAAGGTGATATCGAAAGATGGAAGATAGGTCAATGAAAGAAAAATAAAACTAGAGGGGAAAGGGAGACATAAATATGCTTCTAGTGGAATGGATGATTAGAATAGATGGGGGCCTAAAAATTTTGATCGATGGGTTACTTTAGTGGATTGTGAGAAGGGATTGATAGTCGATTTTGCAAGATAGATAACACTTAGAAAGTTTGATCTATGGACCAATTTAGTGGAATTTGTGATGGGATTGATAAGATGATTTCCCAAGGAAGATTACCATTTCAAAAAGATACACCCCTAGGATGGATGGTTGATATGATATAAAACTATAATGAAGGAAAAAATGTTAAATAGATGATGATAGAAAGATGTGATGAATGCCTCGTATATTTCATAGTGATTTTCTTGAGAAACCTGATATTTAATATAACATATAACAAGATGCATCATAATATAGAAAACCTTGATGTAATATGCCATAAGATTGACATAATAATCATTAGAATAAAAAGAACATAAACAAACAAACAAGAAAACATACACAAGAAGCTAAGTGAACATAATTTGGTTGTCTAAGTAACACCAAAGTTATGAATGGTGGTGACAAGGGTAATGATGACAGTGATTTTCCCCAAGAAATGATGTATGAAAATGATGAGTAAGGAATGATATATCCCAAAAATATGATGATTATTCTTCCTTAGCAATAATGTACATAAGCGAGATTGTATTGGGAATGATATACCTAGGAAAACATTATTGTGATTTCTTACATGTCAAGGATTGATTTGGATAATGCTAGGATTTTTTTATGTTTTCTATTACTTTGGATTGTTTTTGGGATTTTGAATTGTTTAAAATG
This sequence comes from Taxus wallichiana var. yunnanensis, assembly GCA_018340775.1. NCBI lineage: Eukaryota > Viridiplantae > Streptophyta > Pinopsida > Cupressales > Taxaceae > Taxus > Taxus wallichiana. Next base: position 490,597,317 of record CM031235.1, read on the forward strand.
TTTTTAGGATTTCAATTTTTTTGAATGTTTTTGGGATTTTGATTTCTTTGAATGCTCTTAGGATTTTTGATTTTTTGAATGTTCTTTATTTTTCTGATCTTTTCAAATGATGGTACCTAAAGCAGGGGGCATGATGCCCATAACAACAAAAGACAAAACAAGGTTCATCAAACCCTATGAAAATGTTTTTACACGTGCAAGATTGGATGATTTCTACCAATAAGTGTTGTATGTTAGGGACCTTGGATAATTGACTTGATAGATATGGACTCATAAATGTTGATTGATGGGCCACTTAGCAAATTTTGTGAAGGGATTAATAGGACGATTTCACAAGTTGGATGATTGTTTAGTCAGATTGGTTAATGGATGATTGATAGATGATAAATGTCATGAGATTGATAAGTGAAGGATTTGGTATAGTATCCCCCTCAAGAAATAATCATTTTTGACCACATGTATCCAAAATATAACATGATACAAAGAGTGAAAATTGAATAAATGATAGGAATGCACCTTGGTACATGAATTATTATTAGCGAGGACAAATTTTCCCCTAACCATAGCAGAAGGCATTAGGTGCACATAGATGTTCTTCCTTGGTGAGGCCTATTATAAGTGTAGGTGTTATTAATGGTTATGGTAGATGGTTTACATATTGGTGATGAATAAGTGATGAGCTGAAGGAACAAATCACAAGACAACATTTGGACCAAAACAAGAGTGTGAGAAAGGTATAAATAACACCCAAAAACATACTAGTCATTTTTTTTTTGTTGAGGTCTAGTGTGTGAATGTGAAAGTGAATTACTTCTTGAAGTGAATATTTGAAGGGAAATAAGTGATGACAATTTTTCCAATATGTAGGAATGATTAATATTGATAATTGATTCATGGATGAAGATGATTAATACATTCATCCGCTACCATTCAAGTGTTTATATCCTGACAGAGATGTATCTAATTGTAGTCATAGTATTGCTCTACTTCTATCCATGCATCCATATCCCTAAAAGAACATTGGAGACATCCCTATACGAGTTATCATATTGTTTTCGAATTAATTTTTTTATTTTTTTTTTTGGTTGGTTATTGAAAAGATATTCAACTATCTTTATTGTGTTCTTGAGGGGTTAAGAAGCACTTGTGGATTGATGGGGGAGTGGAGTTGACATTGGAAATTCCATTGGATAGTGTCATGAGATATGCCTAGGGTTCTTCACGACAAATTTTTTAGATGTAGGATGGTGATAGAATCTCTAGGAGGAAATTTATTCTTTGATTTACTAGGTAATGGTAAACCAAAGTCAAATGGTTGTAGTAAATACCATTGCCTCATGATGTGTGCAGAAAAAATAATTAAGCCATACTAAGGGATCGTAACAACATGTAAATGAATTGAGTTGTAGTGAAAAGTGACGTGTATGGGGATGGATGTGAAGGGAGAACATTTGTGTGTAGGTGTGGATTTATTGTGATTATTGATGCTTTAATTTTTTTAATGGTTTTTATTTTTAATCATTTTTGAATGTTTTGATTTTTGGATTTATTTGATGTTTTTGATTGTTACGATTTATTTAATGCTTTTGATTTTGAGTTTTGTGTTTTTTTATTGTTTGGATTGGTTAAAATTTTGGATGTTTTAGAGTAGGGAATCATATTCCAAATAATATAGTATGTACAAGTTGATTTCAAATCCCTTTATGTGGTCTCCTAGTGGAATATTGTTTTTGACTCCAAGGAGTAATATGATAGCTTCACCATTATATAAGATGTTCATTTGATGTTTTTGGTCCCATATGATGGGATTAAGGGATTTTGATAAAGGTAGATGGTTTGGATGGAAGTGTCATGAAAGGGATTGGTGGATGTAAGCTTGTAGGATAGGATACTAGTGCATTCAATGTCAATGCTGGAAGATATCTCTTTACCGATGGTAGATGTGGATTCTTTATCACCGTGTCAATTTTTAAAAGGTTTATAATCTATAAAATAACAACCTAAATTCTTAATAATAAGGATATGGTCACAAATGCCTTGTTCATAGATTCCTAGACCTTTACATATGTACATGTTTTTAAATTTCTTATTGGAAACATGATCATTCGATTAGAAGCATGATGAAAGGCTATCTTTATGAAGCCGGGGTTGTAAGAGTGTTTCATTTCCTTATCTCTCAAAATTCCTAACCTAAAAAGGATGAAGTTATTGATTGGTATGATGCCTAATCATTTTTTGTGCATATAAAAATTATCATGTATTTTAGGAAGTGGTAGATGCTTAGATATATGAAAGTCATTTCAAATTTCACATTCTTTGATTATTTAATGATAATCATGAAATGGGACTTAGATTGTGGATGGAAGCTTGTTTGTTTGAGATGTAGATATGATCTCATTAGTTTGGAATGTAAATGAGATATGGGTCATGGATAAATGTCCAATTAATGTGTGGAATAACTTTGGGTCAATGTTACCGAGGACTATTAACTCTTGAAGGGTCTTATTATAGACACCAAAATTGGGTCACACTCCCATTGGTACCCTTTTGAACAGCTAACTTAAACACTTTCACCTAATCATAACCCTTACATCACACATTAATATTAATTTAATCACTTTAATTAAATTAATACCCATCCTCACAATATTCATTATTTAATTATCTTAATTAAACCAATTTCCACCTCACCCCACCACCTCACCTAGACACCTCATTATAAACCTATTTTTAGTATCTATCCACTCACCATAACTAACTAAGACTTAGTTCAACCCTAAAAATCAATGCATATTATTCCTCTAACCACATTCCCACTCATAAAAAGATAACATCCATTTTGATCCATGATAAATGGATAGACCTAGCCTAAATGATTACCAAGATATGTCATTTAGTAAACCTAGGGAATCCCACCTTAAGCGACGCTATCAACTTGAAACCATCGTCGGTTACCATTTATTCATTTTGGTAACCTTGTTTGAGAGGTTAGACACATTATCAAGTTTTTGGGAGCAAAGGAGACCTACATGTACGTAAGAACCAGAGCTCTTTGACACATCTAGGTAGCTATAACCGGGATCAAGCTAGATCAGAGGTATCGCTCTCACGATAGCATTTCGAGAAGCACCGCCGCGGAACCAAGATCCATCCCACAAATTAATCACCACCACCACCAAACCATTGGACTTTCAACATCAATAAGTGCATTTATCACCTATGTCATTACATCCTTATTCTATTTTAAAGTTTTTTGTTATCTCTGTTATCATTTTCTACTAACATCTCCACTCCCCAACCGTTAAGCTTCTTGCAAACTCAACCCTACAACATACCATTAGATCATCTATACATTACCTTTGTAAATATTTGAGTGTTCCTAATATCCCCATGGACCTCACCATTCCCCTTTTCATCTCTTTCTAACCTTAGACCAATTTCCTTCATCCAATCTTATTGATTTTCTATCATCCCAACTGTATCGACGCTAGTTACCCATGACCATTTTTGGTTCGCTCTAAACTATCATCGGTTATATATGATTGATATTGGTCTCTGTACTTGGCCATCCTATCAATAACAAAACCTAAGAATCTTCACCCAAGCAACCTAAGTGACCTAGAACCTGACCCTAACCAGTACTAGAACCCTGACCAACTACCCCACATCTAGATCCGATTATAACCTAGCCTATTATATTAATTTTCTTATTGTATTTGAATGAGATACCTAAATCATATAAACTACAATAGGACCTTGTGTACTTACATTATTTCCTACATTAAATTATATTCAATAGTTGGTTGAATGCCACCAAGGAGTATCACACTTCTTGGATCTAGCACACGTTAGACAACCCACTAACATATATTATTTAATCCTCTTTTGTGGTCTTGTTGTGTATTTCAGGTAGTTCCTTCTACCCAAAAGTAATCTCTCACAGTAAGCATTAGATCAAGAAGTCAGAACACATGCAAAAACCTTCAAATCGAATGTCACTACAGGTATTCCTCCTTAGCCCACACTCTTATCTATTTCATCAAAAACTTATAGAAAACGGTGAAACATTTTGGCATGCCTAGTGGGACCCTCTCTTAGGTTCATTACATTTTCTTCATATAGGGAATTTTTTTGTGTGTGTTTCTTTCATTTCAAAAATTACACATTTAATATTCTCCCTAGTAAGATTCCTTTCTTCTAATTGTCTAAATGACATTTGTCATTTAGGGCTTAAAATGAACCACTTCTTATTTCTTGCTTTTCATTAGTGAAAAAACATCCCTCTTCTTTTTCATCATTTGCTACATCAAATATCATATTTCGATTTGGGTTTAAAACACTTGCATTGCATTCTGATTTTGTGTATTATAGCTCACATTAAAAATGAGGGAATCCTATACATCGAAAGTTATGCCCGGTGATGGATGACACAATTGAACCATAGAAATCACTTGCTTATCTCTCTCTCTCTCTCTTGCCAAACTACACAAAAATTTGAATATACACACCTTCTTAAATGACATATCACTTGGGAATGCTTTTAAATGATCGGAGGATTGATAGGTAATCCCCAAGTGGTTAACTCGTTTAGTACCCCATCAGAGGAAGGACCACCCCTACCATAACATAACCTAAAACCACACCCTTTAGATTTCCTTTTTCGTAGGACACCTTCCTAGCCAAAATCTATTATGAAGTCACATGTCAGTCATAAATAGCATAAGCTACAACAAATATAAAATTTACTTTTAGGACTGCATGTTTTCATAGCTTTGTGCTTGACTTGCATTTTGAGGTGAGAGGATACATTTTCTTCATCTTTCTTTTTCCTTTCACACTCTATCATCATAGTTGGAGTATTCTTAATTTCTACGTGTGTCGTGGCCTCATCCTATCATACCTGTGGATTCAGGTTGATTCTTCATACAATCTAAATTCACAACACCTCATTTTTCTTCATTCTTCAGATTTCACAATAATCGGCATTGGTCCCACAATCATATCGTTTACATCTCGAATGACATTGGTTTACCTAATCGATGTCAATTCCTTGTTCTATTGGTCATTTTACCCAGAGAACACTCATCTCACCTTATTTTCTGTCTAAAATTTTCTGTGTGTCACCATACTCTCTATATTCTGATCATAGTCCTCCAATATAGTCTCCCTGTCTAACAGTCACCAGTTTCTACTTTATTTTCTAAAACTATTATTCTTCACAATAATCGTCATTGTTCATCTTGTGACCAACATTGGTCACACCTTAACCGACATCAGTTCTTGTAACCGGCATCGGTCACCCTGTTTTTATTTTTATCAAAATATTTACCCAATTTTCCTCTCGAAATCTATTTTGTCCCATCTCTGCTGTCCCTATGTCATTTACAGAGTATAATTCACCTAATTTATGTTGATTCACATGGTGTTGACTCATAGCCAAACTAACACCCTCATGTTTCATGCTAGCCATCAGCCACTCCCACCTAGTCCATCACCGCCATCCATTCTGTCACCTATGGATCTGACTTAGCTTATCCCCATCACCACCGGAGATGAGTATTTTGTGAGACTCCTCAACCAGAATCCCACTTTGCACTCTAGTACTACCTTGCTCATTCTTCCACTTGGGATTCCTCAGGACATTTAATATAAGGAATGCCCGTATCTATCCCCCCGCTCTAGCCCCCCACTTCGCATCGTTAGCACTAGTTCAACACTACCGTCATCAAATTTATCACATGTGGTGTCGAGCTAAATCCCACACTATTATAATCTGTAGCATCTACGTCATTGATCATACCCATGACATTGATTGTCCCTCTTAGAACCCCTATGAGTATAGATCCATCTGCACCTGCCACTTCCCATATACCCATTGCATTACAACCAACTCCTTTGTTAGAAAGTTACACCCTTTCCAAAACCTCATCCTTTCTATCCCATAATCCTTACCCCTAATCACCACTAGAGTCGTTATGACTACCCCACCCACTTACATGTACTACCAACAACCCCCGACCTCATCTATCGCTTATGCTGGCTATGTACCACCTACATCTATTCCTCTTGTGCAATTCTCATAATTAGCACCACCATACACCTGCATACCACCCACTTCATACATTTAGCATCAACCTCCTTTTTCTACAGGGGGCACCCATTTGTCCCAACCTAGTAACAACCCCATTAAAATGATGATGGAGAAGATGAAGACCTTAGAAGCATCTATTTCTGGCTCCCTTAATTCTTTAACATATGATGAAATCTATAATGAGCCTATCCATCATTATATTCCCATTCTTCCTTACCCAATACATTAGGAAATGCCTAAATTTAATCACTTCAATAGTAAAGAAGACCCGCAACAACACTTGCGGTCATTCAAACATGGGTGTTACCTAATCACCCACAATGACACTTTACTCCTACAAACTTTCCCAATGTCCCTGACAGGACCAGAATTGGATTGGTATAGTGGAATACCTTGACATTCTATCTATTCCTTTAATCAAGTAGCCCAAGCTTTCCTAGATCATTTTTCAATCAATGTTACCAAGAAATTCACCATGACCGATCTTTATTCAACCCGACAGTACGAAGACGAATCTATCACAGATTTTGTTGCCCACTAGCAGAGTCTTATTAACCAATTGATGTTCCAACTACCTCAGAATGAACTTATTGAGTTGTTCACTAGATCTTGTGCCAGACACATCTCACAAACTCTGCAAGTCCAAACCTTTCGAACCTTTGATGAAGTGTTCACCATGGCCCAAAAACTAGAAATTCGTGCCATTAAAGAAAAGAAAATCCAATTACAGAACAAGAACACCCCATTCAAATCAAATGATTCTTCTTCATCTTCAAAACCCCAAAATAACTATTCAAATCCCAAAGGATCTGCCAACACAGTAGTCCTCAAGGCAGGTCCACCTCATCCTTATAGTCAGGCCCAATCTTCTTCCAATATTTCTCCTATCCAGTGCATTTCAGCTCCGACGGGAAAACGGAAATACACTTTGATTGAGAGCCCTATTCATCGGTACTAGAAAATATTTTTAAAGCTAGAGCCATTACACTTCCTCCCATAAAACCTTATATAGGTTTTAATCCTTCTCATCCCATGTCGGCATGGTATAAAGAACATGACTATTGTAATTATCATTGTGTTAAAGGACATAGTGATGGTAACTGCATAAATTTTAAAAACATTGTTCAAGAGATGATATAAAATGGAGACCTTGTCGTAGAAAACCCAAACGCACCAAAAATCAAAATTTACACATATTTAAAAAGGCATTCTCTAATCATAAACCATCATCTAATAAAATTAGAGAACCTTCATCTGGAGACAACAACGTCTATGAGGTTCACACAGTTTTTTATATCATGCCAACTATTCCTCAAAACCTACCTACTTCATCTATTGAAGAAATATTGGCATGAGCTCCTTCACCCACAAAGGAGCATACCTCTTCTACTCCTCCACCCATAGAGGATTCCCCCTCATCTCCCCTTTCTCTCACAGAGGAACCCACACTTTCTACCGATGTTGTGTCATTGTCTACTTTCCAACCTTCTGAACCGTCAACACTTTTTATTCTCCTATCCATAATAAAATCATCATCACCTTATCCTCCACCGAGAGAAAGGTCTATTTCACCCAACCTATTATCTCTTCTACCCACGGGAGATCCTTCAGACATGTCACTACCTGTGGGGATAGTTCTCCCTTAGCATCCTAGAACTCTATTGACATGATCTCAACTCTTTTACCTATAGAATCCAAGGCCAACCAATTCCATGTCTCATAGACATATTTTATAGAGATTGCTACCCAACCCATTCCATCATCTTCTTCAGTAATCCCATTTTCATAGTTGGTCAATTGTTTGGATAACATTGATCAGACTATGATTTGGGGAGGTCTTCGGCTCCCCGTTTGGACCCAAATGCAAATGTTTCCTGAAGATACTTCCACGATCTACTCAAAGTTATTTTCGGCAACTGAAACTACACTGACCATGCCAATTGAAATGACTTCCTCTTCATCATTCCTACCTCCATCCAAACTTCTACCCATCACTACGACTATTCCCAAACCTAAAATTCTATCCACACTTATCCCCCCACCCATATCGAGACCCATAACTACTTTGGGTGTTATGCCGACATCAATCCTTACTCACCCACATGTTAGATTAGACCTAGCCACATCTTCTAAAGTCTGCAAAAACATTATCCCCCACCGAAAATAAAACCCAACCCTCTAGGACACGTACATCGGTCTCGCCTACCACACCTTTTTCACCTTCCCCCTTCCGTCCATCCTAGGGCCTCATCCATCAAACTTGACCAAACAATCTCACACCCAAAGCTAGTCAAAAGCTAAACAACCTACTACTGCATCACAAGCCTTTGTTACACCTCATTCACCCAAAAACCAAGCTCCCTCACCCTCACCCATGCACTTATTTCCACCTATACCTCTACCAGTTACTATAACCCTAACCTTTCCTATATGACTTCAACCAATACCACCTACCCAACCTTTACCAACCACCTCCACCGCAACTCAGTTGCCCCCATGGGTAACCCATCCTCTTCCACCATCTAATTTTCCTTCTACATCTCGTACTCTTGTGTCACCTTTACCCAAGAAGGTGCAACCCAAAGCTAAGAATCCACTACCCTCCAATAAGGTAGTCAAACCAACCAAACCTTCCATCGCCGCTCTTCTACCCCACCTTTACCCAAACAGATGCCAACAAGACCTAAGACCACTCCACATACCAAACTAGTAGACCAACCCATTCCCCCTCCTATAAAGCCTCTTCCTCACAATCAACCACACCTATACCCAAACCCACACTCACTTCCCATTGTGATCCGTTAGCAGGGTCCTATGCCAACATTTTAACCAATCTCTTAGAGACTTCCATCATCACATTACCACCACTTTGACCTTATGATCCTCTCAAACCCAAACCAAAAGGGTTTGATGAAACCAAGATTTGTGCCTATCATCATGTGCCAGGACATGATGTTGAAAATTATAAGGCTTTGAAGACCGTTCTTCTTCAACTTTGTCCTCCTGAATTTTTTTTTGACGATGACGACCTTCTTGATGAGGACCATGCTCCACCTTCACCTATCACCATACATCATCATCCTTTACCCATTCAGCAATCAAGTATCTCCACCCCCACAACCATTTTTCCCACCTCCAAAATTCAAGATCAACATGGTCCATATTAGAGAGTTGGCCAAACCACCACCCAAATGTCAGTGCACCTTACTCATTTCACAAGGCTCTTATCCACTACTAGGATTTTCCCCTCACACTTTGTTATACCTTCCATGACATACCCACTCCATCCACCTCTCCTCAGATTAACATGGTTCACATTGCTACCTATGCTCAAAAAGACAAAGGAAAATAAAAATAAACTAGCCCATCAATAAACCTTGTACCCTATATACCATCTTCACCCGCTCCCAAAATTATCATCCACGAACCTACGTACCCTATCTCTAATGAGGTCACCCATCATGCAATGATAAAATAATTGCATCAGTCTCCTTTAAAGATGTCTTTGTATGATATTGTCCAGACTTTCAAATCCCATAGACAAACACTTATCAAGGTTTTACAATCCATTGAAGTTATGCCCAATGACCCCACACCAGTGGCCTCAATTATCACCCCTCACCATGTGGCCTCACTAACCAAATCAGCTCCTCCTTCTACCCCCACAACCACTCCTCACATCACCACCCTTAGCTTCTCTGAAGAGGAGATTGTACCTCTCCAGTTAGATGAACCTGATCCCTCCATATTCATTTTTGTCTATATTGATAACATACACATACGATGCATCATGATTGATGGTGGTGCTAGCATTGACATCATCTCCTCCCATGCATAAAATCAAATGTGTATTCCTTCTAACTATACTTATGCTACACTCCTTAAATAATGCCATCACCTCCACCCTTGGCACTATTATCCTTCATGTTTGTGTAGGCCCTCACATTGTCCCAAAACTATTATATGTATTAGAGGGGAATTATAGTATAATCTATTGCTCAATGACCACGGATTCATGTCATGGGTTATGTCCTTCAACTTTACACTGATGTGTAAAATTCGAGCATGAGGGACATAACTATACCATCCCCACCTACCCATCGACATTCAAGACTTGTAACATGTTGTACCTTCCCAACGATGTGATTTTACTAATCAAGGAATCTTTCACTACCCCCACTTCACCTTCACCCACAAGCCCATCCACCAATGCTGCCGCTACCTCTACCACACCTAACCCTCGCTATCCCTACTACCGCTATAGCCTCTACAGATTACTCACCTACTTCCCAATCATCGACGAGTCATATATCCCTACTATCCACATATAAAATACTGATACCTTAGAAGGTTTTCTTCAATGCCTCACTGGGGAGTACCGCTTATACAATATAAACACATTCCTCACTCCTCAAGAGTATGGGAACTGTGCCAGCATTACCCTAGTTATGATTACTTTGCATAGGAAAGGTTTTCCTTATGGCCCTCCCCACCTTTGTACTAATCTAACTTATGAGGGACTTGATATCACCACTTATTCACTCGAACCTCCATCCCAAACATGACCATTTTCATCGAACTACTATCCCTTATTAATCACTCGCTTCACTAACACTTTCCTCCATCATTGTGCATGGAAATTTTTTATATTTAGTTTTTATGAACAAGGCCACCATCTTGTCATTCCTGTACCACCGCAAACACAATGACCATAGTGGCATTGGCTTTACCACATTACCTCCCAAGATGGCTCATGTCAACCTCATTCGGGAAGAAAAAACTTCTCCACCTCATTCGCCCACATCACCATCTTCACCCACAGAGTCCATATATCTTGAACCTATTCCTCATAGCTTTTTTTTTGTAAACACAATTTCCCTAGGACCTCGACCTATCGGTGATGGAAAGGCTACCTCTTCTCTCCCATTCTTTTTCTTAACATGATTAATGAAGATACACCTTCTATTAACGTCATTCAATGTCAAGACGATGAGTCCATCCTCACCTACCTTGGTGCGGAAGACTCTTATATTCACCAGTCGTTACCCTCTGAGACGTAAACCATGTTGAATGAATTGACTATCGAAATCAACATTAATACTCAAGATGACCCGTACATTCTAAAGATAGGCCAATATTTAGATGCTACTTGAACATGAAGCTTTTACCTCTTTCCTTTGGGACCATAGCAATGCTTTTTCCTGGTCCTATGCCAATATGTCTCGGTATTGACCCTAAAATCATGGTCCACAATATCGTAACCATTCTTGATGCCAAACCCATAAAAATAGAAGCTGCAGAAAATGCATCCTTGCATTGCTCTTCTGGTCAAAGAAGAAATTCAATGCCTTCTCTTAGTTTCCTTCATCCTACCCATTGACTACCCTTAATGGATTTCTAACATTGTTCTATCACAAAGGAAATAGGGGGACTCTGCATTTACATGGACTTCCCTGACCTCAACCTAGCTTGTCCCAAAGATGATTTTCCCCTACTAAGCATTGACCAACTAGTTGATCTCACCACTAGCCATGAAATGCTATCACTCATGGATGGTTTCTCAGATTATAGTCAAATATTAGTTGCTCCATAAGATCAACACAAAAATGCCTTCATCACTCCTTGGGGACCTTTCGCTATCGAGTCATGCCTTTGGCCTTAAAAATGAGAGTGCTACATATCAACGAGCCATGATTTACATCTTCCTTGACATCATGCACTTCATATTGGAAGATTACTTAGATGATCTTCTTGTCAAATCTATACATCGAGCCAAAAACCTAACTATCCTTAAGGTCATCTTTGATCGCCTCATCAAGTATTGTGTTTGTCTTCAACCAAAGAAGTGTGTCTTTATGGTACTTTTAGGAAAACTACTTGGTTTCATTATTTATTTGTGTGGCATATAAGTCGATCCTTCTAAAGTAAAGGCTATCCTAGAAATGCCTTTGCCTACTAATCTCTATCAACTTTAAAGCCTACAAGGTAATTTGTAATCCATTTGTTATTTTATCTCACAAATTTCCGACCAATGTCAACCATCTCATCATCTTCTCAAGAAGGACATTTCATTCAAATGGGATGATGAATGCCATAAAGCATTTGAAGCCTTGAAACAATACCTTCTTCAACCACCGGTGCTCATTCCTCCTCGGATGACTAACTCTTTTACTATATATATTTCGCCACCATGACCATTCTTTAGGTGCCATGCTTGCTCATCACGATGAGCAACATAGAGAGCAAGTGGTTTATTACGTAAGATGTACCCTTATGGAATATGAAACTAGATACACCCAAGTTAAAAAACTCTCCTTAGCCTTATTTTTGTTGCCGCAAACTCCATTGTTACCTCCTCAACCGAGAAAACCTTTATTTTTACAATATCGACGCCGTACACTATATGTACACCAAACCTTATCAACATCAACATGACACAAGTTGGCTTATGATTTTTTCTGACCTCAACCTCAAATTAATTCATCAAAAGGCCATCAAGGGCCAAGCATCACTGACCAACTAGCAGATGCACCTCTTTCTAGGAATCAATCCTCTAACTTTGATTTCCCAGACAAATCCATAGCTACCCTCTCCTTAGATGAACCCACTTACCAAATGAAACTCTTCTTTAATGGCTCCAAGTGTCAGCGTGGAGGTGGGGTTGGTGTTATCCTCATTCCTCTTGATAGTGAACCTATGCCTTTATCTTTTAAAATAGATTTTGATTGTACAAAAAATATTGCTGAATACAAAGAACTCATATTGGGTCTCTAGGTTTCTTATGCCCTAGATGTTAATTCAATCAATATCTTTGGTGATTCCTAGTTGGTCGTAAACCAAGTCAATGGTATCTACCAGTGTCGTAATGAGATACTTCAAAAGTATAAAAATCATGTAGACATACTTTTGACCACCTTTGACTGTTATGAACTTCAAACCACCCCATGTTCTACCAATAAATTTGTGGATACCATGGCCTGCTTGGCTTCTTAGATACCCACTTCACCTTCCAAATCTAAAATCTTTATCACAATACAAAGGTTGCAATCACCCTCTTACTTACCTTGTGAGGTCTACTCCATCAGAACCATTACACCTGACCCACGTGACCTTTGGTATAAGCAGTTTATAGACTATCTTTCCCTTTCCATTCTACCTGCTGATCTCACTTGTAATGGATAATGTGCCTTTCTTAAAAGTGTCTCTCATTATTTCATCATGGGTGGTATCCTTTATAAGCGCATCTTTGATGGTATTCTCTTATGATGCCTTAAAAGTTTTGAAATTCCCTACACTATTAAGGAAGTTCAGGATGGAATTCGTGGAGATCGGTTTAGCGGTTTAGTTATTGCAAAATGAATTCTTCACCTCGGCTATTATTGGCCAAACCTAAACCATGACTGTTGTGACTATGTCAAACATTGTGTCAAATGCCAACAACATACTAATCTTCATCACACACCTAGTCATGCCTTATAGGTCACACGAGACCTTTGGCCTTTCTCTCAATGGGGATTGGATCTTGTTGGCGAGATAAATCCCCATTCTTCAAAATTCCATCAATGGATTATAATCGATACTAAATATTTCACTAAATGGGTAGAAGCCATTCTACACATTTCTATAAAAGCCGAGAAAATATGTGAATTCATCAACCATCACATCATTTTTCACTTTGGCGTTCCTCACCATCTCATCATTGATAATGGAAAGTAATTAAAAAAACCATACTTAAACTATGCAACAATTTTGGCATCCAACTCGAGTTTATTGTCACCTTATTACCCGTAAACCAATGGCCAAGCAGAATCGACCAATAAAATATTGAACAAAATTCTTATAAAAGTAGTTGACGATATCGGTAAGGATTGGAATTCACACATTCCTTTCTCCTTGTAGGCTTATCACACTAATATTCACACTTTGACTACGGCCACACATTTTCTCTGGTCTACGGTACCAAGGCTGTCTTGCTTCTTGAATTCTAGTTTCCATATCTCTGCATCTCACTACAAGACATGGTCAACGACGATGACTTTTGCAGGATAATTTGACACAACTTGAGTTATTAGATGAACACCATGTCAATGCTCTTGACCATGTCCAAATCTACCAAAAATGTATCAAATGTGCCTACAAAAAACGTGTCCACGAACGACCCTTTCAGGTCGGTGATCTTGTCTTGAAGGAAAATCAACATGTAACCAAAGAGGAGAAAAGTAAATGGGACAAATTTGATCCTAATTGGCTTGGAACCTATATCATTATGAATGCCTATGGATCAGGTGCTTATCATTTGTCTTCACTCAAATGTAAACCCAAACCTGAGCCCCTCAATGCCTTGCATCTTTGACCATTTTATTGTTGACATCAAATCCTATATCACTTTTTGTCAATTGATTGTTCATCCCTTCAACATTGTTCACCTTCCATATTACCCGATTTTGAGGATCAACAACTAAAAAGAATCATGTGATTTCCGTCACCTTTCATTCTATCTTCAATATGAGTACCATGGCTCTACTCATGGAAATATTCTCATGGATACTTTTCATCTTTTAAAAATATGGAATCCCATGGTCGTTCATCACTCAAAATACCTCTTTCATAGTTAACCTCTGTGTGCTATGGTTTTTTCTTCTAAATAAGAACCTAATCCTCCTCTATAGTCTTTTCCATGACTTAAAATGCCCAAAATAAAAATAAAAATGGGATTTAACTCCTTGAGTCAAACTTCTAGCAAAAGATGACTCCCTCAAAAAGGGACATCTCTTCTCTCTATCTAGCTGCTATAAATAGACTGCTCCCTTGAAGGACAACTATATAAAGTCATTGCCAAAATATAATAAATGTTCTGAAGCTTCCTGCATTGATCAACTTCACAAAGACCTTAAGGAGAAAATATACTCATCCCACATAGACTTCACACATCAATCAGTCTATCGAAATAAAAAAATGTAGAAGAAAGAGAAAAGAAAATAAAAAGATTAAATTTTTCATCATGGACTTACCTATTTTGATCTTGGGTCTCTTGCTAAGTAAACATGCAGTTGTATACTAGGTTATGCTCAACCATCCAATTTCACATCTTTGATTTTGTGCCCTAGTTTTCTCTCTGCTCAAGGGACTTACTGCGAATGTGACATTTCATGATCATGTGACTATCTTCACCATTAAAATAGACCATTATGTAACGCCTTTAGGGTCTTACATTCATAAGCCCATATTTGGCATAGTATACTCAATAGGGTTCTTATCAATTAAGTGACTCTTTTACCACCTCTTACCATTCACCTTCCTTATTACTTATTAATTATCCTATACTGAGCCCGTATCATCGACACCTAAATTTTAAAACAACTCAACTATGCCTATGACCTAAACTCAACCATGCATATGACTTGCATTCAATCATGCATAAGATCTATCCAACCCATTCCTCATATTCTTCCCTAGTTTATGAGAGAACTACATTGTCCTAAGGCCCCTTTTCACTGGAGCTATGTAGGTAGCACTTTGAGGGCATGGGGCCATTAAAGGTTAGCTTGGCCACTCTTCAACCTAACATATTTTCCCCGTCATCTCCCTATTCACATCCTACCTTAGTTCATTTCCATTTTATATCAACAATTGGAGATTAAACCAAAACAATTGATAAACATTTTTACCACATCATCAAATCATTCATTTATCATTTTCACATTTCCACTATAGAAAATATTTGGAAACTTAAACCATAACACACATATATACCATCATTTATTTCCCATGTTACCAATGACTTGGACATTAAAATAAAAATATAACCAAAATCCATCCCGCCTATAACCTGACTTCATCATGCCTATGACTGACTCCATCATACCTATGACATGAATCCATCATGCCTATGACCTGAATCTAACTCACCTAACTAACCTAATTCAACCATGCCTATAAGACCTCAACTCAAACATGCCTAACTCACCTAGTTTCCATCACATACACAAATTATAATGGAAATTAAAAAAAGCACACCATCCATACTATAAATATAATCATCTATATAAACGAGAAATTTTGTGTATATATACATATGTACACAAATAAAAATAAATACGAATATCTCAAATCACTTAGATACATCTTCACCATCTTCAAGACGCAGCTGGTATATGATCAAAAATATCAAAACTCTCATATACAACCTCACTCTCTTCGGCACATAGGCCATTATATACCAAAAATACACAAAAATGAAAGTATGCATAACTATCAGGAATCCCCACATCAGATATCCTCCATGTCTATCTCATCTATATCCTCCTCCTCCTCTACTCCGTGCGGTGTCCCACTAGTATTCCACCACCCTCCATGGGCCTTATCCTGACCTCTTCTGGTACCTCACCTAGAGTTGGCCTCTCGTGAACTAGTGGCCTCACCTTGACCCTATCTCGGGGCTCACCGGCCCCATGTACTCTCCACATTGTGAGTGTGAGACTTGGTCCTCTCACTTGAGGCTTGCTTTGTGCTCTATACTCTGTATAGGTAGGGACATCTATCCATGTAGCCATCAGGTGATCCTGATAATATCTCACCTCACCTAGGGAATCCTTGAAATTGGTCATGGGTATTATGCCCGGGGTGGTGTCATCGCCTCGACCCCTGTACGTGTACTATGGGACCCTGTCCCACCCCTGCCTATAAAATAGGACCCTATCCCTCGAGCTTGTGTATGTGCCTATGCCTAAAGGGCCACAATTTGTGCTTGTGCAGTGGCCAATTGGCCTTAAAAACCTACTACACGCACTTTGTAGGGTGGCAACATATACCCATCTCCATCCCCACCTTGTGTGGGTACTGTCCCTATTCTACACGGGCTTATAGGGATACTACTGTGCCTCGACCCTATCGCCTATCCTTGGACTATCCCCATCGTGTCATAAGCATAGCCACCTACCCCTATAGGGCATCCCTCTAAACTGTGATAGTGGATAATTTAGGCTACCATGGGCTCGACGATACCACCCGTAGCTATTTTTCCCATCACTTTGTCTATACCTATCTGTAACCCCGACATCATCAATCTTGGTCTACCACCTACTCCTACCTTGTAGGCACCGTTAGCTATGGTAGAGGCATAGGCCTCTCCACATCATCCCTCATGTATTGTGGAAATGGTGGAGGTACATCTTGCGGCAACCCAAACTATCATCTGACCCTATCAATAGGTATCATCTCATGCTCTCCTACACGACACCCCTCTATCCATCAGAGAAACTGTAGCTCTTGTAGCTCCTCGGCCATCTACCTATATGATGGGAAGCCCACATATGGCCTCCAAATGATGTCCACACCGAACAACCCCTCTAATGCATGCTTGTAATATGCTACATCATTTATTGACTTAATAGATTGCTTTGCTCTCCAACAACAGGTACCGATTGCTTGTATGCCACCCGAACCAAGCCCGCCTCGAATGCATTAGGTTAGGGCATGCCCACTGGATGCACACACATGATGTGCTTATATGCCTAATAGTGTAGGAGGAATGTATAACACAATATGAACCTCTCGTAGCTTCCCATAGGCCCATAACTCTCTGTATAGCTACACCAAAAATGCCTTTGGTGCCCATGCAAACCAGGTCCTATCCTCCATCATGTCATGAAGAACCCCATCAATGCCCATGGGAATCTCTCACCCTCCACATCTGGTAGCGCAAAACAATAAACTACCTCCATCATTAACACCACTAACCTCATCTCCTCCAGGATGGGCCTGTTACATATCTCCATAACTCAAGCTGGCACTATGGGAATCAGAATTTCGTGAACACCTTGCAAAACAATGTTAACATTAACTCCTCAGATGCCTCTGAGGAAATGGAATACACCTGCATCCCTACTATCGGCACTGCAAGATCCTATAAACATCCTCCAAGGTGACGGTCATCTCACCTATCGGCAAATGAAATGTGTTGGTCATCAAATACCATCTATTGATGAGGGTTACCATCGAACTTGGTTCCCGGACTACATTCCATTAACATCTAACCCAAATTAGGAAAACCTATGCCACATAACACCACTAATGTATTGTCATGGTCTGTATACCACTAATAACAGGGGTAGTACCCTATCACACATCGTAACTAGTCCCTCACCTGCATCCAACAAACCATAACATCATTAGACCTCAACCATACTCCACTTCACCCTTGAACCCCAACCTATTCCCCAAATCCCCCTACTCATGACCTATCTCCCCACCCCAACCCTGATGACTACCTTTCCCCCATCTCAATTTCACACCCCTCAACTCATTCCTATTTATACCTCTTACCCACACTATTCTCCATCAACACCATCTTCCTATCTCATGGCTTATCTCCCCACCCACCCTATCTCATCTCTTGGCCTATTTTTCCTAATGCCAACCGACATCAGTTCCTATTAACTAGTACTGGTCTCCCAAAACCGGCATTGGTCACCTCATTCATGACCGATGTTGGCTAACTCCCACCGATGTCGGCTAACCCTTGATTGGCATCGGTCCACATTGCGGTGACAAAATTCGAGAAACCCTACCCATTTTCTCTAAAAAATCCCATATTCTACCCTCCCTACCTACCCTTCCCTCCTCAAATCTCCCTCACCCCAACCCCACTCCTTCTTACCCTACATCAACCTTCCCCCATTCATATTTCATCCATTTTCTTCCCCAATTTAAATTTAATTTCCCCCCCAAAACCCATTTTTACCCTAACCTGATTTCTTCAAAAAAATTTACCTACCACACATAGAAGGGGATCCAATCCTACCTCATCATAACACCATATACGTGGTAGCACATTGGCCTACTACACCGGTGGTCCGCCCAATCCCTCTCCTACCTCTGCCATCACCAAATTCCTTCCTCACCTCTACCCAATAAAATCAATCACAACAATCTCGTGGACTTGTCTATCGAATGATAGATCATCCACTCGAGGCTCGCCAACTCAACTCTCCATCTTACTCCATCACTTTCCACTTTTCCACCACTCCTCTATCATTTTCTACTATTGGAAAATGATAAATGATTCTGCAAAAAGTAGAATTTTCCTTTTTAATCCCAATCCGCTATGACTAATGTCGGTCATATTGGTGCCATAGTCAACCATCGTCAATCAACATGTAACCGACATCTATCATACTTCAAACTAGTTACACTTACCTCGCTCCCTTTTCACCTATCACCACTCATGCCTACACCTGTTATCATTCTGGACACCCATTGATACATACCGAGAAGCTCAACCTACCTCTACATTTCCTTTGTTGCATCTTAGGAGTTTTTATTTTACCTATAGCTTGGCCTTACTCGTGCCATGACCTATTTGCATAAATTTTACCTACTTGGTGTGACCATTGACCTTATTTAATCACTATACCTTGTGATGCTATTACCTATGTTGTTATCCTACCAACTATACCTTGCCTATTGCTGTTCCATTTATCCCGACCAAACCTTTGGTGTACCGAGACATACCTAAACATTCCTGCACCTAACCTATGTTTGGATAAACCTATTGAACTTGGAAGATGTAGAGTTTGTAAGCTCTTCAACTGGTACTATGTTGCAACATATACATGTGCGTGCATTTGATTGTCATTACCCATGACCTAATTTTGACCATGACCTACTATCCATTACCCGATTTGACCATCACCCTTTCCCTCACTACTCCAACCTTTCCCCACCTATCTTCCCCGCCTACACCTTTATCAAACCACTCACCAATTCCATCTTACACCTTATCAGTGCCGGTTTGAGGGGGATGAATGTCACCCCACACACGGGGAAATCACTTCCTATTTTTTTCAGCATCAATTACCAATACAAGCTATGTAACAAAAAGGGAAAAATGTAGACACCAAAATTGGGTCACACTCCCATTGGTCCCCTTTTGAAAAGCTAACTTAAACACTTTCACCAAACCATGACCCTTACATCACACATTAATATTAATTTAATCACTTTAATTAAATTAATACCCATCCTCACAATATTCATTATTTAATTATCTTAATTAAACCAATTTCCACCTCACCTAGACACCTCACCCCACCACCTCACCTAGACACCTCATTATAAACCTATTTTTAGTATCTATCCACTCACCATAACTAACTAAGACTTAGTTCAACCCTAAAAATCAATGCCTATTATTCCTCTAACCACATTCTCACTCATTAAAATATAACATCTGTTTTGACCCACAATTAATGGATAGACATGGCCTAAATGATTGCCAAGATCTGTCATTTTTAGTAAACCTATGGAATTCTCGCTTAACCGAGGCGGTACCAACCCAAAACCGTTGTCGGTTACCATTTATTCATTTTGGTAACCCTTTTTGAGAGGTTAGACAAACTCTCAAGTTTTTGGGAGTAAAGGAGACCTATATGCAAGTAAGAACCAGAGCTCTTTTACACATCTAGGAAGCCATAACTAGGATCAAGCCAAATCTAGAGGTATCACTCTCATGGTAGCATTCCAGGAAGCACCGCCATGACACCAAGCTCCATCCCACTAATCAATCATCACCACCACCCAGCCATTGGACCTACAACATCAATAAGTGCATTTATCACCTGTGTCATTCCATCCTTATTCTGTTTTAAAGGTTTTTGTCATCTCTGTTATCATTTTCTACTAGCATCTCCACTCCCCCACCATTCACCTTCTTACAAACTCAAACCTACACCACCATACCATTAGATCATCTATACATGACCTTTGTACATCTCTGAGTGTTCCTAAGATCCCCATGGACCTCACCATTCACCTTTTCATCTCTATCTAACCTCAGACCAATTTCCACAATCAAATATTATTGAGTTCCTATCATCCTAACCGTCATCGATGCTTTGGTTACCCATGACCATCGTTAGTTCCTCTAAATCATCATTGATTATAGATACCAGTCTTTATATTTGGCCATCCTATCAATAAAAAAACCTAAGAATCTTCACCCAAGTAACCTAAGTGACCCGAACTCCGAGCCTAACCAAGACTGCAAAACCTTGACCAACTACCCTACCTCTAGATCTGATTATAACCTAGCCTGTTATATTATATTTTCTTATTATATTTGAATGAGATACCTAAATCATATCAATTACAGTAGGAACTTGTTTATTTATGTTATTCACTACATTAAATTGTATTAAACAGTGGGTTGACTTCCACCAAGGAAGTATCACACTTCCTAGATCTAGCACATGCTAGGAAGCCCATTGAAATATATTATTTAATCCTCTTTTTTGGTCTTGTTGTCTATTTTAGGTAGTTCCTCCTAGAAAAAGGAATCTCTCACATAAAGAATGGATCAAGAAGTCGAGAATGTGCACAATAACCTTCAAACCGATTGTCACTACAGGCATTCCTCCTTGGCCCACACCCTTATTTGTTTCATCAAAAACTAATAGAAAAAAGTGAAACACTTATACATGATATCCTTAGGAACAATGAATGTGTGTAGAAGATGTAAGATGGAAATTAATACAATATTATTCTTAATATATTTGGTAAGGTGGTATTGGGTCTCAAGATTAGGTAGATGAGGCCATTTAACACTGACTTTTTTTTCCTAGTTGTGATGGAACAATCTTGGGCTTTGGTTTTGATGAGTGTGACTTGATTATTGGTAAGATTGATTAGGCTAATGAGGGCATCATGATAGACTTTTTGTGGACTAATTTGATTGTGCTTTGGGAAAGGATTACAATAGGTCCCAAAATATGGATTGTTTGATTGATTTGGATTAGGTGATGGGTTTTTTGATTTTGGGGTGTCATATATTTTAAGTTTGATATCCCTATTTTCAATTATGTCTTGAATATGATTTTTCAGTTTTAAACATCGATTTTTTAAATTCCTATTGGTTGTTAAAATTGCAAGCAACCCTGAATCACATAAATCTAAGATTTTGAGGAAATATTGGATTGTCTCTAAGTGCGGGACTTGTGGCTTGACATAGATCTCCAGAGAAGGCCAAATTCCTTATCATGTGGATTTGTGAAAACCCACATGACACTAGCTACTTCTAATGCTAAAAACACTCCTAAACTAAGTCCTATTCTAATAATTCCAATAAAACCTAAGCTAACAAGGGTGGTGAGAAAACCAAAAAAGGTGGAACTACTCCAATATCAAATGAAACATATACAAGATCATGAGAATTGGATTGTGAATATGCACACAACTCAAGTGTGAACAGATTAAAGAACACATACTATGTAGGAGGAAAAACATTCACACAAAATAAGAAATATTTTAAGGAAAGAAGGAACCAAAATTGCATTACTGAAATCAACCTTTTATAACTTACATGCATATCCAAGGCAAGAAAATCACCATTCATGAGTTTAAGAGTTTGAATGCATGAAGTTTTGAGTTTCACAGAGAAGATCTCAAAAATATGCTAAGGGAAAATGGGGAAGAATCGTTATAAAGTGCACAAGAATTTGTATATATACCATTTAGTGACAAAGAGAAGGATAAATAATAGAGAGAGAAAGGATCTCCAAGATGGAAATGAGTTCTCTAAAAACGCATTGAATGAGTGTGGGTATCATGCATTCTTATAGAGGTTACTTGTAGTATAGGAATGGACAAACCCAAATGCAACCAAAACCACATCATAACCTCTTGAGTATATTTCATACCATATATATGTAAAGAAGGATGCCATGCTTCATTAAATTTTGGTGGTTGGATCTATGGTTCAAACTTTGGCATGAATTTGAAACATTTTGCTATTTTGTATTTGTTTCATGGATTTCACCACATATTTTCAAATTTTATTTGATTCACATATCCTCACAATCTTCCCCCTTGTTTTATTTGAAGAGTGGAAGTAATTTACATCACCTGTAAGGGTGTAACTCATCAACTCATGACCTTTTGACCGAAAATAAATTTCCTTTGTTCTACAAATTTTGAAAGAAAACCCACAGAACACTTTAAATTAACATGCTTGTGGAACACTAAGTTAGTGTTCTACAGATTTTGAACTTATTCACTTCTCTAATTTTTGTTCCATTGCCACCTTTGCCACCCAATTTTTTTGCTGCACCTTGCGGCTTCCTTATAAATATAATTCAACCTTGACCTCATGACCAAAATTTTCCTAACTCCATGAAATGCTCATTCCTTTGTTCTCGAGGCTAGGAGAGCCCACAAAACACTACATTCTTGTTATTAGTGGAAAATTGAATCACTATCCCGTGGATTTTCTTGAGTGAAGATATAGCTAAGTCCTTTTGATGAGTTGTTCAAAATTACAAGGGATGGAATTTTGGAAAATAATTTGGTGACTTCAAGAAACATTTTCCTACTAGATGATGATGACTAACTACCTTGAAGTATCTATTGGACATGAAGTCAAGCCCATATTTGAAGATAACTAACATCACCTTGAAAAGTGTCACCTAAACCTACAATACTTAGCATTAGATTGAAGCTAATATGTGGAGCTGAAAGACAAGACTTAGAAATTACTCTTAACTATCTAATATTATCATGAAGACTACTCTACGAGATGATCTATGTATGACTGCAAGTGGCTCCAAAACTTGTGTACAAAAGGGAAGATCATACATGCTTCAATCCAAACATGCAGAGAGTGGAAAAACACTTATTAAAAACAAAATGATCACCATAAATAATGGTGATCAACACATAAAAAGGAGGGTACCTCCAACAACACAAAAAAACACAAGTATTTACAAGACTCTATAGGACAACTTAATGAGAGTGTTTAAGAAAATACCATTGAATGGGATTTGTAATACATTTCCATCAAGATTATATAAGTCAAAAGAGTTGGCTCTTTAGAAGTAGTGACAATATATGGCCTACTCCAAAGTGCATCAAACTTGGGATTCTTCCTAGTTTAGATCTATCGTGTCCTATTTGAGGACCAAACCACCTACCTTGAAAATCCATGACTTAGCTATATCAACCCAATGCTTGGTAGAAATTTTATTCTTCTCCATATTATCCATGGTGGATTTCCTTAGTTCTTTAAGTTCAACCAATTCCTCCATTATAATTTCTCTTTGGTCCACTCCTTCAAATTCCAATTCTTGAGCTAGTTCTAATGAAGGAAGTTCAAGTCATATTGAGAGTCTAGATTCTCTACCATATTTAAGGAAAAATGGGGAATTACCAATTTCTTTCTTTGGAGTGATTCTATCATCCCAAAGAGCACTCTTTACTTTAGTATGCCATTGCCTTTGATTGATATGCATAGTCCTCTTCATAATTATGATTAGGTTCTTATTAGTTGATTCCACCAAACCATTTCCTTGAAGGTAATAATTTGAGGAAGTATTCAAGTAAAATACATTTTTGAGAGCCCAATCATAAAAGATTTTTGATCCTAAAAATTACTTATCATTATCAAATATGATGGTTTAAGGAATCCTAAACCTTGTTGCAATGTCTTCTTAGAAGTCAAGGATGAATGATTGTGTAGCTTCCTTGAGTGGTATAGCCTCTATACATCTAATGAAGTAGTCTATTACTATCAATACCCATCTATGAACCAAACTAGATGGAGGATTGATCATACCTATGAAAAATAAAATTCCCATTGAGAGAATGGTTCATCCACCTAAATAGGATGAAGGGGAAGGGCTGCAAGCCTTTTCTTACCCTTAAAGAAGGCACATTCTTTGCATTTTATGACCCATTGGTACACATCCACAAACAATGTGGGCTGAAAGTATCATGTTATAAGGATCTTCATTGTTGTAGCCTTAGTTGAAAAATTCCCACTTGAGGAGCCATCATGGAATTTGGCTAAGAATTTATCTATTTACTCTCCTTTAATGCACCTTAGCAGAAAACCATCCAAATTCATTTTGAAAATAATTCCATTAATTAGCACATAAGAAATTGTTTGTAACCTAAGGTGTCTTCTTCTTGTCTTTCTTAAACTAGGAGGATAAGCTGTTAGTTCCTAAAATTATTACCATGTTATTAAAACAATCATTACAACTAGGTTGATTTCCTTTGTCTCACAAGTTTTCTATATTGCATAGGTTTGTATCATACTTGTAGGTTTTGTTGTTGATATCTTCCCAAGTGCTACAGATCCTCCGTGGATTTTCATTGTTCTTCCACGAAGAAAACAACTTCTTCATTACCTTGAGCATATAGAGTGATCTTATCACATAATACTATGTCTCTAACCAAATTTTAGGCCTTCATATCTACATCAAACTCCATGATTTTGGTAACCTATTTGGGCCTCTTTTCACTATTTTCAATTCCCATGATGAAATATCTCACATTGGGGTGTGAGACTAGAACTTTACGTGGTTGGTGGATAGAAAATGATTGGATTTATTGAGATCCCACAAGATGGAAAACAATTATTTTTATAAATGAATGTACCTAATTTTAAGTCTTTTAATGTTTAGTTAAAGAAGGAAAAATGGTTCTCCGAGTCTTCATTGTTATTTTGGTTGAAAAATGCATTTTGCATTGATATCCATGCCATATGCATAAATGATAAAATACTTTGTGAAATTAGGATTGATGAGTGTTGGAGCTTGAGCTATCATGGATTCGATATTTTCAAAGCTTTCTCTCCCTTCCACAGTCCATTTAAAAGCAATATATTTCCTCGGCATCAAGGTGATGGGCTTGACTAATCCTATAAATTTAGGAATGAACTTCTTAAAAATTTGATATTTCCAAGGAATGATTGAAGGTCCTTCTTATGATTTGGAAATGACGAGAGAAAGGATGATAGAGACTCTTTCTCGGATCAATTATGATTTCATATTTTGAAACAATATGACCTAACAATCTACCCTATGAAACAATAAAAAAACACTTCTTAGGGTTTAATAACACTCCAAATTATCTAAATTTTTCAAAACTTTCTCCAAATTATCCATGTGATGCTGAAATTGTTTGGAGAAGACTGTGATGTCATCCAGATAGAAAAGTACAAACTAATTTATGATTTCACTGAGAAAATAACGTCAATTACTCTCTCAAAATTGTCACCTACATTTGATAAACCAAAAGACAATTTATGATATGCTAATGCTCACCATTTGGTTGTAAATTTGGTTTTATATTGATCCTCCTCTTTGATCTTGATCGATTCAAGCGAGAATAACCATCAAGCATGGAGATTTTTTTAGATCTAGCCACTATTTGAAGGATTTTTTCCATTGAAGGAAGAGGATGATGATATTTTAATGAATCCTTATTCAGGTCTCTGGAGTCCACACAAAGTCTTATCTCTCCATTTTTCTTCCGACAAGAACCAAATTAACCACCTAAGATGAATACTTTATAGGAAATATTTTTTTGACTTAATGATTTTGGACAACTCATTCCTCATGAGGGATCAATCCTACGGTTCACATGCCTTTTTTTTCTTTGCTTTGACATAAGGATCCTAATCAATAATATGTTGAGTAATTTTAGGGTCAAAACCTTTTATATCCTCATAATTTCCTGAAAATACATCATGAAAGTTTTGATAGAGGGAAATAAAATCTTGTTCTTCTTCAACACTGCATACCTTTCCCAACAAAATATCTTTTCATTATGCAATGGTGATTGGATTGCAACCCTCTTGACCCATGAACATGATTATATTTTTTCCTTTGATATTATCATACAAATTGAAAATTATTTCAAGGGTAGCTAGTCCTTTGGGTATCTTGTTTATTTGTAGTTGAATTATCTGATCACCATAAATTTCTTGTGAATTAGAGGAGAATTCAATTTCTTTTTGAATGAATTGCAAAATCTGCTCATCATTATAAAAACTTTTCGTTAACATTATTTTCTAGGATAGATGGCATGATAACCATCTCATCATGTTATTTTCCTTAGATAATGTCATCTATAGAAGAGGAATGAGAACCCACCACTACCATTTGATCCACTTCCTTTTCTATTTACGTGGCACAAATTAAAGGTTTACAACTTCAAAACTTTCTAGAAGATCCCAAACTTTGTGCTTTTATACTCTTAAAAGATTGTTTTCAGGAACACACATACCTATGACTTGGTGGATGAAAATTTTTGTATCCCTAAAGATTTGTAAGGATTTGATCTATTTATTTTACACAATTAACAAACCATGAATTAATGCTTCATATTATGCTACATTTTTGGAGCATGCAAATTGGAGCTTATGAGAATTTTTTTATCCATTGGAGAGATAAGGTCTATACCTGCCCCAAATCCATTCCTCTCAAAACCATCAAATTACATTTTACATAAACCAAAAGCATGATTATGTTCTTTCTTGCATGGCTTGGGGATGGTGACATATACTTCATGGATGTAATAGTTACCCAATCTAATTTCAATAGCTGTATTATAGGGATCAAATTCATAATGGAATTTTTCCCATTCATCAAGCATAAGATATAAAATTAAAGTCAATGAATGCACTATTTTGGATACTTCGGGATCATTACACATTTCTCCTTGGAGTATATAATTCGCATTAATAGGACTATAGTCATGAAATTCCACATGATAAGATGAGATAGGTTAAACCTTAATTGTAAATCTAGTTCGATACCTTGTCCTTACCAACATATGAGACCAATCTAAAGTCAAATACCTTCCCACCTTGGCTATGAAATATATGGAGAGACAGAGGGAAAACAATGGTGGAAAGTTGATCAAAAAAATGTCTTGCAATATAGTTAGGCTTGGGAAAGCATGTAGATTTAGCTCTAGATCTTTAACTTTTCTAAAGACTTGCACCGTTGATCCATCAAGCTATAAGACACCCTTAGAAGTTGGATTGTACTCAATCCCTAAGATGTCTACAATTTTCTTTGGCATGAATCAAGTACTAAAACAAAAATCTATCATGTAGTAATGAACAATGTTATTTCCAACAATGAGGGACATGTATAAAGGAGGAGGCTTGATAATTAAACTTACAAGTTCCTCATTTGGATGACCTATGTTGAGTGTGACATATGGTTTGTTCATGGTGGGTTTGAGGGGTGGAAGTTAATTCAATGATTATTGCAACAGATCTGTTGAGATGAGATAGACAAAGCATCCCACATTGTGACATTAAGATTTGTCTTCTTCATTTATTCTAATTTTTGAGTGGAATACCCGCAAATTTTTATAAAGATGGCATGATATGTTCTTTGTTTCTCTACTCTACCCACAAAAGATCTTTGGTTGAAAAAAATGAAGAGCTCATGAGATCTATAGTGTCACATAAGTTTTATACATCCCATGGAACTTGTTCACTCTACAAATGCTGAGTAACCCATGAAAAATCAGACGATTAAGCATAATTTTCACTTAATTCCATGAATTGGGGCAATAGGAGGGGATGAAATTATATCCATCTGCCTTTTCTTGGACCTTTTGTTTTCGCCACATGATCTTTGGATCCTTTTAAGTTTCCCATGGCTTGATTAACTGAATAGAAATCTTAGAGTCATAAGAACATGAAGTTAGGTTTAGGAGGGACTTCATGAATTTATTTCACATTACTTGTTGAAGGATTCATGGATGATTCTTGTGTCTAGAATGGAGTTTGAAGCATGAGATTTTTTTCCAGCAAGGAATTCATTCTAGTTTCATATGTGTAATTGTTATGGGGTTGATCACAAGGATAACGCATTTTAAAACTTTTGGCCATACCATTCTAAATTAGAATAATGGCTTTGATTAAATTGGGAGATGATAAAGGCTATAAATTTGTATTTGGAAATTTTTAGTGGGTAATTCCATGGAAATATTTGATTTAGACATTGAAATCCTTGTTGTGGATAAACTTGTGGGGGGTTGGGATAATGTTTTGGAGCTTGATCTTATTGTCTATTGAGGGAGACAATATCATTTGTTATATTTTTAAGTTGAACATTAAGGTTTTAAATTTCTTCTTATTTTATAGAAAAACCAGACATGGAGGCAATAGATGAATAAGGTGGTTGAGGAACATGAGAAATAGTGGGTTGATTTTTTTACAAAAATTCAAGAAAAGTAGGCATGAACAATCTAGGGGCTAGTTTCCCTGCTTGAATCAAGAAATTTTTGGCCCTAATGGCTGTCACATATTCATTTGGTAGTTGATTAACACCCACAAATTAAATCATTAAAACTATATCATAATTTAGATCTCTAATAATGTATAAAAACACCTTTTGGGGTTGGTCTTAACAACATTAAAATTATGTACCATGTTTTCTAGAACTTGAAGTTGAAGTACACCATGAGCTCATATGGAGCCCGTTTGATTATGGTAAACTACTATAAAAGTGTAATATTGTATGCCTATTCATTGAACTACTAGTGGAGAGTGGTCCCAAGTTCACCCCAATAATGAATGGAATCATGTCTCAAACTTCTTTACCATTGAAGCAATTTACCTTAAGTAAAGAAAAAAAGAAGTCTCACTGCAACATCATCTTCAATAACCAAATTGAATAAACAAACATTAGAAATATCTTGAATGTGATCTCTTGGGGAAGTGAGAGTTTCATTAATGAAGAAGGGAATAATTTTGAGTGTAGACATTTGTATATCATGTTGGGAATTTAGAGCTAAAAGTATTCCTCCATTAAAACTCACAAATGAAAAGTTTCTTTGATGTTCCATGAATGAAATGGGTGATAAAAATGAGATATATTTTGAAAATGGTCTACTTGGAGGTGGAGATGAAGAACTTATACTTAGAGAATGTGCATATCATTTTCTTCTTTTTCTTTGTGGGGTGATATGCAGATAATCAAATGAATCACCTTTAGACATGCTCAACTTTGTTTGGATTATTCTCATGAAACAAGAAGGATCGAACTACTTATAACCAAAATATTGAAAGATAAGGAGTCTCCAAATGTGTTTAAGAATACCTCTAAAGGTTGGAAATCACTAAATCACACATCATAACTTAACAATCTCCCACATGGCATGCCAAAATTGTTGGTGCTCAAAATTACACCCGAACTGAATCACATAGATCTAAGATTTTGAGGCAACATGGGACTATCTCCAAGTGTGGGACTTGTAGCTTGAGATAGACCTTCAGATAATTATGACTTCATTGTAACATGGATTTGTAAAAACCTACATGACACAACCTAATTCTAACGCTAAAACTAATCCTAAAATAAGTCATATTCTAACAATTTCAATGAACTAGGGAGAGAGATGAATGAAATAAAACATAAATGAACATGGGAAGTGATAACATCAAAATAAGGTGAAACTCTAATTTTTAATGACACAAATGTAAGATAGTGAGATCGTGATCGTGAATATGCATGTAACACCAATGTAAACAAATAAAAGAAAAAATTATGCAAGAGGGAAAAATTCAAACAAAATTAGAAATATTTTAAGGAAAGAAGGAACCAAAATTGCATTAACCAACCTTTTACAACTTACACACAAATCCAAGGAAAAAAAATCACCATTCACAAGTTACAAAGGTCGAATACATGAAGTTTAGAGTTTCACAGAGAAGAGATCAAAAATATACTAAGGGAAAATGGGGTAAGATCTATTAAAAAGTGTGCAAGAACTTATATTTAAACCATATTTTGCCAAGAATAAGGAGAAGGAAGAGAGAGATTAAGGACCACCAAGATAGAACTAACTACTCTAAAAATTCATTGAATGAGTGTGGGCACTATTGGTCGTCAAACTTGTACCCGTGTCTTGAATCCATAAGTTCTGAGCTATTTGAGACAACAATGGAACCATCCCCAAGTTGTGGGACCTTGAACACTTGGGATGGATATCTGGAGAATGCTGATTCCTCTATCTATTTATACTACTACCGCTACTCCTTGTGTTGAAAGGAAAGCTAAGCTAACAATGCCAAGGGACCAGGGATAAAAGGATTACATGAAAGGAAACCTACACTAAAAATGTGATAGCATCAGAAAAGAGGGATTAACACTATATATTCTAAAATAAAATGAAGGGAAATGCATGAAATAATCCTAGGCACATGCAACAAAACTTAAAAATGTATTTACTAGATTAGTTTCATGGAACACAACTAAATAAGGAGCTACAAGAGGATGCGAAATGGCACAACGAGCACCCAATGAAAAAGAAAAGGAATGAAGAAGGAATGCAAACACGTTAGGATAGAGAATAGTCACAAAATGATGCTTTTATTACTTCCAGAAATGCACAGAGTTATTACAATGGTGAAAGAGGATGATATCCACATGCAAGAGCCAAATCTAGAGGTCTGTAACTCAAAATACTAGAAAATATGAAGTCCTTAGCAAAGTGCATAAGGATCCAAAGTGTCCAATGTTAATAATGAGCCCAAATATTACATTTATAGATGAATCTATGGAAGAAGAAGATAAGAAGGAGGAAAATACAAATTTGAAATGTAACCACCAACAAGAAACATTCAATGCCTGTAAATCCACCTAAAAATCTATCAAATGCACTTCCCCAAGTCTGTTTGGCATGTTGAAGAAGGAAGGAGGGAGAATCAAATAAAATTAGGTGGTTGGAGCAATTAGATCTACTCATTAATGCTCATAAATATGTTTTCCCATTTCTCACCTACCAGATCTGCCAAGAATTTGAATTTGAATGTCTAGCATTATAGCCTATGTCAAGTAACTATCGATTGAGACTAGGTGCACATCGATCGAGATCAGTAGCAAGAGATACGACTCTCGAAGTTTTTAGAGTCCTCTGTGCACGTAAGACACATGGTGCACATGGATTGACTGAAAGGATAGCCAACTATGAAAATGTTATTGTTTTGTATGCCACAATTCACTCATTGTTTTGTTGCAGTAAGGATTCGATTGCCTACTGTTGGTGTGCTTTTCTGGTTGCATGTGGCATATTCAAGTGTATCAGAGGATGACCTAACAAAGAAAGGCACAAAGGAGGGTAAAAATATATGCACATGAAAGAATGAGGTTTGGGAAGAAGGAAGAAGGAAGGCGCATAAGGGGAAGATGGAACAAAGAGGAAAAGGAAAAGGAAGGGAAGAAGGGGAAGCACGTAAGGGTGCGTGAGGAGAATCAGGGAGGCGTGCAAGGAATATGCAACCAAGGG
Source organism: Taxus wallichiana var. yunnanensis (assembly GCA_018340775.1). NCBI lineage: Eukaryota > Viridiplantae > Streptophyta > Pinopsida > Cupressales > Taxaceae > Taxus > Taxus wallichiana. Next base: position 490,629,496 of record CM031235.1, read on the forward strand.
AAAGTGCTAAATGAACTTTAGTGTGTGAAACCTTGTGATGAAGATCTCGAGCAGACAATGTATACAAATTACCCAAATAGCTAGGAGAGTTATTTGGATAACATGAACCATGAATTATTACTGAGAGGTTGCTTGTAATATAGGCATGGATGCCCCAAATGCATCCAAAACCACAATGTGACCTCTTGAGTCTATTACAGGCCATTAATATATAAAGAAGGATGTTATGCTTCACTAAATTCTGGTGGTTGGCTCTTTGGTTCCAATTTTGATGCGGCTTTGAGACCCTCGTAAATTTTTCTTCATTTTATGATTTCTGACAACTTTTCAAATTTATTTTGATCCATAGATCCTAAAACCCCCTCACTTTCTTTGAAGAGAGGAAGTACTCTACATCACCCATAAGGATCTAACTCAATAAATTGTGGCCTTTTGAAATGGAAATAAATTTCCTTTTTTCCATGGATTTTGAAAGAAAACCCACAGAATACTATAAATCAACACACCCATAAAACACTAAGTTAGTGTTCCGTGGATTTAAAACTTAGTCACTTCTATAAATTTTGTTTTATTTATTGTGCGGCCATCCAAACTTATTCTCTACACCTTGTGGATTCCTTATAAACATAACTCAACCTTAACCTCATGACCCAAATTTGTCTAAGTCTCTGAAATGCTCATTCCTTTGTTCCGTAGGTTAGAAAACATGTGAAACACTAGGTTTTGTTATCTGCTGAAAATTGAATCAATGTCCCACATATTTTCTTGAGTGAAGATACATATAATTCCTTTTGATGAGTTGCTCAAAATCACAAGGGGTGTAATTTTGGAAAATAATTCCCTTCAATTCGATGGTAATCTAAATATTCATTTTGTTAATACAAAGAAGGTTTGGGTGTATTATTATAGAAATTTTGGGTTGTAGATAAATGATACTATTTTATTAATCTAAATTATAGAAGTGTTTTTAATCAAATATTAACATAAGGGAATGTATTTATTTTATTTGGTTTCCCACTTATATTACCCCCAACAAAGAGTGATGTGGGGTAGGATGATGTAATTCGATATTTTTGATCCAGGGGCATGATTTCTAGATTGGTTTGGCGTAGGGTCTTGCTGGTTAATATGTGAGGCTAGATGAGCCAATTGTTTTTATCAACATGTGAACTTGATCATGTATGATGTGGAAGATTTTGGAATTAATGTGTTTTTAATGGATTAATGATTTGGTGAGGTTAAACCTAAAGGGGTTCTATAAGTTGGGGGGTTTGGATGGATCGTTCATTTTGGATAATTATGTTGGATAATTTTTTAGGATTGAAATTGGATGGAAGCCTAGATCCTTGGTTCATGAGCCTTAAGAGAAGATAAAATTTGTTTTGGCACAAACTTTTGTGAATTATGGTATTATTAAGCTCAGTATGATCAAGATTAGATTCATTTTGGATAGTAAGAATATGAATATTATTGTCATTTTAATCATTGCATGTGTTATTAACAAAATGGTTTGTTACTTCTTGGATTTTTTATCTGATATATGATTTTAGGTGTCATAGTTTTTAATGTGTCCAATGTTTTTGGTTGTGGTTTGAAAAATTGGTTTTTATTTTGACAGAATTTTAAGTTGTTATACTTTGGAAAAATGACTCTTATTTTGGTAGAGTTTCATAAATTTGATATTTTAAAAATCATATTTAAATTGGATTAAGTTTCACATTGTTTGTTTTGGAAAATAGGTTTTACACAAAGGGATTTAATAAACACAACACACACAACCTATGCTAGTAAATCAAGATTATAATAGCCAACTAATATAGCTTGAAGACATGAGATGGGTGTACTAGGGAATGCTGTGTTCCCAATACTACTAAATGATTAAAAAAAGAAGGTTTTAATGTTAGGATTAACAAGGTTTATAGAGGCTTCCTCGATATAACTTGTGTTATGTGAGACCCAAGTCTCTAAAATAAAGGAGTATTGTCTAATAGTTTGATACTAGAGGGTCAAATATTTCCTCCTTTCACTCCATCCAATTTGGCAAAACTTCATCCAAAATGATCCTATTGAGTATGATTCCAATATGGGCACATAGTTAATTACTATTAGAAATAGTTTTAGTTTCATTTATCCCCTTTTAAGAGATTTTTTTGAGTTATTTTTGTGATATATTTTTTGGTTATGTAAAAAAATCTATTTTTAGGCATCCTTTATTTTTAGTAGGAAATTCTAGTTAGAGTGTAGGTCATTAAATGTATACTTAAATGAGATCAAATCATTATCCATTCATACCCAATAGGTTAGGTTCCATTTATAAGTATATATGAATAATTTAGTCTTATTTTAGACCATTTATATTTCTAGGAGAGTTTGGGGTACTTAGTTTGATTAATGCGCATGATGGTTGTACTTGTGTCACTTAAACTAATAATGGATTCTTCCATGTTGACCATATATTAATAGTAGATGATATTTTTGATATTAAATCTATCTTTATCTGTATTTAGAGTTTAATTTAGTTAAATTAAAATTTGTATATGTTATTATTAGTCTTTAACTTCTCATGCAAAAATAGAAAAGTTCAATTGTAGTGGCCATATTAGCCTTGTTTATTAACCAATTCAATAAAAAATAGTAGGGAGTTTTTTTCCAAGTGGGAAACACTGTTTGCATTGTGTTATTTTATAATATTATTACACATATTAAAAAACAAGAACAAAAATATTGGGAATCTGATTCAAAGGTTATTTAGTGCATATTTTTGTCATCAATCACACATACAAGTACACTAGCTTAATAAATAGTTATTTTGGGAAAGATTGAATGATCACTAGCTTCATTTACAAGATATTTCCGATCTTATTTTCATTTCATCCACACATATAAAACCTTCAGTTCTCACCTTGTTTGGTGCTTTGTCTAGGGGCTATGTATTAGAGGGTTTGGTCCCCCTTAATGTTATCAAAGCCACATGAATGTGAAATCAAGCTTAGCAAAAATGATAGTTCCTCCACCAAATTCATATAGCTTTCCAGTACATGGGATTCAAATGAATGGATTGGTAGTAACTGTAGACACCCATAATTACGCCCATGTAATTTAAAATACTTAAATTGCGCTAATTATCTCCTTTCTCACATATCGACGACATATCGTTAAATGCGCTCATATTCCCTCTTATCATCATTAATTAATTACACTAAGCTAATTAATTAAGTCACCTATCCAACTAATACCCTAATTAACGACCTTCCATTAATAAATCACCCCTTCTACCTAGACTAATTAATTATTATTAATTAATTAGTTTTCCCTTCCATTTAACCTATAAATCAATATTTAATTGATTTAATCCCCTTCTAATAGCCTAAATTGTACTAATATTCCTCTAATTAGCTTCTATAAGCTTACATCTACCTATTAGTTAATCACCTTTGATTAATTAAAACACCCCCAACTCCCATGACTTGCTAAGCATAAATTTAAACCCTTCTAAAGTAAGGTTACCTTTAATAAAGCAACCTTATCCATTCCTAATCATGTTTTACCTTTATCCCACATGCGCAAAGGGATGAAGTGTTTCCTTTATCCATTGGGCTATATAAGGAGCACTCCTTCTACCTTTATACCTACACCTAAACTTCTTGAGAAAGCAAATGCAAAGCATATAGCAAAATAAACTAAAAGCTTTCCTTTGTTTTCTTGAGAGTTCATCATCTTGAAGAGTTTAAGCCTCTTTCCTAAGTGCTTAGGTCATATGGGAGGTGTCAAAAGGGTCTTGTAGCCCAAATTTGACAAGCCCTCATTCCTAGGTTCTTGGAACACCAATAGAACAACCATTTTTGATAGCCATGGAGCCTACCTAGGTCCATTTCATTTATTTGTTGTTAGAGAATAGAGGATTTTAGATGTTTTAACATTGTTAGTTTCAAAGTTTTATTGATGAATGTTTAGCATCTAACCCTTGTTTAATTCTTATCATGATGGTGCTAAGTAGTTTGTTTAACTCTTGCTAATTAAGGATATTTAGGTGTTAGTCTTTTATTCATATTAGCACTAGTTTAAAAACAACACATGCACACATTTGGCATGCCCAGTGGGACACCTAGTCCCATGGCATTTTAGTTTAAGTTTCATTGTTTTGGCTAACTTTTGATATGCACATTTAGTAATTAATGTCTATTTCCTTGGGTTTTTTGCTAATTTGATATGTGTAACTTCTTGTTCATAGCCATAATTTTAATGGGTTGTTGTCATTTTAAAACTAACTTGTCAAAATTTGAGATATTGTGAGCTTTCTTGTATTTTTTTCCGTATTTTGGTTGCAGGTGTGGCGCAGGCACATTTTTAGGAGCGTAAACATCTCTCAGGTGGCGAAGGTGCTTTATCAAAACACAGTTCTCTGTTTATCGATATTGGAACATACACACTAACCTTGTCACACACAACCTAACTAGCATGTAGATGCACTAACAGGTGCAAATGTTATTTCATAATTTACCTTCACTGTAACTCAAAACCTGTCAGATCGGTGTGTTCACCCTAACTTTGAGCGCACACTTATTTGTATTAGTGGCATATACACGTTTCTAGTGGCACAGGCATTCGTCGGCATCGGGACTATTTTACAAAGTGGTGGCGCAAACATTTTTCTAGTGTCACACATGATTTTCTCGGTAGTGTAGGCATTCTATTTGAATTTCCCAATTGTTTTTATCGAAGGTAGCACATGCACTCTTTTCGTGGCACACACGCCTCTCGGGTGGCGCGGGTGCATGATAAGTCAAAATCACACACGAGTGGCACATATGTCATTTTGGTGGTGCACACACATTTAAAGTGGCACATGTGTCTCTATAAGGGGGCACACATGCATAAAAGGGGCACAAGTACATGTGTTTAATCTGGTTTTGATTATAACTTTTTAGTTCTACTTGTTTTAATCATAACTTTTAACTCGTTAACCTATTTTTGGATTTTGAATAAATGTTGGAAAGATAAGAGTGTAATTTGTGAGGAACTTCCAAAATTTAGATACCTTTGGTATACTATCTTCTATCACAAAAATCCCAAAATGCCCAGGAGACCTCCGAAAATGCAAATTAGTAAAAGCGCTAAAAAGTGCAAAAATTGGATTTCTAGAATTTTTCAATTTTCTTGGTTTTCTAATTCTTGCAGAGTTTTATCTAATCACGTACTCATTTTTGTAGGATGCTTTTACATGATTTTACTTGATTAAATAAACTTTGCATGTTTACTTATAAGAATAAGATTGCATATGCTCTTCCCTCGTGTCCTTAGGGTGATCTTGGGAATCGAAAGCGATTCTCAAGTCCTTTTGGATGCTTTGAGGTTGTTAGGAATATTTGAGTGGAAATTGGTTAACTTGGTGTATTTGAATTAAGGTGTTTTTCCATTTGATATATTTTTGGATTTTGGAAACATCACATATGCTCTTCTCTTGCGTCCTTGGACGATTTGGAGAATTAGAAATGGTGGTTTCTCTTTTGATGGAAAACTACTAAAAATCGTCATACGGGACCAAAATACCATGCTAGTCAAAGAATGGAGGAGTCAAAATGAAGTTAAAAACTACTAATACATTTGTTATACAGGTTGCCAAAAGGTGGTTCGAGTAAACCACACCTAATTAAACAAGATAAACGAACAACATATTCAAACTCTTTGTATTGCGGGTTCAAAAAGGTACGTCCCTCTCGGTTCAACTGGAACATAACCCCTTTGGCATAACACCTTAAGCTACAATAATGGGGGTAGTTCTAGGAAACTCAAAGTAGTCCACGCAAGAGGTAACCTTGTGGATGAAATGGGAAGTGCTCCGTACTACCCACGACTAGTTATTCCTTTGTGAGATAATGTTACAAGTTGTCCCTATGTGACTATTTTAAGTACATGATGGATGCATTTATTGCCCACCTTTGTGCTTGAAGGGGGCAAAGCGAGATACTCCCAAACTAGTCGGTGTGACTTTTTGGGTAAATTTCCCGCTCGTGGACAACTTTGTAACACCTAGGATGAGAGAACCACCTAGGAAAATATACTTTGGCCAGAGCCCACTTTGACCATTATTAATCGGTGTTGAGTTGTGAACCATATTTTTACTGTGAAAGGTGTGACGCATTACTTTCGCTTAGTTGGCATATACACGTTTCTAGTGGCACAGGCATTCTGTCAGCATCTGGGACTATTTTACAAAGTGGTGGCGCAAACATTTTTCTAGTGTCACACATGATTTTCTGGTAGTGTAGGCATTCTATTTGAATTTCCACCTGTTTTTATCGAAGGTAGCACATGCACTCTTTTCGTGGCACACACGCCTCTCGGGTGGCGCAGGTGCATGATAAGTCAAAATCACACAGTGGCACATATGTCATTTTGGTGGTGCACACACATTTACGGTGGCACATGTGTCTCTATAAGGGGGCACACATGCATAAAAGGGGCACAGTACATGTGTTTAATCTGGTTTTGATTATAACTTTTTAGTTCTACTTGTTTTAATCATAACTTTTGACTCGTTAACTTTGTTTTTGGATTTTGAATAAGTGTTGGAAAGATAATGAGTGTAATTTGTGAGGGAACTTCCAAAATTTAGATACCTTTGGTATACTATCTTCTATCACAAAACTCCCAAAATGCCCCAGGAGACCTCCAAAAATGCAAATTACTAAAAACTGCTAAAAAAGTGCAAAAAATTGGATTTCTAGAATTTTTCAATTTTCTTGGTTTTCTAATTCTTGCAGGTTTTATCTAATCACATACTCATTTTTGTAGGATGTTTTTACATGATTTTACTTGATTAAATAAACTTTGCATGTTTACTTATAGGAATAAGATCGCGTATGCTCTTCCCTCGCGTCCCTTGGGGCGATCTTGGGAATCAGAAACGATTCTTAAGTCCTTTTTGATGCTTTGAGGTTGTTAGGAATATTTGAGTGGAAATTGGTTAACTTGGTGTATTTGAATTAAAGTGTTTTTCCATTTGATATCTTTTTGGATTTTGGAAACATCACGTATGCTCTTCTCTTGCGTCCTTGGACGATCTGGAGAATTAGAAATGGTGGTTTCTCTTTTGATGGAAAACTACTAAAAATCGTCATACAGGACCAAAATACCATGCTAGTCAAAGAATGGAGGAGTCAAAATGAAGTTAAAAAAATACATTTTTATACAGGTTGCCAAAAGGTGTTTGAGAGTAAACCACACCTAATTAAACAAGATAAAACGAACAACATATTCAAAACACTGTATTGCAGGTTTCAAAAAAGGTACGTCCCTCTCCGTTCAACTGGAACATAACCCCTTTGGCATAACACCTTAAGCTACAATAATGGGGTGGTTCGGGAACCCCAAAGTAGTCCACGCAAGAGGTAACCTTGTGGATGAAATGGGAAGTGCTCCGTACTACCTACGACAAGTTATTCCTTTGTGAGATAATGTTACAAGTTGTCCCTATGTGACCATTTTAAGTACATGATGGATGCATTTATTGCGCAGAATGTGCTTGAAGGGGCAAAGCCGAGATACTCCCAAACTAGTCGGTGTGACTTTTTGGGTAAATTGCCCGCTCGTGGACAACTTTGTAACACCTAGGACGAGAGAACCACCTAGGAAAATATACTTTGGCCAGAGCCCACTTTGACCATTCTTAATCGGTGTTGAGTTGTGAACCATATTTTTACTTGTGAAACGTGTGACATTACTTTCGCTTAGTTGGCATATACACGTTTCTAGTGGCACGAGCATTCTGTCAGAATCCGGGACTATTTTACAAAGTGGTGGCACACGTTTTCTAGTGGCACACATGATTTTCCAGTAGTGTAGGCATTATATGAATTTTCACCTATTTTTATCGAAGGTAGCACATGCACTCTTTTGGTGGCACACACGCCTCTCGGGTGGCGCAGGTGCATGGTAAGTCAAAATTACACAGAGTGGCACACATGTCATTTTGGTGGTGCACACACATTTACGGTGGCACATGTGTGTCTATAAGGGGGCACACATGCATAAAAGGGGGCACATGTACATGTGTTTAATAAGGTTTTGATTATAACTTTTAGTTCTCCTTGTTTTGGTCATAACTTTTGACTCGTTAACCTATTTTTGGAGTTTGAATAAGTGTTGGAAAGATAACAGAGTGTAATTTGTGAGGAACTTCCAAAATTTAGATACCTTTGGTATACTATCTTCTATCACAAAAATCCCAAAATGCCCCGGAGACCTCCGAAAATGCAAATTAGTAAAAGCGCTAAAAAGTGCAAAAATTGGATTTCTAGAATTTTCAATTTTCTTGGTTTTCTAATTCTTGCAGTTTTATCTAATCACGTACTCATTTTTGTAGGATGCTTTTACATGATTTTACTTGATTAAATAAACTTTGCATGTTTACTTATAAGAATAAAATCGCATATGCTCTTCCCTCGCGTCCCTTGGGGCGATCTTGGGAATCAGAAATGATTCTCAAGTCCTTTTGGATGCTTTGAGGTTGTTAGGAATATTTGAGTGGAAATTGGTTAACTTGGTTTATTTGAATTAAGGTGTTTTTCCATTTGATATATTTTTGATTTTGGAAACATCACGTATGCTCTTCTCTTGCGTCCTTGGGACGATTTGGAGAATTAGAAATGGTGGTTTCTCTTTTGATGGAAAACTACTAAAAATCGTCATACGGGACCAAAATACCATGCTAGTCAAAGAATGGAGGAGTCAAAATGAAGTTAAAAACTACTAATACATTTGTTATACAGTTGCCAAAAGGTGGTTCGAGTAAACCACACCTAATTAAACAAGATAAAGCGAACAACATATTCAAAACATTGTATTGCAGGGTTTGAAAAAGGTACGTCCCTCTCGGTTCAATGGAACATAACCCCTTTGGCATAACACCTTAAGCTACAATAATGGGGGTAGTTCTAAGAAACTCAAAGTAGTCCACGCAAGAGGTAACCTTGTGGATGAAATGGGAAGTGCTCCGTACTACCTACCTACGACAAGTTATTCCTTTGTGAGATAATGTTACAAGTTGTCCCTATGTGACCATTTTAAGTACATGATGGATGCATTTATTGCGCAATGTGCTTGAAGGGGGCAAAGCCGAGATACTCCCAAACTAGTCAGTGTGACTTTTTGGGTAAATTGCCCCGCTCGTGGACAACTTTGTAACACCTAGGACGAGAGAACCACCTAGGAAAATATACTTTGGCTAGGAGCCCACTTTGACCATTCTTAATCAGGTGTTGAGTTGTGAACCTATATTTCTTGTGAAACGTGTGACGCATTACTTTCGCTTAGTTGGCATATACACGTTTCTAGTGGCACGATGCATTCATGGAATCTGGGACTATTTTACAAAGTGGTGGCGCACACGTTTTTCTAGTGGCACACATGATTTTCCGGTAGTGTAGGCATTCTATCTGAATTTCCACCTATTTTTATCGAAGGTAGCACATGCACTCTTTTCATGGCACACACGCCTCTCGGGTGGCGCAGGTGCATGATAAGTCAAAATCACACAGAGTGGCACACATGTCTTTTTGGTGGTGCACACACATTTCTGGTGGCACATGTGTCTCTATAAGGGGGGCACACATGCATAAAAGGGGGCACAGGTACATGTGTTTAATCTGGTTTTGATTATAACTTTTTAGTTCTACTTGTTTTAATCATAACTTTTAACTCGTTAACCTGTTTTTGGATTTTGAATAAATGTTGGAAAGATAACAGAGTGTAATTTGTGAGGGAACTTCCAAAATTTAGATACCTTTGGTATACTATCTTCTATCACAAAACTCCCAAAATGCCCTGGAGACCTCCAAAAATGCAAATTACTAAAAACGATAAAAAGTGCAAAAATTGGATTTCTAGAATTTTTCAATTTTCTTGGTTTTCTAATTCTTGCAGGTTTTATCTAATCACGTACTCATTTTTGTAGGATGCTTTTACATGATTTTACTTGATTAAATAAACTTTACATGTTTACTTATAAGAATAAGATCGCATATGCTCTTCCTCGCGTCCCTTGGGGCGATCTTGGGAATCGAAACGATTCTCAAGTCCTTTTGGATGCTTTGAGGTTGTTAGGAATATTTGAGTGGAAATTGGTTAACTTGGTTTATTTGAATTAAGGTGTTTTTTCATTTGATATATTTTATGATTTTGGAAACATCACGTATGCTCTTCTCTTGCGTCCTTGGATGATTTGGAGAATTAGAAATGGTGGTTTCTCTTTTGATGGAAAACTACTAAAAATCGTCATACGGGACCAAAATACCATGCTAGTCAAAGAATGGAGGAGTCAAAATGAAGTTAAAAAATACATTTTTATACGGAGTTGCCAAAAGGTGTTTCGAGTAAACCACACCTAATTAAACAAGATAAAACGAACAACATATTCAAAACACCTTTGTATTGCAGGTTTCGAAAAAGGTACGTCCCTCTCGCTCAACCTGGAACATAACCCCTTTGGCATAACACCTTAAGCTACAATAATGGGGTGGTTACGGGAACCCCAAAGTAGTCCACGCAAGAGGTAACCTTGTGGATGAAATGGGAAGTGCTCCGTACTACCTACACGACAAGTTATTCCTTTGTGAGATAACGTTACAAGTTGTCCCTATGTGACCCTTTTAAGTACACGATGGATGCATTTACTGCCCACTGTGCTTGAAGAGGGCAAAGCCGAGATACTCCCAAACTAGTCAGTGTGACTTTTTGGGTAAATTTCCCCGCTCGTGGACAACTTTGTAACACCTAGGACGAGAGAACCACCTAGGAAAATATACTTTGGCCAGGAGCCCACTTTGACCATTCTTAATCAGTGTTGAGTTGTGAACCATATTTTTACTGTGAAACGTGTGACGCATTACTTTCGCTTAGTTGGCATATACACGTTTCTAGTGGCAGCGCACTTTCAGTAACTGGGACTATTTTACAAAGTGGTGGCGCACATTTTTTTTCTAGTGGCACACATGATTTTCCGGTAGTGTAGGCATTCTATTTGAATTTCCACCTGTTTTTATCGAAGGTAGCACATGCACTCTTTTTCGTGGCACACCCGCCTCTCGGGTGGCGCATGTGCATGATAAGTCAAAATCAAAGTGTGAGTGGCACATATGTCATTTGGTGGTGCACACACATTCTCGGTGGTACATGTGTCTCTATAAGGGGGACACACATGCATAAAAGGGGGCATGCAGTACATGTGTTTAATCTGGTTTTGGTTATAACTTTTTAGTTCTCCTTGTTTTGGTCATAACTTTTGACTCGTTAACTGTTTTTGGATTTTGAATAAATGTTGGAAAGATAAAAGAGTGTAATTTGTGAGGGAACTTCTAAAATTTAGATACCTTTGGTATACTATCTTCTATCACAAAAATCCCAAAATGCCCCGGAGACCTCCGAAAATGCAAATTACTAAAAACTGCTAAAAAAGTGCAAAAAATTGGATTTCTAGAATTTTTCAATTTTCTTGGTTTTCTAATTCTTGCAGGTTTTATCTAATCACGTACTCATTTTTGTAGGATGATTTTACATGATTTTACTTGATTAAATAAACTTTGCATGTTTACTTATAGGATTAAGATCGCGTATGCTCTTCCCTCGCGTTCCTTTGGGGCGATCTTGGGAATCAGAAATGATTCTCAAGTCCTTTTGGATGCTTTGAGGTTGTTAGGAATATTTGAGTGGAAATTGGTTAACTTGGTTTATTTGAATTAAGGTTTTTTTCATTTGATATATTTTATGATTTTGGAAACATCACGTATGCTCTTCTCTTGCGTCCTTGGACGATTTGGAGAATTAGAAATGGTGGTTTCTCTTTTGATGGAAAACTACTAAAAATCGTCATACAGACCAAAATACCATGCTAGTCAAAGAATGGAGGAGTCAAAAATGAAGTTAAAAAAATAAATTTTTATACGGAGTTGCCAAAAGGTGTTTTGAGTAAACCACACCTAATTAAACAAGATAAAGAACGACATATTCAAAACACTTTGTATTGCGGGTTTGAAAAAGGTACGTCCCTCTCGGTTAACTGGAACATAACCCCTTTGGCATAACACCTTAAGCTACAATAATGGGGGTGGTTCTAGGAACCCCAAAGTCTTCCACTCAAGAGGTAACCTTGTGGATGAAATGGGAAGTGCTCCGTACTACCTACCGATTAGTTATTCCTTTGTGAGATAATGGTACAAGTTGTCCCTTTGCGACCATTTTAGGTACATGATGGATGCATTTATTGCCCACTTGTGATTGAAGGGGGCAAAGCCGAGATACTCCCAAACTAGTTAGTGTGACTTTTTGGGTAAATTGCCCCGCTTCGTGGACAACTTTGTAACACCTAGGACGAGAGAACCACCTAGGAAAATATACTTTGGCCAGAGCCCACTTTGACCATTCTTAATCGGTGTTGAGTTGTGAACCATATTTTTCTTGTGAAACGTGTGACGCATTACTTTCGCTTAGTTGGCATATACACGTTTCTAGTGGCACGAGCATCAATCACGAATCGATGCGGGACTATTTTACAAAGTGGTGGTGCACACGTTTTCTAGTGGCACACATGATTTTCGGTAGTGTAGGCATTCTATTTGAATTTCCACTGTTTTTATCGAAGGTAGCACATGCACTCTTTTCGTGGCACACCCGCCTCTCGGGTGGCGCATGTGCATGATAAGTCAAAATCACACAGAGTGGCACATATGTCATTTTGGTGGTGCACACACATTTCTGGTGGTACATGTGTCTCTATAAGGGGGACACACATGCATAAAAGGGGGCATAGGTACATGTGTTTAATCTGGTTTTGATTATAACTTTTTAGTTCTCCTTGTTTTGGTCATAACTTTTGACTCGTTAACCTGTTTTTGGATTTTGAATAAATGTTGGAAAGATAACAGAGTGTAATTTGTGAGGGAACTTCTAAAATTTAGATACCTTTGGTATACTATCTTCTATCACAAAAATCCCAAAATGTTTTGAGACCTCTCGAAAATGCAAATTACTAAAAATGCTAAAAAAGTGCAAAAATTGGATTTCTAGAATTTTCAATTTTCTTGGTTTTCTAATTCTTGCGGAGTTTTATCTAATCACGTACTCATTTTTGTAGGATGCTTTTACATGATTTTACTTGATTAAATAAACTTTGCATGTTTACTTATAAGAATAAGATCGCATATGCTCTTCCCTCGCGTCCCTCAGGGCGATCTTGGGAATCGAAAACGATTCTCAAGTCCTTTTGGATGCTTTGAGGTTGTTAGGAATATTTGAGTGGAAATTGGTTAACTTGGTTTATTTGAATTAAGGTGTTTTTCCATTTGATATATTTTATGATTTTGGAAACATCGGGTATGCTCTTCTCTTGCGTCTTGGGACGATTTGGAGAATTAGAAATGGTGGTTTCTCTTTTGATGGAAAACTACTAAAAATCATCATACGGGACCAAAATACCATGCTAGTCAAAGAATGGAGGAGTCAAAATGAAGTTAAAAACTACTAATACATTTGTTATACAGGTTGCCAAAAGGTGTTTTGAGTAAACCACACCTAATTAAACAAGATAAAACGACGACATATTCAAAACATCTTTGTATTGCGGGTTTTGAAAAAAGGTACGTCCCTCTCGGTTCAAGTGGAACATAACCCCTTTGGCATAACACCTTAAGCTACAATAATGGGGGTGGTTCTAGGAACCCCAAAGTCTTCCACGCAAGAGGTAACCTTGTGGATGAAATGGGAAGTGCTCCGTACTACCTACGACTAGTTATTCCTTTGTGAGATAATGTTACAAGTTGTCCCTTTGCGACCATTTTAGGTACATGATGGATGCATTTATTGCCCCTATGTGCTTGAAGAAGGGGCAAAGCGAGATACTCCCAAACTAGTCGGTGTGACTTTTTGGGTAAATTGCCCCGCTCGTGGACAACTTTGTAACACCTAGGACGAAAGAACCACCTAGGAAAATATACTTTGGCCAGAGCCCACTTTGACCATTCTTAATCGGTGTTGAGTTGTGAACCATATTTTTTTTTTGTGAAACGTGTGACGCATTACTTTCACTTAGTTTTTACTTACCTTAGGGAAAGGTGAAACTCGCCAAAGTGAAGCCAATTTTTTTCATCCCCATTTTGATATACTTCACATTCTTTTGAAACTTTGTTGATCAAAAGAAGGGTGACTACCTTTGTGTTACCAATCGATTGTTTGTGCCACTTTTTTGTCTGTTTATGCCCATCCATATTTGCGGCTGGGTATGTTAAATGTCTAAAGTGCACAAAGTCATATTAATATCAGTGGTGGCCATTGTGATCTTGATACCCATGTCAAGATCGTCATAATAGTTAGGATTGATTCATCATTTTATCTCCCTTTGACATGTTACCTTGTTTTACATTGTCTCGACATAATTAAGATACTTATGTCATGTTTCTCGTAAACATGATCTAAGTTTCCGCATTGTGGCATTATGCTGCCCACGTTTTAACACATCCTTAGTATACTTTGACTTATTTTTATTTCAAACATTGTCCTAAATATTGAAAGGTGTCACTTACTTTGTTTGCATCATTTTGATACCACTTTGACACTAATATCTCACTTCTCCATGAAGCTTGATAGACATGTCAAATTGGTGTGGTTACCTGGCTTACATTTGTAAATGTCACCCTTTAACATTTAGGTATTATTGGTTGTTGAACTTGTCGTGGTATCCTTTGATTGGGAGTCACATCTACCCTTTGTTAATATTTATGCCTTATTCATTTTGAGCTTGACATAAATATTGACATTGTGTTGATCACCTTTGCATCAAACTTTACACATGCATTTTCATATGGTGTATTTCCTTTTTTATTGGCTTTGTGTTTGACACTTGCATGATTGTTCCTTATGATTATTCATTCATAAAAATTATTTAATAGGACAATCCTTTTTATCTCATTGATATTACATCATCACGATGTCTATTTTCCTTAGACCTTCTTTAGAAAATCACACACACATCTTCATACTTACACAATGTCTAGCTGGTTGTCCTTATGCTACCCAAATCGACATGTCACTTCCTTCCCTTTGAAGGAGTTCCATCACACTATCTAGATCTAGACATTTGTGCTTAAAACAACACCAAAAATGACTGACTATCGTGTGGTTCCCTATACTTACAAAAATATGGAACCTAGGTTTAGCAATTCAAATCAAAGATTCCCATTATAACTAAACCTCATTTGGTTATTCATGCTAGAGAGCCCATATGGGTAACTCGTTCCCCACCTTCATCTCAGAGTAGGAGGTATGATTTGGACACGTCTGATCCAAATTATTATTTGGGTTCCCCCCACTCTTATTCTGATTCTAATCCAAACATTTCCTCTTCTTCTGAGGATTCCAATCCAAACATTTATTTTGATTCTTCTAATGATTCAGATCCAAACTACTATTCAATTCCAAACTACTATTCGAATTCATCTAATTCAACTCCTAAGTCATCTAATGTGACTCCTATGTTATGGTCCTCCCTATCTTTGTAGGAACCTCTTCATCATACATTTAATATGACTCCTACGTCATGGTCCTCCCTTTCTTCATAGGACCCCTTTTATCAGTTGCCTCAATGATGTCTTCTTCCTTTAAAGATACATGCGACTCTAAATCTCTCCAATCAAACATTTAATATAATTCTTGAATCGTGGTCCTCTCTTTCTTTGTAGGACCCTTATTATTATTCATCGATGTGATTCTTGAATCACGGTCCTCCCCTTCTTTACATGACCTTCTTCATCAATCACCCCCAATAAGTATTCCTTCTTTGAAGATTTGTGTGACTCAAAGTCCTTGAGTAAAATGTCTCGAATCGACCCATGCATCGCAATCTACAGACTTTGGAATTAATCCTACTAGTTTACGGATGATGTACCATCGTATAGGTAGGTCCACACCACCTTATACTCCCGAGACATCTAGCTACACATCTTCTTCATCCCCCCATCATCTTCTTCTATCAATCATCATTAAACATATTCTAAGTCTTCCACACCAATTAGATATCTTTCTTCCAATAAACCCCTGGTGGTTGATCAACAACTGATACCGATTGATCTCTTTCAGAATGAAGAAACAATCAGGGAATTTATTGGGGCATATGAAGATATTCCTTTAGTAGATTACGAGAAAGGATTCTCTTTAGACTTTGATGCATCTACATATTATGAGGAAAAGGTTGATTCCTTTTATGAAGAAATGGAGGAAGAGCCTTAGGTCATGTAACTTGACCCTCCTCTTATTCTTCCATCTTCATATTCTTCATTATGTGATGAAACTCCTTGGTCTTGCATTGATCCATGGCCTATCTTCTCATCACCCAATAACTCTTTGTCTATCATAATTCCTCAATCACAATATCTTATGGGGTCAACGCCAAGTAGCCCTTCATCTTCATCTAGGTATGGGTCACCTTTTAGTAGCCCTCCCTCTACTATTTGTGGGACATTTTCAAGTAGTCCACTATCTTCTATTCTTGGGGCATGTCTAACTAGCCCCTTATCTTCTATGTATGGATCACCCCGGGTAGTCCATCATCTTCTATTCTTGGGCCACATCCTAGTAGTCCATCATCTTACATCTATGGGTCACGTCCTAGTATCCCTTCTTCTATCTTGGGCCACATCCTAGTAGCCCTTCATCTTCTATCTATGGGTCACATCCTAGTATCCCTTCTTATTCTATTCTTGGGCCACATCCTAGTATCCCTTCATCTTCTATCTATGGCTCACCTCCCAGTAGCCCATCTTCTTCAATCCTTGGACCGTATCCTTTTCACGAATCACATTATCCTTCTTCTACCAATGGTTGTGGCAAGCCCACCATCATTTCTCTCATTCCTATCATCAATCGTAAACATTTGCTTTCTTCTCCTTCTCAAGGTTAGAAAAGTCACAAGTCATCTTATAAGAAACCCAAATAGGTTCATTATCAAGCTTAGGTCAAAACTTCCAAGAGCTCAAAATCCCCCAACAACTTGAACAATCTCAAAGTTGTAAATCAAGTGTGATTCAAGAATGCACATCAACGTAACCATCAAGTATGGTGCAAAGTGCATAAACCTCTGGATAGGGAACTCAAGCTCCCGCATACAAAATCCATGTTTTAGGATAAATCACAGTCCTTTGTTGAGTGTGAACTAACCACGATCATCGAGATCAGGGAAAACATGACTCTTGATAAATAAATGTGCCTAGTCTCCCTTATCAAGAAAGTCACAAACATTGTTATTGGATATTACCACATAGAGTGATTTTGTTAGTCCCAACCTCTTAAAACTATCAAAAATCTAAAAATAAAAAACAATTCAAAACTATAAAAAAATGAGAAAACACAACAAAAATCAAAGGCACAAGGATCAAACATTGCAATAAGGTATTTTCATACACATGGATGTTTCTTTCTTCCCTTCCTTGCTATTCTTCTGCAAGTATTCCTACCATTTTCATCCCTTCGGTGATATTTTGGTTAGCTTATTCACACACATTTTACAACATTTATCTCTATGGTATCCATTTGACCTTGGTCTTTTATCACCTTGGTAAATTAAAGAACGAATGACCTCTTAGAGATCCTATCACATTCAACATCTAATAAAACTGTTGTGAAGAATTTTGGACGTATTTGTTGACACTAGCCAATGTCATCATCGTAAGCACTTCCACCTCCTTCCATCAAGCCATCGGTGGTTATTAACCCCTTGTCAAACAAGAGAGCTGAAATAAGTTTTCAGAAAGTAAAGAAATCAAAATCAATCAAAAATCAAAAGATAAAAGCTACAAAGAAAAAGAAAATTGATATATTAATATCTCTTGGGGTATTTCCAATAATCTCTATCGGGGCTATGGATGTCCGACTGGAAATAGAGCAATGTTGTGATTAGAATCAAATACATCTCCGTTAGGGCTATGGATGCCTGGCTGACAACGGAGAAATGTATGGCTATCCTTTCACCATCCATTCACAAAATCACCTTTCACAATAAATCATTCCTACACATTGGCTAGGGTGTCTTCACTTGTTGTCTTTTAATCTCCCTTTAAGAGGTGATTAAATTCCATGTGCACACACTAGATCTCTATGAGTAGGTAGGACTAGTATGGTACCAAGTGTCTCATTTTGGATCTTGTTCAGACTCTTACTCTAGTCCATATCTCATCTTATGATTTTTTCCTTTGGTCAATCACTTCTTCATCACAAGGATTTTAAGCTACATTCATATCATTCACATCATTCTTCTACTTCATTAAGAACATCCATGTGTATAACATTACTTGTTTGCCATGTTTGTGGACATGTTTGTCACCTTTCACAAAAGCAATCTTCTCCTTCCTTTTTATCATGTGCTTTTAGGCCAACTTACGCTAGGGGCATCCTTGCTTCTTCCCAGAATTTCATTGGTTTATGTTCATCATCATGTTGAACCTATCCATAATGGCCTTAGGTCCCACTTCTACCTGTGAAGAGTTTTCCTTTAAATACTCCCACCTAATCATTGGGGAATTTTTACATCTTCACCTTTCTCATATGCACATGGCCTTATGCCCTTGTACATCCCATCTATCGCTAGGGGCATCCATGCTTCCTCGTCTTCCTGTACATAGTTTAGAAAAATTTCAAGGAAAAAATCAAAAACATTCAAATATGTTAGAATCATCAAAAAAATTCAAATATGTTAAATAAAAACTTCTAAAAATTGAAAATCATCCTACAAAACATCACTCTTTGGTTCTCACTTGTTCATGTGTGTGACTTGCGGATCATCTTGATCTACCTCCATCAACAAAAGCTAGGTTGCTTACTTAGTTTGTACTTTGGTGCACAACAAGTTGCATGGTACTGTTTCATAGTGCACATTGCTTTTCCATTAGACCCAAGTGTTCTCCATTATTCCCCTCACATGTATCCTTTCTTGCGGCACCATTATCAACCCTATTTCATTAATTTTCATAGTTTGTAACTAAAGCTCGATAATATAAAAAATTATATTATGTTTCTTTGTTAGTTTAGCTTGTTTACTTTCTCGTATTGCATTGCATTTTGTATGTTGCATGGAGTTAGGCATCTTTCACTTTCTTGTATTGCATTGCATTATGGATTTGGTGTTTTTATAAATGGTCAATTGTTTGTAGTATGACTTTCATGTCATTCTACTTTTGTCGTATGCTTATATTTTTCATAAGAACCGATGACGTAGATCTCATGGAAATATGATGACATCAAAATTGTTCTAATAAACAACGGATAGAGGCTAAGCTCTTATCTCCCCTCCTCCATATTTCTTCTACATCACTTTCTTCTCACCCCTCCACTTCTATCTCACCGGGGCATCTTGCCTCTTCCCATTCTTCTATCTATCTCTCACCTTTTTCGATTGTTGATCGTCTTCTTTTATCACCCCATCGACACTTGAGGGGGCATCTCTCCCTCCTACTAATTTTTCTTCTATCCCTTCAAAATTTTATTCTATCTACTATCTTTGAAGTGGCGTCACTTATGCCACCCTAAAGAGGGGAAAATGTAGACACCCATAATTATGCCCAAGCAATTTAAAATACTTAAATTGTGCTAATTATCTCCTTTCTTGAAAATCGATGACATATCGTCAAATGCACACATATACCCTCTTATCATCATTAATTAATTACATTAAGCTAATTAGTTAAGTCACCTATCCAGATAATACCCTAATTAATGACCTTTCGTTAATAAATCACCCCTTCTACCTAGACTAATTAATTATTATTAATTAATTAGCTTTCCCTTCCATTTAACCTATAAATCATTATTTAATTGATTTAATACCATTCTAATAGCCTAAATTGTACTAATATTCCTTTGATTAGCTTCTATAAGCTTACATCTACCTATTAGTTAATCACCTTTGATTAATTAAAACACCCCCCAACTCCCATGACTTGCTAAGCATAAATTAAACCCTTCTAAAGTAAGGTTACCTTTAATAAAGCAACCTTATCCATTCCTAATCATGTTTTACCTTTATCCCACATGCAAAGGGATGAAGTGTTTCCTTTATCCATTGGGCTATATAAGGAGCCCTCCTTCTACCTTTATACCTACACCTAAACTCCTTGAGAAAGCAAATGCAAAGCATATAGCAAAATAAACTAAAAGCTTTCCTTTTTTTTCTTGAGAGTTCATCATCTTGAAGAGTTTAAGCCTCTTTCCTAAGTGCTTAGGTCATATGGGAGGTGTCAAAAGGGTCTTGTAGCCCAAATTTGACAAGCCCTCATTCCTAGGTTCTTGGAACACCAATAGAACAACCATTTTTGATAGCCATGGAGCCTACCTAGGTCTATTTCATTTATTTGTTGTTAGAGAATAGAGGATTTTAGATGTTTTAACATTATTAGTTTCAAAGTTTTATTGATGAATGTTTAACATCTAACCCTTGTTTAATTCTTATCATGATGGTGTTAAGTAGTTTGTTTAACTCTTGCTAATTAAGGATATTTAGGTGTTAGTCTTTTATTCATATTAACACTCGTTTAAAAACAACACATGCACATGTAACTTACAATTCAAAAAACCACACAAAGATAAAAAAATATAAATTGTTTGATTCCTAAGATCACCTTGTGGTGTATGGGAAGAAAATACACAATTTAAGACAAGGTTTGAAGAAACATAAAATAAAATTAATTGAATAAACAATATGATAAGAAAATTAATTAAATAAACAATAAAAAATGTAATACATGATTACAAAAAAATAAAATCCTTACACAAAATTTGTTAGTAGTTTTTTTGATTTTTCATTTAACACACATTTTGGATGTTGTAAAATAGATTAGAAATGTGGAAAAATAGAAACCAAAAACTTGCAAGTCAACAAAAGTGATCATAAATGATGCAAATTGCAAAAACAAAGTCACTGTAACAAATGCACCATTATTATGATTTGAAATTTTAAAACATAGAGAAAAAACATCACAAATAAACAACATAAGATCATATATAAAAATTTCATAAAGAAAAAGTGCTATGAGTATGATAATATACGCTATGACATCAAACATACTACTAGTATGCTAAAAAATGTTGTGTTAAAAAAATTCTACTAGTATGATAAAAATGTTTTTGCTAAAATAAAAATGTTATAAGAGTAAATAGAAGCATTAAAACATACACAACCAATAATTAACACACAAATTATGATGTTCAATAGAAATAATTTTCATGGTGACGAAATCACTATTACATAGGACATAAAAATAATTCGTAGAGAGGCATGAAATCTAAGAAAATAGATGAAAACCTATAAGAGTAGATTACAAGATGGAATTCTTTCAGAGTAACAATACTTATAAACCCTACAAGAGCTCACCCATCCCTAACCTATAAAAATATTAAGAAAATTATGAAAACAAGTTAAAGGGACAAGGGGGATCCACTAGGCATGTTAAATGAATGCATGCATTATTTATAACATTAAACTAAGAACTTACAACAATACATAACTAATCTACAACCATTATAATAAAATCAAAATAAAACATGAGAAATAAAAAGCCATCATGCATAAACAAAGTAAATGTAAACTTCCCTTTGTTGTGTAGATTTACTTCAATGATATGTGGATGCTTGAAAATTGATTGTGCAAGATATAAAAGCATGGATGTAATGGATATGATGATGTGAGGTTTTTTCCCAAATTGCAAGGGTATCAATATTTGGTAAACTCTTATATCAAGAGGGTTTCTCAATTTATCTATGTTTCTACAAATAGAAATCTTGCATGAGAGAAGGTGTGTGTTTATATTTTGGAGGGTTTAGCATATAACTTTTTTTTGAGGATGTTAGTTGATTTTGGTAGATGGGGGATAATGGAGATGTAGGATTAGTTACTTTTTAATTAGGACTATGAGAAATAGATTATGATTAATCATCCATGGGATGTTATGGGAAGTTGATGTAAAGAAAGGGATTTAATTAATTGATAACGTGGGTTATTTATGGGATTCACATGTTTTAGGAGTGATTTGTGAATGATCTATGAGTGGTGGATTTGGGGTATCTATAGTAGGGAATACAATCCTTTTTAACAAATGGTAATTTATTAGTTCTTCCAAATAGAAATGTGGAAGAATCTATAGTTTACTTCAATATTTAGAGAAATCAGAAATATAATCATAAAATTCACGTGTGTCCTGAATCTAAATATGCTCACTATATTTTTTTAAAAGAGAGAAAAATATTAGGCTAAAATATCAGAGAGTGAGGAATAACTTTTCACTCAATGGGATTCCATATTTTATTTGTTTTGGATGCTAATTTGAAAAGCTACAATTTTGAATGAAAATTTTTAGATGGATTTTCTTTAAAATCCTAATGCAAGCCCCTCATATTTACAAATTTAGAATTTCCAAAAGTAACCTCATATTTACAAATTTATAATTTCCAAAAATAGTTACAGGAAAAGGGACAATACCACAACTAAAATTTCAATAAAACATAAGATTAATTGGATTTCAACCTCAAAGGAGTTGCTAATACCACAAAGGTATACACAATTTCAACATACAAATATTAGATATCCAATATTTGTGGAAAATATAAAGGACCTATTATGATATCTTAGTCATAAAGTGTACAATACACTAACTAAAAACACATAAATCATAAATTCAACAAAATGGAACCAATGTATTAGAAAAGTGAATGAGAGAATATAAATTAAAAACATTCATAATTTAAATAAACTACCAAATGAAACATTATAAATGAAACCAATATTATATTAGAATGAAAAATGGAGCACAAAGAACCTAGGAAATAAACAACAAAAGTGAGGAGTATATGTGAATAAATTAGTGAAAAATATTCCTCGAAATGATGCAAATGTATTGGACATGGTGGTGGGTGAATTGTGAGTTAACCAAACTAGAATGTAAATAGATTGTTATAAACAAATCATACGAAAAATAGCAAGAATTATTCCTATCTATGGTAATGACATCATCGATTTGTTAGAGCCCAAATCATATACCCCTTGAGGATTTGGAGGAGAAATAAAGGATAGGTCTTTGTAGTAAATTTTCGCTCTCCCAAATTAGGCTTAGTTCGAAACCAAATGATGAATAGGTGGTTAACTCCTTACTCTTATAGATTTATGAAACCTAGGGTAGAGACCCTTGGTGTAACCAAAATTATTGGAACAACAAAATATTATTAGGGATTTGCAATTGACCCAATCAACAAGCCTAACCATTATTCATATTTCCCATCAAATTTACTATCACTAGCAAGAGAATCAAAATATTGTTAAGGATTGGGAAATTTTTTCAATAAGATAAATATCTATAAAAAGATCCAAAATCCACGAGCTCATTATTCTCATAATGAGAATAAATAACATAGAAGAGCTAAAATAATTGAATTATAAGTTTTACTAATAAATATATCAAAAGGATTTTCAAAGCTACTGGACATATTAGTTGGAGACAATTTTATGAAAATATAATAAAATATTATGATCAAATGAACCATGACTAGTGCTTAAGATCCGTTGGGAAAGGAGTTTACATAATTAAACCAACTAAATTAACACTTTGGTAAAAAGAGGATGACAATTTACTCCATTATTGCACTCTTTCCCAATTCATATTTATAAAAATTTTATCTTGCACATACCCATCATTATACATTAGAACAAAATTTCATAAAGTATTAAGACATTGAAATTGAAATGAATTGTAAAAATATAAAGAAATTAGAACAAACAAGGATTTATAAATCAGTAAATGCATATGTATTCATTCGACAAGAAATTATTTATTTACAAATTTGTGAACCTAAAATTCCATGATCATTACTAATATTTTAACACTTGTTAAATCTCCTACATACATTACTCTTAGAATTAGAATAAATACTATCAAAAATTCCTAAAATCACAAAAAATAGAATGTTAATTATGGAAACCAACTTTTCTCATGGGGAAAAAGATAAATATGAAGGATTTATTCATAAATTTATAATGCTTTTCCCTATAGTAGAGAATTCCAAAGGTGGGTTTCAAAGGAACCAAACATATTCCATGAGTGAATATTATAAGATGAGAGGAAGCTATATAGAAATTCAATAAAGAATCAAGTATCTAGCCAATGGATGAAAAATGGAAGATTTTTCTCGAGATCATTCCAAGATTCCTCTATGTTAAATTTATTGGAGAAGAAACACACATATGGATTGAGAATAAGATAATCATGCACCCAAATAATTCCTTGAGAAATAAAAACACATCTTTGAGGAGAGAAGAACATGTGCAATCCCAAGAAATTTAACGAGCTAAGGAACTACTATTTGTCCAATTGGATGGGGTTTTCACACAAAATATTTCTTGAGGAGTCATCATTTAATCTATATTGAATATGTACTCTCCTAAATAATGAAAATTTGGATAGAGGATTTATCATAAAATACCAAACAAATTTGAGAGGCATGTCACAAAATGATCATAGAGACCACTAAAATATTCTCCTTAAATATAAAACCATTACATATATGTATGGATAAGATTTCAAACATCTTTGTAAACCATTTACAAATCAAAGATTTTTATCAAAATTTACAAGTAAAAACCAAATCCTGTCACAACTTGCTATATGAAAATTTATGCCAAAATTTAGCTTTATATACCTAT
Organism: Taxus wallichiana var. yunnanensis; assembly: GCA_018340775.1. Classification (NCBI taxonomy): domain Eukaryota; kingdom Viridiplantae; phylum Streptophyta; class Pinopsida; order Cupressales; family Taxaceae; genus Taxus; species Taxus wallichiana. Next base: position 490,654,220 of record CM031235.1, read on the forward strand.
AATTAGTGTTGATTTTCCTTATTGGGACACATGACACAATCTGATTAGTTATTTAGATTTTCACTTGGTAGGATATCATGGTCTTTATTATTTACTGTGGTAGTACTATAATTTATGCACCTCACCACTACTTAACTCTATGTTCCCTTAGGAATGCACACTTTCAATGCATGCCACATGTCCTTCATTAGGGCTTCTCCTCCAAAATATTCTTGTACTCCATGTTTATCTCCCCTACAAGATGTAGTTTCTGATTCATGACACGTGCTACTCAAAATTGCTTTTTCTTCCAAAAGTATTCCTATATCTATGCAGCACTCTATGGATATTAGGATTCTTGATTTGTGAAACATGGATCGCATCGAAGTTTCTCAACCTTCTTGACCACAACCTTTCTATGAGTTTTAATGGATTGTAGTTACATGGGATTAGACCACGTGGAAAGAGTTTTTGCTCCCACGATCTGGAGTCTTTTTCCTTAACCACTATTCAAAATGAATATGATAATGTGAGTTCATGTGATCAATGCATATGGATCAATCTCATAGACCCTCTACTTTTTTCCCATGCCTTAATCACTTTTGGATGATCAATTAGGATACTTTGAAAAAAATGTTTAAGATATTAAGACTTCACAATTTATTCACTTTCATTACCAAAGTTATCCCATATAAAATATCCTTGTTAATCCATCATCGAGAGGGTGTGGGATAAATCCTTAGAGTTAAAATAAGAATTCTACCATTAACATAGATCAAAATGGATGTCTTGAAACTAGGTGGTGAAAAAAGATTCCTATGGTTAAATCCTAAGCTGTAGAGGTATTAGAAATCACCTTGAGGTCACTGTAAATGAAAATAAAGGATGAGATCAATCAAAGGATAAATATACTAATACCATGAGAGATCCTAACATGTCCTAAAGTGAATTGTAAGCACTGTGGGATGTTGAGAAAGAGAGTTGGAATTCTCAATGAAGGGATACATCTATAGAATCCCTTGTAGATATATCATAGTATACCTAATTTTCATTTTTGTACTTCTATGAAGTGTTGATCAACCGAAGAATTTGTAAATTTATTGGACCGGACTGACAAGGCTCAAACCAACAACTTTCATCTTGACAGGTAACATTCTAACCAATTGAACTATGATCCCTCTAGGTATAATTAACCTATTATTGCATATTAACGAATATAATATGTGATAACCTTGAAAACATTCTTATAAATCATGATTGTTCATAAGGATAAACAAAATGTTTATTAAGAACTCAAAATTTATCCATAGGACATTAAATTTGTATTTTAAGGCTCCCAAAATGTCAAGGGACAAATTTCAGTGCCAAAATTATATACTTAAAGGATTGAATTGTTTCATATTATATGAACTATCCCCATGGATAATCTTACAAGAAATACAAGCAAATTTCTAAGGGGCTATGTGAAACTTTTGAATCTTAAAGAAATAGGACTTTGTGTATAGCTTCAGATTGTGTTATAACCCAATTATTGTTTATTTCATAAATATCATATTAGATAATAAATCGATGGATTATTATTGGTAAAATTAATCATGGATGGTTTTCTTATTGATCTCGTAATATGATGATGATGTGGATTTATCATTGTGGATATCCTTTTTATTTTCGATGGATTATACATATGATGGATATAATTTTTAGTTTAGATATTTTTGATTTTACTTTATCTTATTGATCATTCAATTTCTTTGGCTATTGTGATATTGGTATTGAGATAAATACCATTTTGTGTGACTAAGATAAATACAAGACATGTTCCCCCTCACTTGAGATTGGGGTACTCAAGGGAAGACATCATAAAGGTGAGATTTGAATATCATGGTAGGAACTCCTATGCATGGCTTGTTTGAGAATTACACACACAACAAAAATTATACCCAATATTGATTATAACATTATTACTATTAGTTTACTTTTAAATAGAATGTATGTCATTTATGTGTTATTGTTGTTGCAATTAGTAGGTTAAATTTCTTGTGTTAATTTATCACTACCTAAGAATAAGCACACATAATATGAGTATAAACATTCCGCACTTGGAATATAAATGACACATAAGTTAAGGGACAAATTTACCAATTTATGGTAGTAGGCATTATTAATAAGCATTGAATGACCTTTTTCTAGAAAGATTCATGTGTTGGCTATTATAATACAACATCATTACTCTAATATAATTCTTAAACCTATTATTGATAAAATAAAATTTTGACCCCATGAGGGGGAGGGGGCGCGGAAACCTACTAAAAACTTAAGTGATTGACCTAAAAATAGAATGTAACCTTTAAGAGTTTCGAAGGTATAATTTTGGGAAACTCTAAATATAAGCTATAAAAACTATGTACAAGACTATTACATGCTTTTATAAAAGTTGAATATGGAACCATAACTAACAATTTATTTGTCTTATTACGTAAAATATCTAATTTTAGTCAAGTTTTAGGTAGTTTACATTCAATAACCTATGACAAAGTTCTTGTACAAGATACAAGGGAGGAATTTACAGAAGAGAGAGGTAAAGGGGTGTTGGAGAAATAAGGAGAGAGAGGGTTAATTTTGTGAGTAGGCTTACAAAATTCACATACAATAACCAAAATAGGTCCACATTTTATTAGAAGAACACAATAATGCAAGCCATTAGCAAGACCAATAAATAAAATACACAAAGTTATACAAATTTATCGATTAAATACTTAAAGTTACTTCTTGGTTATGCAAGATCACAATGGTTACAAAATTGGAAATTAGAAAAGGTAGAGGAACATAGACAAAGAATATAGAAGAGATAAAAATCTTATTTCTTGATGTATTAGTGATACAAAACTAAACAACATACAAAAATACACAATTGCTAACCCTTTGAAATAGAGAAGCAATTCCAATTTATAGAATTAAAAATTGTCTCTTCATCTACCACTCACATAAATTTTCACCTATCCCCATCATTTTTGGCCTTTCATCTTCCTAGGATACAAAAGTGACTCTTTTTCTTATTAGTGAAAAAGGAATCTTATAATGTTAATATTGAGGGTCACTTAAGTGAATAAGATGAAATATAAAAAATTACATTATTAATGGAAAATTAGAATATGGAGAGAGAAGAAGGAGAGAGATAGAGAGAGAAGGGTTGACCAATTTGATGAAGATGAAGCTTTGTTGATAGAAATTTGAGGAAATGCTTCATGAAAAATAACCTTAACTTTTGATTTCATGTTGAACTGAAACATTGAGATTGCATATGATTCCTCTTACTGTGAGATGCAAGAACACTCTAAAATGCTAAATAAGTGTTTAGAAACACTATTACGAGGCATTGCAAAGTGAACTTAGGATGACCACTGACATCACCCATGATGATCCTCTCCTATCATGCTTCTCATTACCATTGAATTAATGGCCTGAATTCTGATGTTTCAACACCCCCATAGGATTCATAATGTTCTTGATTTCACCTTTTGCTTGAGTGACCATATGTGGAATCGAACACCATGGTTGTAAATTACTCTTCTGATGAGATGTAGAAACAATCCAAGACATTAAATTAGTGTTGAAGAACAATGTTATGATATCTTCATTGTGATGGAAACATGATGGTTTCTATAGCATAAGTTAGTACATAAGGATCACTTTCTCATTTCTTTAGGCCTTCACAATTCACTTCTATGACTAAGATCTAACTCCATGATGCTCAAAATTTTAGATACCTTTCCTTATCTTATTGGGATGAGTATTCATCATACAGTGAAAGGATTACCCTTGAGTGAAATTCTTATCATGTGGATACCTATTGGAATGAAATGAGGTGATGAAAATGTCCTTCCTTTTTGAGGCATGATCACACTACAAGGTTTTAGGTGAGTGTTTAAGAATGCTACCAAGTGGATGGTAGCAAATGAAACATAGATGATTTCCTATTGTCGTAAATATGTTTTTCTAAATGAATATCACAACCTTGTTACCTTTCCTAGCTCTAAACCATTTTCTGAATGGAATCATCCTTAGAATTCTCACACACTTTCTTTCTTTGATGATCCTTATATGAATAAGTGATTTATCAGTCTTTTACACATGATGGTCCTGAATACCTTGATGACTTGATTATCCCATTTTGACTTATTTCGGGAGATATTTTTGACATGATGGAATTCTCGGGATACGATGATATTTAACTTACTCAATGAGCTATTGGTCATTATGTATATGGTGTTGTAATTGGTGTCAAATGTCATTAATAGAAAAGGGAGTCTAGGTGTCATAATATTCTCCATGAGGTGTCATTCATGTTTGAGCTTGAAGGTTGATTGGTAGTGTCCAATCTTGTAGTCATGTCATGGGGTATTGGTGCATGGTCAAATAAGCCATGTGGTGTAAGTGAGCTCTAAAGATGGTAAGAGGATGTGATAAGGTCTAATATGGTTAGTATAATGTGGAAAAGGTGTTTAAATGTTTGTAAGTGGTCAACAAGGCTAGTTCATGTGATGTCATGTGTTGAGGTAGTCATTCAAGGCCTATTATTAGATGTAGTGCATGGTGTATGACATGGTGGCATGAGATATGGAGAAGGAAAGTCAATTTTAAGCATGGTAGGAGTGTTGTGAGATTGCATATGAAGTGTGGAAGGTTTTAGACACAAAATCATGCACTTGGGTACATTTCTAGGTCCTAAAATCATACTAGTATTTACATGATTCCTAAGAAAGAAACTAATAATTGATAATTATATTTGGCATTTTGTCTATGTTTCTTGTTTTCTATTTTGGTCTTACACACCCTAAAATCTAGTCGGTACTTTATTTTCTTATATTTCATGACCTCGGACACTAGTACCCGGCCTGGAGGGAAACACCCTAACACCGTCATCCGCTCTGTGCCCCCCGACCTCTTTACACCTTAATCCTTCTTTGTGAGCCTATTTTATCTTTTGGGAACCTTATTTTCTTATGGGCTGGCCTTCCATTTATGAATTATGAAATTAAAACAAGGTAATCATAGAAATACACAAATATGTGGTCAAAATAAAGGACCAAGTTCAAAGCATACTATATATTACCTAATATTGAATCCAAAGGAATCTAAAGCACTCAAAGGAAATCATATAACATCCATATAAGGGACATGGGAATGCATTTTATTTATACACACCATAGGAAGGGAAATTCTTGTGGATTTGTTAAGAAAATTTATATAAAATCTGTTAGCAAGAAAATTTGTCGGGTGGACAAACTTGTGGATTTCTTACCAATGCTCGGGAGTTTGAGTCCTCTACTTAATCGCTGCAGCTATCATATGTGCATGCACATGAAAAGGTGGATTTATTTGGTGGCCTTTTGACCAGGGGATCCAATAGGGGCACTCCAATGACCCTGCGGCAAAGCTAGCAATCTCTTTCTAGGGAAGTCTTCGTCTGTAGAGCGGGAAAGGGGAGTGAGAAAAGAGGTAAGAGAACTAATGCTGCAGGTAGAAAATCAGATTCCTTCATGCACTAGTTAGAAACTTCAACACATGTATTCATGAGAAGAAATAACCCTGCAAATAACAACAAGACCAAATAGAATTTGATGAACACAAAGTATCATGAAACCCCTTAGTCAAAGAAAGCTAGAAAATCCTTCTTGTATTGATTTCTTAGACAAAAGTTGTACATAGTGGAGAAATGGAAGAAATTGAGAAGGGGGAATAAAATAAAATGGATATCTCCTTTGTTATCTCAAGGTGCAATATACCCTTGAGTTTACAAGATCAATCACCAACCCTTTGCAATGGGAATGGCGTTATAATTTATAGAATGAGAGGTGACTTATCGTCTTCCTCATGACCTTTTGAATACCTTAATATGACTTAAGACTGTTCATATTCCACTTTAAATATTTAAGTCCCTTTTATAATAGCAAGGTGACTTAATTTACATTATATTTCTAAAGTCATTTAAGTCATATTAAAAAGTGTAACCCTCAACGCAAAAATATAACATTGAAGAGAGAGAGTGTCATATGAGGAGCGAAGAGAGAGAGATAGAAGAGGAAGAAGAAGAATTATGCTGAAGGATGAGTTGCTACAGTGGACTTGGCTCCATTCTCTAACTGTTCTCCACTTCATAATCCTGAGAAGGCTTCTAACCTATCCAAAAAATCAACTTACTATTTTTAGTAAGTATGAGAAATCAGGTCCCCGATCTTCAATTGGATGTTGCGGCTTAGTTTTCCTCTTTCTCCCTGCGTTCCTCGTTCCTTCTAGATCAACTTTCTATTTTTAGTAGGTGCTCGAGGGCACACTTACTATTTTTAGTAAGTGCCAAAAATGTCCATTCTATGGTGGATTCTCAACTGTAGTGCACCTCCAATGTCTTTGTCTTCTTTGCAGGTTCTTCTATCGATGAATTTCTCAACTTTAGTGCATCTCCAATGTCTTTGTCTTCTTTGCAAGTTCTTCTATCGATGAATTTCCCAAAATAGTAGTTCCTATGTAGTAGACCTGCTATTTTTAGAAATTTTTCCTTTGGGAGTCAGATTGACGTGGAACAAATTTTTTTGATATGGGTTTTTTCCCAATATCCTCCCTTTGAAATTTTAGGCCCACCCGCTTAATAATCCAGGAGATTTTAAAGTTTTAATTTTGGACCTGACAGTGCTTCTGGGTATGGTAGCCATTAATGGACCTCAAAATTGTAGGTTTGGTTTTATCCTTTGTTTTCAAATAAAATTGTATTTTTGATGTGGGTTTTTTCTTCTGGTGCTTCACGTGTAATCTTACTTCGATCCGCAACCGGTTTGACAGAAATCCCACTTCTTTCTTCGTTGAGCCGGAAAGGAGATTTCTTCATTGTGGATGCTCTGTCGCACATGGGGGGAGTTTGAAGGTGTCTTCTTGATGTACTTTGGTAGAGTAATGAGAATAAAAATATATCTTGTTGTTTCATGCATCCGTTTGGGATATTTCTTCAACTTCTCATTTCATGGCTATGGAGTTTTCTTCGTTTTCTCCTTCTGTGCTCGTGCTTCTCCTTCTGTGTTTGATGAGGATTCCTTCTGAGACCTACATGATTTCATGGAGTGGGAGGGGAGTGAATTTTTATCAGGTATTGTTTGAGTTCTTACAATGGTGGAGTGATGGAAGAAAGTTGCAGAGGAAGTATGGAGGAATGAAGTGCACACACAACTGTTAGAAGTTAGAAGTGAAAAAGCAACACTTGGAAAAATTTCAAAAAGATATGCACAGGTAGGGCTTGGGAAATTTTTTCCATGCTTGATGTCCCTGACCTTAGGGATGTGAGGGACATCAATTTCCACAATGAGCAAGACGGCGACACGTGGCACTAGATCTAACGGCAGGGAATGAAGGAGGAAAAAGCTTATTTAAAGCACTGGGAGCTGAAAGGAGGTCACATGGGTGTCCAAATGACTCACTATGGGGTATGGGTGAATTTTTCAAGGTCTTATGTCCCCCACCTCATGTGAATAAGTGGCATCAAATTCCATAGTGGTCAAGAGCATGACATGTGGCCCCGATCCGATGGCAGAGAATGCACACTCCAAATAAGCACCTAGGGGTGAACTGCGGCCCCGTGGGTGTCCAAAAGACTCCCCATAGGAGATGGCCACATTTTTAAGGTCTTATGTACCCCACCTCAAGTGAATAAGGGAAATAAAATTCCACGGTGATCTTGGACCTTACACGTGGTGCTCAATCCGACACAGGGGATGAATGCTTCAAAAAGCAGGGGATGGTATGTCAAGTCTACAGAGGTCACATGCGAGGTTTAAGAGGTCATATGAGGTATGAGAGGTATTTAAGGGGGCTAAAATAAATTTTAAAACCTTGGTGTCCCTGACCTTGGGGGACGTGAGGGACACAAAATCCTGCCAGGCTCTGGTGCTGACATGTGTCCTCCCAAAAATTTGGCTAAGTCCTGAACTTGTAACAGATGATAACTTGAGCTCCTGATGGACTTTTTGGAAAAAATTTATATGATCCTAACTATAAATGGCCTTATAAATCCAATGGTGTGGGTATAATGTCTTGATTATTCCATTTTATCCCTGAAAAATCAGATTTTTTATTTTGTACTCCACTTGTGCTTGAGAAAAACTGCCTGCAGACCTAATGCGCCAAAGTGTTGTGAAAAATATTATTTCACCATAATGTAGGCCTTGGAATCCTCTTTATTTAGATATATATTTTTCTCCTAACTCCATCTAGAGCTCCCGTAATCTTCTTCTGAAGCCCAACAGTTGTTTTAGGCCTGTGTACCGCCTAGGCTTGTGAACCCTATTTTTACTCAGACTGCTCCAAGTATTGCAAAACTTCCCCAAACCTTAAAAAATAATTTCTATTATGTTTTAAGGTCTTAATTTCATCTCCGTGTTGAATTTTTACCTTCGTTCTCGCTCCAGGGAGTTGAATCCAATCTTGGGAAGGCTAGCGATAGTCCTTCCGACATCGCGTAAGATAGTATCTTTTCAGAACTCCCTAAAATCACCTAGAGGTAATGACTAGACTTACCTAAATCACCTAGGGGGATGAGATTACATTATTCAGGAGGTCATTTAGATTGATTGGATAGAATCAAGATGTCTTGAAATGATGGGACTTGAAAAAATTAACATTGGGGTATCAATGTTGTGCTTGGAAATTGTCAATTTCCTTGTTGCACATTTACACAAAAATAGTTGGCTCTAGGTTGGGGACATGACATGGACTGAGCATAGTGAATACATGACATGGGAATATAGAATATCAATTTTAGACCATATAGTTTGTTGAATAGTGTCTTATCCATTGGGCCCTATGAAGTCATGTACAACTTTTAGAAAGGAAGATTAGAAGGAAACACACACACAAAATGAAGGAAAGGAAACACACGCAATAGAAAGGGAAACACACCTATCAATCACCTATGGTACAAGGTGGGGGACAACCCACTTTCACTAAATTACTTTTCATTTCTCAAAATTTATTCCTAAAGAGGCAACACCAAATGATGATGTTCTGAAGTTGTTGATGGGTGCCGAGAAAGTAGCCTCCTTTCCTTAATTGTTTATGGAAGCCAGGTGCTTCCATGATTTTGCTTTTACTTTGTAGGAGTGAGACCTTATGAGATTATTGATGCTCTGGTCCTTGCTTGGAAATTCCACTTCCTTTTTGTTCTTTGAATTCGGTCTCATAGTGCCGATTGCCTTCCATGTTTATCCATATAGCTGATTTTCCATTGAGCATCTCATCGCTGCCCTGGGGCTGATTTTTGTTCAAAATAATTGAAAATTCTTGATTATTTTCTTTCCTGTGCCTATGTTCATTGAAATATTCTCCATTAGAAACATTTGATTCATCCTTTATCTCTACTCCATGGTGAGGCATTTGAGTACTGAAGGAAGGATTGGAGGAAAACTCATACTTGTCCTGTATGTTCATGGCATGAGTGAAGAGATCGAGAATCAACTCGGGTCTTCCACAACTTCTACTGCATCCAATATTTCTTACATAGAGTTATGATTCATTATTTCCGGTAGCTCATCTTGATATGCCTTTGAAGAATCTTTATTTTGTAGCTCAAGGTAACTATCTGGAGGGATTACCTCATCATCTCAAGAATCACTGCACTCTACCGATCCTTCATCAAAAAGAGCTTCATCTTTAGAGGTCTCGAAACTCCTTTCTTCAATTTCTTCATCATGGAAAGAGTCTTCATCTTCAAATGGGAAAGAAAATATCTCCATTTCGGTATTACATCCATCAATCATTATCTCAAGAGTGACATCATATATTTCATCTTGCCTTATCTCAATATGGCCAACCTTCACATCAGCTTCACGCTTGTCTTGCAAATTTGTGGCTTGCATCAGGAGCTCAAGGATGAGCTCAGGATCTTCAGTTTCTTCTGTGGCTCTAAGCAAGTTATTGTACGAGACATTTCTTTCTCATTATTCGAGGGCTCATTATATACTAGCTTGGTCTCTTCTGGGTGACATGATCAAGGGAGTCCTCATCTTCAACTAGGAATGCAAAAATTTCTTCATCACAGATAAGAACATAAGTTGATTTTTCTTTTTGAAAATCATCAAGAGCCATCTCCTCTTCTTCATGGTTTGCATCAAGTGGTGATTCAGGGGTTGTTCGCTTGTAACTTGAATCTCCTCAATGCTTCTTCAAAATTCAAATATCTTTTGGAAGGCATGTCCGGGACTATCAAGATGGGGATATCCTCTTCCTCCTTAGTTTCCACAAATTGATTCATCTTCTTACTACCTTGATACAAGATGATAGCTTCCGAGCTTACGGAATTTCATACCGTGTACCTAATTTTCTTCTCGGGAAGTAATTTTTCCATGTCTCCCTTCACCTGGTATGGTTGTGGGTGACCAATTCATTTGAATTTTCCCTCCCAAGTCTTGGCGAAACTTCTACTCAACATCATTCCGAATGAGGCCGGGACATGGGCTATCAAAATCATCACTGAAATTTTCTTGTCAGAAATTTGGCAAGAGACACTTGTGCATCTTTGACCTTCCCTACAAGTGGGACCTTTTTGACTCCAAAGAGTAACAAGAGCCACTAGGTGGAGTCATTGTAAGTTTAAGAGCCTTGGAAACCTTCAAAGGCATCACATTGTCTGAGGCACCAGAATCTATTATGCAATTGTTCAGTACATATTCTCCAACAAGAAGGGAGACATAGAAAGGTTCAAATTTATTAGTCTTCGATGCACTCAGAGAAATCATGTTCTATGAGGGAGGTGTAGGTGAGTTTGGTAGCATGCCTTTGGAACTAGAAGTTACAACATTGGGTGTTAGACTACCACTCCTAATGTATCGAGACAAACCTCTCGAATTGTTCAAGATGAGTCCGTAAATATTCAGTTTCAGTAATCTGCACTTTGGCTTTGTTTGCATATTCTATGAAGTCAAAGGGAGCAGAGATGCGAGACAAGGGGAATGAAGGGACTGATTTTGGGGTCTGGATAGGCTTGGGAGTAGGATTTGATGTTTGAGGAATGGAGGGTATTTTAAAAGGTACACTAGGAGATTTCAAGTTATTAGATTTTGTAGGAGTAGATTTGGGTTTAGAAATGGAAGAGACATTGGAAGAATTACTTTGGATCGCGGGTGTCTTCTTACTTGTTATAGGGTCGAGGATCTAACAATGCGAGACTTCATGGAAGATGGAAGTGGGGATCCTCGATTGATTATTTTATTTTTTGGAGTCACCATAAGAGGATCATGAACTTTCTTTTCTTTTTCAGTAGTGGGGAGATGCTCTTTTCTCAGACTGAAAATGAGTGAATACCGCACATGAGAAACTGGGTGCATCTTCTTCATCTTCTTCATCTTCCTAATAACCTCCAAAATACTCACAAAATATGATTCATGCATCATTCTCAAACTCATCACGTCCTAAGAAGCTGCCACCTTCACTTTCTTATTCAAGCACTCCTTCATCTTCTTGAAATTTGAAATTTATGTTCATGGGTGGGGCCTCCAAGGAGAGCCTTTGGGGTGCTCCCGCAATCTTATTTCTGTTGCTTATTTGGGAAGAAACACATTCAAATATTTCCCTCTTCAAATATGCTATCTCATTCACCAAATTTTGTAATGATGGATTTGTTCGCTCATCTTAAAAACGTTGGGCATTGCCCTTTGATGGATTCTTGATCTTTCCAGAGAGGATGAGATCGTCATCGAATTCAATGGCCCTCCTTTTTGCTTCTATAATGTTCTTTGGTTGAACTCTTCGTAGGAGAAAGCCTACATCGGTGATTGAGCATTTATGAAGAATATTTTGATATTGTTCGGGAGGGTGAATCTTCTTTACGGTATCCCCGCAAAGAAATCATTCGAAATGAGCCATGAAGTCTCTCATTTTTTCACTTTCTCCTTTCCTCATTTGAGCCAACTGCACCAAGAGGTCTTGAAAATCTTTAGTTGATTTAAATATTTCCTTGAAGGAAGTCTTGATGTCATCCCAACCAAGTGATGGATCGGGAAGGTAGGAGGTAGAACCATTATGTTGCTTTTTCTTGGAGGGACTCCACGAAAAATATTACAACAACATCTTCATGTTGAAACCAAGAATTCCACATGATGTTGTGAAAGCAACAATGTGTTCTTCAGAATGTTGTGTGTTGTCACCTTTGAACTTTAGAAATTTCTTTTTGGAACCCATTGGTAGATTGTGAAGAGGAGGTTCAAGAGCAAGTGGGCTTGTATTCCTTCCCCATGGAACAATGGGTTGAGGTATTTCTTCTTCATCCACCATTGTTTCTTCTTCTTCTATTTCAGCTCTTTCTTCAACAAATCCTTCTTCAAATTCTTCTTCTTTTGGGAGCTCAAAGCTCAATGGTGGTTGAAAAATGGGAGAATTTGAAGGGGAGTATCAACAGGAGTTTGGATAGGATTTCCAAGTGAACTACTCGAAGTGCCAGATGGAGAGGAGGCTTGAGAGAAGAAGTATGGATTATCTCTAATTCATTCTCGCTGATTTTTCAAAGCTTCAAAATTGGAATCAGCAACACCTCTCGACCTGCTCAACCTGGTGTATCTTCTTTCAGCTAGATTTTGAAAACTTCTGCAGTCGAGAACACGAAAGGGCACTGTGGAATGTGAAAATTCATGTGCAGAAATCAGTAGTGTATCTTTTGGCAACGGACTTTCATGAACTCCTTTTTTTTTTTTTCAATATTTGATTTTTTTAATATTTTGAGACCTTGCGGTTGTATTTTGGGTGCAGATGATGCTAAATCTACCCCACAAGCAAGTGGGCACCAATTTTTTTAACGAGAATTTTTTTGGGTGGACAAACTTGTGGATTTCTTGTCAATGCTCTAGGAATCTAAGTCCCTCTACTTAACCGGTGCAGCTGCCGTATATGCATGTATGTGAAAAGGTGGATTTTTGTGTTGGCATTTTGACCGAGGATCAACAAGGACACTCCATCGACCTGCAGAGAAAATCTTGCAGATACCTACAAGAGAGGACCTTTTCGAAAGTGGGAAAGGGAGTGAGAAAGAGGAAAGGGAACTAATGCTACGGGTAGGAAATCATATTCATGCACACACTAGTCGGAAGTATCATCACATGTATTTAAGAGAAGAAAAACTTTGTGTTCATCAAATTTCATTTGGTCTTAATGATGCTTACAAAGTTGTTTCTTCTCTTAAATGCATGTGATGATACTTCTGACTAGTGTGTGTAGGAATCTGATTTCCTACCTGTAGCATTAGTTCCCCTACCTCTTTTCTCACTCCCTTTCCCATTTTTAGATAAGGTCCTCTCTTACTGTGTATCTACAAGCTTTTATGCAAAGTCATGGAGTGTCCCTGTTGGATCCTCGATCAAAAGGCCACCATAGAAATCCACCTTTTCACATGCATGCATATACAAAGAGCTACACCGGTTAAGTAGAGGGACTTAGATTCCTAAAGTGTTGGCAAGAAATCCACAAGTTTTTCCACCCGAAAATTTTTCTTGCCAACATCTATTATATTCCATACACACATTTACATCTCTAAGCAAATATAGTCTGCTATTTAGTGCATCTTACAAAATGGAATCCTAGGGCATGATTATTTCACACACTCACAAGAAATACATGGATTATGAGATGTAGTGAAATGCTCTGTCATAAGTTAACTCTACCAAGTGACCTCCATGATCAAGGAAACTCCCAATATTACATCTTTCTTATTTTAGATTTGATGCAGTCTTGTGGGTTTTATAGGTGAACATCTATTTTACAAGTTATAGGTATACTCGAGACCAAGGTGTGATATACATGTGATACAAAAATTAGAGACACTCTTGTGACACTCCAAAATCATATTCGAGCTCCAGTGCGATTCTGTGCAGCACCCAAAGTAGGAGACTCTAGTACCTATGAACCCCCGAAATTGTCCGGATGCCCCAATCTAACCTTGTCCAATGGTTATATATTTTACAAAGTGCATATTTGTGATGGTCTTCCCTCTCTGTTCATCGGCCGAGTCCAGATCAGTTCCAAAAAATAAAAAATCAGCTAAGTCTTTTCCTCTTTCTCTCTTACACTTAGGGTTTCATATTCTATTAGCTTATTGCTTGCGTTAAATTGTATCTAACAGATGTAAATCATAGTTTACATTTAGTTACTCTAAAATTAGGGTTTATCATTAATTATATTTCTATTAAATCATTTGGTGAACTCACTCACTCAAACCCTACCTTATGAGAATGCATCACAATCTTTTTCCTTCTTTTGAATTCACAGATCAATCTTCTTATCCTTCTTTTACCCCAATTAAGGTTTATGGCATGATTACTACCACTGATAATTTTATGTAAGTTCATACTAAACATGCTCCTAGCTTCATTACTCCTATAGTTGATCCAACCATAAATGTAGTCACCACTTGCCATACTCATCCTCCTATAACTTCACCAGTCTCTATTCCACCACCCATTACTTCTATGGTTCCCACCACCACCTCTAAGGGTTATGAAATCATTGAGCAGCTCAAGAACACACCTTAGAAAATTTCTCTTTATGATCTCTTGCGTAGTGCACCCGATTTTCCTCATACTTTAGAGGCCTCCCTCAATTTTATCCACATCTAAAGCACTAGTTCACTAGTGGAATTCACACATCTTATTCAGTATCTCAAAAACCTACCACATGATATATCATTTAGTGATGAGGATATACTGCCATCTACCGTTGAAAATCTATTTGCACCTTTTCTTATCATCGCTACTGTTATCCAATTTCACTACCCTGGTGAAATTGGATAACGAAGCAAGATTACTTTAAAGGACCCTCATAGCCAATCTGGAAGATACATGCGAATTGGGGTCTTGAGAGAGTTGAAAGTTGTAAGAGGAATTTTTCCTCTTCTTGGTCTTCATAAATTTCAAATTGTTGATAAGATACGGAGCAATGAGAAAGGTGGGCCCGTAGGTAGAAAAATTGGTAAAAATGTATCCGAAACACTCCTTGCGCAGCTTCAAATAGCTCTATAATGTCCGAAAGGGTCAAATTGCATAAATCTCTAAAAGGGTGTTAAGGGTCGGGAATGATGTACCTTAGTTCAATGCCAAGTTATTTTAGGGATGCAATACTAAATTTCCTATTTTTGTGCATCTTTGAGCTATTTGGCATTAGATCGAGCTCATATGATGGAAGACCGAGCTAGGCATTGTCGGGAAGCATCAAGTTTATATGATAAGTGAGGTAGTCCATAATGACGTGGATGAATGAGCTATTGTGGCCAAGTTGGTTGCGATGACACTTTGGACACGTATGGCTGATTTCAAGTCTAGAGGAGCAAGTGACATTGTTTTATAGTGGAGAGAGTTGTTTTTTAGAAGAGATTGAGCTATCTTGGGAACTTGGGTAAGTTAATCTAGGCTACTAGGTGTAATTACAAAGATATGCCTGAGTGAAGGACCATGAAAGATCACCACTTCACGATGGGTGAGTTCTGAATTATTTTACACAGAAGATGCTTACAAAATTGACTCATGCACATAGATTGAATTGATCTTAGTTGTCAGAGCATTGGCTTGGGTCATGGGAGATCCATTACATCAAGGATCGTCGAGCTCATGAAATGAATGTGTAATTTTAAGCATGGTGGCTGAGATATTTCTAGAGAAATGGCCAAACTTAGCATAGATCTCATCATGACAAAGGCATCAAGGCTGAACTGGTCTTCGAAAAAAAAAAAGTGCTTAATGAGATGGAAAAATATAAGGGCTTGATCCTGAATAGTCCAAGGTAAGAACATACCGAGCTCATGCAACACTTAGTGAGAAATAAGGAAAATATATTTTTCTCTAAGCCAACTCGGTGAGCCATAAGTCAATCCAATGAGTAGCATTGCAGAGAACATGGATAAAAGTGGCTGGGACACCTAAAAGTGAGTTGGGCCTCACAGACATCAAAACCCAAAGTCACCGAAAAATAACATATCGGGCTCATGGAGGCTAAGTGGGTCAAAGAAAGGGTTGATGTTGAGTCCCAAAGGTTTCGGGGTTAGAAATCCCAAGTTTCACTTAGGATGTGAGTGCACACAAAAGAAGAAATACCCACACAGAGGCTTGCAGAGATGGCAGGATGAAATGACCCAAATGGCACTTGGGACATCCATGCATGCAAAGTTTGAAATTTTGCATTGAATGTTCTGTGGGAAATGTGGATAACAATGACCCATTTTTCCAGTAAAAAGGAGGTCTCTATAGAGTTATGTGGGGAAGGTAGGCTCATCAAGCCTTTAGGGAACTTGGAACACATGGGCTAGGAAAGCCGGGTTCCTCGCATAATGCAAAAATATGCAAAACAATAGGTTACCGTGGCTCGAAAGGTGGCAGAAAGTAGGCGTAGAGGCGATAAAACTTGGTAAGTCAGCGAGTTTGCATTGATAGTATTGTAAATGGAGGTTGCCAAGTTGTCACAAAACTAGCACATAGGAAAGTCGACAGTGCGGGGGTAAATGTGGTGATCACCGAGGTGGAGGAAAACTCAACCTCGTACGTCAAAGATATATCACCAAGTTAGGAGAAAGGAATAGGAAATACGAGATGGAGCTTGAAAGGAATTGCCGAGTTAAGTAGTATAGGACATTGCCAAGTTTAAGTGATAAGGTGACTCGACATACACCGAGAGGGTTGGCGACGTGAGTTAAGGAGTGGTCGGCAATGCAAATAGGTAGCTAGCTTGGTTGAGCTAGATAAATACAATGTTTTAAAACAATACCCCCAATTTTCATATAAAAACAATAACAAGACCAATGGGGGCCACCAAATTTAAATGCCCATATCATTTAAAAGATTTGTAAAACATAGGGAAAAGAAGAAAAATATTTAAAATGATGAATTCCAACTGCCAAATTAATTCATAGTCCCGTGATAGAAGAAATGTCCGACAAACCAAAAATAGCTTCTTCTTCTTAGAAGCTCATAAATTGAGCACCCTCAACATATTTTCACAAAATTGGTCTCATTGGAATCATGACTCCAAGGCCATCACACATAAATCAATAACTCCAGAAATTGATGAAGTGTTGGGGTGATGTGTTTTGAAAATGAGCCCATTTCAAATTCGTAGTTGGAGGGTGGATGAAGGTGCAATTAATGGGCATCGATAGTAATTTTCTTTGATTGCAAGTTATATATCAATTAATGACATATTTTGAAGATTTTTTTATCACGATTTCCATCCACTTTGGGTAGTTTATAATTAGTGTAAAGGGAACATCGAGATTTCTTGTTTCTCTCTCCTCCCCTTCACTTTCTATAAATTGGGGTGTTCTCTCATTTTTAAGGGGGATAATTAAAGTAGCAAAACTTTGTCATTTTGGTTTTGTGAAGCTATTGTGCTACAAGCCTTCATAGTGGACTCCTTGCATGGTGATTTAGGCCTTTCCTTTATAATAGAAAAAACTATGTATATTAATGAAGCAATAGATGCAAGTTTGTGGATGTGTCTTCCTTACTTGTGTTTATTTTCATTCCTCTTTCCTCTTCAATTCTATTGGAGGTGTATTGTGTCTACCTTATGCACTTGTATGTTTCATTATTGTTGTGTTTATTTGGAAATATTATTGTGAATTTCTCTTTTGTTATATTATGGATAACTCATTATCACCCTTTCTAATTTGCATTTTGATCCCATTTTCACACATTAGCAAGTTTATCTCACACCCTTTTTTGGTGCATCACCTATGTAGTGTAGTTTTCTTTACTTTCATGTTCTTTCTCTCTCCCTAGTCCCTTGGAAATTATAGGATAGAGATAGTCAATAGTTTTCCTTTATTAGAGTTAGCTTGCACTAGATTAGGCGGAGGAACCAACCTTCTCTGGAGGTCTATCTTGAGTAGAAAGTCCCACAACTTGGATATAGTACCCATGTTACCAAAGTCACATTGCTTTTCTAAACACACTCACATTCTAAGAAATCGAGGGTCTTTGTGATTTGGTGATAACAGTTTTGGCACACCTTGTGGGACATCAAAAAGTCTTCATCTTTGTTGCAACAAGATTGGTTTTCTCTTATTGTAAACTATAGCCTATAAGATGATTTTAAACTTCACATCTAGTGACTCTAAAAGGGAAGAATTCATTGGTTTTAGCAAAGTGCAAACTTGCCAAATTTATGAGAAGGATTCAAAAAAGGTCAAAAACAAGAGATGAAGGTATTTTTGAATACTTGCAGCTATCTCCAGGAAGAGGAAGAAGGGCTCAAAGGGCTCAAAGGTATCCATCTCCACCAAATAGAAAAATATCAACACCTCCACCTAGTATGCCTTTCATTCAATCAATAAGAGTTCTTAGATCAATCAAAATGGTTCATAAAAACCACCACCATGAAAAATCCCTATGTCAATTTTATGGGTAGTAGCGCACTTGCTCTTAATGCATAAAATCCAATCCCAGTTGCATCATTAAAGAACATTCCATATTTTACGAGGGAGAACCATAAAAATACAATTGATCACATTCAAGACATTGCAAATGTCTGTGTAATTCATGAGGTCAATGCAATGGATGCGGTAGTCAAAATATTGGCTTCCTCTTTCAAAGGCAAAGCTCTACAATGGTATAAAAGCTTGACAGCGGGATCAATTCAAGATTGAGATCAGTTGTGTACAGATTTTTGTGGCCAATTTAGAGAAAAATTAGATAATTGATCTCTGTTGGAACAATTGACCACAATCAAGAGAGCACCAAATGAACAGATATCTGATTTCAACTTCATATTTAAAAAGGTATGGGATAGGATTCCACTTGCCGTGAGACCAGCAACTGAAGGTGCTTTTCTTTAATTTCTAAAAGCTCTAAATTATGATATTTCCATGATGATATAATCCATGGGAGGTACAAATTTACCTGTAGCCTATAAAACTACTATTAGAGCTGAATTTTTTTTGATCTAAGATGGTAAAATTGTACGTAGGCCACCTCTACCTCTTTATCTAGAATTAGGAAATCTAAGAACTATTCAAGCACCTCAATTAGCTCCTATCCCTGCCCTAAAAAATAAGAGTTCTACTAAAAATCCTACATCTTCTTCTAGCACCTCAAATGAGCTCCAAGAAGTCATGAAGCAATTGTAAAACTTAGGCAATGAGTTCATGACGATTAAGAGGCAAAAACTCAAAATTTTAGATCATACCAGCCTCAAGCCCAACCTAATGGGCCTCTATATATACCTAATAGGCCACATGATCAAGATGAAAATTAGAACCAAGTAAAACCTCCTGCTAATAGGCAATTTCAGCCTTATAATCCTAATTCTTCATCCACATTTAGGGCCTTGGTACCAATTTAAAATAACATGGATGAAGAGTATGACTGGTGCTTCCCATCTAATCAATTTCACAATAATTTAACATGATTTAACGACATTCTAAATCAAGCATTAATGGTGAAAATAATTGGTGTGAAAACAAAGACAAATCAAGAAGGAAATCAACAACACGAAGCAACTCAAGAGGCACCTCCAAATGGCACCACACTTGTGAATTGGCAAGTTAAATATTTCTATGGAATAAATTAGGCCCCTTCCCAAGGTGTGGTAGCAAACACATGGTCCAAAAAGAGGAATATAGAGGAGGGAAAATCATCTAATCCAAATGATTCTCAACCCTCTATCGATCCACAAGGAGTTGACAATCAAAGTGCAGCTCTGAACGTGAAAAATCATCCCAAACCACCTTCTAGGCCAACACATGTGCTAGTTGTAATAACTCATGTGAAAGATAAGGTGGTGCAAAATAAAGGAAAATAGAAGGATAAATCTTCTCCTTTCAATATCATTGAGCAAATAAAGAAAATGAATGTAAACATCTCAATGTAGGAGTCATTAGCTATCCCGATCGAAAGATACCTATTTCAAACAACTATGGAAAATTGGTCTACATCAAAGGAATTGCCCAAGAATCAAGACAAGATGCTCACCAATGTAGTTCCACAAGAAGGTAATCAAGGAGGCCAATAGGGAAAAAATATGGAGTCTCCTCCATTTTACATATCTCTAATCATTGGGAACAATCTTGTGCACAATTGCATGATTGATTTGGGAGCAAGTAGTTTCGTGATTCCTAAAAAAATAGTTGATCAACTAGGCATCCAATATGAATTCATATCCAAGGGTGTAGTGTAGTTAGATGGGATAACGATGACAACTATTGGAGTAATCAAAGGGTTGAACCTTACACTACATGCATGTCCCAATGTTACAATCTTGCAAGATGTCTTAGTTATAGACTTACCACCACTCTTTGCATTATGTTTGTCAAGAGACTTCACGGCCAAAATTAGAGGCTATTTGTCCACCGATTGGTCACACATGCTATTCAGAATAAGGTATGCAGCTAAGGATACAATCAAATATGAACCAATTGAAAACTTCCATATTGAGCCTCATTCACCAATTCTAATCAATGATTTTTTAAAACTTTTGTTCAAGAAGACTACCCAAGTACTGAAATAGATACTAAGGTTGGAGGAATTCTAGACTTAACCCTTAATGAATGGGAAAACAAGAGGCATGCATTTGATCCTTACAAGGAAAAGGAAGAAGTTGAGTTGGGGATTTATTTCTTGCATGAAGAGAACCCACCTCTCCCTAGCATCACCAATATGGATCAAAAAGATGAAAATGAATTATGTTAACTATTCTTCAATGGATTAAGGAGTAGGAAAGGTTCTGGAGGAGGAGCTATGCTAGTTTCTCCTCAAGGTACAAAATATTACTCAACTTTCCATTTTTAGTTTTCTTTCTCAAACAACACAACTAAGTACAAATCTTTGATTCACCAATTGCATTAGGAAAGGAAGAGAGGCATTGAGAACTTGTGAGTATTTGGAGATAGTGAGCTAATTGTAAACCAAGTAAAAGGAAAAAAATAATGCTAATAATGATCTTGAATAATCAAAAGAATATGGTATGGGATATTATCGAGGATTTTGAATATTTTGGCATTAATTCCATCTTGGGAAGAAGAATGAGGTTCAGACATGAGACTTACATAATTTGGGGTAGCATTTTACATTGTGAAAAGTATCAAAAAGAGAAAACCCTACCTCATCTCAAAGTGGTTGTAAGACCGGATGTTCTAGACAATAATAATAGTTGGCAAGTCTTTGAAAGTGACCAAAAATCATCACTTTTTTAAAAGATGAGGCTGAGTTCTCCACTATAAACCAAGATAAGTTGGAAGATCAATATGGTGACCAAGTGGTGCAATTGAGAACAAACAAATTACCAAAGGGTCTTGTAACTTTGGAATCAATATTCAACCCCAATGATCAATTCTGAAAAGAGAAGGAAAAATTCAAGTAAAGGGTGAAGATTCAGAGCCTATTTTAGTTGGAGAAGGTAAGATGTTATAGATTGGAAAGGTAAGTAATCCAAAAGAAAAATATGAATTCATCTAACTTTTTCAAGAGTTTCGTAACATCTTGGCTTGGAATTATAAGGATTTGAGAGGCTTTAATCCAAAATTAGCTCAACGTACTATTGAACTAGATCGAGAATCCAAGCCCATCATACATAAGAAAAATGTAGGTGAATCCTCACATCAAACCTCTCATGAGAAAAGAATTGAATAAGATGATTGAGGCTAACATCATCTTTCCAATCAAGCATTCTAGTTGGGTTACAAATTTGGTTTGAAGACAAAAGAAAAATGGAGAAATTAGACTATGTGTGGATTTTTGGGATTTGAATAGAGCTTCACTCAAAGATCATTATCCACTTCCTTAAATAGAGTGAATCTTGCAAGTATTGGCTATTTCTGAAAGGTTTTCATTGTTAGACTACTACTCGTGCTATAATCAAATCATGGTGAAAGAATAAAATCCGTTCAAGACAACCTTTACTACAAAATGGGGCATATATGCTTATAGGAAGATGCCATTTGGATTGTCAAATGCCAAAGCAATGTTTCAGTGAGAAATGGATATGGAATTCAAGGGGTTGATCAACAAGATAGTTCTTGTTTATCTCGATGATATCACCATGTTCTCAAGGAATGCAACAGACCATCTCTTTCACCTCAGGAAAGTATTTCAAAGGTGTAGAAGATTTGGAGTGTCCTTGAATCCAAAAAGTGTGTATTCTTGGCACACGAAGGCAAGTTATTGAGCCACATTGTTTTAAAGGAAGGACTGACTATTAATCCCGAAAGAGTGGAAGCCATTTGAATAATTCCATTTCTAAGTCACAAGAAATCCCTCTAAAGCTTCTTGGGAAGAATAAAATTTTCCATAGATTTGTGCTTGATTTTTCCACTTTGGTGAAGCCATTGAAAATGATGTTTAAGAAGAACCTTAAATTAAAGTGGAAAGAAGAAGGAAAATAATTTTTGAGGCCATTAAACATGCAATATCTCAAGCCGCAACTCTCATCAACCTAGAATTTTCCAAGGATTTCATGCTATATACTTTTGGAGGTTTAGATACAATCTCGGCCATCTTGGTACAACTAAATAAGGAATGTTCAGAGAAGCCCATAACATTATTCATTCAGATCTTGGAATATTATGAAGTAAGATACTCTTTCATTAAAAAGAATGTTCTTTCTATCATTAAAAGTCTGAAAAAATTAAGACACTTGGTCTCAAACAATAAAATCCAACCGTTAGTGTCTCATGCCAGAGTCAAATAATTTCTCCTGAACAAATATTTGAACGAAAAGAGAGTAGGTTGGATCACCCGAGTGATGGAGTATGATATTGAGATCAAAGTGACTAAGTTGGTTTTGGTAAAGGCCTATGTGAGCAGCTTTCTTCCAAACAACATGCTGAGCCAAAAAGTCAAGAAGAAGTTGTTTTGGTGCTACAAAATGATCAAGAACAACCAACTGATGATGTGCCCATTCCATGTTGGACTCAAGACATGGTGCATTATCTATAAATAGGTATGTGCCCTCCGGAGTGGAGTAAAGCAAAGAGAAGATACTTCAGATTACAGTCCTTTCCATATGTGCTTATTGATGGTGTTTTGTTCAAGAATGACGTGAATGGAGTTCTCCTAAGGTGTGTCCCAAAACCATATTGAGAAAGTGTTTTATGAGTTCCATGATGGAGAAGTGAGAGGAAACAACTCTCAAAATCATGAAATCTAGTTGTTATTTGCCTACGGTGTTTAATGTCTGCTATGATTGGATCAAGAAGTGTAAAAGGTGTGAGTTATTCATAGGGAAGGAAATAATAACAATGCTACCCCTTCATCCCATTTCAATTGATCAAACACTCATGAAATGGGGATTAGACTTCATTAGATTCATCAATCGAACTCAAGCCAAGGACATAAGTGGATTCTCATGACAACGAACTATTTCACCAAGTGGATCAAGCAAAGAGCTCAAGGAAGGAAACAAATCTAGCATCTTGGAATTATACAAGGGGATAATCACGAGGTTTGGTGCACTTGATAATATCATATTAGATAATGCATTGGCCTTCCTTGGCACAAAGATAATAGAGTGGGATGTTAAAAATGGAATTTATCTCAATACTTCTTCTAATTACTACCCTTAGGGTAATGGGAAAGTAGAGTCCAAAAACAAGAACTTATTGAGAATCATTAGAAGAAATCTTGATGAAAATCAAATAACCTGGCACACGAAGCTCAAATCAGCCTTATGAGTTGATATAATTACACCCAAAAGGTCAACATGTAGTTCTCCATAAAGGATGGTATACAAGAAAGAATCACGCTGCATATATCACTTGAGTTGCCAACACCTGGAGCTCATGAAGTAGTTGGAACTAGCTGAATTTGAATGCATGGAAATTAGGTATGCAGAGATGATGGAATTGGAACAAACAAGGAGCATGTATTGCAAACCATGGAGAAAGATTAAACACTAGTTAATAGGATCTTTCAAAAGAAGGAAAAAGCCATAACATTCCAAGAGGGAGATTTGGTGCTAAAGTGGGATGTTAATCAGGAAAACTCGGGAAAACATTCCAAGTTTGACATGATATGGAGTGGTCCATGCATGATTGCAAAGTGAAAATTTAGGAATTCCTTCCAACTAGCTAAGTTAGATGGTGAAGAAATGTAGATTTCAGTCAATGGAATCTACCTCATGTAGTGGCCACTTCCCTTTGACACTTTTAGATACTGATTTTGATACTATTGATCATATTATGGACACTATTATGTTTTATTTCAGTATGATGGTTAGATGTTAGATCATGGATTATTATTGAGCTAGATTCAGTTACTATGCATGATGATTACTAGAGACATTTTTATACGTGGTTGATGATATACTGTTTGACATGGACATATTATGGATGTTGATTTGGACTTGTGACATTGGATATTTTGAGTAGACCTAGTATGGTAGATTATTGATAATGATATAGTTGATTATTTAATTAAAAATGATAATGTTGAATTCTTGATATTGTTGTGATTCATGTGTTTAGATGATCTTGAAATGTTGTTTATATCATTTTGGATGTTTTGATATGGCCACGAGGCCGAAGGAGGTATTTGAAATTTGTAGGATAAAAATCACAACAATGTCAGGGGACTGGAGACTAACCATATTAAAATTTTGGGTGAGAGCAACAAGGTCACCATGGCAATTGTGTTATGTGTTTGTGTGTTGAGTTATGTTAGGATTTCCTATGGGGGGATTTCTATTATATGTGACCATGGTATATGTGTTTTATTTATGTTTTCCTTTTAATTATTGTTGTATGTGTTTTATTAGTAATGTGTTCCTTCTTGTAATAAATTTAAATGTGGAAGATCAACGTGTGAAATCCTATAGTTAAACTTTTATTAAATTTAATTGGGACATGGAATGTAATTAATAAAGTTGTTGATTTTAAATAATAATGTTGGAAGAGTGTGTAAGTTAATATGTAAGAATGTGTAAGAAATATGTAAGAGTATGTAAGGCAGATTTTGGAATGTTAAACACTTCATCTCCTTAGGAATTCGAATTTGTCCTTGGAGGCCAAATTTGGAGGCTTGTGGGACAAGTTAAACTTGTCCCACACCTCTTAAAATGATCCACCAACCATGCCTATGGTTTGGAGGTTAAATTTAGGCATTTTTATGCATTTTGAAGTGATAATTTGTAAGTTTTAATTGCACTTCCCTTACATATTTTTAATTCAGTCCTTTTGGAGTGTGTAAGTGATATTGTCATTTTTATTTATTGTGATTTGGTGAATGATGTTGAATTCCTCTTAGGGTTGAGGAAGAATGATGTGGCATCCTACATGGATCCACATCATCCTCTCCTCTTCCTCTCCCTTAAATTCAAAGTTTCTTTCTCTTTTATGGTTGTTGAAACTTTGTTATTTTCCTCTTGGGGGCGCATTTTTTGTTGCCGTTTGTGGAGTTTGTTGTGGAGGAATCTTGGAGTCTTTTACATGCTTGAAACTTTCTGATTTTGGACTGCACTTTGACAGTTAGAGAGCTTGTGGATCTTGGAACAAACTCCATTATGGAGAGGTAGGCATCTTGAGTTGTGTTTTAAATATCTTTCCTTCTCTTGCATGCATGTGTAAATGGTGTTTGTGGTTATGTTCTTGGCTGGTTGGGTAGATTGCTTAGGGTATGGTGTAGGAGAAGGCTATGGGGATTTCATATGGGGGGAATAAGGGATCACAATAACATTGTTTTATTGTGGAGGGAGTTTTGGTTTGGGATTCACCTTGGAAAAGAAACTACTTGCATTTCTTACTCTTGGGGGCATAAGGGATAAAATTTGGGGGCATAAGGAGGGGTTGAGAGATATAAGGTTTATGGGTTTTGATGTGTTTAATGGCGGTATGATTTTTGGTGGATGCCCAATTCCAAATTGGGAGGCATAAGGAGTTCCCCATAGTCCTTGCTCTTGTTTGACATGCTTGATCAAGTATATGTGTTGTGTGAATGATTTCAATTGTAGTTGTGAACTGTTGTTCTTGCTTGGACTGCATTTCCTTATTGTTGAATACAATGTGAAGAATGATGTATGTTTGTTGTGGAAGCCATTATTTCCATGAGTTGTCTCTCATTCTCTATTTCAATATGGTTAAGGCTCGGGGGCCAATGAGGAAGGATGGCTTCTCCCTTCTCATTATATGTCTTGGTTGGGTGGAGAGCACTGCCTTTCCCCCTTCCTTGTGATCAAAAAAATAAAAGATGGAGAAATCAGCATGCTGCTGTTTAGAGAAAGAAGAATACAATTTTGACAGTCCTATCTCTTGAGAAAATTCAATGTAACCTTTCCCACTTCGAGTGGATGAGTGTATAAATGTTGTAATGTGAAATTATTGTATTGATGATAGAATTTTGAACTTGAAAGGAGAAATGTAAGGAAATATAATTGTTCTCTGTTTTTACAAAATAATGTAAATGATGCTCTATGCCTTGTATTTTGTAATTTGACACCAATTCAAATTGGAAAAATGACAAGTTGTAAAAGTGTTATGGAATTATGAATAAAGGATTGCATTTGTTTCTTTTAAATCGTATTGTATATCTGGAATTGATTTGCTATCCAAGAATGAGATTTCGTTTTGGAAAGGAATAATAAACAGTGTTGTATATATTATGTATCGTATTTGAAAGCAAATGAAAGTGATAAGTTGAAATGATGTGTTTGTTGATCACTAAAAGATTGCAATCCTTTCTCAAAAGTGTATTGCATATTAGATTTGAATTAATGTTGAAGTTTGATTGTTGTTTGAAAAGAAGCATGAGTATGAAATAAATGACAATGTTATATCCCTTGAAAAATATTGTTAAAATTGAAATCGTAAATGCATTTTCATTTAGAATTGGATGGATGATTTAATAAGAAATGTATTTGACTAAGTTAGGAATCATATACACATTTAAATGACCAAAATTGATAAGCAAAGTTAAAGGAAATAGTTACTATTTTAAACTCCAATCTAACAATTTATATTTTATTAAAAATGAACAGCTTCATGCTTACACCGAGAAACAAGATTTGAAACATTGCAATTTAGACTTAGTAAGACCTAAGAAACTCAAAATTACTACAACAGTTAAGAAAGAACCTCCATAACTTAATAAAATTCAATTCGGAGCTTCCAGTCATTTTTTCCGTCTATTGCCGGAAAAATGCAACCTTGAACAAATTGAACAAATTGACTTCACTAAAACACTCTAAACTCTCCCTAGACTGATCCTCCATGTTTTTTTACATGTTGAGTGAAGGAGGAGTTCTAAATTAACCAAAATATGAAGTTGCAAATTGCCAGTTCACAAATTTAAAGCCTGCAGATCCTTTTTGCAAAATTTACCCTTAATAACTTAAAAAAGTAAAATTTATGCTTCATGTGCAAAGAGAGCATTGAGAGCTTTCTGAAAATTCCTCATTTTCCCAAAATTGAGCTTTCTAGTTCAAGTTATGGCACTTTGAAAATTTTGAGCTTAAGCGGGAAAATTTGGGAAAATTTTCACTTCTAAGGGCCTGCAAGCCAAAAATTTCTTATCATTTCAGCCTTAGGATTTTTTTTTAGAAATTTTGGACCTTAGGAGAATTTTCACTTTTCCCTCTGGCCGGCCTGTAGCCAATTAGAGGGCACCACGTGTCCTCTAGGGGCTGAGGCGGAGGCGCGGATTAATTTTAACCCTTAAACTTTTTTGAAAATTTTTGGAAAATTTTCACTTTTCCTTCGCCGGCCCACAACCAATCAGAGGCTGCCACGTGTCCTCATGGGGCTGCAAAGTGGAGGCGCAGAACTTTTTTTTGCTCTTTGTTTTTTTTTTTTTAATTTTGGAAAAAATTTCCATTTCGCTCCGCCGGCCCGCATCCAATCAGAGGGTGCCACATGGAACCTTGGGGTGACGGCGGAGGTTCGGGGAAAATTTTGCATTTGCGCCACATGGGGAAAAATTCTAAAAAATGCCTTGCAACCCACCAAAGGGGTTTTCCCCTCCTCTTGACACATGTCCCCCTTGGGGAAAATTTGATCCCAAAACTCCGTCGGACCATATCTTGAGTTCCCGAAGGAGTTAGGAGGACTTCTTTATATCACCGGAAAGGTGAGAAAATTTTCTATCCATTAGGAATGGTTTAGGGAAATTTTGTAAGTGTTTAGTCAGAGAAAAATCTAGTTGAAGTTTTGAGCCTATTAGAGAGCAGCATGGGGGTAAATTTCTCCCGAACTTAATTAAAACATGTAACCCTAAAATTGGAACCTTGTGAACTTGAATATAAGTTAATGAAGGAAAACATATGTGGTACTACCTTGTTCTTGTACCGAAACTCGATAGTGAAATTTGATGTCTTGTAACCTTAATGTAGGTACCTCTAATCAAAAAAAAATAAATTATCCTATAATTTTCTAGCTAACCCTAGGTTGTTTCATTGGTCTCAAGTGGTTGTTTAAATGGACACTATACCTCAAATATTACTACTATAAGGAATATTTCTCACCCTTGTATGTATTAGCTTAGGATTTTTATTCCCCAAGTGTTTGTGTACATTGTATAGTTGTTAGAATAGGTTTCAATTTCCTAAGTGATGATGCCCATGATTTATTACTTTTAGTGTCTTATTTCAGATATGTTCATCATTCTTCCTGAAAGAGAAGTTGTGGCAAATAGACTCAATGTCAGTAAGAAATAGTAGCTGTCCTCGATAAAATTCAAATATAGAGCAATTAAAATCAAATCAAGAGGCATATTTCAAAATTTCCATTCTTTTTCTTCTTCAGATCAACAATCGAGTTTCTCTTACCTTCACCAAATCAAAAAAATCAAGATTGGGGTAGATTTGGTAATGTAAAACATGATAGTCCTCAAGGCTTCTATCAACCTTCAAGAAATGTTTAAGGAGAAAGAATTAGCCACCATGCATACCTTCAAGGATTGATAACAAATATGCAGCCTTCAACAATGCTCTAGGTAGCATATCGTAACTTGAACATTCAAGAAGAAGAAGGAAATCAAGATTTAATAGAGTTCCACGATGTCTTAACCTAAATAATGTCTTAATTGAAGCTCCACAACATGTAACATATGAAAACATCATCGGTTTTATGTACTTCATACTTAATAGATTTGGGTTATAGGAAGAAAGTAATGAAAGTACTGGGTTTAAACAATGTTCCACTCTCACAAAAATTTTAACTTCAATATTTTCTTATGAAAGTTGAGAGTGCAAGTAGCAAGGTAGTTCAGGATGTAAGAAACAACATCCTAAGTGTTCCGAGTTCACATTTTTCAAAGAATTAAATCAGCTCATGATGAACGTGAGGGACTCCGTGCCCAATGGATAGCTTAAGGTCACTGGTTGGTCCATTTAGCATGAAAATGTTCCCACGAAGTCGCCAAATTGTTATCTAATTTCACTACCTTGGTGAAATTGGACAACGAAGCAACCTTACTTTAAAGGAACCTCATAGCCAATCAAGAAGATACATGCATGATTGGGGTCTTGAGAGAGTTGAAAGTTGTAAGAGAATATTTTCCTCTTCTTAGTCTTCATAAAGTTCAAGTTTTGATAAGACAGGAGAAACAAGCAAGGTGGCCTGTAGGCAACAAAATTGGAAAAAATGTATTTGGGACATTCCTTGGAAAATTCACATAGATCTATAACACCCGAAAGTTTCAAATTACATAAATCTCTAAAAGGGTTTTAAGGGTCAAGAATGATTTCCCTTAGTTCAAAGCCAATTCATTGTAGGGATGCAAGACCGAGCTGCCCATTTTTATGCATGCCAAGCCGTTTAACATTGGAACGAGATCATATGATGGAAGACCGAGCTAGGCATTTTTGGGAAGCATCAAGTTTGTATGATAAGTGAGGCAATCCATAATGACATGGATGACCGAGCTGTTATGGCTAAGTTGGTTGCGATGACACTAGACACACATGGCTGATTTCAAGTCCAGAGGAGCAAGCTGACATCATTTTATAATGGAGAGAGTTGTTTTGTAGAAAAGATTGAGCTATCTTGGGAACTTGGGTATGTGTATCTAGGTTACAAGGTTCAATTATAGAGATATACCTAAGTGAAGCACCATAGAAAATCACCGCTTCACAATGGGGGAGTTCCTAAATTATTTTGCACAAGAAAATTCTTACAAAATCAACTTAGACACATGGATTGAATTGAGCTTAGTTCAGAGCATTGACTCGTGACATGGGAGATCCATTACATCAAGGATTGTTGTGTAACATTCCCATTTTAAGACATTAGAAACAAGGGAATTATTTTTTTATACAATGTTCCTGTTCTAAACAAAACATAATTAGGAACACACATTCCATGCCAATCAATCTCATAACAGATAACCATATGCAACTATAAATGACTTGGTGAATTACTGATCTCTCATTGCATGAATCAGCCTCTAACCGACTCTCTCATGTTTTTCTTTAAGTATTGAATAGTTTTATGTATACTACGTATACTTGGTTTTATTACCCTAATCTAGGTAATCGAGTGAACTATTTAAAGAACCTATTTTAATATTTGTTACCAATATTCATCTGAAATAACGTTTCTTAAACTATGTGACAGAGGACAATGCAACTAGTAGCTTGTGATAATTTGGCCAAATATTTCCAACATACTATTCATATTACTATTCCTAGACGACATACTCATCAAATCAGAATACATCCTTCACCTCACTCTTTGTTATCTAGAATGGTCTTCACTGACTTCTGTCAATCCACTTGCCCAAGGTTTGAACCTAACCCAAGTTAGCGACATAATTTGTTATAGGGAGATGCCCACGATGACTTCAGGTATATGGGCATACTCAACCGACCTAAGTCGATCGAATGTGCATAGGTACTCTGAGTTATAGAAAGCTACTTCCTATTCCAATTCATACTGTTAGCTTGACCTAGAGAGAAACTAAGTTCAAGTCCAGATGTGTGTAGATCTAGATGAACTAATATGGAAGGGTGTTGCAACATGTCAACTACAACACTGTATCCTTGAGAATACCTTAGTCTTCTTGAAGGTACAGTTCTATAGTTGGCATGTGCCAATATACGATAGAACTACTTCATCATGATTTACATACCTCTAATAGGTCATTAACACTTAATTAATTTTGGATTAAGATTCAAATTACAGAAACCTTAATGACTTGGAGAGGGCTGACCAATAATGTATTTAAAAAAATAGAATTTCAATCCAAGAGAACCATATCACCTTCCAAATTCCAATTAATCCATTAATTGTTGTACAAAGTTTCGTAAGAGAATGCCAATACAAAACATCCAAATTTTAAGTCATACTTTCCTTCCCATCTCCTTATGAACTCACCGTAATAGTTACTTGAATACCATAACTCACTCGAACACCATTAAATATAAATTTCGAAGCAGAGGAGTTCAATACAGAAAAAGAGCAAGTTATTCCTTCACCATTTTTATACAAGTTGAAGTATAGAATGTAGAAAATGCCATAAACCACATTCACCCATTGACCTTTGTTTTTAAATGAATTCGAGTTCATAATGAAGAACAAAGTATACAAATACAGTCCCAAACAAGGAGCTTAAAAACTTAACAGAACGTGATACAGTTTAAAAGGGTAGTCTTCTACCTTTCAAAACAAGAAAAGGAATTCAGTATAAGCATGCAAGTTTACCTAGTATAGATACAAACAAGATGTCTATTCCTTGCTTTCACACAAGTTTATGTTCATACAATGAGATGAAACATATACCCATACAGATCGCAAAAGGAGTAATATAACTTTAAAACTCAAACATGCA
The DNA here is from genome assembly GCA_018340775.1 of Taxus wallichiana var. yunnanensis. NCBI lineage: Eukaryota > Viridiplantae > Streptophyta > Pinopsida > Cupressales > Taxaceae > Taxus > Taxus wallichiana. Next base: position 490,685,959 of record CM031235.1, read on the forward strand.
TCAGAGAAGAGTATCCATTTACTTTTTGCCTTCAGAAGAAATTTCTAGTTCGAATCTCAAGACAAAAAATACTTACTCAAAATATTTTTCGAGAAGACATTCTAGTACATATTTCAATCAAAATACTAAAGTATCGCAATTGTAAATGCATTTCACCATTTTAACTCACTAAGAGAGAACAACCAAAAACAACATTATCATGCAAGGGTTCCAAAACCAAAAGCACAGATTATTCCAACAAGAAAGAAAATAACCAGAAAAAAATAGAAACCCATTTATCTCATGAGAGAAAAGTTGTTTTAAAGAAACATTTTGAGAAAAACAAGAGATCTTAATTGATAGAGCCTATCATGCCTAATAGTGCTTCTACCGATTCGAAGAAGATTTTCAGCTTAGCTTCCAATGATTCTTCTTCTCCAAGCAAGATCAACAACCAAAAACCTCTTTCCCCAATGTCTCATATACTTTCCTTGAATTGAAAATAGACCAAGGGAATAAAAAATAGCCATAAACTGAAAATAGAATTGCTGGTTCAAAGAACTAGATAGCTCCATGCATAGTAAAAATCAAAAAGCTTGAATGACCAAACAACCTCCAAAAATCTACCCGCATGGTTTCCAAGGTGGTTTGCTCACCAAAAATGAGGGTCATTAATTCCATTAACTCTCAAATTCCCACCTATCTCTCTTCGCCACCACCATCCAAAATTGGTGAGACCCAATTCAACTTCTGCATGCATCACTAAACCTTAGTGATGACTCCACGTAGAATCCCACCAAACTTCATGCTTCTACCTAAACTGGCAGCACATTGTCCAATTAATTCAAAAATCAAATCAAATTTATAGCTTAGGAACTGTTGCCAAGCTTACCACTTGCCATACAAACCTTATGTCCCCTTTCCACATTTCATTAGTTTAGGATAGATACCATTAGCTTCGGTTAAGACCATATGATAGTTTAGAAGTATTTACCTTAGGTTATAAACATTACTAGAGGTAAATTTCCCTCTTAGGTTAGGTCATAGCTCATAGCCATTTAGTATTAGATATCAGGTTAGAAATAATCCTAACATCACCTTAGGTTATTCCCCACATCCCAATTTAGAACATGCAACCTAGGTTAGGATGTTATCCCGAATGAAATAGGCATAGATAAAAGATAGGTACATTTACCTTAGTTTAGAATCCTGTTAGGATAGATCTCATAGGCCTAGGACTTAGTTTTTATTTTTCCTTCATAGTCCTAAAGTAGGCCTCATACCACTTGATGAAATTAGCATCCTAAAGAGATCAATCAAGAAGATCTAAGCACATAACATACAATGGAATGTAGGCACGATCTTACAAGAAAATAAAATAATTTGTAAACATACAAGAGTTCAGTCCATTATGTCCTTCAACCTCTGAATATCAGTTTACCATTTAGATCAGTAAGAAGATTTAAAACATACCTTGGATCAATGGAATTGATCCAAGGATTTGTTAATAAAAAGAGATAAGTTTGCAAACTTCATTTCTAGATTACAACTTATCTATCAGAAGTAAAAATGGAAATTTGGATATCATTTCCCAATGAATCCAAGAGCAGAAATGACTCATCCATGGCAAAGCATGATTTCCAAAAATCAAAGGAACACTCCTTATCCAGAAAAATCACATGTCAACGCTTGCAATGCAAAAGAGGAAAGATAACAATTTGTCAAAGATGTTACATGCTTCCCTCCTAAAAGAATCATCATCCCGATGATTATCTCCTTAAAACAATTTACATCAAGGACAATCATTTTTATTAACTTTCTTTTCATATGTTCAAAACATAACAAAATTTTAAAATTCCCAAAACAATCAACATTTACTTAGCTGTTTATTTTAAACAATGAAATATCTACCCAAAACTGGTAGGTTTATTGTCATAAAAGAATTAAATCACAAATTATATCAGTCAACAAAATCAATTCTATTCAAATAAGTATGGAAAAGTAGTTTTCATATCTTCCAGATTTTCCCATGTTGCACTTTCTTCATTAAACTGGTCCCACTGGACCTTACATTGACTTATTTCATGATTTCTTAAGTGCAACTAGTGAGTTTCTAGCACTCGCAAGGGTTTAACCATGATTATTCCTGGGTCTTGGACCTACAAGGAATTCAATTTAACACATGTGATAAATCTGAAATGTATTTCTTAAGCAAAGAAATATGGAAAACATCATGCATTCATGACAAAGTAGGAGGTAATGCTAAATGATAAGCTACATGGTTGATTACTTCAACTATTTCAAAAGGTCCCACAAAATGAGGTGATAACTTGGCAGCCCTGCCAAAAGTTATAGAACTCTTTTTCAGTTTAACTCAAGAAATACCTTCTCACCAAGTTCAAATTTCCTATCAACCCACTTCAATTCAGCATAACTCTTTTGCCTATCTTGCTACTTCTTTCAAGCGTTCATGAATCATTTTAACTTGTTGTTCCATTTTCGTAAGGATTTCAGGTCCAATTACCTCTCTATCCTCAATGTTGTCCCAACTAATAGGGGTTCTGCATTTTCTTCCATGTATAATGCTTCGAAAGGTGCCATCTTTAGAGAGGCATGATATGTGTTATTGTATGAAAACTCAACTAATGGAAGGTACTCTTCCCATTTATATTATTGATCCATGTAATACATTTCCATAACATATCCTCTAAAACTTGATTAACTCTTTCAGTTTATCCATCCGTTTTCGGATGATACACAAAACTGAAATTCAACTTAGTTCCTAGAGCTGCATTAAGGGTTTTCCAAAACCTTGAAGTCATTCTAGGATCTCTATCAGATATGATTAATTCAGGTACTCCATGTAATCTGAAAATATCATGTACAAACCTTTTTTCCAAAATAGGAGAATCATCCTTAAGATTACCAACAATAAAGTGAGCTACTTTTGTTAGTTTATCCACAACAACCAAAATAACATCATGTTTATTTCTTGACATAGGCAACCCTTGTACAAAATCCATGCTTATTACTTTCCATTTGTATTGCGGTATGCTGTGAGGATACAATAAACTGACTAGATGCATATGTTCATCTTTAACACATTGACATTCCAAGCAATGTGTCACAAAATCAATAACATCCTTTTTCATCCCTTTCTAGAAATATTGTTGTTTTATATCAGCAAGCATCTTTGTAATACCAGGGTGTCTAGAAAAGGTGAATTGTGAAATTCTACTAACAATTTCTTTCTTAAATCATTTAGCGAAGGTATGTATACTCTATTTTCAAATCGTAAGATTCTTTCATTGTCAAAGTGAAAACCTTTATATCTCACATCATTTGGTTCTGCAATAAGTGTTGTTTTTACTTGTTGAAAATAAGAATAAGATTCCATAACACTTTTTACTTCATCCTTAAACTAAGTTCTTAATGTTATAAGAGCATAAATGTGCTTCCTATGACTTAGAGCATCAGCTACTCTATTTTCCTTTCCTTTAATGTAATTTATGTCAAAATCATATTGAGACAAAACTCTAACCATCTTCATTGTCTTACATTTAGATTTGGATGAGTGAAAATATACTTCAGCCCAAGATGATTAGTTTTTAATTCAAAAGGTTTACCAAGTAGATAATGCCTCCAAACTTGAAGTGCATGAACAATGAAGCAAGCTCTAAATCATGTGGAGCATAATTCAACTCATGTAACTTTAGTTTTCTACTTTCGTAAGCTATGACATGATCATTTTGTAACAAAATACCTCTAAGACCTTCCCCGGATGCATCCGTTACAATAATAAAGTCTCCATTAGGGTCTGGTACAACTAAAATAGGTGCTGAAGTTAACTAATCCTTCAAATTTTTGAATGTAGATTCACATTTCTCATTCCAAACAAACTTCTTATCCTTTTTCTGCAATGAAGTTATTGGTGCAACAACTTTGGAAAAATATTTTACAAATTTTCTATAGTAACCAGCAAGACCCATGAAGCTTCTAACTTCATGTACATTCTTTAGTGCAGGCCACTCAGTTATAGCTATAATTTTAGAAGGATCTACAACAATTCCATTCTTACTTATAACATGACCCAAATAGTGCACTTTTGTGTCATAGAAAGAACATTTAGATAGCTTACCATATAACCTGTCTCTTTCTCAAAATTTCCAAAACTATCTTCAAATGCTCATGGTGTTCCTCAATACTTTTAGAATATATGAGAATGTCATCCAAGAATACAAGCACAAATTTGTCCAAGTATTCTTGAAAAATATTGTTCATTAAATTCATAAAATTTGTAGGTGCATTTGTTAATCCAAAGGTAAAAATGGTGAACTCATAATGTCCATACCTTGTTCTAAAAGTTGTTTTATGAATGTCCTCATCCTTAATCCATAATTGATGATATCCAGATCAAAGATCTATCTTAGAATATACCGATGCTCCACGCATCTGATCAAATAGATCATCAATTCTAGGGAGTGGATATTTGTTCTTGATTGTTGCTTTGTTTAACATTCTGTAATCAATGCACAATCTAAGTGTTCCATCCTTCTTTTTCACAAAAATTACCGGTGCTCCCCAAGGTGAAACACTCGGTCTAATCAAACCCTTAGACAAAATTTCTTGCAATTGTGCCTTAAGCTCTACCAATTCAATAGTAGTCATTCGGTATGGTGCCTTAGAAATAGGCTCGGTTCCAAGGCTTGATTTCAATTATGAAATCAAATTCTCTTTGGGTGGAAGACCTAGTAACTCTTCTGGAAACACATCACTGTAGTTTTGTAACAATGGATATCATTCCATGAAATCATTATTTTCCTCAGTGGATTCAGAAATTTTTACTGCATATAAGGTACAACCTTTATTTTTGGCCTTTTTAAGTTGCATAGCTGATAGTTTCCTAACTGAAATCTCACGTTTCACACCCTGAATCTCTGTTGTTTTTTATAGGTCATCTAAACAACTAATATGTTTTTCAAAATAGTCCACTTTTGCTTTATGCTCAACTAACCAATTAACACCTATGATTACATCATAAGACCCCAAAGGAGAAACATAAAGATCAACTTCGGTGGAAAAACTAGGTAAGTCAAGGACTGCCCCAAAAAGACACATACTAATTGTATGAACAACATTGTTTCCATAATGTATAGTCCATGTTTTATCCATTTTCCATCTTTTCTTTTTAGTTTTGATGCTAATTTACTAGAAATAAAACATTTTGTAGCTCTTATGTATCAAAAATAATAGTTACAGGTATGCCAAATAACTTACCCAGAACTTCTATGGGCGTGACTTGTTTTTCATCCTGTTTGTCAGCTACTGTAGCGTGTATCTTGTGTTGCTTGATTATGATCATCCTTTTCAAAGGACATTGGTTTGCGTAATGATCCTTGCCATAGTTATAACAACCTCCTACAGGTCCCTTTTTAGGCTCAGATTTATTTCTAGCCTTAAAGTTATCATTCTGACCTCCATAGGACTTCTATCCATTATTATTATTCTTGACAAAGTTGTTTCATGGATTTCAGTAGACTTATTTGTTGTTTTTTCTTATTATTATCATCTGAAAACTTACTTTTCATACCAAACTTCTTCCATGGTCCTTTCTTAGGTGTAAGAGATGATGAAGAGGAGTTGGGAACTTTCTTCCTCACTTCCTCCTTATGAGTAGAAATTGCCTTTAATTTATGTTCCTGCCTTATGGATTTTTCAACAACCCCTTCCATAGTGGTTGGGATGTGAACATCCACCTCTCCTCCTATAATGGGATTCAATCCCATGATGAATTTCTATATCCTGAACTTCTCATCAGTTTGATATTGAGGTACATACTTAAGGAGTTTAGTAAACCACTCCCAATACTCAATTACAATTAGCTTTCCTTGCGCTAAGTTCTGAAATTCAGTCATTTTTTGATCATAATAAAGTTGTGGCAGCCAACGTTGCCTAAAGTAACTTTTAAATTGATCCCAAGTGATATTAGTTTCATCAATATTCAACTCAACCTTACATTATCCCACCATGAAGATGCTTCATGGGAAAGCTGATATGCTCCCCATATTGCCTTTGTTTCTTCCGAGAAGTTCCTTATTGCAAAGTACTTCTCCATTTCACTGAGCCAATTCTCAGCTCCATCTCCTAATGTGGTGCCATCAAATTTAGGTGGACTTATCCTTTTTATATCATTAGTGAGTTCAAGTTTTGCCAGCCTAGCCTTTTTGTTTTCAGATGATCAGGCATGTTCACATTATTATTATCAACACCCAAATTGGTGTTGTCCTAGGAGGTGGCTGATTATTATTACCAGCATCTTCTTCCTCCTCATTTCCCATTACTTGTTGTTCAAGTATAGCCAAACAATCTCTTGTGTCCAACAGGCAACAAGGATCTCATCAAGTTTTTGGGTAGTTGTTGCTCCTTCTTCAGGTGGAGGATTATTTGCAACATTTCCTCTTATTCTAACCATTTTTTGTTAACAAGAAAATTTAAGTTTTATCAGATTATGGACACAATAGGTCCAAGAGCTACAACCTTCAGCTCTGATACCAAGATGTAACATTCCCATTTTAAGACTTTAGAAACAAGGATTTTTTTTTTTTTTTTACACAATGTTCTCTATTCTAAATAAAACATAATTTAGAACACACATTCCATGCCAATCAATCTCATAATAGATAACCATATGTAGCTATAAATGACTCGGTGAATTACCGATCTCTCATTGCATGACTTGGTCTCTAACCGATCTCTCATGTTTGTCTTTAAGTATTGAATACTTTTATGTATACTATGTATACTTGGTTTTCTTACCCTAATCTGGGTACTGAGTGACCTGTTTAAAGAACCTATCTAAATATTTGTTACCAATATTCATCTAAAATCATGTTCCTTAAACTAGGTGACATAGGACAACACAACCAACAGCTTGTGATACTTTGGCCAAAGATTTCCAACATACTATTCATGTTACTATTCCTAGATGACATATTCATCAAATCGAATACGTCCTTCACCTCACTCTTCTGTTATCTAGAATGGTCTTTACTGACTTTTATCAGTCCACTTGCCCAAGGTTTGACCCTAACCAAGTTAGCGACATAATTTGTTATAGGGAGATGCTCATGATGACTTAGGGTATATGGGCATACTCAACCGACCTAAGTCGATCGAATGTGCCTAGGTACCCTGAGTCATAGAAAGCTACTTCCTATTCCAATTCATACTGCTAGCTTGACCTAGAGAGAAACTAAGTTCAAGTCAGATGTGTGTAGATCTAGATGAACTAATGTGGAAGGGTGTTGCAACATGTCAACTACAACATTGTATCCTCGAGAAGACCTTAGTCTTCTGAAGGTATAGTTCTATAGTTGGCATGTGCCAACATCCGACAGAACTACTTCATCATGATGTACATACCTCTAGGAGGTCATTAACACTTAATTAATTTTGGATTAAGATTCAAATTACAACAACCTTGCCAAACCCTAAATCCAACACCCCTTAAGTTCTTCATCCATATTTGATTTAATTAATATTAAAGAACTTCATTAACTCATGATTGCTTTTATGTTTGTTAACTTTGACTTCTTGCGAGCAATTATCCAAAAATAGAACAACATACATCATAAGGTTAATTTAATGTAACTCAACTATTCAAATAAGGTGTAGCAACCACACAGGTTCAACTAGAGCAGACTTCATAGAAAATGAAGTCTAAATGATTAACGATCATAAACACCATTCTTTTACTTTACATTCTTTTGAGAGAGGAAGAGTCTTCCTCTACATGGTTAAGTGTTAGGGTTTATCATACCCTTTATATCTTTCACACTTTCTATAGTTTAATTGTATATTCAATATACATCCCATTATCATAATATATTATTTAGATAAAGAACGTCATCTTATGCAACTTAATAAGTTGCTTTCAATTAAGAGAGAGATTGAACTATTTCTCTTCATCCAACTTATCAAATGACAACAGAAATAAGAATACAAACAGATATGAAAAATATCAACAAGATAGTATTCCAACTTCCTTCATAAAATGTACAAGAGAAATTACACAACAATTCGAAGTAAATCTCCAACCTTTTCAATTCATCATGATAAAATACACAATTTACAAGACTATGCATCTCAGACAAACTGCATGTCAATCAATATTAAGATCATTAAAGAATACAACTTTTATTTTTCAATACAACTCAAGAATGAATCAAAGTTCTCTATAAAAGAGCCAAGACTTTAAATCAACCAATACATCATAAAAGTTATTTGCCTTCCTTTATCACTTACGAAGTCCATCTACAAAAATTGCTAAGCGTGGTCAGTTCATTGAACTGAGCATGATAAGCACTAAGCATTAAAACAAAGTGCATTCCACTAATTGTTCCATTAAAAAAACTCTACTTTAATGAAACAATTAATGTAATCATTCAAATAAAACATAAGTAATAACAACCATAAAAGAAGCACAATTAACAATCTGAATTCACTTTTAAGAAAAGATCATAACATATAATCAACTAAACCATTACATTATATCAGATAAGTATTGTCCCAAACAATTACTTATTTATATCAAATAACAACTCCTAACATTAAATTATTTCATAATTCTTTCTGAATTTGAAATATAAATTAACTTCACTATATAAACAAAAAGAGTTACTTTCAGAATCAAATACCTTCTTGTCATCTTTACCAAGTTTCTAGAAAACATGTAAAGACAAGTTCATTTCAGCATCGTTACATTTTTAAGATGAATCAACCAACAACTTAAATAAATAAGAGATTCACAATTCAGATGTGACAACCTAATTCTCGGTCAAATAAATATAACCTAGGTTCTTAGATTAGGCCTCTTATTAACAATAGAAAAGTATTTCCCAGCAACAATGTTTCATTTCAATTAACTGAAACAATTATTATTTCCTTAAATATAATTTAAGTAGAGAAGTAATTAGTAACAACTACTAATCAATTACTTAATAAAAGTAATACAAATGATTCAATTAAACCTATGACATGTTTTATATAAAGAAAGGAGAACGAGCTAAAAAGTAAATGGTTTACAATTTCCTTTATCATTTGGTTAAACCGAATTCTCATATGCATCTTTCAAAAAAGAAGAGTCAACTTCCTACCCTATAGTTTCTAGAAATGAAAAGGAGAAACTTACCTCTGAAAATGGAAGAGGAAGGAGTTATGCATTAGAAAGGATTTCTATTACTCATTCAAAAGAAATAAGGTAAGAAGAAGAATCAGTACAGACCATTCACAAACCCACTATTCTTTTAAGAAATAGAAAACAAGTTCAGAAGATACAATACCAAATACATAAATAACTGAATCAATCAAATAAACCAACAAAGAGATTCATCTTTCAAGAACAACAACCGTTAACAAAATTCTTAATCCATTCAAGAAGGATACGTTAAACAAGTATAAGTTAAACAATTATCAATTCACTTCAACCTAACTGATTTATTCTACATCCTTGAAGATTTCAGTCAGATCCAAAACCATTTGTAAACAATTTCATAATGGTACATCAAAAGGTTAACATGACTCAGCCATTGAAAACAATAGTCAAAGAAATGGTTAAGTTTTCCTTTCTACAAGATAGGCTCAATGGCACACTGCCATGAATCGACAAGACATTCGATTCCACTCAAATAACAGAGATCAAGAAAGCACACAAATAGGAAAGGTTTGGTTTGTCCCATATACAAAGATAGTAGTCCAAAAGTTGATTATACATTCAATGAATCCCTTGAAATTTCATTTCACATTAGACCTTAACATGTTTCAGTTAACAAGTTACCCAGAAGTTTCCCAACTCTGGCGAGTAGGTTTCCATCACCTCATCCAAGTTCAAAAGGACAGAAAATCAAACTTAAGAAAGTTGAACAGACCTAAAAAGGTAATCACCTTAATGACTTGGAGAGGGTCGACCAACAATGTATTTTAAAACAACAGAACTTCAATCCAAGACAACCATCTCACCTTCCAAATTCCAATTAATCCATTAATCATTTTACAGAGTTTTGGAAGAGAATACCAGTACCAAACATCCAAATTTTAAGTCATACTTTCCTTCCCATCTCCTTACAAACTCACTGTAATCAGTAACTCAAATACCATAACTCACTCAACACCATTAAATATAAAGTTTGAAGCAGAGGAGTTCAATACAGAAAAAAGAGCAAGTTATTCCTTCACCATTTTTATACAAGTTGAAGTACAAACAGACAATGCCATAAACCACATTCACCCATTGACCTTTTTTTTAAATGAGTTTGAGTTCATACTGAAGAACAAAGTATACAAATATAGTCCCGAACAAGGAGTATAAAAACTTAACAGAACAAGATACAATTTAAAAAGGGTATTCTTCTACCTTTCAAAACAAGCAAAGGCATTCAAGTATAAGCATGCAAGTTTACCAGTATAGATACAAACAAGATGTCCATTCCTTTCTTTCACGCAAGTTCATGTTCATACAATGAGATGAAACATATACCCATATAGATCATAGAAGGAGTAATACAACTTTAAAACTCAAAGATGCATCAGAGAAGAGTATCCATTTACTTTCTGCCTTCAAAAGAGATTTCTAGTTTGAAGCTCAAGACAAAAACTACTTACTCAAACTCTTTTTCAAGAAGATAGTCTAGAGTATATATTTCAATCAAAACACTAAAGTCTCGACAGTTGTAAATGCATTTCACCATTTTAACTCACTCAGAGAAACCCAAAAACAACATTATCATGCAAGGGTTCCAAAACCAAAAGCACAAAGATTCTTTCAACAAGAAAGAAAATAACTAGAACAAAAATAAAAACCCATTTATCTCATGAGAGCAGAGTTGTTTTAATGAAACATTTTGAGAAAAGCAAGAGATCTTAATGGATAGAGCCTATCATGCCTGATAGTGCTTCTGCCGATTGAAGAAGACTTCCAGCCGAGCTTCCAACACTTCTTCTTCTCCAAGCAAGATCAACAACCAAAACCTCTTTCCCCAATGTCTCATATACTTTCCTTGAATTGAAAATAGACCAAGGGAATCAAAAATAGCCATAAACTGAAAATAGAACTGCTGGTTTGAAGAACCAGATAGCTCCATGTAGAGAAAAAATCAGAAAGCATGAATGACCAAACAACCTCCAACAAATCCACCCGCATGGTTTCCAAGGTGGTTTCTCACCAAAAATGAGGCTCATTAATGCCATTAACTCTCAAATTCCCACCTATCTCTCTTCACCACCACCATCCAAAATTGGTGAGACCCAATTCAACTTTTGCATGCATCACTAAACCTTAGTGATGACTCCACATAGACTCCCACCAAACTTCATGCTTCTACCTAAACTAGCAAAGTACACTGTCCAATTAATTCAAAAATCAAATCACATTTATAGCTTAGGAACCATCACCAAGCTTACCACTTGCCATATGACCCTTAGGTCCCCTTTCCACATTTCATTAGTTTAGGATAGATACCATTAGCTTTGGTTAAGACCATAGGATAGTTTAGAAGTATTTACCTTAGGTTATAAACATTACTAGAGGTAAATTTCCCTCTTAGGTTAGGTCATAGCTCATAGCCATTTAGTATTAGATATCAGGTTAGAAATAAGCCTAGCATCACCTTAGGTTATTCCCCCACATCCCAATTTAGAACATGCAACCTAGGTTAGGATGCTATCCCGAATGAAATAGGCATAGATAAAATATAGGTACATTTACCTTAGTTTAGAATCCCATTAGGATAGATCTCATAGGCCTAGGACTTAGTTTTTATTTTTCCTCCATAGTCTGAAAGGCCTCATACCACTTGATGACATTAGCATCCTGAAGAGATCAATCAAGAAGATCCGAGCACATAACATACAATGGAATGCGTGCACATGATCTTACAAGAAAATAAAAGAATTTGTAAACATACAAGAGTTCAGTCCATTATGTCCTCCAACCTCTGAATGTCAGTTTACCATTCAGATTAGGTAAGAAGATTTAAAACATACCTTGGATCAATGGAATTGATCCAAGGATTTGTTAATAAAAAGAGATAAGTTTGCAAACTTCATTTCTAGATTACAACTTATCTATCAGAAGAAAAAATGGAAGCAAAAATGGATTTTCAATGAATTTGACTCAAGCAAAAAATATCATTTCATCCCAATGAATCCAAGAGATACCGGTTTGTCAAAATGACTCATCCATGAAAGGGCAAGTTTAAACATGATTTCCAAAAATCAGTATCCTTATGGATAACATGGAGGAAAGCATCCCAAGAGGGCCAAAAGTGAGTTGGGCCTCGTGGGACATCAAAACCGAAATCACCAAAATAGCATGTTGCAGGATTATTGAGGCTAGGTGGGTCAAAGGAAGGGTCAACGCGTTGAGTCATGCAAATTTTTGGGGTTAAAAATCTTGAGTTGCACCTGAGGATGTGAGTGCACACAAAAGATGAAATACCCACACAAAGACTTGTGGAGAAGATGGGATGAAACAAGCTAAATGGTCCTTAAGACATATGTGCACACAAAGTCTGAACTCGCTGCATTTAACATTGTGCGGGCAATGCAGAATTCAATGGTCCATTCAAAAGGTCAAAAGGAGGTCACCATAGAGTTATGTGTGGAAGGTTGACTTGCTAAACCATCAGGGTACTCGGGACACATTGGATAGGGAAATTTGGGTTCCCGTACAATGTAAATATCTACAAAAATAGGCATCGATGGCTCGATAAGTGGTAGAGAGTCAAGTTGGCGTAGAGGTGAGAAAACTCGGTAAGTTGGTGAGTTTGCATTGATAGTCATGTAAATGGAGGCCACTAAGTTGTCACAAAACTATCACATAGGAAAGTCAACAAAGTGCAGGGTAAACGTGGTGATCGGCGAGGTGGATGCCAACTCAGCTTGACGCGAGAGATGCATCATCGAGTTGGGAAAAGGGCCTAGGAAATATGAGACAGAGCGTGAAAAGAATGGCCGAGTCACTCAAGTATAAGATGGTTCCAATTTGGAGTGATAAGGTGACTTGAAATACATTGAGAGGGCACACAATGAGTTAAGGAGTGGTCCACAATGCAAATAGGAAGCCATCTCGGTCGAGTTGGCTAAATACAATGTTTTAAAACAATACCTCCCCTTTTTCATATAAAAGTAATAACAAGACCAATGGGTCCCACCGAATTTAAATTCCCATATCATTTAAAATATTTGCAAAACATAGGGAAAAGAAGAAAAATATTTAAAATGATGAATTCCAATTTCCAAATTAAGTCACAGTCCTATGGAATAGAAGAAATGCCTGACAAACCAAAAATAGATGTTTTTTTCTCAGAAGCTCATAACTTGAGCGTCCCTTAACGGATTTTCATAAAATTGGTCTTGTTGGAATTGTGATTCTAAGGCCATCATACAAAAATAAATAAATATAGAAATTAATTAAGTTTTGGGGGTGAATTTTGTAGAAAACAAGCCCAGTTCAAATTGGTGGTTAGAGGGTGGTTGAAGGTGCAATCAATGGGCATGAGAAGTGATTTTCTCTCACCGCAAGTTGCATATCAATCAAGGATGGATTTTGAAGATTTTCTATCATGATTTCCACCCACTTTGGGTACTTTATAATTGGTGCAAAGGGAAAATCCGAGTTTGCTTTTTTCTCTCTCCTCTCCTTCATTTTCTATAAATTGAGGTGTTCTCTCATTTGTAAGGGGGATAATTCTAGTAGCAAAACTCTATCATTTTGGTTTTGTGAAGCTAATATGTTGTATGCCTTCATAGTGGAATCCTTTCATGGTGATCCAAGCCTTTCCTTTGTAATAGAATGAACTGTGCATATTAATGAAGCAATAGATGCAAGTTTGTGGATGTGTCTTCCCTTCATTGTGTTTATTTGCATTCCTCTTTCCTCTTCAATTCTATTGCAGGTGTATTGTGTCTACCTTATGCTCTTGCAAGGTTCATTATTGTTGTGTTTCTTTGGAAATGTTGTTGTGAATGTTGTTGTTAGATTATGGAGAACTATTATCACCCTTTCTAATCTACATTTTGCTCCCATTTTCACACATTGGAGAGTTGTTCTCACACCCTTCTTTTGGTGCATCACCTCTGTAATGTAGTTTTATTTACTCACATGTTATTTCTCTCTTTCCGGTCCCTTAGAAATTATAGTATAGAGATAGTTAGTATTTTTCCTTCATTAGAGTTAGCTTGCACTAGATTAGGAGGAGAAACCAACCTTCTCTGTAGGTCTATCTTGAGTAGCAAGTCCCATAAATTGGAGATAATACCCTTGTTACGCAGCCACACTTCTTTGCTTAACACACTCACATGCTAAGTAATCTGAGGGTGATATGATTTAGTGATAACAACTATAATTGGAATCATTTGTATCAAGCATGTAATAATTGATAATGAATTTTCTATAAATCTATGTGCTCACTCCCTTCTCAAGAAAGTTGACATTATTGATAATATAATTACTAAAAATTATACTCTCATTCATGGATATGAATCCACTACTCACAAATGTGATGCTAGAGAATCAATTGTACATATATAATTTTGTCTTGTCATAGTTTTTAGGGCATATTTTTCCATTTGGAATCTTAAGAGGTGTTTTTATTCCATTTTGACTCATGGTTATGTAATAAGTGACCATTTGTAATTTTCCCTCCAAAATGGTCCTTTTGAATATTTGAATTAGTCTTTGTAATAAGTTAGTAATCTAGGAGTTAAAATATTTCAATAAATATGTAATAAGGGGTCATGGAGCATTTATGAACTTGTAAAATAATCTACTTGATCCTAACCTGACCCTAAACCTCACCTATCTAGTCTAATCCTAGTTAGGTTAGTAGTTTAAACCCTAACCACCTCTCTAGACTTCATTAGGATGAGATATTAAAATGGACGAGGTTGTTGAAAGTTTTAGGAAGTGTGGATGAGGTTTAATCTATGTAATTAGAGACCTAATTGATCTTGACGCTATGTATTCCATTGTTTATTAATGAAAGGCTTCTTTTAGCACAATTTTTGTACGAGGATTTAAATATGGTATTGTGCATCAAATGTTGATGAATTGATGATTGAAAATATATTGGAATTATTGTATGAATGCTTATACAAGTATGGAGAATATATGTAGGCCTATTGAGTATAAGAAAAAGGTTTGAAGTGGTGATAATGTCAAATAATACAATTATATACAAGGAGGTAAGAAAATTGTTTGTAGTATTTTTTTATTGAGTTGAAGGAAAGAAACAAGCATATAGTGCATGAAAATGGTGAAAAGGAATAAAATTTGGTATGGGGGTGAATTTAGGTCAAATAAGAGTGTATAATAAGTTTGAGGAAGAAATTTAAAGTTTTGAGGGCATAGATTGTAAAAACATAGTTAGAAACCCCTGTTTTGTATAGGAAGCTAGTCACCAAATCTTGTGAATCGGGGTAATGAAGACATAATCACTAAAATCGCATAAAAGATTAAATTTTATGATCATAAAAACAAAGAATTTTCAAGTGGAATGAGGTTATGGAAGTTTATAAATCTTGAGATATGAATTGTTTTAGCCTGATTCCCTTTGAATGTCCCTTTTTGGACAAATTTCTAAATAGTCTCTAATTTTAGTTTTATCATGACAATTCTTGTAAAATTTGGACTGTAGGGTTTTTATACCCCTAAAAATATCTGTATAAAATTTTAGCACTAAATTCACATGTGGAAAAATATATGACCAAGTTTCAATTTTGAGGTCTTGAGAGACCTAGTTTGAACAAGCCTAAAAACGTGAAATATGGTGTTGGGTGAAGAGAATAAGGAGTTGAAGGATAAAAATTGGTGGAAAGCATAAACTCTATAAAGGGTACTAGTATATATAATCATTTTTATGGGTTGTTTATTGTTTATTCTAGACATGAAGGTCATAGAAGCAAGAAGGGCTAAAATAAGACCTAGTTGAAAATGATAAAATGAGAATAAAAACACTCATGATTATAACTCCACCTTAAAACTTTGGAATCATATAAATGGTGAAAAATGGTATCTATAAATCTTACCAGAAAATATTAAATCCTTGTATTTTTCAAAATTCATCAAAATTTGCCTTTAAGTAGGGCTACAAGTAAGTAAGAGAGGTCTAAAAGGAAAATGATGATAAATGAAGCTATGAGACTTTTTGGGGTGCATGAACATGTTTGGCAGGTGTGTTTGAGCATGTGTAATGTGTTTGTATCCTTTGGTTCAATCGTTTAAGCCATTTTAGTGTTTTGAGTAAGATTCATGATCCTTAAGCAAGGTTATGGTTCATGGGTTAAAGGTGATTGTAAAAGTTGAATTTGGAGCTTCTAATACATTATTTGGTGTTGTATAAGTCCATTGTATGTAGGGATCTACATCAACATGCATGGGTGTTATCACTTTACCTATAAAATTTGGGCCTAAGTTTGTTCCTACAATATTCCTCATTATTGATGCATCATTTTAGATTAACCTCTTGTTGGGTATACCATGGATTCACGTAATACACGTCATCCCTTGTAAAGTTCATAGATACATTAAATTCTTACATGATGGATATGAGCATACCATTGTTGCTGACCCGTATCCATTCATGTTGTTTTGCATAGACCCAAGTTACTCCTATGCCTATTCCTCCATCACACCATATTCCATATAGCAATATTGGTACTTATGATGTTGGAAAATCTAGTTCTCCATAACCTTATTCCACCTCTACAAGCATACCATCCATTCCCACTCATACTACCGATATCATTTCTTCCACCTTGTATACTCCCATAGTCACCACTATTC